>JAWMRC010000089.1:43257514-43285776 GCA_035584755.1 Thripadectes ignobilis
TTTATATTCTGTACCCCAAAACCCTATAAGTAAAAGAACTCCTCTCTACTTTACCCACATAAAGTTGTCTTGGAAGTTTTTTTACCCCTTCCTTACGGCAACAATATGAAATTGAAAAGAATCAAAATATTATTATATGCAAAATATTAATAAGTATAGGAGTTTAAGTAGTCAGGAAAAGAAATAATGAATAGTGGCTACTCAGTTAGTACTCTCCAAAGAAAGAACAGAGGGGCTATTCAGAGAGAAGTGGGACAGAGGAACCATAAAAAGTTCCTTCTGCCATAGTTTTTGCTGTTACTGTAACTCTTCAAAATGGGCCCTATGGAAGCAGGTGTGGGAAATACCCACAAAAAAAAAAAAAAAAACCCAACCAAAACAGAGGGGTAGCATTTTCTGTAGTGTTACTCAATACTGTGACAATTTTGTTTTAATTCCTGTCCTTTTTAACAATCCCATTTATAGCAAAGTGCTTTATTTTATTATTTAAAGAAGTATTACTAGATCTAAACTGTACATATTTTAAAAAAAAAAGTCTTGGAAACAAGATATATTGTCAATACTAAATGCATAATCTTTCATTCTACACATTTAATGATAGTATTGCAATTGAATGTGGCTAAAATCCAACTTAAGCAAATACATTTATTTACCTTTTCAAATGGTAATTTACTGTGGAAAAATTTCTGACTAGTTAAGAAAAATTATAAATCACCCTGAATATCTTTCAAGGATGAGAACATGAGTATTTAAGAGAATTGCATGTCCCTGAATGTAAAAAGATCTTTATTCATGCTACAGAGATCTGCATAATTTTTAGCATGTGATTTTGCACCCATTTTGCTTCTATACTTCCATACTGTTTTGTTTTACAATGTCTTTTCAAAAGTATTACTTGATATTTCACTTCACAGTCCTATGGAACATTTAAAACTCTCAAGTTTTAAATGGCCTCCAAATGCTCAAACCATGCAGGAAAAAGTCAAAGAGCCAATAAACCAGAACATCTCTTCCTTTTTACCATAACAAAAAATAGAAAGGGACATGATCACCATCTCAGAAAAAACTGTTCTTGTAACATATGCATACTTTCAGGAACTCAGTGTGAGAAAGAGTTTGTGCAGCTGTTTTGTCATCTGCTTTTTTTTAGTAAGATACCTCAAAAATGAAGAATTCTACAAAGTGAATCAGAGCTATATATTGTCATTGGAAGTGGCTGACTTATCATCCTTCCTTGCAAAGAGAATCAGTTTACAAAGTCATTATTTTCCTTTAACAAAGGTATCACACAAAGCAAGGAGAGAAAGCACCATGTGACTAGGAGACAAGAGACACACTTCTGAACTGCCATTCTATGACAGTTATCAAAAGATCGTTTCTTGTTCTAAAGACCCTTTTTTTGAATTGTATGGCCTGATGTTCAGTGCTTTAAATTTCACCTTTTAAACTTGAAAAAAATGTGAAAATAAACCAGAACAAAGTTCTTCTGAAGTCTGAGATCTACAAATGAGCTTGTTTTCCTATAAAATGCTTTTAAGAGGAAGCTGTAAAAGAAAAGACAAAAAATAAAACCAAAAATGACTATAGAATTCCAAGCTATATTCAAAGGAGACAGATTCTGCTTTTCCATATTAACCAATGTTTCATAAGCTAAGAATTTTATGATTTCAGCATAACTATCTTTGGAAAGGTACCACATAGTCTAGTTGTCAGTTGTTGTGTTTAAAGGCACCTCATATTCAGAAAATAAAGATTAAGTACAGGATAAACTTAAGTACCTTAAGAAGGAAGTACATTGTTTCAGGTGTGAATCACTGGTTATTGTGACAGTACACACCAATTGCAATTGAAATGTAGAGATTTTGAGGGTATTTGTCTTGTGTATTTTATTATTTACTTCTGATTAAAAGAAACACCAAAACCCACAAGAACACATTCTTATAATCATTGATGATTGAACACAGTGTCTGTAGTAGCACCCTTTCTATAAATTACATAATGAATAATGGACAACATAGTCCTAACTATGTTTTGTGCTGTTTTTCCAAATCTACAAGCTTTAACTATAATAAGGTAAGGTGAGATTTTCTAATTCATGTTGAATGAACTTGTATGAATACAAATACAGACTAATGTAAGGTGCATCAGAGACTAGAGACATAAGGAGTACATTACTGTAAAGTGCAAATATTCTTCATATTTCTCTAAATAAACTGTTGAAGGTTTCACCTGCAATCCAGTTAAAAAAAAAGTAGAATAGTAAGTTTTAAAATAAAAAACCAAAACCCTGATATACCGTACTGAAAATCGAGTATTTTTTTTTTGTTGGTCCTTACTTAAAAATTTTCTTTAGTCCAAACATTTCACTGTTTTTACTCAGGGTCTGGCATATAGGAAATAATATAATATCCTTGACTTCTATGCAAAATTCTTATTTCTCTGGTTCTAAGCCTCCCTTTCCAATGTCCATATTCTGATACTGCTCTGTGGAAAATCACTAAATAGACAACTATACTTGATTATAGTTAAGAATGAAATTTTAGAATATGTTATTGTATCCACAGACAGAAATTTCAAATATGGCAGTAGTAAAAGTTCTCCTAGCTGACCCCTTTGATATAAATCTACTGTTTCAGAGCACTGAAAAAGTGAACATTCTAATGTTACCTGTAGAAAAATGCTATTTTTTAAAATATTCAGTGTTTTCATCATATTACCCCTACTAATTTTACTCAAGGAGTATTGCTCATTGTAAAACTTCAAATAATCAACAACAAACTTTCTGTCCTTACAATAGAATGAAACAATTCTTCAAATTTCCTTGAAAAAGACAAAGAAAAAGGACTGTTTCATATGTTACTGGAGTCTTTGAAGTCCACCTCTGTTATCAGATGTTTACTGTTTTGCAGTAGAAACAGTAGCTTTGTACTCCACATTGTAGTTGGAATCTGAAGCTGCTGGAGTGTGAAAGAGTTCTGTGGAAATAGCTGATTGTTAAATAATTTTAGAGAGACCTTGTTCTTCTAATATTAGATTTTTAATTCAATCTCTTTTCACTTGGATTTTGCTGTTTGGGTTTTTTTGGGTTTTTTATTTATTTGTTTTTGAGGGAAGAAGTGTTGTTGTTATTGGGGGCTTTTTGTGTATTGTGTCTTCCATGGCATAAATATTTCTAGTTTTATACATCATTCTGGTGGGTTTTTTTGTCATTTTCTCCACTATTAGTGGCCCTTATTTAAACCAGCTTTAAAATATGGAAGGTTGCTTTACATGGTCCTTATTTAATTTTCATTAGAATATAATTTAATAGCATAATGCTTTGTTTTTCTGCACTGCTTTGACTTACAAATAATGACAAAGGGAATTTGAATGATTGCCTTCCTTTGTTTAGTGGTGTTCTACACATTTTTAATAATAAGATCAATTAAAGGAAAAAGTTTTATAGTAACTATTAGGCAGTGTCTGGAAGTGACTACAGAATGCATGGCATTTAAGACAGTTCTTTCTGCTCTGGTTCCAATAAAATGGTCACTAGTTAAATCCTACATGAAATAAAACTTGTAGCTAAAGAGCATCTGAGAATTTGTCCTTATTTTTTTCAATTAGGATTTTTATCCAGTGGTCAGCACCCATGTATGAATGCTTACAGGTATTTTACAAAATCTTTTAGTAAAATCAGTGACTCATGTGATGGCACATAAACTAGCAATACCCTTCAACTGTTTATGTATCTGAAGCAGCTTTAATAATCTGTATTGAGGAAACTCTAATTGGTTTTGAATATATGAGAAAGAAGTTAACATTTATGTTTCTATATAATTTGGTGAATTTACTGTATGGGGTTTTTTTAATAATATTAATAGCTAGAACAAAGTAGAAATGCCTCTCACATTTATGTTTGCTGAAAGAAGTCAGTGGAGTGTACTGTTTAGACTTTTGGAAGCTGAGTTCTTGCTTTGCCTTGTCTTGTCTTCTTTTCCAATCTTTTTCCCTTCAGGACTCCTATCCATTGTTTAATGGAAAATCTATAATTATTCTTTTCCCTATGCACAAACTCAGTTTCCTAGAAAACTATAACGTCTGAAGAGGCATCTGCAAAATCTAATGGGAAACAAGAATATATTCTTCAAGGGTTTGAAGGAGCATCAGGACACAGATACTCCATAAATTAGAGATGAGAGTACTAGTATACTCTACTGTGACATAGAGGCACTAGTCATGAAGAATTGCAAAAAGCGTAGTTTACCTAGAAAGGAAAAGAGAAAGTCAAAGGACAAAAGAGAATGATTTCACAACGTGAGAACTTGTTGACAGCTACTGAGAAGTTATAAAACTGCCAGGATGGAGAAGAAAAGAACTAACATGAACTGCAGAATGCCTGGATACGAGGCAAAAAAAACCAAAACCAAAACAAAAACAAGGAGGAAATAAAAGTCACAGGAAAGTTTCAATTTTTAATGTGAAATTATATTGATATTTCTGAGGTTGTTGCACCCAGAGTAACTGAGGATGAATAATCCAGGACATGCAACCACAGTTCTAGAGTATCTGCAAATGGTAAGTCTTCTTGGACTCACAGTGTTTTATTTTAACTTAGATCTATTTACCACAGTAAATAAAAAATAAAGCCACAGTAATTTACAGAAAACTTTTCCTGCATTGTTTTCCACAAACTGGAGATAAAACTTTCATTCTATATATTATCCTCAGACTTCAAATAATTTCTAACTAGGAAGCACTAATGCTTGAGGTATGGAAACAGTGACAGCAGAAGATTTAACAAAACAATGCTGTGTACACCAGATTGATATAATTTGTTTTAAAGGGAGAACTATTGTCTCTTCTTTCAAATTTATTTACACTAAGACTAAAGTGTTTTCAATGGACATTGATATTCAGGATAGTGTTTAATGAAGAGTTCAAGATAATATGTAGTGACACCCTATAATACATACTAGTTTCATGTAATTTTTAAATATAATATAGTTTCTGGTTTTATTCTATTGTTCAAATAGTAAAGCTGGATTCTTGTCTGATGGGTGTTAATGACATTCATTTAAGGTCAAGAGAGCCAGACTTCATTTATGAAAGAAATTTTAAAGGTCTGATGTCATTATCACAAGTTTGTGGAAGACTAATTTTCCTTACAGAAAACATTTTACCCTGGGGAAAAGAAAGGAGTCAAAAAAGGAAAAAAAAAAAAAAAAAAAAAAAAAAAAAAAAAAAAAAGAGAGAGAAAAAGACAGAGGTCAGAGGTGTCTTATGGAAAATGAAAGAAACATTCAAACGATGAAAGGTTTCTGGTCACATCTCCAAACTGAGAACATGAAGCTACCAAATTAATTTCTCTTTGCAGTAGACTCTCTGACAGCGGTTTTTGGCATTCAGTGGTTTCTTGGTTTAGTATATAAATACAAAAGAAAAAGAGAGCTCTTTTTTGGATTATTTCCCTTCATAATTATGAGGGTAGAGAAAGACTAAGTCTAATTGCAGCAGGAGTCACAGAAGTGAATGCGGAGTTCAAAGCAGAATGGGAAATGTAGACTGACTGAAGAACATTGAACTCAGCTGGAGCTCTTCAGCAGCAGGGAAAGATTCATATCATAGTAGAAAGTTATAGAATCATAGGATCATTTGGGTTGAAAAGGATCATAAAAAATCATTAAATCCAACACTCTGTCATCATCAAGGGCTCCTTCCACTAAACCAGGTTGCTCAAAGACTCATCAAACTTGGTCTTGGACACTTCCAGTTTTAGAGCGACCACAACTTCTCTGGACAGACTCTCAGTGTCTCACTGCCATTATCATAGAATATGAGGTTCAATCCTTAGGTTCAATCTAAATCTACTTTATTTCAAATTTAAAGCTGTTTCCTCTTGTCCTGTCATTACAGGTCATAGTAAGATGTGTCTTTTTTGTAAGACTGTTTTAAGTATTTGAAGGCTGCAGTAATGTGTCCCTGGAGACTTTTCTCCAGGCTGAACAACACCAGCTATCTCAGACTCTCTTCATATGAGAGGTGTTGTAGCCTTTTAACTGTTTTCATTACTCTTCTCTGGACTAATTCCAACAGGTCCATGTCCTTCCTGTTTTGAGGACTACAGAGCTGGATCCAGAGGTGTGGGCCATTTTTTTTCTAAGATAACACAGTATCATGGAAAGAATGATGACTTTTCTCAAGGACAAAAATGTAATTTACTTTCCTACAGATGAATAATTGTTTGCCAATGTTTTGTACATTGAGAAGTGACAACTGAAACAACTTTTCAAGATCATTATAGTTCATATTTCACATATATTTTCTATTTTGTAATTCTGCCTCTTAAGTCCACTGATCTTACTACCCAGGAAAAAAGAAATAAAGAAAGAGAAGAGCACTGTCAATATAATTGTTATTAAGTCTTCATGTAATTAATCATGTCAATTGAAAATCAAGTCAGGGAAAAAAAAACATGTCCAATTGCCACCAGAGAAGAGGGGAGTGAGGATTTGTGACAGAAACAGCTCTGCAGACACAAAGGCCAGAGAAGGAGGTGAGAGAGGTGCTTCAGGCATTGGAGTTGACACACTCCTGCAGCCTTTGGAGAAGACCATGGTGAGGTATACTGCCCCCTTTGCAGTATGTGGAGGACCACGGGGAGACAGAGATCCACTGCAGCCCATGGACAGTTCCATAGTCGTGGATGCCCAAAGGAGACATTGGCCCCATGGGAAGCTTGTACTAGAGCAGGCTCCTGACAGGGACTGTGGCCCTCATGAGGCCTATGCTGGAACAGGTTTGGTCGCAGGACTTGTGATCCTGTGGGGTCTACATTAGAGCAGTTGGTTCCTGAAGGGACCTACACTGGAATAGTTAGTGAAGAACGACAAGCTGTGGGAAGGACCTACATTGAAGGAGTTACTGATAGGCTGTCTCCTTTGTGAGGAACCCCACACTGAATCAGTGTGACAGTCTGAGGAGGAATGAGGGGGAAGACAGTGAGTGATGAATTGACCACAACCCCAATCTCCTGTAATCCCGCACCACAGAGGGGGAGGAAGTAGACACAATAAGAAATAAAGCTGAGTCAGGGAAGAAGGGAGCAGCTGGTTTATTTCTCATCATCCTACTCTGATTCTGACTAGCAACAAATTAAATGAATTTCCCCAAGCTAAGCCAACTTTGCCCATAGTGATAATGGGTGAGTGATCTCCCTGCCCTTATCTTAAGCCATGAGCTTTCTTTTTTTTTGCTTTTCTGCCCTGTTCAGCTAAGGATGTGGAGTAATAAAGTGTCTTGGTGGGTACCTGGTGTCCATGAAGGGTCAATCCATCACCTAATTGTATTCAAGTACAACATCCACATAATTGTATTCAAGTGCAACTTTTTCACTACTGTTATAGTTTCAAAACCCAGTTGGAATTCCTTCCAAAGAAGCTTGGAGGCAATGCATTAGCATCACAACAGTGGTTAACAAAAGGCACAATGGATATGCATAATCTGTTAGCGACCCAAGCTAGGGTCTTTGTTCTAATCTCTCCCCAGACCAGAGAGGGGAGGGAGGACGGCTTGGGGGGAGAGGGGGGCAGTGTTTTCCTGGGACTTCTATGCAAGGCAAGGAAGGCAGTGTCTGGGGGCGGAGGAGGGAGGACAGGACACTGACACCGGGTCCAGCATAGCTTTTTGGAGACTGGGACTGTGTCCTTTTGTTCCCTCGCCTTGCCAACCATTTTTGGACATCACAGGTTGCTGCTGTGGAAAAGGGAGGAACCCACCCGTTTCTTCTGTGGAGGCTGGGTTTCTGCTGCTTTTTGTTCTTCATCACCGAATTCACAGGAGCTCCCCTGGCATCTGCTCCTGCTGCCTTCCCCCCGTCCTGAGAGGGAGGAGAGACCAGCCAGCCGGGCACGACATCGCCACCTGCTGTCTGTAAATATAACTGCAACCCCTGAGAACAAGCAGCCAGCGGTTGAGGTGCAACAGCGCCACTTGCTGTCTGTAGATATAATTGCATCTTCTCCCCTTTTGGGCACAGCGTAAAAATATTTAACTTGTTTTGTTTGGAGTTGAAAAGGAGTTTATTACAATTGTTGTTGTTTGGTTCTTTCTGGATACAGATATATACAGAGGTATATGTGTATATCTGTATATTGTGGTTAAGAACTATTATCCTTTCATATATACATATATATATATATATATATATAATTAAAGTTCTTTTTTTTTCTAAAATTTAAGGAGAGGGATTATTTTATTTCTTGGCCAATCCAGATATCTTAGTTCTCCCCTCAAACTAAGACAACTACACAACACTACAGAAAGATATATATATATAGGTATAGATATACAGATATATAGATATGAATCCAGTTGCATGTTTCTTTGCAAGGTATCTGCTGAAGTATGTCCAACACTTATTCATTTGAGATCACAAACAACCATGTGCAGCAGTCAAATGCACAGAAATTCTAAAAAATAAATAATAATTTTAAAAAATTACAGTTCCAACTCCACATATGAGAGTTTGCTTGGATTTTCATTTTACATAGAGATAAAAATAAGAACTTTTTTTCTTAGTACTGGTAAAGAATTTGCTTACACTGGAACCACAGATTTTGACCTTTTTTTTTTTTTTTTCCTTAAGTTGGTCTGAAATAGACTACCTATCATTTCATGTGAGATATCACACTTGTCATCAATTCAAAAAGTTTGGCAAATATTACAGATCATTAGCCCTTTGAACTGAATGCTGAAGTATTTCCTCTCAAAATTGAAAGTCTTTAATTAGTACCATCTGAACAAAAAGATTGAGATTTACCACAGCACACTGAGAATAATATAGTGAATTCTCTCAAGTACTACCCATCACTTAAACAATATGATTTTTAACAGTAATGCTCTAATTTTCAAACTCACAATCTTATGCCACTGTTATAAATATCTATTTCTTAAGACAGAAAAATAATATATATTTGTAAGGGTAATAATTCTGAATGTGAGACCTACTGTTGCATGAGGTTTAGGTTGGATATTAGAAAAAGGTTTTTTCTCTAGTGGGTGATTGGACACTGAACAGGATTCCCAGGGAAGTAGTCACAGCACCAAGCCTGACAAAATTCAAGAAACATTTGGACAACACTCTTGGGCAAATAGTGTGACTCTTGGGGATGGTTCTGTGCAGGACCAGGAGTTGGACTGAATGATCCTTATGGGTCTCTTTCAACTCATCATATTCTATGATATTTTGTGTCTATTTTCACACAATAAGGAATTATATTAGAGATAAGCAGAGATAGATCCTCAAATAAGGATAAATATAGAATTTAATTGAAGTAACATTTGTCAAAAAAAGTGTTTTACGTCAGAATACACAAGGTATAGTAAGAGGGAGAAGTCAGTGACAAGGAAGAAAATGCTCTGTGTGTTCACTTTTGCCTTTAACAAGAGACAGTTATCTTATATTTGTTAAATTAATTTCCTCTGTAACATTATTGTAGACATTATTATGTCCCATTTTAAATGTTACTCCAAATTTTGTCTTTTTTTATTATTATAATTACTTTAGTGAACATAATTATGTGAAGTATTTCACTCTGCTTTCTGAAGTCCAGAAGTCAGTGTATGAGTTCAGTTAATATGTGACTGCTGTCACATGCCTCAGACCTGAAGATAAAAAGAGTGTGTAACCCAAGTTCTCTATTGACTCATGGAAGACGCAGAAAAATCTTTGACTGATCTATATTTATAACCAACGCCATAAATGAAGAGCAATCTTCATTAATACTGTGAATCTTCAGAGTAGTATACATAAATGGGTACATTTTTTCTTTATTTTACTGGGAATTCTGCTTGCAAAACCCAGGAATTCTAAAAAAAACTACACAGCAAATAGCAGGCTAAATGAAAAATGGATTAATATATTTTTCTTCTACAGAGACCTAAATATTGTGGGTTTTTAAATTTTTTTTAATTATTATTATATATATTTCTGTGGTAAGGAGAAAGAAGAAAATGTAATGTATTCTAGAGTGTAAGTGGTTATACAAAAAATCATGTGAGGTGTTTCCAAGGAAGAAGGATTGTTTTACACAATTTTTATGTTTCCTTCTGGTCAGGGGGAGAAAAGGGTCAACTTTGCAAATCTATGAAAAGTGGGACCTAGAATCTATCCTGAGTATCTGCATGACACAGAGGCTTGCCTCCCTTCCTGTTCCTACATCCCTTCCCTTGCACACAGTCTAATATACTAAATTATTGTAGAGAGATCTCCAAGGCACTGATAATGCATAGACAGTTACATTGTTATCTGTGATCTTACAGAAGCAGGGAACTAATTATAATTATCATCTTATTACATTATCCTACATTTTTCCTGGTTTATATTGACATGTGTCCTTCTCTCAAGCTAAAACTTTAAAAGAAAGGCTTTGTTGTAGCTTCCTATTCCTCAGGTGAAATTTTCTTTTCACAGCAGAAAGAATCGTTATGCTTTCACTTTTTCACTTTGCTTCATTATTTTACCCAGTCGTTTAGAAAATGGTTCCTTTTTTTTTCAAGAAAGAACACAGCAGCCTGCTGGATAAACTTATTGAGCTCCTAACCTTGTGGTTCTGTCTTCACATCACCTGTCAATAGGGAGTAACATTTAAAGATTGAATTGTTTTCCCCATCATATTGCTATTCCTAAGTCAGATTTGCAAATATAGAATTAAATGGAGATGCAGGAAAGAAGGTTGAAATGATTATTTCATACTTTTAAGACTGATACTCTAGCAAAAGAAATGAGCAGAAGAACACATCAAGATAGTTCAGCTGAGCAGCATGCAGCTAAGCAGTAACTATGAAAGCAGCCTTTAGCCATCTTGCACTGACATTCCCAATAGGATTTTTTTTCCAGAGAAAATTACAAATTATTGGAGGTGAAGAAAATGAAAGAGACAAAAGTAACTGAGAAAGGTGTCATGCAAACAAAGTTTATTTTTCAGAGCTACTTGGTCATCAGCATACAACTGTTTCACTCCATGTGTCTTGACACCTGCAGAAGGCAGAGAGATATGAGTAGTTTATATGTAAGTGTAAAAGCTTCACAGTAACTGCTGATGTCTCTACAAGTTACTCTTATTTTAAAGGCTTGAAAGTGATATAGAGCAGCAAAAGGGCAAAGAAAATGGAACTGAACTTCAAAATGGCCCTTGTCTTCCATTTTCTTTTCTACTGTCTAGTTACTAGTAAATCCCTTTCTTTCTCTGAAAGGAGATAAATGTTTCACAAGTGATTCCTTATGTCCTCTGTGATGAGGCATGTAACCCTAATAGGATAAATTCCAATAGACAGACACATTTCTATTTTCATTTACAAGTGATAAATGTTCCAGCATGTACATAATTGAAAAATAATTTTATCTAAGTGTTCTTAAGCTCACTGTCTGAAAATGTAAATACTCTTATTGCAAATTTTGATCCAGCTGACTTTGTTTTAAGCAGAAGCTTCCACTGATTGTGAGAGCCCAAACAGTGATGAAGGGGAAAGACTGCTACTGCTCCACTAATAATGTCTCTTCCACCCCCCCACCCTCTGGTCCTGCCTCAGTTAGCTCATCAATAATGCTTCTATTTAGATACACACTAGAAAAAGAAGTTGAGGAAAAAGAAAGCACATAGACACACATATATGTACCTCTATCTCTATAGAGAGAGACTTTCAAATCCTACTGGGTGAAGTAATACCCTAATAACCTGAGGCTCAGCTTGTCTGCAGAAATGACCTGTCAGAAACACAGCAGTTGCCCCTGATTGCACTGGCTGCCAGAGGTCTGAAGAGCTCAGAAGCATGATAGTACTAAGAGCCCCAGGGCAGTCACATAAATGCTCTTTTGCTGACATAGAGCTGTGTCACAGCCTAATGAAACTGCACATAAATAATAGCACAGGTGGAAGTGCCTAATGTATAAAACAACAACAAAGTGCAGCTTTTTTAGGGGATACCTAGTTACACTGGGTACACTGCTTCAGAACTGGGTATGAAGAACTGATAGCTATGCTGTCTTGTCCTGTAGTTTATATGAATAATGTTTCTCATTTTGTTTCTGCGTATTTACTCTTCACCCTTCACCAGAAATAATTGTAAACCTTTAACTTTCCAAATTAAAAATTATTTTCTGCCTTTTGTTTCTACTTACACAATTCCTTCCAATTTTCCAATGTTGACTAGGTTTAAAATAACAGGCCTGGAGTCAATGCACAGCAAAGACCATTTTCTGCATGCTGACAAGCATACAGGGATGGATGCAGTTTACTGAGGAACACCGATAATCAGCCCTAGTTGTAGTGCCCCAATTATTTTCAGCCTAGCATAAATATTGAACACTGGTACTAGCTACGGTGTGATAAATTCCAGTTCCACTTCTTGTCATAGAAGAGGGTTTCCAACAGACACTAGGATCTTACTCTATAGTGTGCTTAAGCTGCTGTTTTGTAAATCACTCTCACATCAGTAGCTAGCAGCAGGAGTAAAACCAACTGAAATTGGAGAATAGCAGTCTTTAGTCACAGTTTTGGTTAAGCAGTGTTTTCACATAACTCCCCCACCCTATCAAATTGTCTCAAAACAATTTAAGTTTGACCACTTATAGTACCTAAAAAAAGTGGAAGTTGAGAAGAAAACTACATCAAAGACCAAGAAAAAACAATAGTGAGTTTTCAAAAAGGAGAAACAGCCATCTCTGTAAGTTTCTTCAGCAAAGGTGAAAGTGGTAAGAAATTGATCTCCCTATTCTTCCCACTACTACACTGACTTCTCATTTCTCCTTTCTACTCATCTTAGGTACCTTATCAGCAGTTTTGGGTAGCTACAAGAAAGACTGAGATGAATGCATATTAGAGAGGTGGAAAAGAAGAGGCAATCAGTCTTGTACACACATGGGCTCAGGAACAGGGCTCTAGAGGACCCAGATGAAACTGTTCAGGGCCAGTAAGATCTATTAATGCCCTCAGGGCCCAGAGAGATAAAGTCTGAGTGAGCTTATGTAGTTCCCCATGGAGAAAATTGCCTTCTTGGATACCTTAAAGGTGCCTGCTACTACCTGGCTAGAGAGCCCAAAGATGAAGCAAGACTCCAGCTAAAACTGCATGGGCAAGAGAAACTGAGCAGTCTAAGAATTTCTGAGAAATTCTAATGAGGTATCCTTTTGCTATAAGCCTTTCTACTATAAGCAGTCAAATACAGGAACTAGAACCCAGAGATACTGTGAGATGTGCATTGCTGGAGGTACTCAAGACTTAGAGGTCCATGTTCTGGAATAATTGCATCCGATTAGGCCTGCTTTAAACCAAAGGTAAGGTTAGGTGATCTCTGGAGGTTCTTTCTAACCCACTACTCTGTGAATCCATGCTTAGAAGCAGCATTATCTTCCGACTGAAGCACAGCAAAGGAAACAACATTTTAAGCAATTTAATAGCTCCAGAATGCAGTAACCCTATGCACTGAAGATAGAATTTGTACTTTGAGAGAGATGCACAGATATCAGATCATATGTAATGCTAGGTTTATCAGGGAGTTATATCTTCTTTTCATATAGAATATCACTGTATGTAAAGTTGGATTGACCTGAACCTGTTCAGCCTAGGGTCCACTATATACATGTTTACTGTAGACAATTACCTTAAAGCAAAATTGACCTTTTTATAGAAACATGAACAAAAACCATCGTCACATCTGAAAATTCAGCTAAATTACTCATTACCAATCCAATTTATTTCACAATGAATTTCATCATTTTAAACCCTAATGTCCAACCTCTGCATTTTACCCATACAAAAACAATTCAGAGTTCCAAAAGCTGGCATGACATGGAGGACAGCTTTATCAATGAATTAGCCTGCTTTAGCTTTTCCCTTAGGTAGCATTCAGATGTGCTCATAAGCTTTTGAGTTAGTGGAAATCATGAACTTCTATGCTCTGTTAATTCTATCACTCTCTCCAAATTCCTTTGAATTATATAGCTTTCTTTGAAGCAGTATTAATTGCTGCCAGTTTCAGGTGTGCTCACCTTGCACTTTATGATGAGATGATTTGCATACAGATAATCTTCATAGAAAGCTGACCTCGGGCTTAAGCACCAACAGGCCCCGCCTTTACTAGTGGTAACAGCTAGCCATGCCTCTGATGTATATCAAGATAAAACTGGTTGTATTCAACAATATCAAGAAAGATGCCTTATGAAATTTGTCAGATATTTTATTAGGTTTTGATCCTTTCAATACTAACCACTGCTAAATATTTTCCATACTATTACAAGAGGAGAGAAATCCATTTCATTTGTGCCTAGAATGACTTTTTCTAGACCATTCATTCTATGTGCCTATACTTTTGTGGCTTGCTCATATGGTTGAGGTGTTGAATTTCACAGCTTTCTGTGACCTGTTTTGCTTTTCTGTTTGTCTCTTCCCTTCTGCAAGACAAGTAAAACTAATCATTACACTCTATTTTTTCTCTGATTTTTCTTATCTTCTATATGGTAATTGGTGTGCTGCTCATAAAACTATTCACCATAGCATCTTCCCTACCATATTCAAATCTCCCAATCAAATGACATCTCTCATCTGTCCTTCCATAACTTAAGAACATGTAAAGACTGTAGTTGTATAAAATCTCAAAATCTGTAGTATGTGCTCGTGTGATTGTATTTTATTCTAATAATTTTTCATCTCCTGCCATTCTTCTTGATAATTATGTATTTACAATCAAGGGTTTCAAGATCACATTTAGATTATGCTACCTTTACAAGAAAAATAAATTTAAATGAAAATATTTATCTTTCAGAGGGTTTTTTAGTTTTTACCTTTTTTTCCCATTATTAATGATATAAGAAATTTTAATGTGTTTAACAATACAGCACAGAGAAGACAAGGGTATTATCAACAGTATTTTGTGCTTCTCTATGCACTGCAGCTAGTTTGCATACAAGCATGTTTCTGAAACATAATCTTTCTTTTATGGACACTTTCTGACAATTCTGACATCAGCACAGCTGGATATCTGACAAGCAGGATTTAGAAAAATATAAGCTTGGGGATTGCAATGCATTTGATTGAAAATATGTCTTGTACCAATGGCAAATGAAGTACTTCTGTGTTTGAAGGAGGAATAGGTGAATACTGCAGTTGTCTGTGATTTGTCCCCAGTGAGGAAAATGACAAAAGGTACAGCTGGAAAGAGATACGTTAGTGAAATAAACTCTATTCAGAGAGGTAATTCCATTGAAACTGGGATGTTTCTACATGATAAATATTCCAGAATCTATCTGGAGTTCAAAGCCAATAAATGAGGCTTCTGTGATCCCATCTGGTTGACCTACATTAGAGACTGAAGGAGATAATGGCAAGCTTGTTGTCCTGGATAAACAAAGAGGGGAAAATTTACACTGGATCTTCACATGTGTTATGTACCATAACTTACTGATTACACTGTGAACAAGTGAATTTCTACTGGCCTCTTTTCGTAGCTCATTGCAATGCTGGTTAACTTTTAGAAAGCAATTGCTTACTGTAAATGTTTCTTTCATTCAGAGGTACATTAAACAAGAGATCTATCATTCACACAAAATAGCTCAAATTTACTGTTTAAAACTTTAAACAATACTGCTGGCTACAGTGCTTTCTGACCTGCACTATTTGACATATTAATTTCAGTTGTAAATCAGAATATAGGGAGTTTCAGCTGCTGCACTTGTTTAAAAGAGTATCCAAAATTACTTGTATAATCCAGTTTCAGTGTTCCTGGGCATATATGACTATTTATGAGGACTAAAGTTATTTTCAGTGAACTCAGGGACAACATTCCCAGTTGCTTTTATGGGAGTAAGATCTGGTTCATTGCTTTTCAATGCTTGTATCTCTACAACAATAATAATAATTTCCCAAGGGTATATGATCTCTATAAGGGATTGAAAAAACTGTTTTGGTCAAAGCATAAACTGAAAGAGAGAGAAACTATTGAAAAATGTTCCAGTTCCCTTCAGTTTTCAAAAGCCTGTATCTGCAGCCAGTCTGCCCAAAGAGAGAGCAAATTGTTCATTACCTTGTCAAATGTTAATACAATACAGTGCACTGTTCTTTTACAGAAAACTGTCATTGTGATGTTTTTGAACTATGCTCTGGATGTTGTTCTTTGCACTGTGCAGAAGATACATTTATATATTTATTTACTTTCTCAATTTTATTTTTAGTGATTGAGAACATCAAGGAACACAAGGTGGAAATACAGACTCAACATAATTATCAAACATTTTTGTTTTATACAGGAACTAAAAATATTTTCTTAAAGTTCCTTTTAGGCCCCAAGCTAATAACAAAGCACTAGTGAAAGGTATAGTGTCTCTTCAAACTTACATGATCCTTTGTATTAAATCTTTAAAATTATTACATGCCTTTTTTTTTTTTTTTTCAGCAGTAACTATACATTATTGCTTGGGTTTTTATAACAATAAGAATCCTTCTTATTGTTTCACATGGTGTATAAAAACAGTAAAAGATGGCTCAGTTCTTGGAAAAATTCCATTCTAAATACCTAATCCTCTTAACATTCCATAAAACAGTTGAGTATTAACTCAACTGTGTGAAGTATTACCCCAAAGCAGCTTGATAATATAACAACATTGAACATTTCATAAAAACAGGTTAATAAATATCAATTATTAAATAGTGGGCACATGAGGTAATGCTGAAGGGAGGACATATTTTTTGTCCTTTGTTCTAATATTTTTAAAATCTTAGCCAGATTTTAAAAGAGCTGAAAAGAATTATTAATATTATTTCAGTTTAATCCAACATGAAATCTAAATTTAAGGTCATAAATTATCCTTTAAATAAAAGAGAGTAAAGAAGAAGGATAATCAAAACAAAGTTTAAAATAAAGAGGATGTAATCCTGTTTGGGTTTTTTTTTAAAATAGATATGTATGTAGACACAGTGTTATTATTAATAAGCAAACAGTAGTCAATAAACAACACTAAAATTACACACAATGTGCTGCAACATAGCTCCAGTAATCACTTCATAGACACATTCTCATTTTAGATAGAGATAAATGTGCCTTTTTAAGCAGTTTCCATGCAGAAGATACAGGTAACCTGACCCTTCATCCTTTTGTATATTAACTAGTGGTTCAGGTACCATACCTTTTTCTATTTTTAGAGAAAAAACCAAATTTTAGCTGTGGTTTTTGTTTGTTTGTTTGGTTGGTTGGTTGGTTGGTTTTTGTTTGGTTGGGGTTTTTTGCTTTTTTTGTGTTTTTTTTTTTTTCTGTTGTTGTTTTGGTTTTTCGGGCTTTTTTTGGTTTTGGTTTTGGGGTATGTTGGTTTTTTTGGGTTTTTTTAACTCAAATTGCAATAGCAGTTATTTAAAAATATGTAAGTTTACAGTAATTTTGCAGATGACACTGAGTTCAGCTGCTGTGTTGATCTGCTGGAGGATAGGAAAGGTTTTCAGAGAAATCTAGACAGGCTGGATCAATGGGCTGAGGTAAATGAAATGAGGTTCAACAAGGCCAAATTCCAGGTGTAGCCCTTGTGTCACAACAACACTACAGCCTTGGGATAGAGGCAGCAAACCTGCCCAGCAGAAAAGGATATTGGGTTGCTGGTCAACAGCTGGCTGAAAACAAGCCAGCAGTGTTCCCAGATAGCCAAGAAGGCCAAGAGCATCTTCATCTATATCAGAAAGTCGGCAGGACCAGAGTAGAGACCATCCCCCTTACTCTGCACTTGCAAGGCCACAGACTCTGAAGTCCTGAGTTCAGTTTTGGGCCCCTCACTTCATGAAAGACACTGAGGCGCTGGAGTGCATTGAGAAAAGGGAAATGAATCTGGTCAAGGGTCTAGGGGGTAAGTCCTATGAGGATCAGCTAAGGAAGCTGGAGGTTTTTAGCCTGGCAAAAAGAAGGCTTAGTGGAGATGTTACCATTTTCTGTAACTACTTGAAAGGTACAACAGCATGATGGATTGCTCTCCCTTCCCCTCTTCCTCCTTGCCACGTGGTCTCCAAGATGTCCCAGGACAGAGACTCACACACAGCCACAGGAGAGGAAGCAGAGAGAGAGTTTATTCCCATGGTAGGGTATTTAAGGGATTTTAGGGGAAGTGACTCACACCAATGAAAACCGAGGGTTAACAGCAAATAGGGAAGGGGTTTACAAAAGACCAATGAGGAGGCTTTTCACATAAACCTGCCCAGGTACATTCTTGCATCCTAATAAGAGTGTTCCCGGGGGGTACTGGGAACAAGAAGGGTAACACACAGACAGGGTAGACTCCATTTTACAACAGAGTAAAAGCCTGTTTTCAAAGCATTATGGTTAGCTTTCTCCATTTTCCGAGGCTCGTTGCTACAGAAAGGAGACTGTAGTGAGCTGAGGATCCATCTCTTCTCCATGTAACAAGTGAGAACAGGAAATGGCTTCAAGTTTCAACAGGGGAAGTTTACATTAGAGAGAAAAGATGCATCACTGAAAGGGTGGTTAGGCATTGGAACAGGCTACCCAGGGAAGTGGTGGAATCACCATCCCTGGAAATATTCAAAACTTGTGCGGATATCACACAGCATTGTGGTGAACAGAGCAATGTTAAATTAATGACTCGACTCAACAATCTTGGATTCCTTGGGGCATGTGCTGGGTCTTTCCTTTCTCTAACATCATGTCTGTTGTGCACAACAGTTGGAATAGTAAGTCTTAGACATCCATGTTCAAGATCTTATAGTGCAGTGCAATGTAGTGCAATATAGGAAGTAATATTTGACATGAATTCAAAGTCTTAGTTAATTGTTAATTAATGCAAAAACAGTGAATAAGTCCTTCTTTCAGTAAATGTTGATATTAAGATGCTCTAGTTAGATATCTTCATATACCTTCTCCCAGCTTCAAAAAATATGCTTTTCAAAGATTCATACAGGACTACAATAAAGAATGTCAAAGCTGAGCATCAAAGCAGGGAAAGCAGACAAGAGTCTTTGCTGCTGCCATGGAACGAAATATGAATCACTTTCCCCCCCACCCCAGTCAAAATGTCATTGGAGTCTTCACAGAGCCTGAAACTTGAGTGGATTCAAGTGTCCACAAGAAGTGTGCAAAACATTTAAGAGCTGTAGCAAGTTGAGCTGTTTGCATAGCAATTCAGAATGCAAAGGATGTCATGGCCTTTCAGCACAGCTAGAAGTGTTGATGGAGATCTGAGATATGTGTGTCAAAAATAATGTCTGACTGTCTGCTATAAAACCATTGCTATGATTTCTTTAAAGATAAATCTATACAATAATAGTAATGCACAATGTTTGTATTCCTTGACTCTACTTGAGTAATAAAGCATAGCAAGTATGAATGGCATGGACTGTTGTCTGTGTTCATTTAACACAGTGCAAAAATGGATAGAGGAGTAGAGTTTATGTTTTTGTGACCATAACTCACTTTTTTGCAGTACTGATCTTGTCAGTGTCTATTGTTTTGTTGCTTTACCAAATGGTATCTGATATTCCAAAGCACTTGCAGTCATAGAGTTTATTTTGCTGACCCTCTGTCAGAGTTTTCATGAACCAGAGTAAATAACTGTCCAACCATCTCATCACTCTAAATATCTGTATAAAACCATCAGCTAGCTAGAAAATCTACTCTGAAGAGCTTTTTAGCCATCAATGGTCTAACATATTAGAAAGAAACCTTGCAAAGCAGAAATCATGGTTAAATAGTTTTCTCTTTGCAGAATCGTTCCATCCTTCCATTCTGGTATACTTTATTAGGTATATATATATATATATTACACACACAGCAGAATATAAGAAAGGAAAGACAAAGCATGAGACAGATTATGTCTACAAAAGTGCCTGGAGGCTACCAAGTGCTTTGGTTTTCAGCATATGCCTGGAATAAGAAAGCTTGTTAATTACAGCTGTGCTTTCTGTGTGTATCTAGGATAGTGATCCTGCAGCAAATTATTACTTAGCTGTCCTGAAATCTCATGCACTTATGTGCATGATTTTACAGGTGTAGTGGTTCTCTTTCCATTTCCCCCTTAAGATTTCCCCTTTAATAAATGAAACATTATTTCCTTTATTCAGAGAATTGATATGTGCAGTTAAGTGATACTGTGAAGTTTATTTCTTTATTTCTACAATTGGTTTTACATAGGTGATCTACCACTTGAAAGAACACTCATTTCTTTCCTACAATATATTGATCATCTTCATCTACTTTTTCATATACAAAATAGTTTTAATAGTTTTGTATCTGATTCATATTTGAAAAGACTATCTTAGAAAAACACAAATTAAAACCAAAGGCAAATACCAAGCTAATGAACCAACAAAAACTAAAAAAAAAAATAAAAATTCCAAACCAACAACAAAAAAAACCCACAAAAACCCAAAAGCCAACTAAAACATCCCCACTATGCTTTCACCAAACAACGTTTGTTATTGTCTAAGATATGTGTAAATATTCACTTTGTAGCTCTTATTACATGAAAAAAAGACTCTTCAGAGCGTGTTGCTGTTGTCCTGTCCTCAATATGCACTTTAGAACCTGATTAAAGCATCACTGTTCTTCATTATTTGTGCTTCAGTCCTCCTGATGCTTGATCACACATGTCAAGCATATGCCAGACAACGTTGGATGTCAGGGAAGTCAACCTTCATATTTTCTATACTTCCTCAAATACTTCAGCTAATATATTCTCTCCATCTGTTGCAGAAAAGCAAAGATAATGATAATGTAGTGATGCTGAAGTTATCTGATAAATCTATTCAATTACTGTCAAAGGTTCTAACTTTTAGTTGGTGAGGATTAACTAAGTCCGCTGAACAGCTTTGAAAATCTCAGCCAAGATTACAGCATTTTGCCTTTGGCCACAGGAAGAAACTGAATTTCCCGTTGTGCCTTTCCAATTGTGCCTTTCACCTCTTGTGCAGCTACCCTGCTGCATAACCACCCAACTGCTTCCATTCTTAGGTATTTTCCTTTTTACTCATAATCTGTTCATATTCAACAACCAGATCTTGCATCGTGAACAGTCAGACACACATCACGGCATTATGCAACCTCTTTTTTATCTCCTCATACACAAAACCTGTTTCATCAGGAGGTCCCAACCCTACTGTGCCAGTCCTCTGGGTATCTAATGGTCTGGATGACCTCACTTAGAAATTCTAGTCCTTAAAGGAACATGTAATAGCGAGTATATAATGATAAGGGAATGGAAGAAATTCACTGTTAGCTGTCAAGGAGGATTTCCACCATCAGCATTAACCATATAATATAGTGGCAGTGGAGGGCAATGAATGTGGAGAGAAGTGAGAGCAATCAGCAAGCTTTCATTCAGTGAGATGGAAGAGCTTGTCAAAGACACAAACAACTAATCAGTTGCCAGCACTGATTGATGTCCCAGCCTGCATTCAAATCTATCATTGTGACCAAGTACTGCCTATCGTTTACCCAGTGGATGGATAAACTAGAAGTAATATATGATGTCTAAGCAAATAGATCATTAATTCCACTTAATATGTGGGGGCCAAAGTTTAAATCTTTTTCTAAACAGCAATCTTTCCCTTTGGGGAGGAAAAAAAAAAAAAAATTAAAAAAAATAATCTACTGTGGTTGACTAGGAACCAAGTTTAAATTTTTTACAAGTTAAAAATTCATTGCAATGGACTTTATTTTAGTTTATGATCCATAATTGTCACAAAGTATCAAATCTATCAGGAAATTTATTAACATTTTAATTAAAATGGTTAAGAAAAAAAAGAAAGTATATGGCAGCAGAGACAGAATGCTGTCTTATGCTTATGCTTTCCTATTCCCCAAAGTGTTGCCAAGGTCAGCCCTGCTACACTATTACCCTTGATTTCATATTCTTTTTTTCAGACCACAAGATGAAAATTTAATTCAGTTAATTGGAATTTATTGCTGTTTGACTTCTTCTTAATTGCAGAGCATGAGTTTGAATGATTTCTCAATAGTTTGTAAATTCCACATTTTGTACCAATCCGCATCAAAGTCAATAGATTTTGACAGATGCTTTTGAAAAACATTAATTTAGGTATTAATTACTGGAGAAATTGAATTCTGCATTGATATAAATTACAACTGTCTTAAGACAGGAAGAAGTAAGCAATCTGCAGTTCTCTAAACTGAGGTTTGGTTTTTATCTTCTGTCAGTCATCAATAGGGAAAAATATAGGTGTTAAGAATTAAGGAAGAACATCTCAATTTGCTACATACACTGTTATGAAGCAAAACTTTAACCTCTGAAGCAGAAATTTCAGTGTCACTGTTACAGAAGCATTGTTACAGAAGCACTGTTACAGCGTCAGTGAACAGAAGCAGCGTCATTTCTATGATTTTGCAGTTTATTAAGGTACACTCTGGCTAGCCTTGAACATTGTCGTTAGCCTCTCATCAGGAGGGTACTGTTAACAAATATTTAATGGCTTCATTCATGATTTTTATCTTCTTAAGTTACTAAATTATTAATATAAGACAACTCCAATAAACAGAAGTGCTTCTATTCCATTTGGTTAATGTACTTCTTTTAATACTGTAAAAGAGATCGAAAATACTGTTACAGTATTAGCACAAGTCCACTGAATTTGTTACTAAGCAGCCTTTACAATCTGCTTAATTATGTTGCAGAAAGAATTCAGATTAAAAATATTTTCCGAAACAAAATCAAAACTCAAAACAAGTTATCTGTTGATTTCAAAAACTATTTTTTTAATAAATTAATTAATTGCTAAGAGTTCAGAGAGAGAGAGGAAATAAGAAAAAAAATGGAAAAATGCTTAGATTAATTTTAGAAGCAAAGAAAAAGCTTACCACCAGAAAACTACCTTTTTGCCAATATCGGGGGGGGGGGGGAAGGGGGAGGGGAGAAAAGAATTTCTGTCTTTTTTTATTATTTTTTTTTTCCTGTCTTTTTTCTGTTTCTCTGCTGCTTTCGATGTTGTCTGTGTTGCTCCTCGTGGAGGGGTCTGGAATGCAGGCTTTAGATATGTAAATTTGCTGATATTGTTTTGCTGTCATGTGGTGGTGCTTTCAAGCTGAGACAGTCCTGGTGCAGTTGATGCTAAGCAGAAACTCTTGCTGGTGATGAACCCGGACTGCTCTGATGAACCCAGACTTCTCTTGTCACTGTTCAGGCAAGCATATCTTTGGTCTCGGCAGCAGCAGGCAGCTTAGTTGGTGGTGAGAAGAAACGAAGAAGCGTGAGAGAGAGAGGTAGAGATTTTCCCTTATGTGGAATGATTTTCCCTCTTTCCTTTTCCCACTCTGAATTGTCAAGGTGCTTCTCTGAGATTTATATTATTCCAAAAGGGTAGAGTATGTTTTTTCTGGCACATAGCTTATCTAGTCCTTTTGAAGACTTCACAATGGCAGGAACTCTTTAGCTGAATTGTTGACAAGACAAGCAAGCTCCACCAGGATGATCTGGCCAGATGTTTGTTTGTGAGGGCTCCTACCAGACTGCTCTACCTAGAAATTTTGTTTGTGATAATTTCTTCAGCCAGGATATCAGCCTAGCAGAGCTATCTGACATAGCTCTTTGCAGAAGGATGATTTTTGGCAAAGCAAGTTTTTTGATAGGGAAAATAATGGCAGAATATTATTTCTATGTCATCTGTATGTAAGAGTAGTAACTTCAGAAGCATTAAGGTTTAAGAATGAGAAAATTTTTCTCCTTTAACTTCCAGAATTTTCTGAAATCAAAAAGCCTTTCTGTACAATTTCCAAATGATCTCCTAACCTAAACCTGAACATGTAAAGGTGAATGGAAAACCTGCAAAATGTTCAGCCATGTAGGTATTCTCAAAGTCATTGTGTCAGTCAAATGGAAACATGACTTACAACAGGGTCTTGACCTGAAATACCTGCCAATCATACTGAGTTTCTAAATCCCTGCAAAGTCATTTTATAATCAGTAAAAATTAAACACTTAAAAAATTTTCTCTCCAGTGGTGATACTAGTTCAGATTCACAGATGGAAAGTTCTGATCTCTCTGAAAGGTTGCCTTTTTCTCAGTGATCCATTTACCTGGAAAATGTAATATCACTGTACTTTGTGATAATATTCCAACTACAGTAGGAATGTTTTATGAATGTATTTGTAAGAGGTTGGATTTAATGGTTTGCATGTTTGATTTAAGAAAACCTGTTTAACCACAATGGTTAAAAGCACCTATACTTGAACACATATTCACTAGCCCTTTGACCTGAGAACTGAAATATGCATTATTTGAAAAGCATTCATCCATGTATTTCTTCAGAATAAACTAGTTTCTTTTAGGTGAATATTTTCTATCATACATAAGAGTACCCATTCTATTAAAATTACCAGCATCAAAACATGCTATATTTTTTTCCTTATAACTGTTAAATAAACCTTAAAAAAATATCTGATTAATAAGTAAAATATGCTACAATGAAAAAGAACCTACCTTTACTCTTTAATACAAAAATTTGGTTTTCAAACAATTCTTTGATAGCCTCTGTGAGACTCATAAAAACTATATAATCTACTCAAATTCCATGAAATAGGCCCAAGAGGACTGAAATACTATTCTATATTGGGAACTTTTACTGTGCACATAACAATTGTAAATGTTGTTTATTGCTCTGGCCCCTGTTTTCCAACAGCTGTTAATGTTGTTTTACAATCTTGTGCCTAAACACCAAACTGCAGATTCAGTTACAGGGAGTATCTCAGAGCTGTACCAATTTTTCTCTCCATTTCAGAGCATGCTTTTTCTGTCAGGAGCTTGATTAATTCTTAGCACTTTTGGTGCAGAACAGAGACTTATGGTAGGGATATTTTAAACTGTACTCGTATTAACCTTCTGATTCTAAAGTTTCTTCTAGATATAGTTGTCTTAGAGTGCTTCTGTACCTACTGAAAGTTTTTTGGATCACATCACTTTGAGAACAGACTCACATTACATTGGAATCCTGTAGTTCTCCAGAGATTAGCATGTTTTAAAACATATGTTTTGCTTTGGTTTGTTTTTGTTTTTAACTTGAAAGTAAAAAAGAGGTGTTGCTCCTACAATTAAAAGGATAAAAAAATTCTTGGTGTTCAAATATCAGTTGAAGCCCTGGCTCAAATTAGATAAGAGCTGGGTGGGATTTGAACTAGACTTATCCATGTTTATGCATTAGGAGGTTAAATATGTAACCACTCCAGAAAAAAAAAAAAAAAAAAAAAAAAGATCTATTCAATAAGGAGATTACAAGTACAGTTTACATGTTTGCTATACAACCACGAGTCTCTAGTCTACATGTATTAGAATGGAATCTGTTGTGGACCACAAAAAAGACTCATTTGTACACAGGTCCCTTTTCTGCCTCCACTAGAACTTTTGGAATTCCTATAGATCTGAAGAGACAAAAGCACTTTAAGGTAAACAGTCACTTGAAGTCCCTGATGTAGAAAACATGAGGCATTCATTGTTAAGGAAGGAGCTCAAAGTTCAGGTGGTTTTCAAATGAATTAGACATTTGAATGAGCACGATGTTCAGCTCACAGCATACTGGTCACTGTGTCAAAATCACAAGGTATGTAGTTCCAAAGTGTAAGTCACTATATACTGACTGTGTTTTGTTACATCATCAGCTCTGTTGAGGTCAGTGCAATTCAGAATAGAATAAAATACTACTACACAAGAAATGAATGAATGTACAATGTACATATTGCCAGTGCTGTATTTTAATTACTGTTTTTTTTTCTTTGTCTTTTTTCTTTTTTTTTTTTTCTCATCAAGAAATCTAACTGCAGCTGTTTATGGAATTCCAAACTTTTGAGCCCTGTCTTGAATTTCATAAACTTCTAGTCCCATTAAATTTTGTTTATAATTCACCAAATGTTCATGCATGTGTACCATTTACATTGATAGGAGACATTTTTGAATATTTGGAAGTTTAAACTCCTTTCATTTTTACTATATTTTTATTTATTTATTTATTTTAAATGTCCAGGTGTGTCAGCTAAAAATATATAAAGAGCAGAACTTGTTAAATCATCATAAATATGTAACTGGTAAATTACTGGGGTAATGCAGCAAGTGCAGTTACTACATAGATTAAATTTCCCCAGTGTTAGTGTTATTAACTTTTAAAATATGGTGTACTTTTTAATTCCATTTAGTAGGGTAATTACACGCTTGTTGTGGAAAGCATGTCAATCAGGATTTTGTAAACAACCCTTTAAAATATTACTTTTTAATCTGGTTTGTTTTGGTTTTTTTTTTCCTTTTCTAAGCCTTCATAGGACTAACCTTCACTCCCAATTATGAGGTTATGGAACTGCTGTTCTGTCAAATCTATGTCAGTGACTCATGGGACAAGTAACAAACATCATGATGAGTCTTTTCATTACACTTGGAAAGCTAACACTATGATTTTAGATTCATTTTAGCAAAGAATGAAGTTGCTTCAGAAGTAGTGGAGTTGAAGGGTCTTTACATTATTATTCTGAAAAGAAATTCACCAAATTTGAGGTACTTGATATCTGAATTATTTAATTTGAGTTAGCTCAGTATGTGAGCTTCAGATACTCATTTGCTTCCATTCTCTTATAATTCCCCTTTCAGACAAAAAATGTCAATCCCAAAGTAGTACAGTTTCCATTAAGTATGTTTATTGCTAGAAGAATGATTACACCTGATGCTAAACAGTTTTATTCCTGTTTAGGTTTTCCCATAGGAAAAGGTAAACTAAGTTGAGATTTCATTCAGTCCATTCACAGATTCTTTTGATGACTCACACTGTCCTGCCTATGAACTTCAAATAAGCATATTTACCTTTCTGTACAAGAAGGAAGAATTGCCTGTTGTTATACTGCAGCCCATCCACACAGTTACAGTTGATACAGAAACTATGCCACAACACTACTCTATACTTACAGACTGCTTTTTTATTAAGGGCAGTAAAAAAAAATATGGTCCTAATTTCCAAATATTCAGATTTGAAGACAATAAAGGATTGTAAGAGTTCACCCTTTTTTTTTTGCTCTAACTTGAGAAAGAATATTCTTCACATGTAAAAATGCTCATTAAATCAAGGGACTATGTTTATTTAATGAATACCAAGACTCCCAAGATTTCCAAGAAGTTCCTAGGACATATGACACCTTTGCCATTAAAATGTGTTATTGTGAGACAGCTCCTTACTCAGTTTAAAATTACTCACTATGGTTACATCAAGCCAGATCTCTGTTTCTTGTTCTTCCCTAATTTCCTCAACTGTTGCTTTGTTTGACTTCAGGTGCTCTAGTTTTATTTTAATTCCATATAACTTTTCCAAAGGGAAATATTTCTGATCAGCTGGAAATTGACATATTAAAACACCAAAGACAAAACAGGTGTAAATTGTGTATTAGCTGTTCTTTACTAAGCTATGTTTTCTTCACAATAGGTTAAGTAGTCTAGACATATTTTGAATTAAATGCTTTGCATTACAATATCTTTAAAGTTTACATGTTTAGCACATATATGGGGGGGGGGGGGGGAAGAAGAAAAGAAGTACATGCTGCCTTACAGTTTAGACATCACAATGAACTTGCAAAAAAAAGTATGTAGGTACTTCAAGAAGATTCAGAATACAAAGTACTTAAGACCCTTTGAAAATGGAACATACCCTTATACATACAGCCCAAAATAAGGAGAGAAAAGGTGTCTCAAAGTCAGAGCAGAGTGCTGTTCTAACACAATCCGTTTTCAGTATCTCAGCTAATTTATCCAGAGGTATTTCAAATGTCCTTCCATAACAGCGTATTATGCTGGAAGACACACCTTTGGATCACCTTCATGCTGTACTCTCACATGAGAAATCGTACTTGGACAAAATAGTTTTGCCCCAGAATAAAGAACAGTCTCGTCAGCCATTCTAGGTCAGCTTGTTTGGGTTTTTTGTAGCTAAGTTTTTGTTTTCCTATAAGCATTTTATCCCAGCTAATGAAATCTAAAACAAAGCCCTGCATTCGTTATACTCTGCAGCTTTTAACTTGCTTCTTTTGCACACTACATGCATTTCCTAATCACAAATAAAAATTTCCTCTCATGGAAATTGTAATAGACGCTGTGGCTATTAGTGATTTTAGGTTTAATGCATTTATTGTTAAAGAAGGTTTATTAGAAAAAGGTTTATTAAAAATAAAAAATAGGAATAAACAACAGTTAGTGATTTTGGCTCTTGTGATTTCAGCGTAGGTATGGCTCTGATGAGCCTGGCTCATTCTGCAAGGAAGG
>JAWMRC010000089.1:43285876-43360345 GCA_035584755.1 Thripadectes ignobilis
GCAAGAACTTCTTAAATATGTTTTCATGCAGGGGCGTAACTTAATGGTTCAAAAGCAGAAAGTTTTCCTCGGAGCTGGCCCTAATTGGCTCTGCTCTATAGGATGGACGGAAACTTCCAGAGACTTCTAACAGAAGCCAATCTTTCTCTTATAAAAAAACTACCTAATCAGAGAAACCCATGACACTACTCTATTAAAATTCCTATTCCTTTTTTTTTTTTTTTTTTTTTGTATTTTACTCCCTGTAAATTCAAAGCATACAATGTTGCCAGAACTGTGTAGCTTCTACTTGTGTTATTCTGACAGCAGTTCTAGTGGAAAAATGTTGTTAGGTTGTTCCATGAATTTCATTTTCATAAAAAGTGAAAAGCCAACAGTTCTTCACCACATTGTACAGAATTTAAAAAAGCAGAAATCTACCTCTTATCTGCTAGTCCAGGACAGTAAAATGAGAACTAGATCTGGGGCTGAAAAAAGAGTTTTTTGATTGGCAATTGGATTCTATGGCTCAGGTCTTCCTACTGGAATGTAACTCAGTTGAAGAGATCTACATGTTAAAACATTGTTCAAGCAATTTTTCTTGAACTTTAGGTCTACAGTAGTTGCAAATGGACTTTCCTGCAAAGCAGGATGCTCTTAGAATCTTTATCAAGACATGGACCCTATGTTGGTAGAGTTGGGAATCCATGGACTCTAGCAAAAGGACATAAGATAAATAAAATAAAAGGAAGTCAGGAAATGAAGACAAGCAGCTGCTAGATTTACCATGCAGAGTAAAAACTATATCCCAAGAAATCCTAAGGGATATGAGAGCAGTATTAGTTTTTCTCTGTCAAAGGTAGTGACGTATGCTCTTTTATCAACACACTGGTACAGGATATGAAGAAAAACAGTCTGTATTTCAAGATTAATTTCTGTGAGCCACGAATAAAGGATGAATTTGGGTTGGTTATACACAGGCAGACATGCCCTGATCATATATCCACATGCATTTGTATCTTCAGATTTGAGTCATTGTCAGTCACCGATTTGAGACAATATCCATTTAGAAGGGAAAGGAGAATACTCCTTCCTTAGACTAATTAAAAAGGTGCATGGAAAAATGACTTCTGTGTGAATCAAAACTGGCCATCAGAATAATGGATTGAAAGTAATCAAATTGTGTCTTGGATAACATATTTACAAACAAAATCCATGCATTTATTTTCCCCCATCTATCCACTTTTTAGATGAAACAGTTGGGACAGAGATGACTAATGCACATTCCAATATCAAATGTAGACAACAATCTTGCTAATTCAATTGCATTTATAATAGTAACAGTTAGTGAAGAGTGCAGAAATTCATAGTATCCCCTGCTATTATCAGAAAATGCCTGAGGAGATTTTATCTTTCCCTAATAAATTTCAGTTAAAACTTGTTTTAAATTAGAAAACACAGGAGAATTAAGTCTAATTCATTCTTTTTTTTTGCATGTGGTTGAACTGATCACAATCTAAGAAGGGTATAAGCCTGAACACAGGACTACAAAATAAATATGTGTACAGTCAGCTCTGGATTATCCATGGTTATCTTATCTGGACTAGTCAATGCCTAGTGCCACATGAGTAATAAGCAGGGTAGACTGCTCTTTCAGGCTCTGCTCTACATGTCACTTCTTACTCAGCCATTGTTCTGGACAGAAATTTAGAATCACTATGCCTTTATTTTTATAGAAGTCATTACATTTCATCCCCATCTATATTCCCCAGTGTAACTGAATCAACTGGGTTTTTTTCAGTGTTAGTGTAATTAATTTCACTTGGATTTAAAGTCTGATAGCAAACTGTTTTCAGAAGTTAGAAGAATTTCCTTCTCAGTCCTAGTTACTGTCCAGGTTATTTTTCTTGAAAGTTGAGTGGGGTCTTCTTCACTATTCAAAAAACAGTGGAGGGCTGAATTTGGGCTATGCTGGTAGGACTACCATGCATTTTGAACCTTATTCTCCTCAGTTTGTCTAAATCAAAGCTAAATCCTGTCAGATCAAAAAAGGTAAAGAAATACAGGCTAGAGAAACAGGACTTCTGTGTAGAAGTTTTTCCTCTTCAACATCAAAAACAAGCCACAGTGAGTCAGTTCCCCATATTTACAAAAAAAAATGCTGTGAAAATGAATAATGGTGTGATGTAAAGCACAATCACATCACATCTGCTGAGAGAAACAGAAGAGGGAAAGTGGTAGCCAGCTGCCACTGACACAGAGATTCATTCCAAGGGCTGCACATCTGGATCCTGCAGCTGCCAAACTCACAGTGACTGATTGCTTCCAGTCCTGGACTGATCAGAGGTTAAGTAACAGAAGCAGCACCATCCCAGCACAATCAGAAAAGATAAAGGCATTACTCTTCAATAGGGAGCTATATCATCTGTTTTCTCAGTATTCATAAGACATTTACTAACACATGAACTTCTAAACCTCTAGAACTGATAATAAAGAAGGTTGTTTTTTTAGGGGCCTTTTTCTAAAATAATATACCTGCCATTTGCACAGCAACATTATACATGGTCATGGTTTCCAATTTGAAGAAAACATAAATCCTCATTCTCTGTTTGACTGATGAAACTCCATTGTTAGAGCTGGTCCAAACATGTTTCCTCTCTCTTTTTTTCCCCCTTCTGCTCATTTTCTTGTGCCCTAAAAATCTGTAATGAACCACCACACATTTGCATAAGAAATCAACATTTTTCAACAGAAGCAATTGCCTCAAATTTAAAAAATTGAAAAATAATAGAAAAGCGTTTTGTGTTTGTTTGTTTGTTTTGTGGCTTTTTTGTGGTTTTGGTTTTTTTTTTCAAAATTCCATTTAATCAAAAGCTAAAGCAGAAGAAACAGAAAGGTATTGGAGTGGGGGTTTTTTTGCTTTATTTTTGTTTGGGTTTTTTTGTTTGTTTTGTTTCTTTTTAAACTATTCAATTGTTGGTGTACTCAGAGTAACATCTGATTTGTACTGCTGCAAAATATGAATCAGACCATCAGAGTGATCTTGCAGGTTTTTCCAGTGTACACCCATGCTGTTATTTCGGGGGAGTTAGAGACACTATGAATGAGATTTTTTAGGTTTTTCTTTCTTTTCTAAATTAGTGCCATTGCCTACAAATATATATTGATCACATCTGGTGGCTATAAACATATATTTATTAAGGAGCATATACTTCTGCAATCTAAATATGCAGTCATCAAATATTGATGCCTTTTTTCTTTTTTTCCCCCAGATGGATAAGAAATAGACAGGTGTTCTCACTGTGACTGAAACACACTCATACCAGTGAATTGCCAGAGTCTGAAAGTTATATGCACATTTTGAAATGGGAGTATGTATTTCAGTAATACCTTGAGCAGTGAGAAGTCACATCTATGAATCAAGAGGAAAACATACAAGTACTCTGAAGTGGATAAGGGTAATTGTGAATTCTACTCCTGAACGTATCTAGCCATTAGTAATTCCCAGACTTCATTCAAGTGGTTTGATACTTCTCTGTGTTGGCAGCAACTGCAAGATCCTACTTCTAAGCATTACAATTGTTGCATCTAGATGTCCTTGTAGCCTTTGCAATGTTTCTGACTTACACTATTATGTCTACCATGCCCTTACTTATGCACTACATAAAATCAGGTGGTTGTGAGTATAATTTACAAATTGTACATTGGGAAGTACACAGAAGCACATGTGAAAAATTAGGACAGCCACATTAAATAGAAGCAGTGCAAAACCCTAGAATCCCAGACAGGTCTGGTGCTGAGACAACTTGCCTGATGTAACTAGGAAGCTGTAGTGAGTAAATGTCGAAGCTATGGAAATAATGCTGTGTATGGACAAAGAATTTATGAAAATAGAGTTGATTATGCAAGTAGAAATTTAGAAATATTTTTAGGCCTGTTTATGCGCTTGTGCAGTTCCTTTGGTTCATTTCATTTCACAGGACTGACTGATTTCTAATATTTAAAAGGGTAGTAATGATTAATCAGGTTTATCCTCACCACATGCACTTGAGGCAGGGAAGTGTTATCTTGGTTTAAACACAAAGATCTATAAACTAACTGACATGCCTCAGATCCACTGACATATGTGGCACAAGATGGGATGTTTATCCTGTCTTCAGAGTCTTAGTTCAACAATTTGACTAAACCAAAGACCATATTTTATTATTTCAGAAAGTTTTTTGTCTTTTGGTCAGTTGGTTACTTTAGCCACATTCAGATAATTAATTCATAGCTTTGTGATGAATTGGTGGAGAGAATAAAAACTTCTGCCTTGTGTGTCTAAAGGGTTTTCTATTTTTTATTTTTTAAATCTCACATAATCCTGGGATGAATAATGCCAATATTTGTTCCTGTCTAACTAGAGGAAGACTTAGAATGAATGAGCATTTCAAAAATGATGTAATCTGAAAATAGAGTAGAAGTAGTATAAGGTACTGCAGAAAAGTGGATCCTGTGTACTTCAGGACTTCTTTGCACTGCACTGAGGAGTCTAAACACAAGGTGGACCTATAGTAGCTAAGGTCGAGCAGGAAAGAGTTGCATGAGCTACTTTAGGCATAGCTGTTAGAACTGGGATATTCCATTACTGTAATATACACAGGAGATCAATTGGGCCAATGCCCTTGTCCGTGGCAGGGGTGATTTTTTGAATGATCACAGATCCTCAAGCAGTCAGGACTGTGAAACCGATAGCTAAGGACCATCACTTATTTCTAAACCACAAGTTCTGCTAAAGAGACGTCTTCAGTTTCAGGACCAGGTATCCTAAGATAATAGACCAGTATTGTCTCAAGGTATCAGTTTTCAATTCTCTACATTCATACTGTAAGTCAGAGCTATCTGACTACACATGCCAAGCCTGTTTGTTTTCTCTATCTCCTACCAGACATCTATTTTTAACTGTGTAAAAGATATGGCCCTATCAAAAGTTAAGGAGCCCAAGGGAGCCAGTACTTAGGATCTCCAAGAGTTTTTTCAAGATAATAAAAGACAGGCTCTAGGCAAAGACTAATAGTATTTTTAAAAAACAAAACAAAACATTGCTGTAGATCAGAGTGAAGGAACTATCTCTTCTAGAGATGGTTTTGGTTCTGTCTTCACTCATGGAAATGAATAAAGTCCAAGGCAGTCATGACTAAAACTGCGTTAGCTGCTGACACCAAATATTCTCTGCTACCTTTCTCAACAACACAACAGGAAGCAAAATGTAGCTAACTAGCCTCCACGGTTTCCTGTCTGCTTCAAAAGTCACTCACTTGACACCTCTGAATAATAGCACTTCTTCCCTTTTTCAATATTATATTCTTTCCCTCTACTTCTTCTCATATTTTTTAGTGTTGGTATCCCCACTGTTTCAGAAAAAGGAGAAAAATAGGGATTTGTTTTGAAGAGGTGAACACCGAAGAAGAAATCATCACCTGATTTAGATTATCAACAGCTGCATATGAAAGGCCATCTCTGGTCATCACAGATGGTGAAACAGCTCCCATTGTACATATCTATTGAAGCAGAATTTGACTCAATGAATTTAGCAAGAAAGTTGTATTTTGTCTTTTTTGTTTGTTTGTTTCAGTGATTACACAGTGGAGTTTACCCCATAAATTACATGTTAAGTTGTGTTTATATTCAGAAGAATATCTGTAGAAATTGTATGTATGCAACAGAACTGCATCATGTTTTCACTGAGTTATATATGCTTTGTTTTTTGAACATAAATAGACACTTTTTCCTCTTTATTTCAGAGAAACTGATCCAGCCTGGGGACAATAAGCTTGTTTCTTTCATGATTCATGCATTATCAACACAATTGTGAAGTGTTTACAGTCATAGATTTTAATTTAATACAGAAAAACAAATTAAATCAGGAAAAAAAAAAAAACCTGCTTACATTTTGGTTTCTCTTTCATAGACAGAGACTATTTTTCAGTTGTGTTGAAAATCACATACATATTAAACAATAAAATCTTACCTGAAAGTTAACAATAAAAGGGTAGATGGCACCAGACTGAAAATAGAACTAATTTAGAAACGTGAGAGTACCGTTTTCACTGTATTGCTTTTCAGAGCAAACTCCAGTTTTTAAAATAATTTGATGAGGACTGTTTAGGATGTCTTATTTAAGTCTTTTTGACTAATAATGATGTTCCTCGTGTTTAATCCTGGTAGAACTTTAATCCAGTTCTAGAGACCAGTTTTTTCTCGTTATCCATTAATGTCTTCAGACCAGGAACACTTAAACCAAAAAGGCAGTATGGAAAGTTTATGCAACTGTAGTAACAACACTCTACAATTTGCTGTGTAAAATTCACACCCTATTTCTTTGGCAAGGGATGGAGTTCAGACTGTCTGACAGGGACATCTAATCTGAAACAGGTTTTCTTGCTGTTGAACACTTGCAAGAAAATCTCACATGAAAAAATGTAATACTGCTTGATCACTCATTAGTTGAGGAACCTGCTTAACACTACCAAGTGACAGGCTTGCCAGTATAAAAATTGCACAAAGTTCAGAGTATAAAACATACCTGAGACCATCAGCATCCATTACGCTTTTTGTTCATTTGCATTTTCTGAAAGCTCACTTTAAAATTAGGAAAAATTTATTCCTAACCGATCTTTATTATTCCAATCCTGCCTCCAAAGACAGTTTCAGGGTTCAAGAGGGTATCTGTTGGTTGAAGCACGTGCATTAAACCTGATAAAACACTAAAGAAGCCCCAACAAACAAAAAATCCAACCCAGGGTGACTTCAGATTGTGCAGAAAAATGCTTTTCAGACAATGCTTCAAGCATTTTTTATATTAGCATTTGTCTAAAAAAAGAAGCATGAACATTTTAATGCTAATTACAGTGTGTCCAGAAAGTGTCTTTTTCTTTCTCTAAGGGAAGGCTTTTCTGGATGTTCTCTGTGTCTTAAAAGACTGCAGCATATGGTGCAGGGGGTGTGATTTCTGATTTGATTAGGTAAGACTCAACTTTTCAGAACTGTTTAGGTGTATTAGTACATTTACCTTGAGGCATATAAATGTCACACCTAGTTCCTTTGCAATCTGAATATTAACTGAAATAGAAATAAACCATTCTTCAAGTGAGAAGAAGGCTGGATGTTTACTTGAAAGTAATATCTTCAGGGAACACTATGTATAAGTAACTTTCCATTCTTAAGTCAAATACTGTCTTACTTTGACTACATATGGATAAAACCTTTCTTGAATTAAAGTAGTCATTACATTTGAGGGTTTTCATCATAAATCGATTGCAAATTGAACATGACGGTAGGAGTGTGCTGCTTAATTGTAAATTGTGCATTTTCTGAAGGTACCCCTGTAGTGTTTTGGTAAACCAGTTCCCATGGTTTGTGTTTAAGATCAGCACTTCTGCAAGCACTCGGTCTTGAATGCAATATTTAGTTCTGTTGAAGGTTAATGGGTATATTTTCAGTTTGCCAATTGGGGCATTCCAAAGTGGGGGGAAAAAAAGAAGCAAAATCAACCAACAAAACTAAAACCTTTTTCATGAGAAAAGAGTTGAAAATCCACTTTGGAGTGGAAAAGAGTCATTAAACCAAATTTTTGGTACGTGATTTTTTTTCCCCTGCATTTTAAAGAGGAAGGAGTTTTAGACTGGCCTGTATCAAGAATGCCAAATTGAAAAATACATGATTTGGTTTGCAACAAAAGAAAGATATAAGCCAGATTTATTAATTGCGAAATAGAATTTATTTTCACTTTTTTTTTTTTTTTGGTCACATTCCAACCAAGAAATAGGGTGTATGATGATTAGATATAACTAGGGATTTCATCAAAACCAACAGAATATACTTGCATTAGTATTTTTTTTTTTCATATATTTTCATGAAGCAGACTGGTTTAACGAATAATTAACTAAAAATCTGCTAGGAAGGGGGTTAAAAGGGACCTAATCTGAATCACAGGTTAGGTTTAGAAATCCCTTTTATAAATTTGCTTGTTCTTCCCTCAGCATTAGGAAAAATAAGCAGCTCACTGCCCTTCCCCCCCACCCCAAATTTGGAGGTTTCTAAGTATATACTAATTAAGTTATTTGGGCAGTAAAGAAACCGCCTGATTTAAGATGTTATAAGCATCCAAAATTTGTGATGAAATACATTAATTCTCCACAAGCTCAAAATAATTTGTAGACGCTAACTCTATGCTTTTCCAATCTTAAATGTTGACCTCGGTTTCTATGTGACAGGTTTAAATACAGTATCAGTTACACATTTTCAGGATATCTACTAATCACTAAATATCTACTAAATATGTACTAAACAGCAGCCACTGAATCTTTTTAGTAGATTTTTAGCAATCTTAAAACTTAACTTTCATACCATGTGACTATCAGGAAAAGAAAAGCATTACTTAGAAGAATTTGAATGTGTGAAAATTAGTAGCATGGAAGGATGCAGTAGAGTTGAAGGCTTTAGAACAAATAAGTCCCTCTGCTCTATCTCTAAAAATCGTGAGAATGGTTTACTTACCTGAAGAATAAATATCACATTATTCCTTGTTTAAATAATACTTTGTAAATGTCTATAATTTTTTTTTTAAGACATGCTTTCTCTTTTTTTTCAAGATGTCTGAATATGAAGTTTAGCAAAAGTCAAAATATGTCTATTAATCTTTCTTCTGTGGTATTAATGCTACATAAAAATTCAGAAAATTAAAGACACTTCTACTACTATTAATATTTTTGAGTTCACTATATTTGTATGATTTTTAAAACTGAAACTCCTGAAAATTTCATTTTTACTAATTAAAGATTTACAGTGCCTTATAATGACTTACGACACATGTATTTATCTCCAAAATGTATTTCTAATAGATAACTCTTTGAGAAAACAATGGAGAAGGGTGGTTTGGTTCAGATTTTATTATTTTTATTTTAATGGCAAAGGCTGTTTCTTTTAGGAAGGACAGTTGTTCTTTGAAATGTGATTCTATATTAACTTTTTCTCACAGAAATAATTTGAAAGTAATGACTCTTGATCACTTAGGTTAAGACAAAGTAATTTTTAGATGAATTTTGAGCACTGTCGTAGTTCAGGCATTTGACATGTAAAAGCTGGTTAGAAGAATGCTCCTTAGATATTAGGTCTTTAAAAATCTTGTGAAATACCTATCAAGATTTATCAGACACTTTAATGCACATTTACACTTTACTAATATTGTTAACTTTAATTCTTTACATTTTGTGGTTTTTTCCTCCAGACTAATGCATGTGGGCCTGAAAAATAACAAAAAAAGAGCTTAGTGTTGAATCTACCTTGATGTCATGTTCACAATGAGTTCTGTAACAGCACCAATTGATTTTCATTTCTCCTTTAATTCACGAGAGAAGAAACTTTGAAAACTGTATTTCTGCTTGTATTCCACAAGGAACACTCTCTGCTCCTTGTCAAGTGCATCATCAACTTTGCAGCAAATTCTTCTGAAGTAATCAGAGTGGTTTTTTACCAATCAATATTTCTGAAATTCAAATGATTAGTGCCTGCTAATCCAGATCATTCTGTAGCACGTGTAAATATTATGCAAGTTTTTCAACTCTACTATCTCACCTTCGACTGGTATTCTTCCCTCCCTTCTGTACCAAGTGAAGGCTCACTGTGGATACAATCTCTGTCATAAGAGCATTCTCTGCTTGCACCATTGCAAACTAGACTACTTATTTTACCACACCTTGTTTACATTCAGGTACAAAGCTCTGTTGGCTATGATAAAAAATTTCATATATTTCATATATTTTGAATGTTCTTCTGATGGTGGCTAATTGCTAATATGATGTTCCATAGGAATAGTTATTGGTTTAATACATTGTGGACAAATATGACATGTAATCATCAGTTTGTTTCAAGTTGACTTTATATCTGTGTACTGTGCTCCTACATCCAGCAGTTCTTTTTATTCTGGGCTCCTTAATTACTTGAAATCCACTGAATATGCAAAAAAATAGCAAAATTTAGTTAGCATGCATGCACAAGTTTCTTTTTTTTTTTTTTTTTTGTTTTAATTAAGCAGACTTACTTCAAAAGTAGCACAAATACACGTCAACTTTATGATTAATAGCTTCATACTCAAATGCTTTTATTTTTGGTCTTCATGGATAATCTACTATTTCCACTGAGATTTTTTCAACAACTTTAGCTGTATTTAAAGTTAATGAGCTTTTTCAATTAAAGCTTCTGATATTTAGCCCTTGGATAACATTTAGATGAACCAGGGTGTATCTAATTATGTTGGGTGAATTCTTAAGAGGCTCTGCATATAATTCATTCATAACAAGCACATTTTATGTTGTGGGCACGTACTGGACTTCAATCTAGACTGAATGCAAATCACCTTTGTGAAAACAGCATTACCAATAGGTCTGAGAGTTCGAGGAATTACTACGCTAGCAAATGCCCTTGAGAGTGTACAACATCAACTGTTCTGAGCAGCAGAAACTACCACTCAGGGTGAAAACTAAACAAAGAGAAGGCTGTGTAAAGATTCACCAATATTGTCTAAACTGAGCAAAACATGTCAAACCAGAATACTGAAATCTTACTGCTTGCTTATAGAAACTAGTGGTGAAACCAACAAAGGAATCAAACTAAAACTCCCACCACTTTAACACGACAAAAAAGGGGACGGGGGAAAGTTGTGTGGTTTTCAAATTGTGTACTTTGGTACAGATGTACATGGGGAGGAAACATGGTTTTACACACTGAATTCCCTAGGAGCTGATGTCTTCTGCTTTCCTGTGAGAGTCCTTTGTTTTTCATCATTGTACCAGACTCTGGGGTGCAGAAGTCACCACACAAGCTAGTTTAACTGTCCTAGAAAAGCTGGAACATCAAATTAAGTTGTTGACTTTCATTCAGGGCAGACATTTAAATCTGTGCTGTGTGCCTCTTTTAAAACCTTGAGAACAACACTTATAGTGTCCCATTCTTGACTCACCACCTGCAAAACAAGGATGGCCTTACTTGTGTATATAAAGCAGCAATTGTGAGGATATTTGCTGAAGCAAGGAACTTGTCACAAGGAGAGAGTAAGATATATATCTCTTTAAGGAAATAATAAATAGGATTAATCTGCAAAGTTAATCTCCAGACTGTGTTTTTAAGCATTTTCACCTAGGGACAAGCTGAGAAACAGCCTGGATATTCAACTCCCTAAGGATAAAAAGGAGAGAGGCTTTAGAAGGTAAAATCTGAGTTCAGGTTTCAGTTACTTCCTAGTGCAGGACTATCTAATTGTATGGTGCAGAAATGCCTTCAGATAACAACTTTACAAACTCCCAAATCCCTTCTGCAAGTCTATGTTGTAAATTCACCAATACAAACATCACAGTACTATAATCTTTTTCTATTGTCCCACATGCATGGTTTTCTTAGTTTTGCTCTATGTCTGTTTGCAGGTTAGTTAGAAGCTGGTTAGACAGACAGCATAGTAAAGGTAGTCTCAGACTTCACTTAGCTGGGCAAACTTGTTCACAGAGCAGCCTCTCAGTATTGAAAGGGAAATTATTTGCAATTTCTTATTCTCCAGGCATAAAAGTGGATGAAGACACAGTATCCTCTGTCTTTATCAAATTTTGCAATGTTGACCAGTGCCTGCAATATTGGTAGATGTGATGGCTAAGGCAGACCAAGAAACAGAACAATGTAATTGTGTAGTGTTCTTTTCCCAAGCACTCAATATAAAGAATGTAAAGACAGGAAACAATTTAAATTGCCATAATTGAGATCTGACTAGAAAAACTACGCTAAAGTACATGGTCTCATTTTTCTCTTCCACACATTCCTACTCAGGCAAAACACTAAAAAGAAAATGCACGAGGGTATAGTTCTGAATTCACCACTTGTACTGCAGCTTTCTGATACTAGTACATTAAAAAGAAATTGCTTTCTTTGTGCCTGAAGCCTCTGTCTGAACCAGAACAAAGCTGACAGCTGTTTCTTCTGACAATATATCTGATCCAAAAGAAAACATCAGTTTTCCCCCCAGCAAACGTGGCATTAAAGGGGAAATGTAGCAAAATTCCAACCAGAACTTGCCAAAACTGTAAATCTAAAGCTATTTGCTCTGGAAAGAAAAATATTCGCCATGTTCTCAACACTGAAGCATAAAATGGGTGTTTTCTTTCCATCCAAATTTCCTGTGGATTTGGGTTTGGTTGGGTTTTTTTTAGTAAAAACAAAGCAGCAAAATCCTTATAGAGGACAAAACCCCTACAATTTCATATTATTTCTGTTTTGAGAATTTTCTGTACATAGCATAATCCAAATACAGCATCATACTTTTGCTTTTTATCTTCAGAATAACAGGGTCCATGTCATTACAACTTATTTCATTGCTGGGTAACTAAGCCATTTCTCCCTTGGTAGACATGGTCATCACAGAATCATCCTCATCAACAGGCCAGATGTACAGGCAGTGTATGTGTTGGGCAAATCACCATCGTGGCCAGCTGATCAAGATGCAGCACCTGACTATGCATTTGGTGCTAGTCTGGGCTTAGGTGTCATGAGGAAATTCCTCACACAAACTACTTTTGAGAAGCCACAGCCTTCATTTGTATCTTTAGTCACAATCACTGATTTGGCTTTTTGAAATGCTTCACGTGATTTGATTGCTTTTAGTAGCTACTTGGCTTTAACTGCAGTGGAAGCAGAAATAGATTGAAACAACAAGCACAGTTGGAGCTAACACAAATTGAGAAAGGTGATTAAAGAACTTACCAAGATAACTTTGTCACTGATTTTTGGGCTTCTGTCCCAATGACTTCAGCTTGAAAACATTAAAATGAGTTCCTTATACATGCTTTGCTGGTGAGGGGTTTTTTGAGCTTTAATGTGCTGTTTGATTTGCCCCGGGATTTTCAGGTGTTGCATGAGGGAGTAAAGAACAGAAAGTACCTCAGTTCTTGGTTGTCAGCCATTGGATGATGGCCACAGCATTATTAAACCATCCAAGCATGCTGGTTCTCAACCACAAAATTTAATTTTCCCTTCTGCAGGGACTAATCAACTACCAGAGGCATTAAGTCCTGAGGAGACTGTTTTTATCTGTATTTTTTTCTTTCAAAGACTGAAGCACAGTTAATTTTACAGTTTTGTCTATCCCCAGGCTTACAAACAATGACAGAAATGCAGCTTGATGAGAAACAGATAAAAACTGAAATTTATAATTACACTATGACATCAATTAAAGAAAGATGAATGATTTAAATAATTAACAGCATCTCTATAAGTCAGATAGAAAGACCACAGACACCCTTAGCTGAAGGGGAAAAAAGATTGAAAGGGGAATAAAGCATGCTGAATGCTATCAGCAGTTACTTCTTTCTTTGTGTGAAACTGAGAAGGAAAGTTGGTTCTTAATGCAGTTCCTGGGTTCCACCAAACTACCTCTGCTGACAAATTAAATCTGCATTTCTAAGTCTTCAGAAGGCATTTACAAAGATTTACTCAAATTTTGTGTTTCAAAGAACTCCTTGCCATGGATTCACTACACAATAATACTTTAGCTTCTTAAGCAGTTGCTAAAATACTGGGTTTTTTCAGGAACTCCATGTGTATGTTCTCCACCCCAGAAATGTAAGTAGGCAATTGAACCACTAATGTTTCATTTACTGAAAAGTATAGGATTTTATGCTAAGAAGGGAAATCTGGGAGGGAAGTAAACAGAGCAAGGAAAGCAAAGAAACATGGCAGCTCAGCAACACCTCAGTGCTCATCTATATTGTTTTTAGTCATAGAAACTCTTTCTTGGAATTTATTCAAGAAAGGGGAGCAGAGGGGAAACTCTGTTAAAATAATGATGCCTTAAAATCTACCAATACTGAAGATAAAGGCTGTACAATGCACATGTTAAATTTATCAGAAAAAGATGGTTGCAAGGAGTAGTTCACATGGCTAAGACTGAATTCTTTCAAAATGACAGTTGTTCAGGCTTTATAGGAAACATTAGCTTAAAAGAAATTTGGAAATAGAGAAAAGTTCCAACCAAAGAAAGCAGTTATAAATATTCTTAATTGCCTGGAAATAATTTGTCATACAGAATTGGACAGAGATACATTTGTACAAAAGCTTCAGATGTGTTGATGTTGTAATGCCTTTTAGGAGCCCAGCAAATTTTTGCACAGTGTTCCAATAATGCATTACAGAAAAGGATCTGACTTTCTTTTTTATCTTCTGCCTCCCTTCCTCACTCCATTCTATCCTCCACTATCTTCACTTCACTTTTCTCTTTTCTTCTTTTCTCCTTTCTCTCACTCTCTCTTTTTTTTTTTTTTTTTTTTTTTCCTTTCATTTTGCAGGGCAGAGGGGGAGCATAAAATAACTGGAAGACTCAGTAACTGCTACTCAGTGTATTTTATTATTTCAGGAATTCATTCCAAGCTGGGCTGCAATTACATTTAAAACTTGAGAATAATGGGCTATTGACATGTATATAGTTTTAGAAATATAAGGCCTCATTTTCTCAGCTGGAATTTCCCTACAATGTGCATTTGCATTGCATTAGAGGTGCTCTTTCTAAAAAGAGCATAGCCTGCATTCAGACATTTTGACATTATCTGGGTCAGAGGCAACATTTAAAAGCAATAGCCCTACATCTACTGTGAATCTCTTACAAGCACATACAATGCATTAGTGAAAATGAGGGGGAAACCGAGAGGTTCTCCGTATTAAGCCATAGTTTATGACATACCTGCCTGCACCAGACATTAATCTGCAGGAGATAGATTGTCACGGTCATGGTCCCCTGCTCTACTCCAATTGCATATATATTACCTAAATTGAAATCTGCACTACTTCACACCACGTGTAGTTTGATGTGACCAGAAATGGTAGAATGCATAAACTAACGGTTTTCATGGTGCATAAAATCATCTCCATTTTCTATGTATTTACCTACACATATAGCAGCTGCAAGTTTTTCCTTATGGCTTAACAAGGAGAACTTTATTCTCCCCCAGTTTAGCTGAGTCCAGCTAGCTTGTCAGGCTCAAAACTGCATGGCACTGATTAAGAATGTAAGCAGCTCAGTACCTTTCTTGTTCCCACAAGTGCCTAAGACATAATGAAAAAGGAATGCAGAAATTTTTCACCTGTTATAATTGTTTTATAAAGCCCTGTACAATGTATTCTTTGTCATCTTTGAAGAATGGGTCATTTATGATGGTAATGCTTACACAAGTGTGTTCTATGAATAGAAAGATCTGTGTAATTGGTGTGGTATTACAAATGAAAACACACAGAGGTTGCACAAGACATATTTAACTTTCTAATTCACCCCTTGAAAAATTTCCAGATATCAGATATTTAATTTGTCCTTCATTGACATATTCCATTCTAATAAGAATGACTCCAGATTAGTACCATCCCACTGTAATTACTGAGATATAAAGCCAGTGTAAAGTATGGGGGTTTTCTTCCTTCCTCTTTTCATGTCTCATTTCCGACACTTGCCCCTGCTCCCAATTTCTATTGCCATCACAAATTTCCCTTCTTTCAAATTCTCCTATTTTAATGTTCTTCCTCCCTTTCTTTCTCAAAAATCTGTCATTTCTTTTGCTGTTCCCTTGGCACTTGGCTATTTCTAACCCTAGCCAATCCCTCACATATAATACATCTCTCCTAGCACTTTTTCTGCTGTCTTCAGTTTTTTCTTTCAAAGCTTCTCCTATCTTCCTGTTTTCCTGTTCATTCTGCTGTATCCTTTTCTATCCAGACAACCACATTTTTCTGTTGCTTTACCTGTCACTCTCCCCTTTCTGTTCAGCTGAACCCTGGATTTGCTTTGATAAGGCAGCCCTTCTCTATGGCCTATCCCCACCTCCCCTCTTCCAGTCGGCAGAAAGATATTTTTCTTGTGTTTCAGTGCTTGACTTTCTAGCTCTAGTTTCTCTACACCTATTGAGGCAATAACCATCACATAAAGACCTTCTTAACAGTGCCACAAAAATGTGTCCAATAAGAGATGGCTGTTTCTTGAAACAAGAAAACCCTAAAATCAGCAGACTCATAAAGAACCTCTTAAGATCATGTGACGATGATGTCCCAGAGGACTGAAGCTTTCCATTCTACCAGTTAGGTCAGGAGGGTAGGTAGGACTTGAAGAAAAGAGAATATGGGCTGTCGTTTTCCCTAAGTGTGAGGAACTATAATTTTTCATCCAAAGTTTAACCACCTCTCCCTGGCTTTGTATCAAACCTAGACAAAGGAATATGCTTTTCTTCTTCTGAGGGAAGGATTTGTTGCCTCCTAGTGCACAGAAAGAAACGAGTTATATACAGCTTTTTGTTCACTGTTCCACCAGCACAGGAGAAACTGTATCACTGTTTTCTTTCCACAGGGCAGAATAACTCTCTCAGGTCTCTCCCTCCTCAGCGAAGAAGGTGTTGGAAAGTAGGAGATGGAGTGGTATTCTGTTAGTTTGTGGGTTTTGTTTTGTTTTTTTTTTTTTCCCAACAGCAAGTAGGCATTTTCAGTTATTTTCTTTACTCTAAATACAGTCTGTGATTATAAACAAGCTTTCCTACCTAACATATTTGATTCCTGTACTGTGACCCATTAGACAAGATAAAGTGGTTTCACTTCACTCACCACAAAATATGAACACTCAAGCTGATAGGTAACTCCAGAAAGCCAATTCTCTTTTTCTGGTCCCTTTTTCTGACAGGTGAAGTTAATACCCAGTGCCCCACCCAGGCCTCAGAGAAAATACAGTTTCTGTGTGATTCTGTTAGGAATACTACTGACCCCAATGGCATTGTGATGGAATTAAATCCCTTTAAGAAAGTTATTGATGTTTCAAACATGAATTTACAGTTTTAGCAAATGGCAATGAGTTCTAAATTGAAAATGTGGTTTAAAATACTGTAGGAAGAGATAAAAAGAGGTGAATAAGGAAAAAAATGAAAGGAATTGTGTGTTAGAGTCTCAAAAGTAGCAGGGAATGAAGCAGGAAGTGACAGAGGGGATTAAGCAGAGACTGGTTTTAGGAATTTAACTGTTCTATCATTTTAGTAAAATTCTTTGTTTAGGTTGAAAAGAAAAAGAAAATATTTTATCATTGTTTTTAATACTTTCTAAAACTAAAATGAAGTAGAAAGATCTGTTTATAGAAGTGTGTATAACTAAAGAGATATTCAGACATTCCTGGAATGAAGAGACAACCCAAACATACAACCAGGTCTTAATTTCCTGATAAGCAGCAATAGCAGATGACTCTGGCAGTAAGTAAATAGATATTTCAATAGTTTTGTAGGGTAAGCAGTTTTGCTTCATCAGTCAACAAGACTATTTTAGAAATTAGTATGACCAAACTAAACAGAACATGAGTTCTTTGTCACATGTATTATCTGATGTGGCAGCAAAGTCCTGGTTAAGATTAAACAACACATTCCATTCCAAAGATCTGTGAGGACAAAACAGTGGCCATGCTGAGAACCAAGTAGGACACTACAGCATTTCATTTAGGGGGCACACAAATCATGCGGTCATTAAAAACCAGGATGTTGTCTACTTTGAGCATGAATCAGTGCTCCAGGAATTCTGGGTATCTTTCTTTCATGTAATTTTGCTCCAGGAACAATTTTTATACCATCTAGCATATGGCCAAATATTCCTGTTTTATCTGATAAATTATTTCTTATGATAAACATTTTCCCAAGTCTCTTCTACAGTAAGATATTGCAGAAGTTTCACTGGCCTTTTTGGACCTCAGGACCTAAACAGGCTTAGCTTTATTTCCCCTTCTCCCTTGACTCCTTCACTTCCTTATCTCACAGTCACTGGGGCTTTTCTATTGAATAATCCGTTATTGCTCCTTTTAAAAATAGAAGATATTTGCTATATATGGAGATCAAAATTATATCCTGATCATTCTTTGTGCAGGTTTTCTAACTTAAAACTCCAAGGTAACATGGTTTAGGTCATGGTAAATCAGAAACACAAACACTACAGTAGGTAGAATTGAGTCAGAGGTATTCTGGCTATTGTTAAATGCTACTAGCACTAAAACTTGTCTGGTTACACTATTATTTTAAAACTAGAAATTTCTGCTTCTCCAAATGCAAATATTGCTATTGCAGAAATAAGTTCTCCCATATTTCACAAAAACATTTGTTATAGGAAGACACAATTCAACAACACAAAACAAAACAGAAAACTTTTACACAAGAATGTGTCTGTCTCGGTGAAACTGCAAACACAAGATGATGTTTGTTCTTGAAATGAAAGGAAAGAGCAGCTCAAATATTCCCAATGAAAAACAAAATGGACTGGTCATTTACCTGTAAAGGGACATGTGGGAATTAAAATAATGTCCACCTCTTAAACAGCTCAATTGCGTATCTGGATCATAACTGCACAATTTCCAAACCAGTTTGATGGGGATGTAGATCTGGGAAATGGTGAGGGAATCAGTAGATAAATTTAGTTGCTAGAAAACAGGCAAGGGAGTTTGTTTATTCTTTTCTGTGATAATATTTCAAATATATTGAGGATTGAGTCATTAAAATTGTGTTATTTTAGAAGTCTGAAAATATACATATATTAACATGGAAAAATTAACAACTACCAACACTTCAATATTGGTTCATGTTGAAATAACTGACAGACTTCCAATATGCATGAACTTTATTCTAGCATTTTTCCAAGTAATTCTTCATCAAAATTAATATGAAAATCACATTCTGTGGCATTTGTATAAACTGTAACCACAAATTGGAAGTATTGATACTTTCTGAAGGCCATATTCTAACAGCTTTATTTAGATGGGGTATTTCATTAGCATTATAGATACCATCTTGTAAGCTCTGTAATCATTTTGAAAAACTTTGCAGACAATGACTTCCAAGTCCAGACTAAATCACTCTTTGCATTACAACAGTCACCATCATTCTTCTAAGGATTTATAGTGCAGTAAAATATTTGCAGACACTTCAGCAGAGGAGAAAACCAGGCCCTCCTATAAAATATAATCCTTCAAGTGTTCAGAGTCAAAGGCCTACTGCTTTCCTCCATGCCTTGTCTTTCCCCAGGACTTCATGGTTTCCATCCAAGACAACCTAAAAATGAGCTGTCAAGAAAGAATCAAGCAAACTTTTGAAGCTACATGTAAAGGTATACATACCTACATATCTGCAGCTATGTATCTGCATACATATCTATATCCATACACATGTATACGTGCATGCACACATACACACATACAAGACTGCAAAAATTCTTGAGCTTTATAAATATTCTCTTACTAGGGAGTAGAAAACATAGGACCCTAGTAAAAGAATTATTAGCACTTGTAGCCTTATTGGCTGAAATTATTCCTCAGTGGTGGCTTGCAAGCAGTAACTGCTTAGATTTTAAAACCAAAATGTGAAACTAATTTTACTAATGTGATTGAATAATTAGAGAAGTGCAAAAATCCGTCAGTGCAAGAGTGTGTGACAAATAAGTGTTCAGACAAGTTTACCTACAATTCCTGTTTCAAGAAATGCTATGCATTACCTTAACCCCTGCTAGTGCAAGGAGAATTGATTTCCACTCATCTGGTCCAACACCAGCTTAATCACTGTAACAGCAAAAAAGCACAAGGGGAATCTTCAGTTCCCATAAAATGCATCTCAGTGCACTTTTATAAAGAAGTCAGATTTGGACCCAATAAAAGCACAGAGAAGATCTCAGACGTGCAACATGAAGTTATAAGATGAAGCTTTATGCTTGCAAATATTGGGCTGATATATTAAATGAGACCAAACACAAGGCATAAAAGAGTATAAATTCACAACAAACATACTGTGTCCTTTAACACTATATTAATTAGTTCATTATAATAGTCTGTGCAAGGTCAGTATCATGGAATACATAGTAGGTATTCCAGCCTACTTCATATTCTTGAACTAGTTTCCTACAGAGTACTTCCCTTAGCTGAGAACATTTTAAAATTATATCTCTAAGAGAAGACTATATCTGCCAGACTCTTGCAAGCATCACACACTAGATCTGCTTTAAACAGTGCTGCAGAAGAGAAATAGAACCAGATGGGTACGTGAAAGCAGGTCTGTAGTTTGTGGGGGAGCAGGGGGAGGATATTGAAGCTAACACCTTGATTCACAACTTTTACAACACACAGGTAAAGCAGGAGTCTTCAGTCAAATGTGATGATTTGGGCCTAGTCTGTTTCAGCTGAGAATAAATTTTCAGCTAGCAGTCTGGAACTAGAGCTGGAACTGCAGCTGGTACAAAGCTGGAGCACCAAGCTTGGAGTAAGCCACAGCAGGAACTGGATCAAACAGAGGATACCAGGCTACATTTGAGAGAAACATGCCAGAAACAAGTGTGATTCAGGTGTGAGTTTGTTAAATATAGATTCATCATTAAGTTTGAGACCATATGGGCAGATGATAAGGATTGTAGACATGAATCTAAGAGACAATACTGTATTTGCCATACCATGAAGGAGTTAGTCTTTGGAGTTCAGTTGCTCTGCTAGTTCAAGAATGCAAATTGAAACTCTTATGGTCCACTTGACTTACTGATCTGTCAGGATCTATGTTAATATTAGTCTGGTACCTGGAGTGTTCCTTTTTTTTTTTTTTTTTTTTTGACTGTGAATTGTGCATGCAGAAAATATGAAACTGCAGATCACTCTCTATTCATCTAAGGACTTGCTCACTACTCTTAAGCTGATACTTGAGTCATGCTTACCTTAACCCTGTAAAGATTCAATACAATTTCAAATTATTCTTTTTGTAAAGCAAGGAAGTTGCAATTAAAAACTAGATGTATTAGAAATGCCTGGCAACCAAATAGCCAAATAGTAGAATTCACAACCTTGTTATCTTTCCATAGCTTCATTTTTGTTCTCCTCTCCTGCCCTTAATTTTATTAATTTTTTGAAAAAAGCAAAATATTTGTGGTGTTTCATGAAGTTCTTCTTGCATTTAATTCCCATCTCCCCAACAGAGAACTCAGTTTTCATTGGTAAATAAACCCTTTATATTCGGGCACCATTTTATGGAGGGCATGGAAAGTCAAGGTGGGATGAGGGGAAAAATAGTCCTAATCTGGTTTTGTGCATTGTGCAAACGTAGTAAACTGGGGTATGTTTCTAGGCAGAGTTTGTTTCAAAAGAAAAACAGTGTTTGTCATCAAAGACTGGAGGATTTGAAAACCTAACCACATGATCAAATTCTTATTGAATCCAACAACATGGAAAAAGAAGAATGGATTAGCTAGAGACAGAGAACATCCTTACAGGCATGCAATCAGCAAAGTGTAAGCAAAAGGAGGAACAGAAGGTAGACAGAAAATGACAGACAAATCCCACTGAAGAGCATACAGCTCTGCTCCCCCTACAGAAATGCAGCAACATGGGATGAGAGAGAAAGGGATAACATAGTAATAAGTCTGAGTTAAGGTGATTCCATCTCAACAAGACAGGTATTTTTATTTCTGAAATAGTTGTAATTTGCACAGTAAGAGCTTTGGAGCGGCTTAATGAAGGATACCACACAATAATTTAATGACAAAATCTTAGACCATGCTGAAATTAATAGAGGTTTTCTTTATTCTTTTCCACAAGACCAAATTTTCGCTCCGGTATAATGAAAAAGTCCTGTCCCAGTCCAGCATTTATGACTTTTTTTCTATCCCAGTTGTGGTTTTGGAATAATTATTCAATTGTGTTTTGGCTTAAAATGATTTTTCATTCACCAGACATATTGCATTTATTGCTACTGTAGCTCTATACCTTTGGTGCCACTCTAATTGTGAAGACCTCTTTTTCCATCAGAGTTTTTCCCTGGGCTTATCTACTTAGTATCTCTCATCCAGGCCCTTAGATCCCTGGTAGACTGGGCCTTCTGAATAAAAAAGGAGTTTATTTTCAAGCACTCTGTGGGTCTACCTTGCCTCTAGTTGGAACGTAAGTAGAAGGTAAGTCCTCACCCATTCCAGCCCTCTCACATGGAGTTGGCTACAAGCTATATAACTTTAGTAGGTAATTTAGCTTTTAACAATAATTTCAATTTGAAGTTCATGTTTTTTAATGAGTTATTAGCTAACTTCAAAAGCAATAGCTTCACAGTTCCTTCAAGATACAGGAACTGCTACACAATTACAGATCCTATCACAGAGGAGGCAAAGTGTTTAACAACTGGCATCCCCCAAGATTTTTTTTTACGTTATCTTTCTTCCTTGAAAATGATCTTGACACTGAGTAATTCACAGTCAATATCTTTTAGGAATAAATAATCCTCCTTTTCTTTAAGACAAGTAACCTATAGAAGGGGTCAATACTAATTAGCACAGAACTGTTCCATTGGGGAATGACTGTAAACACTGAGAACTTCTTTTTGTTTCCCTGCTGTAGTTAGTATTGTGTTTTGGTTTTTGGTTTTTTGGGGTTTTTTTTCAAGTGAGTGAATTGGTAACCCTGAAACTTTAGCCTGTATATCTAGCTATAAATCAGAGAATCATTCTTTTATGTTGACAGTTGCTATATAAGATCTGATTCTTGCAAGATTTCAAGTGATCCAGTGTATGAAATTTAAGAAATTGCAGGACACAAAAATTTGAGGTTTTTATATTCAAGTCAATGGCTTGCTTTTAACATAATGCAGACAGGATACTGAAGTGCCAAGGTTGAGGGTGAAGGTAACAGAGCTATATTAAAAATTATTGCCATTTTTCCTTCAGCTTCTTTAGCCTGCCTGAGACAATAACGCAGAGACATTTACAGCTAGTATGATAGAAACACTTTTAAATACCTAATTAAAAGATCATGAATAATTCAGACATAATTAGTATTTGTGCACGGATTTGCAAGTGGACTACCAGTGATCTATTGCAGGTTTATTAAAGAAGCCTCAGAATGTTCCTGTTGCAGAGGCCAGAAACTGCTCTGTATTTGAGGTCTCACAGTGATGTTAACAAAGGACTAGGGCTCAACAAGAGCTTTCAGCGAGATGTGTCCCCTTTGATGACTCTTTCCCAAATGAGAACTCAGTGAACTGGAAGAACTATGTACCTCCTTTCAGGTATACTGTGTCCCTAAAATGTTAGTGTGACTAAAGACACTAAGAGAGTGCTGTCTACAATAACACATTTGTGCAAATAAGCAAGAGTTTTCTTCCCAAAGCAATGCAGGAGTTTGCTGGGGATGCCAATCCAGTCCTCAAGGCAGCAAACATTTTCATGCTGTGTCTCATTTTTCGTTGCACCTGAACTTTTACCTATCTATTAACAGTTGGATATTCATTATGTAAGCGTAAATAGTGGTTCTGTTCATGTCACTTTTTTTTTTTTTAATTGACTGAAATGTGGTCACATAATCCAGGAACAATCTAACAACACTTTCAATGACTTCTGAGTTTTTAATGTAAGACAAAAGTGATTTCACAACCACTATCCATGCTGTAATATTATCTAATCAAGTAAAAAATTCTTACTGCCTGAGTACAGTGTGGAAACATGGAAATTTTGCGGAATAATCCACCCACACAAATAAATGGAAATTCATCCGTTTGTGTCATACAAATCAGTATGACTACAATTCTGGGCCATTTTTGCCTCTCCCCACCTTCTGCTGATGGTCCTGGACAAAACCTTGTCAGATCTGAGATGTAGCTGAGGAATTGGCCTCATGGTTTTGTCAAGGACTGCCCCCGCAGCCAGACACCATTTGTTCTGGCCCCACAACCAGGATGGCTGCACCTGCAGTTTTATCCCAGCTACCAGAGCCTTAGTCCAAAAAGGTTCAGGGCTGCAGAAGCAGGTCACATCCCCATGGGCTGTTATACTAACCTGTTATACCCAGGGCTACCCCTGATGCCCAGTTCCACAAACATTTTAATAAGGATCTGGTGAAGGGAACAGGATTTAGCCAGACAAGTCTAAGCTTTAATGCTGTGTAATGTCTTACTAGTATGACAGATGCTAGCCCAACCTCAGCAGTTATTTCTTGTCCCTCAGGCATGGCCAGCTGGGTGTCCCCTCAGGCAGAGGGAAATGCTCCTAGTCTCAGGTTCCAGGCTCTTTGTAGCCCGCTGTGTGCTAGCACTGAGGGTTTCAATTAGAATAATTCCTTGTAGCCCACTACATGCTAGCACCGAGGGTTTCAGTTGTGAGATGTCCAGGGTAGAGCCACGTGGAGCCTGAGACAGCTCTTGAATCTGGCTGTCACTTTGGAGAGATACCTGATGGCATGCAAGCAAGTGAGCACTAGAGCTCTGGGGAAGACCAGCCACCACTTCTTACCCTCCACAGAGGAGAAGTCCATGAACGTGAGCACAACCCAACCTCATTCCACATCTCAAGAGTGAGGATGCAGGTGTTGCAGAGGATTATGCTTTTGCTGTGTTGAGAAATGCCACTGACTTGTACAAAGCCCATGGCCAGACCACTGCAAAGGCAGTGTTGTCAGGAGGCATCTGCAGCAGCATGCTGCCACACAAATGTTCTTTGTCATTGTCCTCTTGGGGTAAATGCAGTGTCCAATCCACTGCATTCATAGTTCTGTGGCCTCTGAGTTTGTATGAGTGCTCAGATGCCTACTTGGCCACAATCCACATCAACCAAGTTAATTGCGGTGGGTGGGAGCTCTAGTGCGACAGCATGGTGGAACGCTCGCCCTTCCCCTTCCCTCCTGGCCACGTGGTCGCTGAGATGTCCTAGGAAAGAGACACACAGAGACCGAAGGAGAGGAAAGCAGAGAGATTTATTCACATGGTCCGTGGTATTTAAAGGGCTTTAGGGGATGTAGGTCACAACCAATAAAAATTGAGGGTTAACAGCAAATGGGGATAGGGTTAACAAAGGACCAATAAGGGGGGTTTTCACATAGACCTGGTAGGGCACATTCTTGCTTACTAATTTAGGGAGATAAGAGATTTCTCAAGGGGTCTTTGGAAGGAGAAGGGTGACTCAAGTTAAAAAGAAAAGCAAAGGATCCATTTTACAATACAGTAAAAGCCTCAGTTTTTAAGGCATTATGGCTGGTTTCTTCATTTTCTTCAGAGACCCATTGCTACACTATGGAGACATTCAGCTTCAGGCAAAACATGGGATCTGGATAGGCAAAGACTCCTGTGTACACCTCTCTCCACTGTCATCTTCAGTGTCATCCTCATTGCCTTGACTGCAGAAACAGCACCCTGTCACTAACTGCTGGTTGGGACCATTATGCTGATTTGCCTTTACTCCTGGCTCCCAGTTAATCTGGCATTCATGGTGTTATCCCAGTCTTGCTGCTTCCTGACTCAGAAGAGTTTCTTTGCCTTTATTGGATTTCAAAACAAATTCAGTGGAAAAAGTTACAAAATATAAGTTATTATTCTTCAATATCATTCATTAAATTAGCTATTGGTTTTTCTCCTCTTCTCAAAGGATAATTGTCTTGTCATAAAATCACACCTTCAGATATCAGTCTTCTTATTAAGACAAAGCTGAAAGACCTTAGACAGCAAGGTGCCATTTCACTGTAAGTGGTGCATAAAAACTGAGCTCCACAAAAGATGTGACAGTGTTCTGTCATTATTGTATCTGTGTTATACCCAGTCTTTGCATATGTGAGCGACTGACAGACTCTGAGAGCTTAGGTTTCTAACTTCTTTAAAGAATGAGAGATCTATTTAAAATTGTGATGGTATAAATTTATGTGTTTCTCTCTGCCCAGTAACTCTGTGGGCAATTACTGAGGTTGGAGAGCTTACGCACCCTTTTACTGTCTCCATGCAAAGATTAATGGATGGTTTTTACCTGGTTTTAGTGTTCCATGGTGACCACAGGACAGCCTAGCCTTTACCCAGCATGTGTGTGCTCTCTGAATTTAACTGTTTGTTGCCTCAGCACATATCTACAGACTGAACCTGTTTTATGAACCTTAGATGGAGGACAATTACAGAATATTCTCTGTGAAATTTTCAAAAGTCAAAATGAAGAAATGAAAAATTCTTGGTTCAGAAAAGAATAAAAATGCAGAATATTTGAGTTGAATGTTAATATGAACCTGCGTGTATTTATAACCCAACAGGTATATCTCAGCGTGTTTCAGTGTTTTTTCCAGGTAGCATCAATATTCAATCAAATAGGAACTTAATGGCTGTTCTCCTTTCATCTTACTTCCATGAGGTAAGCCTTTAGATGCTATGAGAGGGATTTTTCCACCCATTTCCATGAAGTTATGTTTTCTTTAACATATTCTCAGTTTCTTTTATTAACATATTCTCTATGAAAGTAATTTTCTTTTCAAAAGTACTAAAGATAATTCTATATGATGCTTTCTTAGTGGCATGCCTAGAACTGAAAAAGCTGTACTACAATCACTTATAAGAAAAGTTACATGTTATATACACATTGCTGACATTTTTTGCTGCATAAACACTAGACTGCAGACAAACAAGATGGCTAACTGTTGGTGACATACAAAATAGGTAGGAAAATAACATTATCGATCTCAAGACAAAAATCTGACCCAGCTTATGTAATTGATAGCTACCTAGTTATGTACAGGTGGTTAATATTTCTACACTTTACACATACAAATGAGTCCATTTTTTGTACTAAGAAATGTCATGTGAGAGAGTTTATTAATTGGGCTCTAGTCTCACTGCTATTTAAATTGTGGTCAAGTAGAATTTATCATCAGAGACTGGTATGCTGTCTGGTTTTTGTTGAATGAAAAGTGATTTAAATTGATTTGAACAGATTTTTAGCTACAGAAAAGCCAAAAATGTTTTATTCTGGACAGATCTTGGATATGGTGCTATGATTTATTTCCCTCTGGCTAGAAAAAAATTTTCACTAGGATGTGAGAATTGTTACAGGATCTTAAAAAAGCTGAAGTTTTTGTGATTGATGTATTTATTATCAAGAATAAATTCATCTAATGACCATACAAATTAACTTTTTTTTTTTCCTAACTTTAATTGCATTATCAGGTCATGTAGCAAGCAGACAAGTCTGAAAGCTTCCATTTCTTGACCATTATTTTCTAGTTGCTTTCATTGAACAGTTTTATACAGAATTCTTCAGCTGGAAATCTGACTACACTTTCAGAAAAGTATCAATGTTAATTTTTTTCCCTACAGTACATGCTCTTGTAGTACAGAAATTTATGGCACTGTCCATTTGCATTACATTCTGAAAGACTGATTCAACTGCTGTGTAACCCTACAAGAATGCCTCCATTAGCTGCACTGGAATACAAAACTACTGCAAAACGAGATCCAAACCACCTTCAGCTTTGAAAATCTTCGGAACATTTTTCAAACTTTTGACTCAAATCCATCTGCATTTAAACTGCAATGTAATGTCTTGGATTCATCTTAGATTACAATTAGATTGTAATTCTAATTATGCAAAATTTTAGCAAAGAAAAATAGGCTAATAGTGACATACAAGGATCAGTTAGTATGCCAAGGGAAATACTGCATTATTTTAATTGGCAACTTATTTTAGAAAATCTATTGATATGTTTTCACATCAGTGAATGTTTCACTCCAACTTTAGTTTTATACTACTATTAGCCATTTTAGGCAGTTTAATTGAAAAAAAAATAATTTCAGTATACTACCACTATGAAAAAATAGCTATGTGAAATCTGCACCCTTTTTTTTTTTTCCTTAGTAATTGTGTTCTTTTGGAACATTCAGGTTCATGTTTGTGTACACTAGTGACAAGAAATGCTTTTATGGTTTTTGTTTCACTAGCCATGCAGAACCATGAAACTTAGGAAGAGGAGGCATTCTCATTCAGATGAGCAGAAAAAAATATCTCTGAATTGATTCCTCTGGGTCTCATGTCCATGCTCTACATAGAGACTAACAGCCTGTAGTTCCTGTAGCACTGCAGATTTCCCTGTTGCCTTACATCCCACTGTACCTCAGAACAGACCACGAATGCATATGAGTGTTTTCTTTGCTTCTTTTCACTTCATCTTGAGTACTTCCTGGAAGCTCATTCAAGGACAGGTGCAGAGTAACTCTTGTTCCACTTGTGTTTCAGCCTGGTCTATGCTGCACACAAAAAGACATGGGGCAGCTTCTCTTTGATTCCTAAAGACAGCTGTGGACTTGTCAAAACTACAAATGCATAGCCAAAACAGGGCCACAGGGCTTGAAAAAGTAGGTAACACATCACTGCAAATTTCCTATGGAAGCACTTTCCAAGTTAAAAATCATAACAGATTTTGTTTTGCATACTGTGAGTAATAATGATAGGTGAGAAAGTGATTAACGTCTTTCTTAGATCACTGTTTAAATTTAGGGAGACAATTACTATTGCTGTTTTTCCAGTTTTTATCATTTTTTTTTCCTTTCTTGAAAACTCAGGCCATATTTAAAACTTAAGTCCCTACCTTGTCACTTTTTCTCAATTTTCTGAGCAGAATCACTTCTTGATTGATCCAAGTTTGAATTAATTATATCAATATGAAGAAGACTGATTAGATCTATTCTTAGTTGCACAAATATCTATCTTTATTATCACAAAATATTTAGTTCATGGATGGCTTACAATTCTGTACTCTGGACAAGGTATATAAGCAGGTAAAACCTCTTTGAAATTTCACATTCTGTGAGCAGTTTTAATTTGATACTTGCTTCTCAAAATATAAATTCATTGAAAAAACCCAGACATAAACAAGTATTTGCAAGACAAACTGAGTCTAGCTGTCATGATTTTTAAAATCCTTACTTTTGCCAACAAACACAAAATCTTTGAGACAGACAATAAGCATGTGGAGTGAGGAGTAGTATTTTTCAGCCTGTTTTTGTTCTCATTCTGTTTTAAATGCTAGCAAATGGCCATCAGTTTTGTTTCTAAAATGAACCTATGTGTTCTGCTAAAATAGCTCTTTATGGTCATAATTTCACCCAAGCATATGTTTTATATTTTTGACAATAAACGAGTTCCAGCAATTTTTGATACTGTACCCATTAAGAAAATCAATGCTGTACAAATCCCTACTAATAAAAAAGGTTTGGGTTGTTTGTTTGTTTTTTAATCATTCTTTGTAGCTTGTATTAACATGTAGAGGCCTGTCTCTCATTTTTATCACCCATGGAGAGTCCTTTCTGAACAGCCAATTTAGATACACTGAAATAAAAAATACCTGTTTGGCGTAAAGTCATTGAATAAACATTAAAGGCATTACCCTTGTCCTATCAACTTGCTACTAACACAAGTCTGTGATCTTGCAGGTATTCTGTATAAAGAAAAATATCTGTTGAAATGCTGGGCAAGCTAATTTAGACAACAGCATTTCTTAGAAAAGTGGACAATACATAGAATAATACAGTTGTATTTCTGTGTTTTCTAAAGTAGAGAAATGCATTCATTGTAATGTAAGAATGCAAGAAATTGTCTTCATTGCAATGTTGAAGTTAGAACAGTTGGGAAAAATTGGAGAACTCTTGGAGAAAAATTTAAAATATTCTAGTTAGAAACATGAGAACTGGAGAAAATCCTTCCCTTGTTAAAACTATTCTTTAAGGCAAAACTTCAATATGCAGAGTATCAGTCAAAACCTGATTAATTTTTTTTTAATTTTATAGTGCATCTGCTTTGCATCTACTTTACTGAGTATTCCACCTTCCCTCAGAAAGCAGGCAATTTTTTAGTGGTATAGATTAGTATATAGAGTTTGAGGGGTTTATCTAAACCAAACAACTAAATGTGTGGAGTTTCACTTCTCAGTATTGATAGGTGCTTCTTTGATACTCAAATAATCGGAATTACTGTTCCAGAATTGACACTGAATGACACTGTTCCTTATTTTCTTATCAGTAAAATTAGAATCATTACTTCTTCATAAAAATCTGATCTACTAATGAAATGTGTTTTTAAGAATGTTTCCATTATTCACTGAAAGAAGCAAAATTGAATAACTCCTGGGCTCTGGGGAAAGACTGGAACCTTATATTAAATGGTGGCTTCTGACTCAGCTCAAATTTATACATTATGATTAACACTCAGCAAAAGAAGTGCATAGTGCAGTGTACTTTCCACTCAAATTAAAAAAAAAAAAAAAATTTGTTTTCTTTCCTTTGAGGTAGACAACTCTTCCCCCAAAATTAGGAAAAAGGATGGGCTTAGTTTTTTGTTCTACTCAGATAAACAAAAAGATGTTGAAATGCTGACATAATGGAGTTTGCAGATGTTTGTTCTCCTTGTGGACCATTACTCTTCCGAAATTTCTGAATAATTTGAAAATTCTGAGAAATAGATTTGTGTTCAAACTACAACGAGTGAGCAGAAGAATTAGGCAGGATCTCTCTAGCCAACAACAAAAAGGATCTAGGCAGTCAACTCACTGACTATTATGGAGGAAAAAAGTATTCTAGAGTTAGGGCCTAGGCCTCTTTTTGCTATGAAAATACATGAAAATATTTTCTGGTACAGCCAGAAAAAAGGATTTCCCTCTGTAAAGTGGTTGCACACAAAACCTACTAATAATTTCATCAGCAAGTGGGAGTTAGGTAGTACCTTATTTTTCATGAAATCTCTGCAGAAGCCATCTTTATATGTGTCCTCTGCCATAGTATATTACCTACCAATAACCATACTGTTATTTTTACAATTTTTCCTGATACTTTGTCTTCTGTATGGAGAAGCTTTGGGGTTTTTTTCTCTATTCAGAAAGCATATAGAAAAATGCATTCTTATCATAGCTGAAAAGAGTTGTTTACAGTGTCTTAAGAGGTTCATTTATACCTAGTACAAAGCTGTGGAAAAAGAAGCTTTATAGTAAGCTGAGACACACTGTTGTATTGCCAAGAAGTGAGCAAATTTGGATACACGTGGCTAGCAAAGACAGAGGGTAGACGTTAAAGGAAAACAGAATATGAAGCCAGTACAGTATTTGGGGCCAAAAAAAAAAAAAAAAGTGCTCCAAATGATAGAATTTACTTTGGAATAGAGGTCTAGTAGCTAGCTTGACAGAATTGTAGCCTGCTGGAGACCTTCTTCAAGAGTTTGTAGCCGTGAAAGCATGTGTTTGAACAAGGACAAATGTTTCTCTTGAGGCATCTAATATTCTTCTTGATTGCAACAGCTATAAGTAAAAAAATGCCAAAACCCATCTGCATCTGAGAACAGATTCACCTCCAAATACCAAGGTAAATGTATACAATATTAATGCACATTGCCCTTCAGGTTTTATTTATGAGCAGTGAAGAGTAATAAAAAACTTCTAATTTCAGTTGTCTCTTTAATGTAAAAATCTGCAGTAGTTTTACTTTCTTCATTTTGCTCACCCCAGCTGAAACCACAAATCCCATTCTATATATCTTGACTTGCAGGGATTCTGGCTCTGCAGTCTTTATGTCCTGTTTGTGTTCTTTCATTTTGCTGCCAGACTTCCCGCTTGCTTATATAGGACTGCCTCCTCAATTCCACTACTTGTAACAATATCAAATGTGACAATTACCAGGTGGTGATGTAACATCACAGGCTCCGAGAAAGATATACTGAATTTTAATACTGTAAAAGAAATGCATATTACAGTAAGAGAATATACAACTAATAAATCAGAGAGATGATGCTGCCCAAATGTACAGAACCACAATGACATTTTTGACTGGTCACAAGTGTAAGGAAATGCGCTAAAACATAGATGTCTACTAGCAAGGATACTCATTATGAGTCTTTTCTCTTATGCCACACTCAGTAATGAGTAAATACTTTTCCACATGGAAGAAATCCCAATAAAAAAACATATGTGCTGAAAAAAGTGTTGAAATGGGAAATTAAGCAAGTGCTTCGTTAATGAAAGTGGAGTAATTTTTATACTACAGAGGAACAGTCTTATCACAATTTACCAGGATATAAAGCAAGAAAATCTTAAAGTAAGGCTTTGATTTCATATATTATGAATTATCCAGAAACTAATAATGACCTATTTTATTGTAGAAACTGGGCCTCAGATACTTGAAGATCCCATTCTGAGAGTGCTTAGTGTTTCTTTGCTGACACTTTACCAACATATATGAGAAAAAAAATGCATGTTTTTCACAAGATTTTTGTATTATTCTGAGTTATTTAGTCTTGTTATTGTCATATTCATGATAGCCTAAGCTTCCACTATATATTTTGTTTGCTATTTTTTGGCTTGTAGACATTCAACATTTAGGGCCCATCCAAGTAATGCATTATAAATATAAAGAGCATGAAGTGCAACAAAAATAGTGTAGTTCAGAGATAAAACAGTCACAAGCATATATATAGTCATATGATCCACACAGTGCACTGAATTTCATTATTTGAACTGCAATAGACGCTGTGGCTATTAGTGATTTCAGGTTTAATGCATTTATTGTTATAAAAGGTTTACTAGAAAAAGTTTTATTAAAAAAATAAAAAAATAGGAATAGAAACAACAGTTAGTGATTTTGGCTCTTGTGATTTCAACATAGGTATGGCTCTGATGAGCCTGGCTCGTTCTGCAAGGAAGGAGGCAACACTGTGCATGCAAATTTGCAGTGCACAGGGCGACCCCTTAGGAGATTGGCTCCTAAGAGATGCACCTTGACACTCACTCAAGCGTGCTATTTATCCTATTTTTGGCTTGCTTAGGACACACCTCTTCTGAGCATGAGCAGTTCAGTTTCAGCTTGGTCTTTGAAGTAGTAAGTTCTGAAAACTAAAGTTCAGTCTTAGAACTGAAAAATGGAATGGCTTTCTTTCACTGCTGCAGTATTATCCTGTGTATCCGTTTCCCTTTCTGGGTCAGGAACAGTTGAGGAGCTTTCAGTGTTAAACACAGGGTGTTTGGTCCTTTGCAGGGGTTCAATAGCAGTGCTGGGATTCTCGGGGGAGGTTGTGTGCTTTCTGAGGTTCTGCAGAGATGCACTCCTGGCAGGGGTGCTTGGAAACTGGCCAAGATCTTCCTTGGGGCTGCACGGGCTAGGCACTGGATTCTCTGAAGGCACGGTAGATACTTAGCACTTTCAGGTGTCGGCTACACTGTCGCTGCCCCGTCCCCGGGAAGCCTTCCCCCCCTTCGGCTGTAGCCAGGGCTCGCAGCAGCTCTGTTCCCGGAGCTGAGAAAAGCGGAGGTTGCCATGCAACACCAGCTGCTGCTGGGCTGGAAGCCGACACGGCGAATCTCGGCTGCATTGCATTGTAATTTCTCTGGCAAACTTTTTAAAGCGGCGCATGCCTCACTAACTGGAATAAGGGTTCCTCTCTCTGTTTACAGGATCCCCCTGTTTGACTAGGAATGAAGGGGTACTGGGGATTTCCCCCCATAGGGATTGGCTAGGGTTATTACCCCCCCTGACATCTCTAAGAACTAGAAACCTCGAACTGTCAGTAAATTGAATACAGCAAAATTATAAAAACAAAATAAAGAAACAAAAAAAATATTAATTGTACAGAAGCAGATCCCAATATAAGGGATACACAATTAGTTAAACAAAAGTTCAGCAATACAGAGAAGAGTATACTGAAACATTCAAATAAAATTGTTACAGGCACTTAAAATTTAAAGGTACAAAATTTTCTTTCTTTCTCTTTTTTTCCCCCAGTGATTACAGGGACAAACGGCTTTTACATTTTTTATCTTTAGGTTTTTTTTGTTTGTATCTTGTCCTTCTTCTGCTAAAGGAGGCAAGATAACTCTGTCTCCTTGTCTGATTGAATCTGTCTTGTTCTAATCCTTTCTGAGCCAGAGAACACTTAGTTGATAAGGCTCCATTTACATAGAGTTGATTGTATTTCAAAGAACATTCCTTAGGCTTAAAGGAAAAAAAAAAGGTAAAACCCCATTTTTACATTTAAAGAATAAACCATCTTTATAGATTTAATATTTTGGCAAATTAAAATTGCACTTATAATAGAAATTAGGGGAAGTGTTCTGATTGACCTAAATGGCAAAACAAGGAGGTCATATATTTCACAGATGTTTCTTAGGAGCACTGGGTCTGATTCTCCTTGTTAGTATTCATGACTAAGAATAAGGGGAAAATGCTGCAGGCGTTACAACACTTCAGAGAACCTGAGGATGAAATTGAGAAGGAAACAGTCAGTGTGCAATTGTGTGAGGAGTTTAGGAAAACAGGAGCATTTTCCTTTGTTTTTTGAATAAAAAAAATAATAGTAATAATTAAAAAAACCCAAACCACAAAACCCCTCAAAACAAGCAAACAAAGAAACAAACCAAGAAAAAACACCACCAACCAACAAAACCAACCAAACAAAAAATGCAGTTATAGTTACCAGGATTGATTCTTCTTTTATGTCTGATTATGTATATGTGTTAGGAAAAAAGAGAAAACTTTGTTCAGTTGTAAGGTCATATTTTACAGACATGACAGTGGTGGTTTCTGTTTTCTCTACAAAATTTTTAGATTACCTAGAATTTATTGGAACTGTGGTAAAGTACATAATATTTCTTTACATCACAAGTAGTAAAATGAATAAGAACCACTTTCCCTTCCAATATTGCAATTCTGTGACTGCAGTGAGTCAATGGCATTCACCCTACATAAAATAGCATAGAGTTGAGTCCCTAAATTTTATTCCTTCCATTGAAATCTGTTCTGTAGCAAAACAGGAATCACTATAATCTCAAGCATCTTCATGGGCACAGCTCAGGTTTGTTTTTTCAAGAGCTGGTAAAGGATGGTGATACTGAAATGAAAGATCCCAAAAATAACTTGGATTAAGGGTTGTCTTTCTTAGAACATTAGTTCACGTGCCACTTTCCCTTCACTCTCCCTTTTACAAATGCCTGGCACCACATCATACAGAAGACCAATTTGGAGCTATACCATTCACACTTGTTTCTTTTATGTCATGCTCATTATTTTGTGAGACAGACAGGAACTCACCTGAGGATTGTGTGATACCACCACAACAATATCTTCAAATATTTATACAAACATACAAATTTTTCTCAGAGCATCTTTTATAACTCATCATTTGCCTTGGGGATAACATGCATTAATGAAATATGTGTTACTCTACAACCCACTGAGAAAAACCCTAAATTTTCAATAAAATAGGGATGATGCAGTAATACAGCATACTCGTGAATTTCCTGATTCATTACTCTTCCTTTGTAGACACTGAATAAGAAACAAATAATGCCAGAGAAAAACAAAATTGGCATAGATTGACTCTTATGGCATGCTTCATTATTTCTTGTTCTGACCTCAAAGGTGAAGGTACCTCTGCCTCTAGAGAGATTTGCCAGAGTGTTTAACTTTCTTCCTTCCTGTTATACCGTCATCTGCAGCTGACCAGCTTTTGGGATCTCGGTGGGAGCAAGTTTGAGGTGTATGAGTTTTTGTGACCATTTTTTTTTTCTATCTCACCAATCCTCATGTATAAATTGATATCATACAGTTGGGTTTTTTCCAGGACTGAAGGGACGTGAATGCAGCAACAGAGGGGGAAACAACTATTATTTTTCTCTAAAACTTAAAAAATCCAAATATCTTAGTCTGTAGTCCAATCAAAGTCTAAATTTTCTTTGAAGATTAGAGTTATTGAATTGCATTATACTTTAGGTTTGGTGTCATTTTGTCAAATAATACACAATTCCTGCTTTGCTTCAAAGCTGTTGCAATATTTTGCTTATAGCTGCCAAAAAGAGCAACACGTGTATGAGCCATCATTAGTATACAGGATGTTGTCAATTATTTATACATTAAAAATATGCATTTTTAACTCAGCATTTCCTGTCTTGTATTTTTCGCACTCCATGTCAAAAGGTGACAGAACTCAGCTCTGCAAAGCTTTGGCAGGGACGGTTAATTAATTGTCCACAGTTTCACCATTCAGGAATGTCTCTTAGCATCATTTAAAATGCCATTAGGTGGCAGAATATTATTTGTAAAACAGTTTCTTTCTAAATGTTTTCAGAGCTGACAGAAAGCACCAGCTTAACACTTCACTGGGCTCTAGAACAACAGGTACAACTCAGAAGCAGCAATGAGAATTCCCAACGACATCACCACCACCTCTTCTGGACAACCTAGTATCAGTAATTCCTTTTCTGGGAAGAATTCCAGAGTTCAGATAAATCCTGGACTAAGCCTGAGTGAAAAAAAAAAAAAACAACAACGAAAAAAGTGCCAAATGGAAATAATAATGATGCTTTTGTTTTCTGGGCTTCTCCTTTCATAGAACTCTCCATGAAGACATTTAACACAGATCATTAAGGAATTATTAGCTGGTAATGACATTCTGTTGGTACCAACTTACATGTGTAAACTGGTTGCATAAAGACAATCTTCCCCACCACAAGGGGTATGTTTGCAAGCAAGGTTCAGAAGATCTGAAGTGAAATCCTCTCTTTCCCACATATATAATTTGTGAGTGGAGGCAAAGGTTTGTAAAATGAGAAGAGTAGTACTGTCTTAGCATTTGGTTGGTTGTGTTTTTTTTCTTCTTTTATTCTTTGTCTTTTGTGTCTGCTCAGTTCCTAACTCTCCATGAGCCAGAGAGGCTCATGATTACTAAGGATGTCTAACATAATGTGTGTGCTTTAATAATACAAATTATTAACAGCATTTATAAAAATATTAATCAGATACTCATGTGTTACTGCACTGTCTTGCTACATGTATGCTTACTAGAGGTTTGTGGCTGCTTTGTCTCTCAGGTAATCGGATTGACTTAAAGTGTACCACCTCTGGGGTAATTACTCAATTACTCAATGAAGAACAGAAAAATCTAATCTTAATCAAGCTCTAATTACAGATCATTACCGAAACAACCCAAAAAGTCATATTAATATTATATACTTAATTTACATTATATTATATTGCAGGCATATCTTGTACCTCTACATACACACACACATATATACATATGTACATAGGTAAATAACATGGACATCAGGAAATGCAGCAACCATAAAATGTAATTGAATTATAGGGAAGTTGTTCACAATATTTGGTGCTCACAGACAGTAAAGCAGTCTGTTCCAGAAACTTGCATACATACATAGATGTAAGCAACTGCTTTCAACTACCTATGGAAAGTTTTCTTTGCGAGACTTTTTGGTTTTGCATTAGAGATGTTTAATGGCAGGAATGTCACTGCTGCATACTGTGCCTGGTTATTATGACTGATGTTATTAATTATACTAATACTATAAAAAAACATAAATAGAAATACTTGTTCCATCAGCTGTCATTTTTGATACACATAGTCATAAATGAAAGCCAAGAAAAGAAAAAGGGAAATACTTCATTGATTCAGAAGCATGCCTGGCTATTCAGAAATAATTATGCTACTTGATGAACCATGGTACTGTCTGCTCTTGTCTTGCTGTTTGATTAGAGATTGGATACCAGCACTTAATGGGTAAATGATCTGCCACAAAGCTTCCCTTCATGTCACGTTTCGGGAAACATTATAACAATTCACTGGATGAAATGCAGCTTTCCACCATATGCTGACATATCACAATGCAAGATGGTGAAGTGTCATAACCGACGCGTTGCCATGTGATCTGCCACCCATGAAATTGAGTACTTTAGAAAAACAACATGCCAGTTCTTGAATAAACTCTGATTCCAGTACATACTGCAGCCAGTAGACTGTGTAAAACACCTTAAAGTTATCCATAGATTGCTCAGCTCTTCTGCCAACATAAAAGTAACTGTCTAATTTTAGCTCCACACTGGAAAGAATATAGTTAACCTTACAACACTGCAGCACTCTAAGATTTTATTTTAGCCACTATGGTAAATGCTGACTTTTAACTTTTATAAGGTTATTTATTAAGAGATGCAGTTGCTAGTAGCACACAATTTCTCTGTAACTATGAATGGATAGCAAAAGTCCCAGCATTTATTAAGCTCTGCTACAAATCAAGTCAACTGAAATAGTCATAATGTATTCTATTAGTAAGCATAAAATATATATATGTAATATTATGTCAGCCTTTCAGAATAACAGCAGTGAGATTTGCACTGTAGTTCGCTACAGTGATCCTGAGTCAGCACTTCCAGAACAGGACGTGGAAATTAAGGGTAACCAGCTGATAAGCTGCAAGGAATTCTTTACTTGCGATAATATCCTAACTGGAGAAACCCAGTCTGGCTGTACTTGACTTGTTTGGGCATCTTCTTTCTGGGGTGACAAAGACACCAGCATGTGTTTTATTATCCTAAGTATTTAATGTAGTGTTATGTTCTTGTGAGAAATGGGTAAAGAAAGGGGGATTTCAGCTGAGTTAAATTTTTGTTGCCCTCTCAACCATCTTTTAGCTAGCATGCAATATGTATTTTAATATGTAGTTTAATTTAATTTAGTTTAGTTTAGTGAAGACTGCTGAGTTTGCCTCCGTGAAAGGACAATCTCAAGTCACAGCAGAAGAATCTCAAAATACCACATCATTTCTGGAAAAAGCAGGAGATATTTGTCTTCTAAGCAAGCTCTCAAGACAGCTCATGTTGTAAATTGGCTGGCCACTGGGTAGGATGGTGCTAATTCTTGGTATTTAGTTGAAAAACACTGAAGTAAAATTTGGTTCAATATTGACTACACGAGGATGTTTACACATTGCTTAATCCTGAAAAACAGTCACCTCGGCCTCTTTGAAGCCAAAAGTATTTGCACATCTTGATTCAAATTAATGCTCATCATCAGATATTGCCAGCAAACTGTCACCAAGACATAGCAGATATCATTCTGGTCATAGTTCAAGAACAAAGGGAAAGCAAATTATGACTGACAGAAGAGTAGAGGCTTTGTCAGGATGATATCGATGTTCTCTGTCCCTCTGTGAGCACCATCAGTTGATTTTGTCACTCCAATGGGAGAAAATGGCACTACCAGAAACATGTATATATATATACCATATTATCAGTTTGGACAAAGGTTTCAGTGTTGTATGAAATGCTAATCCAAGAATAATTATGTCAAGACTGTCTGACTCCTACCTATCCACAGTGCTTGTGTAGGACACAAGCTAACTACATCTTGTGCTTCGGTACCTTGACATAATCTAACTTAAGACATTAGTGACTAAGAGTTTGTTCTAAAACCTGCTTGGTCTGTATCTGTATTTCTGTTATTACTGAAAATGAACTGTTGTTTTATTAGGAATTTGGCTTTTTGGGTTTTTTGTTTGTTTTTTGTTTTTTCCTCAGGGATACTTCAACAAATTACTTTTTAAAAAAATGATTTTAACAAAGTGTTATTTCTTTGAAGAAATAGCAAACAAGCATTTCACTTAATAATTACTTCTTTCTTGTGTTCTAAAATCCCAGAAGGAAAGATCATCTCTACCCTTACCCTCGAATACTCTGTGGACATGATTTTTAATTTCATTATTTTCTCTCATCCCATGATATGAACAGTTAAATAGTGTAATTTTTTTGCAATTATTAGATTCTCAGACATGATCTGTGTTGTCTTTCAAGAAACTGATTAATACAAACTTTCTCATGATTTTTTGTGAATACTACAATTACAGTGTATTTGAAGGGATGGTGTCAAGACGGTGGATCCAGTCTCTTCTCACTGGTGCTAAGCAATAGGATAAGAGTCAATGGGTGGAAACTGATCCACAAGAAGTTACACCTGAATATGAGGTGGAACTTCTGTACAGTGAGAATGACAATGCACTGGAACAAACTGTCCAGAGAGATCATGGGGTCTTTCTCCCTGGAGATAGTCAAGAACCATCTGGACACAATCTTGTGTAATGCGCTCAAGGACGACTCTGCATGAACTGGAAGGTTGGATGAGATTATCCACTGTGTTCCCTTCCAACCTGATCCATTCTGTGATTATTTTAAAAACATTTTCTCATTTGTCTTCTGTTCTTAACAGAAGAAATAAAAATAAAAATCACAAACAAAACCCAAACTAACAAAAAAAAAAGTATAAAAAAACCCCCTGTGGACTAGTGTTTGTCAAATAAAATTCTGTAAAATACATAATTTTTTTTAATTGACTACTCCTTAACATAGACTTTAAGATCATTACTGTAGAGGTAGAGGTAGATGTAGCTGCAAGCAGACATGAATTGGCCCTCTTTCAAGCCATAGTTGCTGAAACAGTGCAAATCAGCAAGCTGCATAGCCCCTGAAAGTACTGAATTAACACTTCCTTCATGTGTTATTCTAGCTGTCCCAGAGAGAGATACTAATGTTATAGACAAATTATTTCTCACTGTATTTCGTTCCTGTCATTGATAACATTTAAGACAGGTGCAGAGCTTGCTTCAGTGGTGTGAAGTCTTTATCAAGCTTAACACCAGTAGCCTGAGAAAATATGTTGGAGTTTGTTTGTTTGTTTGTTTTCCTTGATTGCATGATCTTCTGTGCCTTGTTCTCTACTTCCAAACAACAAAAGACAAATGAGCACAGTTATGATCCACCTCTCTAAGAAGTACTCCTTCAATTAGAGAATCCTGCTCTAAATAAATTACAATCTACTCCACTCTTGGCAAAAATAATGTGAATTATCCTTAAATACACAGAGTCACTGACCTTATCAGGAACTGTATCTAAATGGGCTGAGGCATTGCAGTCATTGTATCTCTGTCAATTCTGGTGAGAAGCAGAACTGTGAGAAAGAGATGAGATGACACTGAAAGACGGAAGGGACAGGAAGGCTGAGTGAATGTCTGCATGGCACTTAGTTGCCAGCTGGGGTTAAACTACGGCAGATAATTGTTCAGTAACTATTTCAGGCTCTGGAAGACAGCAGGACACAGTATCAGAGACTTTGTCACAGCTATCAAATAATAATAATAATAAAAAGTTATCTACCCTGACTGTATGACTACTCTAGCTAGGCAACAACATGAGAAGCTGCCAGATGCTCCTGATGTCACAGACATACTCCTGATACCACAGCAGACTGCTAATCTCAGTCACGTAGTTATGTTAACAAGATAATGGTATAATTTTACAAGAAAGTGGGCAGGAACTTAGTGGTTCACTAATTAAACAGAGATTACCAAGGCAACCGTAATTTAAAGAAAAAAAGGATATCAAATCAGTTGATAAAACAAGAATACATAGGGTGGTGTATTTATTTAGACAGCGAGGAGGGTAGTAAAGTTGAAAAATTTGGAAAATAATAAAGGATATATAAGGGGTGTTGTTGGAGGTCAGACCTGCTCTTGATGACTGTAATTTTCAATAGGACTATAACGTTTTGCTTTTTTTGAAGGCACTGACATCAGACTTCTACAGTGAGGAAAGCTGGGCATGTTTTTCCCAGTGCAGTTGAGGGTATCCTGTGAGTGCTCTTCCAAACCTCAACAAGGAAACACCCAGAGGGTGCCTTGTAATAACATCATCTCTTCCTGACAGAAAAGGTCATGTTGGATTTGAAATTCTGAAACGCAAAAAGAACATTGTGAAAAGGAAAAATGAAATGCCATGAGGACTTTGGTGAGGCAAACTGATCAGGAACATGCTGAAGAAAATGTGCAGCAGACAAATGACTAACAAAGTACTCTAAAACCTCATAGAAAATACATAAAAGGAAAACTTCAAAATGTGAAGAATCAAAGCTGTCTAAAAAATTCCAAGCTACAGAAGATGTATCTTGAAATATATTCCTCTTAAAAATAAGGATAAATGTAGCAGCATGTTTGTGATGCTTCCTTAGCCAAGCATATACTTGTGATAAACCTGTACTGTAATGCTTGGTCCCATCTTTATCTATGCAATATATAGTATATAATAAGATGTAGTTGGTTTTATTGTTTTGCAGCATCACAGTCTAGTCTTGAAAGGTAACTTGCAAATATGTTTACTGAAATAGAAGAAACAAAAAGAGTAAGGAAAAAACCCCAAAACATTCAAATGGTCATGTTTTTTCATAGGTTAACTAGTACACAATTTAAGCTTTTTAAGAAAACAGATCTCAGCCTCTTTCTTTTTCCAATTATTGGAATTACTGAAGTTCCCCTTTTGCTTTTCTACTGGTTTAAAGGTAAACCAGCAGGAGAAACTAACCCAGAATTACAATTTACTAAAAAGATTACAATAAACACAATGATATAGAGAAAAACAGACTTTAACCCACAAAGACAAATATATAACCCTATACCCTGGGACAAGAACAGAACGGTGATCATTAGCTGAGTGCAAAGCAAAAGGAAAGAAAACCTGTTGGTGAGGACAATGGTTGCAGTTCTGTTGAAGTAAGGGTTGCAGTCTTGTTGAGAGTGACAGTCACAGTCCTGTTGAGCTCCTGGTGCTCCTCTGGGTCTAATGACTGGTACCAGAAGTCTCCAAACCCCAAGATTATATATGCTCATGTTCAGGGGGGAATGCCTACAACTTCTCCCAAGGAAAGGAGTTTCACAATGAGTGATTTAACTCTGTGAGTCATGGGATATTTTTGGAATCTTTGGTGGCCCACTAGCAGACATGACCCCTCAGGCTGGGTGTGAAGGTGCTAATGCCTCCCCGGAGGGGAGTTATCACAGGTGAGTTGTTGGTGTGAAGACAAACTCCCCTGTCTCACAGGGTTCTCTAATACCCACCTTGTAGCCTGAGGTATCAGGTGTGGCCTGGGCAGCTGCTGCCAAATATCCATTTTCAGAAGTTCATGAGAAATGACATATACAGTTTTGGTTACACCCACATAGTGACAAACTTATCCTGGCCCCTGTAACTAGGACACTTTTCCCTTTCTCTTTCCCCCCTTTTCCCATCTTCCTTTTTTCTTTTTTTTCCTGCTCAGATTTTGTTTTTCTCTATTTTGTTTGTTTGTTTGTTTACAGGTTTTTTCTGTTGTTTTTTGGTTGGTGTGGTTTTTTTGTTTTTTTGTGGGGGTTTTTTGTTTTTTGTTTGTTTTTTGTTGGTTGGGGTTTGCTTTTTTTTTTTTTTTTTTTTTTTTTTTTTTTTTTTTTTTTTTTTTCCTGTTTTCTGCCTCCTTTTCATCCCTCCCCTCTTTTCCTTCTCTTGCAACTATAGATGTCTCTGCCTACTAATTGCTACTGGAACTGTATTGGATAATGTAGCAGTCACAGTTTGGCCTGGACAAAGTTAATTTTCTCCATTTTTGTGATAATCACATGGTGTTGTCTTTCATATTTGTGACTAAAGCAGTATTATTAACACATGTATGTTTTCAGCTGTTGCTAAACAGTGCTTTCACAACATGTTTCTCATTCTGTTTGGCTAGCAAGTAGGGATGGGAGGGAATGTAATGGGGTTGAGTTCACAAAGACAATACTCTGTACCCTATGAGATTCAAGAATTTAAATTCTGTGGACCAGGTTAGGTGTTCATCACTCATATCAGTTATTAAATTGTCTTTTTTTTGACCCATAAGTTTTTCAATTTTAGCCTTCTGATTCTTTCCCTCATCCAGATATAGGGAAGTGAGTGTGCTACTAGATGGGAGGTTATCTGTCAGGAGAGGTGAAGCCATGACAGAGACGTGTATCCCTTCAACATAAGAAAGTTAACCTAAAGGAACACAGAATTATTATGTCACTAACCACCATATCATGGAATATATCTCTGTAGATTTAAGTCTTAGGGTACATTATCTCTGTGCTCTGATGTTATGTGTTTGACCATTTATTTGGATAATGCTCCTTTTGTGGTCTACAAATCTTTCAATCTCCCATCTGGGTTTTGTGTGTTTATAATATTACACAAGTACCAAAAGTGGTGTTTTGATTTGTTACTAAAGGGAAGACTAAACACTGACTGTAGTCCCTTAACACAACAGATCACCCTTGATTTTGAAGTTTAATTCTTTTTCATTAGTGTGTAACATAGTATTTTTATGAGGCCAATAGAAAACAATTTCTTCAAAGCAAATCCCTTTTCCAGAAGAAACTTTCAGAATATAAATGTGAATATGTCTACAAACTGTTGTCAACTATTTAACAAACATTGTAAATCTAAATAATCTGTTAGAACCTTACATCCACTTAGGTAATTTCCAAAATCACATCAAGTAATTAATAACTTTGTAAAGTATATTTATAATGTTTTATTTTATTTATTTATATAAATAACATAAGGTATTGAAGTTGATAGTGACCTCTGGTCTAAGCCTCCTGCTCAAGCATGTCCACCTATAGTCAGTTGTCCAGGCCCACATTCAGACAGCTTTTGAACGTCTCCAAAGATGGAGACACCACCACTTCAGGGCAGCCTGTATCAGGGCTTAGTCATACTCACAAAGAACAAGTGTTTCCTTAAGCTCAGCAAGAACTTCCAGTGTTTCAGGTTGTGCTCAGAAAGTCATATTTTGCAAAGGTGCATTTCAACCTGAAGGCCTACAGATGTTTAATGAGGATGCTAAACACAGATGGATACATTTCTGGCTCCTGGGGTACACTGATTTTTAATGGCCTCAGAAAGTGAGTAAGCCCTTAGTTATTTGATTTCTAATTCACAATCTCAAAGTAAGAAAACTCTATCTCTTTGTATGGTTTCAATACAGTATGCGTTATTATTTATTAATTTTTACAATTTTATTGGGGTTTTATTCTTTTATTTTAATGTTATTTTATTGGTGGTTCATTTGTTTGTTTGTTTGTTTGCTTGTCTTCTATTCTTACCTTATCAGTTTTACTTAAAATTATTGCTAGGAAAGTAGAATTGTGGACGTATTCCTCTACCCTAGATTTCTCTGGGTAATAGAACCATTTAAATTTTCAGGAGAACTGCATAAAATTTTCACGACCATTATTTTAGAAATGTACACCATAGTATTTCACTCATATCCACTATCAGTTTTCTTGTAAACTTGCTTTTTCATTTTAATATAAAAGTTAAAATTTCATATTTCTACAAGATTTTCTATGAAATAGTTCTATCTTCAAGAGACAACACTAAAAACCCATTAGATTTATTTTGGTTATTGAGATCACTCTTAAATTTACAGTTCTCATAGAAATTTGCAGTTTGTCCAGAATGTTGTGGAGCTTTCTTTGAAGACACTCAAAAGCCAACTGAACAAGTAACATATTCTAGGGAATCCTGCTTCAGCAGGTAGTTTGGACCAGATGATGTCCAATGATTCCTTCCAACTTTACCCATTCTATCATTATGTGAAAAGCATACTAGTTCTCATTATTTCATTATATAAGAATCATAACTGCATATTCTATATTTCTGTCCTATAGAGTAGATACAGATATATAATACACTTAGGTCATCAGTGAAACTAATATTTTATAAGCATAATCTAAAATAGCTTTAAAGCAAATTGGAAGCTTCATAATTATCTTCCCTTTTTATTTTAAAACTATTTTTTATCAAAAGATTTCTTAATTTTTTTTTGTGTGTATATCTGTGTTCATGCTAATTCATATAGAACTTTATCTTGATATAATTTGAAAATATTTTCTTTGTCTCTTATTTATATTTTGTATTTGTTGTTTTCATAATTTTCTTTATTTCCCACAGTGTTGGAAAAGACTTCTGACATAGCATCGTGGAGGAGGAAGACCCGGACGACAGGACCAGCACTGTGACAACTTCCAAAGGACCAGAAACTTTGTAGTTGAGCATTACCTGCAGGTGTACCCCTGTTTAGATTGTAATCCCTAGAAACCCTGCTCACATGTGAAAAGAGCTTTCCTTTTTCCCGGGTATCCAGCCCCACCCACCCTCCCGACCTTATTGGATGTATCCCCTGTCATTCCCTATTCCTGGGTTCCCACTGGGTTTTGGTCCTCCTGCTCCCTTATTGGCCCTGGTGCCCCACAAACCACACCACTCCCCCTGAACTCTTACCCAATCACATCCTACCTCCTGAAGCTCATCCAAAAGGCTTAAAAACCTTGGACACAGGTAATTAAGTGCTTTTCTGTGGCTACTCAATCTTGGACTGCTACATCTCTTTACTCCTCACCACGTGGGGTGTTTCACAATCCCCTCTAGACCCCAGGAGGGTGGGGAAGCAGAGAAGCCAGCTGCCCCTCACAGCTGTTACTACAATGAAGATAAAGGAAGACAAATAAGAAAGAGGGGGGGGGAAATAGAACTAAATTTACAATTTTAGGATTATTGTTTCAGTTAATTTTGGTGGTGAGCCTGAACTTCACAACATTTAAGACCACAAAATGCTAAAGTAAACTTTTGGTAAAAATCTCTTCAAGTGGGTATTTCTGTTTCTTTTCAATATTGGCATGATTCAGAATCAATCCTTTTTCAATCTTTTTCATAATCCTATTTTAATTTCTTTTCAAATGAACAAAATTTTAAGAGAAAAGGCAATTCATCAGAAACTAGAGCATTTTAGCTATTACTCCATGCCTGCTTTTCAGGACAGAACTTCAAGTTTCTTGAACTAAGCTGGAGAATTTTTTCTGGTTCTATGTCACACACGAATACACTTTTAAACATTTTCAAATCCAGATGAGTAGAGTTAGGTGGTAAAATAAAAGGTATGGGTTATTCTGTTTGTTTGTGTCTGATTACACATAGATGCTAATAAATTAGCAGAAATACCTGTCAGGGCATGAACTGTGAGTAGAACATCTGCATGGATTGAGCCATTGTGAAATCTTAGAGTAATTTAACTGAAAAATATGTTTGAAGTATTTTAGTGGATGAAATTCCTAATTTTTTTTTATTTTTTTTTCCTGACAGTATGTTTTGTTTTGGCTAAATAATTTCAGCCTGGCAGGCTTTGACTCAAAGACTTACAAAGAGAATCCTCTGTCATTGTGGAGGCATGCTACACAAGCTTACTAAGGCAATGTTATACTATCACAACAATGTAGCTTACTAATGTTAAGTGACACAGAAGCAAGATTAAATTAATCATTTTTAAGTCTCCATTTTCATAGTGTGGGTCACAGATTGGGGAAGATTGGAGTTAATGCTCTATGGCAATCATATTGATTCTGATCTGGCAAATGGAATCTTATTTGCTTTTCGACAGAGTAGTCTGATTTTTAAGGGTGCTTCCCATAACCCTATTGTCTTTGTTATTTCAGCTAATTGCTCACTATTTATTGTACTCCCAACTTTTATCATGAGGACAAAGCTACTATTAGTGCAGACAAATACATAAATAAAAGGGACTGAATCCACCATTCATTGGGCATGTAATCTAAGGAAATTCAATCTGCAATGAAAATTTAAATCCTAGGTTAAATTATTTTCTGAGAACAATGTACAGTATTTAGACATCTTGCAGCCACTGCTTACTGAGTTATTTTGTTGGTTTTTTATTGTTGGTTTGTGATTCCCTTTTTTGTTTGGTTGGTTTTTTTGTTTAGTAAGAGAATTTTATCTCAGTAATGGCACTCTATAAGGTTCCAAGGAGTTTGTATCCTTTTCTCTGATCAAAGTCTGCCATTTTGGCTCCTTGAAATTCCCCTCCATTATTTCAGATAGGCAAGGCTGTTGGCATATATCCTCTCCAGTTACAGCTATGCCAAATGAAGAAATTACTGCCCACAGTTGCTCATTACCAGTGCCTCAGAACTAACACCTAAAAAGCTTCATTTACAGAAATTGTATTTATTTCAATTGAAAATCAGGCCATTTCACCAAGGTGATGTGAAAAGCAAATCTTAGCCATATTACCTCTGTTAAATTGAAACAGTTAGAAAACACCTGCAGGAGAGTTTAGCTTGGACAAAGAAGTAACACCCTGTCACCTGGAAGAGCTCTGCATTCATCTGTCATAGCTACCATAAGTCCTGCAGGTTAAATTAGAACTTTCATTCACAACAAGTGGAATGGTGGTTGGTAATTATTTTATCTTTTACGACAAGTTGTAAGGCTGTATTCCTGTATGCAGGGTAATTTTATAGTCTAGGATCTGCAGAGGGGTGATGAACCACGGCATTGCTTTTGCACTTGAAAACAAAGCATTGCCTCACATGATAAAAGCGATGGTCTTATACTTGTGTTTAATGAAGGATTTTTACTGTAGAGTGCTTTTACTCAGTGGTAAACAAATTTGGCCCTGTAATAGTTTTATAGTTTAAACCAAGTCTAAGACTTTACCTCAAATATACACAATAGAAATAAATATAATTTCACATTGGTCTATAACTAAGTTGTATACAACTAAGTGAAATTAGACTCAGTAACAGTAATACTTAAAGCTAAATCATTAGGCTCTTAAAGAGTAAAGAAGCATTAATGGGTGGAAAAATACAGAGACAATATCTTTGTATGTCATATTTAGTTGTGGTTTTTTTTTTTTTTTTTTGTTTTGGTTTTTTTACTGTATGCAGATCTTTGATGATGTTATAATACAGCAAAACAGTTGCTTCTCAATATCTAGTTAGAACAAATTATTTGCATTTGGGGCTTGAGAAAATCTGGAAATTACATAAAAATTAGGCCTCTTTGCTTTGTTGAGATGAGCTAGTGAAAAGGTATTTGATACCTTTCAAAACAGAATAGAGGGGACATTCTGCCATTCCTGATGTTGAAATATGCACAATACAGATGGAAAACAAAGAGTTTTCAGAACTTAAACTATTTTGTGCCCACATAAATGTTTTTCTCTTACATGACATTTTCTTTTCTTTTGTACAAAAAATGTATTAAAAAACCCCCAAACAACAATAATGAAAAAAAAAAAAAAGTGAGGAAAACACATACCCTCATCAAAATTTTCAGCCTCTATCTCACTTTTTTGGTGTTTAAAGCTATTTTTGTCAGTTAGGATTATCTGAATTACCTTGACTTAGCTTACCTTGGTTTGCCTTGCCTTCCTTCCGCTCCTCCATTGCTATGTAATGTGACATTGCAGTATTTCTGGCTAGAGTTATATTATGAAAGTTTTTATTTACTTCCTATTCTCTGGTTAAGTAATGAGGTACTCTTCTAAACAACAATCAGGAAAAGGGAGCATTATAAGAAAATAAAACCCTGCAGTGCCTTCACATTTTCACTGGTCAGATAAGCAACATATCTCAGCACCTGATTTTGAAAAAAAAACAAACCTGCCTCCTTGTGGAGCAATATTTGGCATTGGCCAATGTTCTGCCTGAGAACTCAAAACATAAATACACACACAAACACATACACATTTTTATCCTTCAGGTTGCTAGTTGTCTAGTAGGTTAAACACTTCTAATGAAGTGTCTGCAGATCAGAATATTATATGAACCTTTAGAGATTCACCCTTACCTAATACTAGCTTTTTGTATTCTGATCAAAATATTGGAATTCCACACAGGTGTTTATTTCATGAATTGTGAGGAAAAAGATTGTTTCTAGACAAGTGACATGGGTAGCTATGGAATGACTAATGAACTGAGCTAGTCCAAGGGAAAAAAAAAAAAAAAACCCAAAACCAAACCCCATAAAGTTATGGGGATTCTTTTATGCTTTAAGCATAGAATTAATTTTTCTTTCCATTTATAATAGCAATACTTTCCAGGGCCTCCTTTTAAGTCATGAACATTTTACCCAGAGCTCTCCCTGAGAGGGAGAGAAACAGCTTTTCAACCAGCTGGTGTTGGGTTATATTTGGCATATGGAGCCTGGATACAGTTATTGACTTAGAAGCCCATAAATATCCCCTCAACAACAGTGCTGTGTGTAAAACACATCGTTGGGGAACTCCTTAACACAGATTTCTAAGGTATCCAGCCTGCTTGTCTACTAACAACACAATACATAACAAAGCAGAAGACCTGAATTTAGATCAGGTTGATAAAATCCTAAAACTGATAGAAGCTTTTCAGTCTTTAGTAACCAAATAAACTCTGGGAATTTGTTTAATGAAGAAGGAAGTGAAAATCTGTTCACTAGTTCTTGGAACCATTTTCAACTCATTTTGCACGGTGAATTAGTGAAAGATGCTGAATTAATAATGTTGAGAAATGACACACACTTTATGCAAGTCACATATACAATACAAAAAGCGAAAATACAAGTTTTTGAAGCCTTTTTTCTTTACAGCTTCAGATTTCAATCTTTTTTCTTGATGAGGCAATTAAAATAATGCTTCAACATTATCCATTCTTCTTGTTAAAATTACTTTAAAAATTACTTTAAAAAAACTTTTTGCAAATTCTTTGTTAATTTCCTGACCAAAAAAAACCCCACCAGTTTCTATATGCTGAATAGCTCAATGCATGTGTTAGAAAGGCATGTAACAGCTGGGATCTATCACTGCCAAGTGATAATTAAGCAAAGCTGGCAACAGAACTCTGGGAAAAGTTTTGTATGCAAAACAGAATCATATATCTTCTATAGGAAGTTTCATGTGGTTTTGTAAAAAATACGTTCAGATTCACTTCTCTTTTTTATTTAATTTGGTTAGTTACCAGAAATAAAGACAATTTCAATCAATTTAAAATGGGAAGATTAAGTCTGAGAATCATTAAAATAAGAAAGGTCAGTCAAGTATCAAAATTCCCCCAAATTTTTCTTATTTAGAGAATTAGAAAAAACCAACAACTTCTTAACATTATCCATAAAAAATTCATTCTGTTTAATTTCTAGGTTGACTAAGAGTTATGGAAATTTTGTAACAGGATTTTCTTCAAGGAAATACTGTAATCTCATTATGTGAAGTGAATACATATAATTTAGTGTTTCAGTCTAAGTTCTGGCTCTAAGGGTGATGTACATTGAGTCAGGAAAAGAAAACTAAAGCCAACTGGCAGGGTGATCATGTCTTTAAGATTTGTTACCTGTATATTTTTAAACTCTAAGCATTTATTGCTCAGTGGCCTTTCATAGTATGAAACTCAAACATACTTGATTTACTCGCAAAAATTAGTTAAACACACTATTATCTCCACATTTACACATCTTGAAAGGAACACAGAAGTACATGTGCATGTAAATGTGACAAATGCTTACAAGAAAATGATGAATATCTCATTCTCATGAAGTGAGAGAAGGGAATGGAACTTTCTGAAGAAACTGCTGTGAACAATTTTGTCACCTCTGGTTAGTAACTATAGAACCTATTGGCACTATATGGCACCATGAGGCTGGAATCAATACACTGGTTCACCAGTCTGTACTGCAGGTTGCTGCACTGCAATGGTTTGAACGAAGATACTTGAAAAGAATTCAGAATTTATGAGAGTGAGATTTTATTACCTGGTTATTGCTAGTGACAATGGATAAAGCTGTTCTGGAGTTGTGCTCACTCTTTGGGAAAGGGCTTAATTGCTGTGATGATGTCCTGTGTTATTAACTATTATGTAACTTTTAGCCCTTTAGGTCAGCCAACCTGTCTTAAAATATCTTTTTATTAAGTAGGAGCCAAATTTACTCTTTCTTTAGTCACATACAGCACAAAGGACATATATCTGTGAATAAACTGGAAACGCTCAGTGCTCTGATTCCCTGCATAGAGGTAAACATTTTATCTCAGCTTGTCTCTTTAATTATAGCTGAGCAACGGGAATGCAGACAATATCTATAGTAGTCATTTTATACTGTGGGTCTCTCATTTCCTTCTCTTGTCCTTTACTTTACTTCTGATCACTTAATCCTTCATCCAATTTGATTTGTATCCATTCTTATTAACTCTTAGTAATTGCCATCAAGCCTGCTTGCCATGATTTGGTCTACAGTAACACGGAGAATTAATTTTTCAGTGGTCTTCTGTTATTGCCCCAAGATAACAAGGACAAGCAGGTAACAAGCAAGTATAATACCCTTGAATTTAGAAAATTAGGTTACTATAAAACTTTCAGAAGTCCAGATTATTAACACAGTAGTTTACATTGCAGAACTTGGAATACAGCTTGAGAGTTTTTTAGCCAGCTATGTGTTCTGTAAATGCACCACAGAAGAGTATCACAGTCTGTAAAGTATTGTATTTAAAGCTTCTATCTGCCACTAAGTATAAAAAGGTTTCCTCAGGAAATGTAGCTGGTTATTATTGTGGGAATACAGTGGTCACTGAGGTGACATTATGTAGGAACTTTTCAAAGCAGATCAATACTGGCAATTCATTTGGATGCATATGAAATTTCCAGTGTTACCCATTAATGGTGAAAATGAGTAATAGATGACAGGATGTAGAAAGAGAAGCAAAAGAAAACAATAAAAGCAAACAAATTGTTATATATTAAAATGGAAAGGGAGAAGGAGGAAGCAAACCAGCTTACAATATAATTTGCTCATGTACATGAGGGGCTACCAAAGAATGGTCCTGCTGGTAAAAGAGATGTGTAGGATGGGTGCTGAGTTGCTGGGTATAACAATGATTCTGCATGCGATTCTTAAAGCAATTATGACTGCAATGTTGCACCCTCTTCCTCCTGCATATACACTGAGGAAATAGCTAGAGATCATCTTAGAACAAAAATGTTAAGTGGAAAAAAAAATATCTCCCCGTTTACAATAAGATATACCCACAGATCTTTTTGCTATACAGAAGAAACAGGTGGTCATCCTTCATATTGCTGTGGATTAAAGACAAGGTGAGTTCTTATGCAAGTATTTGTGCTTAATGTAGTAGATTAGTAGATTTCAGGAGCAGTTAAAAAAAGCATTCCAGCAAATGGAAGTAGGAATTATCTGCACTACAAAAGATACTGTAGTAAAAGTCAGGAACGGAAAGCAATAGCATGCCATTGTCTTCCTGAAATCCTTTGTTTCTTTCTGTTAGTTATTATCACATCACAGGCAAATGACTCATTTATAATAGAAGGTTTTGACAATTCTCCTAAAAATTACAGGTTATGCTTTTCTCACCTTTCTACTGCCCAAATATTTGTGAACCTAACTGACTAAGTACTTATAAGCATGGAACTCCTGTGTAGGCACAATTAGGATCCTAAAAAGACTAAGAAAATGAGATGTATCAGAATATTTTATCTTAAACTAGCAATTAAAATTCAATAATCAGCTTGTATGGTTGTTCATATTCAGGAGGCAATAGCCTTTAAAATGAGGACCCAAAATAAGCAGTGTAGCAATGGAAGACCTCTTCTTTAAACACAGGCCCCCTAGAGTAATTAAGTTTCTCTCTGTCATATGAACAAGGTGTCCATCACTTCTTCTGAATTCTGATTTTTACACAACCTAGATCAATTTTAAAACATTTAATTAATCCACAAAAATAATAACATGTCAATGAATGGAAACAATGAAGTTTAATTTATTAAACCAGTTAAGGGATATAAGAACAATTATAAAAAGCTGTAAGATAAAAAACCATTATAAGACTTGGTAGACTTTTAAAGAAAATAACTGAATCTTAACCTGTTCTCTTGATCTTGCCTTACTTCCTTGACTGTTGAAGGAAAATTTACTGATGATTTCAATAGAATATAACTAAATAAATACATATATATATGATCAATTTAGTGAATTCTTGATGACATCTAGAATTGGCTAGTAATAAAGCAGAAAGAACAGAGTTAAATTTTCAGTCCAGATGAAAATATTCTGTAGATGGGTTCAAGATTCATCCCTGAACAACATTATTAGATGAAATACCCACCTCTTTGTTTTAAGGCCCATTATGATTAGTCGTAATTGGAAAAATGTGTACAAACATGGAAATATGAGGAATTTAAGTGACGCCTGATCACTTTAGTCTTCTCAGTATTTTTCAAGTGTTATTTCAGCTGACAGAAGGATTATACTACTCCTACTGCTTCATGGAGATTTCTGATATGCTGTTCTGTACATGTCTTCAAGTTGCCAGCTTAATAAGACTTTGACCCTTCAATGAAATCTAATTAGATGCAAATTATTTTTGATGCACTGTTTTGTGAACATAGTGACTGCAATTTTGTGGTACAATGAGATGTTATCTTGTTTGTGAAACACATACGTCACAGACCAACTTTAAAATAAAAACAAAACAAAACAAAAAAACAATCACATCAGACTTGCAGATATAGAGTTTCAGGCACATTACAGTGGACTGTTGCCTATACTTCTTAGCTTTCAAGGGTTACGGCTGTGAAGCACAAAGTAGTGACACTAGTCTATTTCCACCTTCTTACAGTAACTCATCATTAGGTGACAGTACACCAGCAATTTCTCCTGTAATGAGCTGTTAGTAAGGATGCTTTGCAGCACTGCAGTGGTGCATTGGATTGACATTCACTATACCTCCTCTGTATAGCACCTGAGGAATGCTGTATGGTAACATATGAAAGAGCCTGTGAACTTGTTCACTGTCTACAAGATAACAAAAACTCTCCAACATATAGAAGCTGTTTAAAACAAGGTCAACACTAGGCAGAAGTAGCATCTTAAAAGAAATATTTTATGGCTACACACAGCATTTAAAATGTAAACAATACCTTCTTTCTCTTTTGGAACACTGTAAAATTTTAAGGAAGCAAAATCTATAGGTTCAAAGTAAATAAAAGACGTTTTTGAATTATTAATACTGAATATGTAAATCCAGACCTGATTTTAAAAAAAATCCCAAGTGTTTAAAAAAAAAAAAAAAATTCTTGAAAAAAGATTTTCCCTTGGTTTTCTGGAAGAATTGTAATATTCTTCACTCCAATTGGACTAGCCCAAAAACAACACCTCCATAATGAAATATTGTTATTGTCTGTAATTAATTGTTGGAACAATAAAATTTTGTCAGGACTCTGAAAATTGACTTGATGTATACTTGAATAAGAATTGCAATCATTATTTAAAATGAGAGTCCAAGCTATCATAGTCTATGTAATTGCATATATACATTCCTCCTCAGGAAAGTATTTGTTTCAAAGGTGCTTTTTATAAAAGAGTTTAGTAGGAGGAGATACCTAACTCCTACAAAATGCAGAAAAATGAAGAAATACAAACCGTAATTCCCTTGAACCATTATGTTATACTTAGCTAAATGTTTTTGTTTCAAGATTGACTATAAAACTGCAATATTACAGATCCATAGAATGTTCTGAGTTGTAAGGGACCCACAAGTCCAATCCCCAGTCCTACATAGGGCAATCTCAAAAATCACTGCATGTACCTGAGAGTGTTGTCCAAACACTTATTGAACTCTGAGAGTCTCAATGCTGTGACCACTGCCCTGGGGAGCCTGTTCTGGTGCCCAACCACCCTCTGGTCGAAGAACATTTTTTTAATATCCAGCCTAAACCTCCGGTGACTCAATTTCAGGCCATTCCCTTGGGTTCTATCACTGGTCAGCACAGAGAAAATAGTGTTCATCTCTCTGCTTCCCCTCTTGAAGGATGAGGTCTCCTCTCATTCTCCTCTTCTCTAGGATAAGTAGAGGAAGGTGACATCATCCACTCCTCATACAATTTCCTTTTTCGACCCTTTACTGGCCTTTTTTGGACAGTCTTTAAGAATTTTGTGTACTTCATATATCATGACACTGAAAATTGCAAAAAGTTGAAACATATTCCTTCTATATTCTACTATAAAACCTGATTCGGTAGGGATGAGTTGCCAGATATTGTATGTTTGCAACATGTGGGATGTAATTATTTCTTATTTTTGAAGGCACTATATTATGCTCTAGTAATTTACTTTGCAAACCTTTATAAACCGGCTATAAGTCTTTATACTACTGTACTTTGAGTCAAAGGTTTAGTTTTCTGTCACTTTGATGTAAAGGACAAATAAACACAAAGGACCTAAATCTCTAGTGTATAATTGCTAATTATGTTAATTTTATATTTGGTAATTCTTGCTTTATTTTTGGACTATATGATGCCCAATGGTTTTGTAGTCTTCACTCTAACTTGAAGTACAATGAGAATTTGTGTGTAAAACCTGTAATATTTGTTTTCAGAATTAAATCATGAGTAATTAAGTACATATTGAGTGGCCTTTCATGATTTCACAAGATATATGAGCATGGATTTCAGAATTCCAATATTTATAGGCCTTACAATATATTGCATTGTTGCTTTGTTGTTCTAAAGACTTATTAAAGTCTTTAAAATTAGGCTGCTAAAGTAGCCATGGTTTTTTCAATATTTTTGGTGGTATAATAAAAATTAAGATATTAAAGGTACATTTTAACAGAAAGATTAGACATATCTTAAAATGAATATGCTGTGTGAGGAAAATCTTGCTATGCAAATAGAATATATTAACATAAGAGAGAAAGGAACTATGGCAGAGTGAACTTATAAAAAAAATAGAACAAGTAGGTCACAGAGAGGGAAAGGAATAGACACTAGCCTTACGTGATAGGCAATCTTATAATTTATTTAGTTTATAATTTATTTACAAGAGCATTCATGCTTCAGAATATAGACTTGTTCAAAAATGAATGAAGAGTCCATCCACTTCCACTCCAGGAATTGTGTTACAAGATCATTTGAATATCTTAATCATAGTATTAGCAACTCAATTGTGATCTGTAAAACAAGAACCTCTTTCAAAGCAGTAAGTAGGAAAACTAAGTTAAGATCATCTGGGAGAGGGACATTGCACTGAGCTGCCATGTTCCATGAATCACTTTTTGTTTCTGAGCAACACTACTGAGTAGAGACAAAGTTACAAGTCTCATGAAGCAGAAGAGAACCAAATTTTTGGCTTCCAGGAGTTTTCTTCTGTTTTGAGGCTCTGTGCATAGCAATTACATTTTAGACTTTTTTTAAAAAAAATGTTGTTTCATTGGACCCTAGTTCAGCCAAGCAGGCTTAGGAGGAATAAATCCTTCTGATGTCAAGAGTATTTGATTATACATTAATAGTTAAGTATACGCGTACATAGTCTTCTGGCCAGGGCTAAGGACTCTCATTGTCTGTGGTAGGAAAGATATGATATAACTGCAGACAAACTGAAATGAAGTCCCAAATTGTAAGTGTATCAGACACCTGCATTTTTATCCTTTCACTAGTATTTCTATCTTGAATTTAAGACTGATTTATCTGAATTGTTCTAATGTCCACAATGTCCACAAAGTGACAATTCTGGTCACAAGTCAAATTACTGTATTCTATTGAGCATTCAAGAATTTCCCTCAGCAGAATGTTTCTAGAATAAAAGCAGGAAGCACAATGTCAGTCCAGAGAACTTGTAGTAAAAAAAATATTACTAAAATGGCTTATTTTTTAAATGCTGAAACTGAAGACATTTTCAACCCTACCTGAGGCAAATGTAATATTCCTAAATGTATGATTGCTGTTTGATTCCAATCATAACTATATTCCTTAAATAACTTGAAAAATACATTGCAGAGTTTGGCTGATAAACAGGAAAAAAATACTGGCAAATTATTTTTTCCCTGAAAAATTAAAACAATTCCTTTCAATTTTAACATTAACTGTACTATTTTAAAGGGAAATGGAAGACGTAGGAAATCATATGCATTTTCTTTTTGGTATAGCCAAAAAATCACACTAGCCACACTATAGGTCATCATCAGCCAGACTGTTCTTATAAATCTGGTTGTCATCTAGAATCAGTTTGCAGTTGTTTAGCCCTTTGATTCCTATTCTCAACTTTTGCCTTATTTAATAGCTTGTGTAAAATCCAGTCACAAATTGGAATCTTCATGTTGAGAGGAACAAAGGAAGCCGTTCAGGAAGAAGTAGATTGGGAAGACACAAGCAAACTGGCCTAGCCAAATCTGCATCCTCCCTAGTATTATGGAAAACTTTTCTCAATTCAGCATGAGAATTTTAATTGTAACAATCTGATACATGAGATTGTAATGAAATCCAGACCTGTGCACCAGAGACTGTTAAGCTCAGATTTTCTTTTAAAGGATTACTTATCAAGAGGAATCTAACACTTAACATATGGTCTGAACAGTAATAGAGCCCGACAATGTGTTAAAAACCAAACATTTATTGAGGCAGTAAGAAAGATGAGGAACAATGTACCTTACACTGATCACTGATAGGAAATACAGGACTGCAAGAGATGCCATTGGTGGACTAGCAGGGGACACAATGTCCAAGGTTATTGACACCAATAGTCAATAATGCAAAAACTTTTTGAAAGCACGTAGGAATTGTACCACCTCTTGGCTCTACAGGCAGCAGTGTGATTGAAAGTATTGTTTGGACCTTACATGAGCAACGTGGGCAGCATCTTGTCTCTGTTGACAATGTCAGTCAGTGATCTGGGTCTTAGAAGGAACTGCCTTGGCAGTCTGTCTATGCTGCTGATACTGGTCCAGAGAGGGTGTCAGAAGACCTGGTGTCATAGCGTTATATGTTATACATTGTGAACACAGTGTTTACATATGCTTCATGACTTTGATTAAATGCATTACATATTTCATTGTTTATCTTCATTGAAGCTATGTGTGAAAATCTTGGAGATAAATGTGCAAATTGTGTTACTGAATATCAGATCTCAACTTTCAAGAGAAGGAATTAAAGCTATCCATTTTACTTCAATTATTGTCTCATTCAATTATTGACTGGTAAGGAAAATAGTTTTTGTTATTTAAAGAAGGGAGACTTGCTATCTTGTACCTTCCGGTGCTTACTCCTAGTTGAAAAGAAAAAACAAACCAAACCCAAAAAAAGCAAAAAACCCAGTAAGATTAGACTGGTGAATGCTTCTTTCCTCTCTAAAGCACATGCTCTATCCTAATTGAATTGTCTTCCACAAAACACATACACAGGGAATGGCTCTCTATCTAAGCATCTTCATTTAGGTTTCTTATTTTAAGCTAGTTTATTCCAACAGATTAAAATCACAGCTGTTGGATATACACCACTGCTGTTTCAAATGACTCCTCTCTGCATGGCTTATCCTTTCAATAACTGAAATTATCAATTAAACCTAATAGATGTTGAACTTCACTGTATTTCTCATTAGTTTTTCAGAGAACAGACTAACATTTTTCATTAAAATAATTGGTTTAAAATATTGCTTCTATGATTGCCGTAGTATTTTATCCATATTTTCAGCATAACGTGTTTAATCCTCTCCATATCTCATGTGTTGTTTTTTTTTTTTTTTGTTTTTTTTTTTTTTTTTGTTTTTTTGTTTTTTTTTTTTTTTTTTTTTTTTGGTTGGTTTTTTTTTTTTTTTATTTTGTTAGAATTTGCTGTATTTCTTCTTACTACAGGATTGGTTTTCCATTCCATTTTGCACCCCTATATTATCATTACTGGTGAGTAAAATCAAGCTCTTGTGTTGTTTAGAATTTCTCATATTTGACAGAAAAGCTGCTATAGGAGTACACAGTTCTTACAGTCCCTTTCCTCATTTCTGTTCCATGCTTAAGAAATCAACAGCTGTGAACACTCTGCACCTACTCACTTAAATTTCAAATTTATCACTGGGAAAGAATGGTAGCCTGGGGGAGTTTGTTTTTGTTTGGATTTTTTTGTTTGGGTTGGGTTGGGTTGGGATTGGTTTGGTTTTAGTTGGGTTTTGGTTTGTTTGTGGGTGTTTTTTTTTTTTTTTTTTTACCCATGAAATAGTGTTTCAATTTTAATAGCTTAAGTGAATGAGAAATTGAAAGCATACATTTTTAGCATACTATTTTAAATGCCATGAAAAATCCATCCCAGCAGGTGTAAATGCTTTAACTACATTTTGAAATCTGATTATTTGCGTTTATAATTTTAAAGAAAGAATGCAAACTGTCTTATACCCAGAAACAGAATAAAGATAGATATTTTTTCCAGTAATCAAAAATAAAAATGAAAGCAGATAATCTTCTGTAAATACTGCATTCATTTTTAAAATTATTTGCTTCTGTCATGCATTCATTTTAGTGATGCCTTAAAAAAAATTAAAAATTATTTTTGTTTTCTAAAATTCATTCCACATACACAATATTTTTTTATCATTATTTTACTTCAGAGGTTTAGTACCTTCTTCTTTTTTGATCATTTGTAACTAAGATACGTAATTCTAAAATCACAGCACAGGTACTGAACAATTGCAATAAATTATTCCGCTTCAAACCTTAGACAGGAAAAAAGCATTTGTATTAGTACTCCATAGTAAACAATTCAAGATTTTTCCACAAAAACTAAATTATTCTGTAATCTGCCAAAGATTTCCTCCACTGGATAACATATACATAGTAAATAATTAACTTCTATATGTTTGAGTAATCATGGCCTTGATACATTTGATCCAATTTACAATGTTTAGGAATCCTTAATCTGAATATGTTTTTTGATAATGCTGCTGGGGAATAAATAGTTCTCAACATGGAACTCATAAAGAAATTAATGTAAATAACAGCTTTTTAAGATAATTTTAAAACCAAAAGCAACAGTAGTTGCTTCACTAATATTACAAGATTAAAACCAAAATATAATTTTTTACTGTGAATGAAAAGCAGGGAAGCAATGCAAGAGGAACATGTTATGGGTGAAAACTGAGATTTGCATCTTTATCTTTTGGTTTTACATGTTGATATCTGAACAAATGTTCAGATATGCATTTAAATGATTGCTAACTTACTTGAATTTTTCCTGCACAGATATTTTTAGCTTTTATTTATTTATGTATGTATGTATTAATTTATTTATTTATTTTAGATTCCACTTTATTCTTTTAGCATAAGATGCCTTAGGTAACTGTGGCTCTCCTTGATATCATGCAATATTGGCAGTACTCATAACTCCTGCAGATTAGGAATTAAGTCCTGGACAGTTGAGATTATAGTTGCCATATATTGAATAGATCAAAATTCAAGGTACAAGATCATAAAGAAAATTTAAAAAAGCAGATTTTCAATACACAAACCATTGGGTTTCCTGACCAGTCAGAAAAAGCCAAAGGTTTTGCTAATGAAATATTGATTGTTGCCAGTCCTGTTGACAGTCGCATCACTTAAGACAGTGTAAATAAGCAGCAGCTCCAGGGCCGGACTCACCAATATTGAAACAGGGATGTCACAGCCATTGATCTGGGACTCATTAGAGTGCAGACTGAACATTACTGTGCAATCGTGCTAGTGAGATGGATCACCATTTGCAGATGGAGCATGCAGAGTTATTTTACTGTCTTTCCTGAGAAACGTATGCAGTTTTCCAGCAACAGGGAGATTTGTGGGTACACAAATCAAATCTATTATGGAAAGGACATTTGTCTTGGAGCTTCGAGTTGCTTTCACAGACTCTTTGATGATAAGCCCTGAAGCGAGATTGAGGCAATGTGGTTGCATTTTCAATCTGCAAAGCTAGAAAATGTAGCACAAAGCTAGGATTTAGGTGTACATTACTCCTTTCCACAATAGCTGCTAGGATAGTGTTTCTGTGGCATGAGGACTTCCAGGAATTCATAGTTTAAGGTAAATACTGAATGCCCAAAGGTTACTGAGGAAAATTAGGCTCACTAAATTATTTCTACTGATTATAGAGAAAGAAAATGATCCCAGACTAGTCAGAAGGAATGTAGGGATGCACAAGTCAAGATATTACAAAACAATCCTCAAAGAAAACTGTAAGAGTGTAGAAAAATTGAAAATTAGCCCAAAGGCTAATGTATGATAGTCTCAGAGAAGACAGGAATTAACTAGAAGGCTGGCCCACATCTCTTACAAGGGGTATAGCAGGTTACTCTTTAGCTTCTAATTTGGATAAACAGTGTGGCAGCCTTTACACCATCAGTGAATTATATATTACCTCACTCAGAATACGCTTGAATTTGCTGCACTTCCAAATTTTATTTATTTTTTTTTGTTTGTTTCCGATGCAGCTTATACCTCCTTGCAAGCATGCCATACATAGCCTCCGGGAGTTCTTTATTGAATCTTTGACTACAGAAAACGATTCATTCCCAACGGAAAAAAGTAATAGCCTGCCTGATGTTCAAGCAATGCACTTCTATGAGAAAGCTGAATCTCAATTGCTGTATTTCAGCCTAGAATGTTCACATCTATTACACTGGAACTGATACAATATATTCAATAATTCATTTCTATACAACATTATGATTTTGGAATTTTTTTGTCTTTGACTTAAACTATGGTAATAAGCCTCATGATGACTAATTGAAACTAATTACTTCTTAGAAAAAAATTAAAGAGGGTGAGATGGGAGGGGGCAGTGAAAAAAAAAAAAAAATCCCTTCTGTAGAATATATGAGTGGGTGTATTGTGCCTGAGCAGCTGTGTTGCTAAGTACTGCGAATGCTCCCTGTGATCTTACAATCCTAAAAATTCTGAACAATATACTCATACATGTAATTAGAAACTTACCCTTCTGCACAAAGATTAGGATTAATATACAGTGGTTTTTGTGTTTCATAATAAATTCATTTAATTTAATCATTCCTTTCTAGAGCAGATCACTGGAATACAATAAAACTTTGCAGACAAAACAGCCCAAACAAAAAAAAAAAAAAATCATAAGCAAAACCAAACAAACTAACCCCCTAAACATACACATACAAAACCCCTAAAACACACACAAAAGAAAGAAATTATATCTAATGATGTGGGTAGATAATATTTTATAAAAGTAATTTTTCTATTTTTTTTTTTCCAGAAAAGATAATCTCACACTTCAAAGATTTCATATTAAAGTATTTTCTCCTGATCTATTTTTAAGTGATTGTTTCTTTTGGTCCCTGATACAAATTCATTATATATATATGTATGTAGGTATGTGTATATATATATATATATGTATATATATATATGTATATATATATATGCATATATGTATGTATGTATTTAAAAGATGCTACTCTTCAGTTTAATATCTCCCTGAATGACAAGATTCATCAAAAGATTCTAAATCACATTCAATCAGTCAAAAGTTGTGCAACATTCTCAAAGAGTCACTTTAAAACTATTAATGAAAATGATTAAATTGGAATAAAAGACACAAATTCAATACTAATTTGCTGTAGATTTTCTTCTTTGTTTTAGGTCAAATTCTTTATGTTTACAAATGTATCACTAGAAAATATCTTGTGCCTAACATTACAGAGTAAATTTTAAAATAGCAAGCCTGACTATTAAGACACTAACATCTTAATTTTCAATGTCAACATTGTCTAATAAAGCAAACCAGAAGACAAAATATAGGATTATCAAAATAAGAGGTGGAGAAAAATTATTTTCCTTTTTATTTTATGCCTCATTATCTTCACTGTTTAATAAAATATTTTATAAGTAAAGTTTTTATTATATATTCTTAATTTATTTTATATTCCATGACAGCATAGATCACTGGAAGCAAAAATCAAAGAAACTTGACTTTCAGCTAGATTTGTTTAATTTATAATTGGCTAAATCCTATTAATTTTTCATAGGAACATAATGTAAACTTATGCAAGGGATTGTTAAGACCGAGTTTTCTGAGGTCTTTTCAACACACAAAAGATGATACAGTTCTATATTCTTTGAGGTAGATGGTGCTTCCCACTTTACTATCTCTTTCAGCACAATTTGTGCTTGTGTAGAATACTGCCACTGGGATTCAAGTATTTCTCTTTGAGTATCTTTAGTATTCTTTTCTCTTTGTGTCTTCAGTCTCTTCAGGGTCTTAATCCTTCAATGCCAAATTGCTCATGACAGTATGAAAGCAAATGGAATGTTGTGTTCACAATCTTATATCTTATGAAGTTCTAATTCAATATTGAGATACTGCATATGAAATAGTAGAGAAGCCACCTCAAAGATTTTAAACAAATCTTTTCATTACTTTGTTCATAACATTTTGTCAAGGACTATTGTTACTACTGAGGTCAACAATATTACATTTCAAGATATTCAACTTAGCTTGGGAATCAATAGGTACACAAAGGCTTACAAGTCCTGTCTTTTTAGGATTTCACTTTACAAGTGTCACTGCATTCACTTAGGATAATATATTTATGTCAGTGGCATCCAGGACCACAAACGCATATGAAGTTCACTGTATATGATTGCAGAGTGGAATCAAATTCATTAGGAATTAATTTATTCCTATAGTTACCTCTCAATGGCACTCCAAAGAAGATTCTTACTTCTCAATAGGTCATATTCATGTATGGTATTAATGAAAATCTCTAAGGAACACCACTGTACTGCAGTTTCTGCTACTGCATATTCCCTGCCATTTGAATGTTTGTTTTTGAAGCAGTGCTTGTTTTTATAAAAACAGTAATTTGTTAATATCTGCATGCACATATTTTACAGCTGAGCTTTAATAATTTTTTGAAGCTGTTTTTGTTATTTCTCTTTGGAAATTAATCACTGCCAGTTCATTGTTAAGAGAAAAATGAGACAATGATGAAGTGACAACAATTTGTGTTCAGTGTATAAAAATCATTTTATGCAGAACTAAATTAAGAACTTAGAATATATTATTAAGACAAGCTCCTTTCCTACCTTACACTGCAAATGGTGGTGGTTAAAGATGCAGTAATTATCTCTTGGCAATATCAAAGAGGGTAATGCTTTAATAAATATTTGAAAAAAACATTAATCTATCTGCATCAATAGACCTAGTGAAAACTCCAAGAAATACTGACTTAACAAGGCAGCTCAGACTTCTACTGTTTTCTTTACTTTTACATTTTTTCCTCACTTTCTACAGGAATTAAAAGTGAATTATATTTTATCTTCTCTGAGAGAAGTGATTTTGCAGTCAAAAGCTTCCATACCACAAGGCTGGGGACTAGGACTGTGTAAAAAGAAGAGGTTAAACTCCATGTACTTAAAATTGTTAGTAATAATAAATCAGGAGAATAGATATTTGTGTTTGAGAGGGAGAAGACAGACATGAGTGTTGATCTTCATCTGATTCAGAATTTATATATTTCCAACCTGTCATAAGACAAAAAAAATAAAGTGGATGTTTTTCTCAGAACAGTCACTTCAGAAAATGGATTTCTCCTTCAAATTCTGTAACACTACTGTTCCAGTAGGGTCAAACAAAACTGTTTGGAAATCAATTTGTTTTATTAAATAAAGAAAACAGTCCTCTCAGCCAGTCTGTCTTTTCATTGTCCTAGAAGCATGTCCTAGAAGCCTGCATTCAACTCTCTTCTGGAAGCATTACTGAAGATAAGGATCTGGCTTCAGTTTTAAACAATAAAAAGATAAGGGAAAACAAAAAATTGAGGGAAGGCAGAAGAGAGTACTGAAATGAAAAAACTGCTGGAAGTGCCCTGGCTAGTTCACCAGAAATTTCTTTCTCTCTCTCTGTTTTGTTTGTTTGGGTTTTTTTAATGTTTTGCAGAGACAAATCTTGCTTTTTGCAGGCTGTACACATGAATAATTGTGTATGTAGCTTTACTGTTATTCTGTCACCTCCCAGAAAGAGCACACTCACAGTAGTCTAAGAATTTTCTATTTCCTACTGGGATTGGGAGCACCTTTATCTCTCATTAGCTTACACCTTTCTCTGGATGTTCTGCTAGGATCCGCACCAAGCTGAATATAAATTTGCTCCCTGCCTTCTCTCCCTTAAATAAGCTATTCGTGAGACTCAGGCATTCTAGCTTCCAGTGACAGGGGATACTAGGTGAATTAGTCACTACATCTTCCATCTGTATATTCTGCATCAATATTTCTGTGCCAGATATTTTTGTAGTGGAGACAGAATAACAGTTCCATAATTCCATCTTTCATTTTGCCCTGAGCAGGAAAGTAAACAGACTCCTTTAACTGCATGGAAGAAAACTGGAATACTGAACTGGATCAATTTCTTTAATTTTTAAAGTTCATTTGCACTAAATAAAGAATTAAGCAATAACAGTAATTAAAACCCACAACAATGAACCACCTCTCCCCTTCCCCCAACCTTAAGAAAATCCACTTAGCCTCCAAAAAAAAAACCCCAGAAATAAAAGATATGGCATTTTAGACTTGACATTAGTTTATTTTCAGCAATTTTCTTTAGAGCTTTTTCCTAAAGGACTGATGACTCCATCAGTATGGTAATAGACTACTTCCTTCTGCCTGAACCAACAAGTAGTACAGAATTCATTGTAGCCGCAGGTAATTTTCCTCTTCTACCTGTACTTACGAGAAGCAGTATTTCTCCACATTTGCAGCACATTCATCTTTTTTCACAAAATCACTTCAGGATTATATTCCTCCATGCAGTAAAATAAAAAATGCTCCACTCTCAAGGCTGTTGGGTAGACAGATGAGAATCTTGACTGAAGAACTGCAAAGGGGAATACAAGAGGTCACTTAGGTGGAGACTACATGACTACTAATGGCTTCACAGTATTTTCTAAAGGCTGTCACAGTGACCAATATCCTGTTGGAATGAAGACCGCAGATACATGTATAGCATGACATTTTTTTTCAGATAAATTTGCAACCTAAAGGGACAAAGGATAAAGTAGATATAAGGGTAATGCCCTAGTTTTGTTTCCTTTTTAAAATAACTTCCTATACTAGTTCCCCTAGAACTGAGCTCATGCTTCGATCTTGCCTAAGACAAGATCTGCAATTCTGTCTGATCCTCATGGGAAGAACTGTGTAGGAAGAGAACGCCATTATGGTCTTCTTCTCTTCTCTGGTAGAAATGCCAATCAGAGTCTGGCCCAGGGCCTATTCTGAGGGAAGAACAGTCTTGGGATTTGGCTTGTTAAAATCATTAGTTTTCTTGGTCATATTCTATAAATATCTGTAAAATAAAGCTCATGAAGTACTGTAGAATTTCTTGCCAGATCCCATGGGACTATCTGGGGGCATTTTAAAGTTGCATAATGAAAAATGCTACAGAGAGAACAGATAAATCGTGAGCAAGAAGTCAATAGTGTTCTGTCAGCAGGAATCAAGTGACTCAGTTGTGTTGGTTTCCCTTTTTTACTGGGCAAGTAAGACAATGAGATGCATATTGTAAAAACCAGAGCCCTAAAACCAGACTCAAAATACTGTTTTACAGCTGTCTTGGACTTGCTTGGACTTCATATATAATTCACTGTTTGCCTGCCATGGCACCTAGAGAACCATCTGGTTGTAATTAGCAACTATATGTGCTTCAGTTACTAATGATAGTCCTAGGTGCCTTAAAAGGTTTTCTGGTTTTAGTTCACAACTGTCCACATTTATCTCCACTGAAAAACCTCTGTTGCTTATTCCTCCCTCTTCATTTTGGTGAGTCATACCACAGAATAAAAGAATAAACAAAAATTCATTATAATTGAATCAACTACTGTTTCAGAATCTACAGGATAGTACTTGTGCTCATATGTGAGTATATAAATGAATTATAGAATGACTTATTTATGAACAAAATGTACATTTTTACATTTTACAAAAATTTACATTTACGTATAAAAGGAATGCATTAAAAAACTCAGTAAAGGAAAAAAAATAATGGTACTTTGGCAAAGATAGAAGACGGCAGAGTCTAACAAAGGAAGATTAGGGGCTTTAGAGTCAATGTTTTTCAACAACACAGTGAAGTGAAAATGGGAGTTAGTTATCGTGAGTAGCAGCTCAAAAACATCCAAAAAAAATCAGTTTTACTAATGAAATAAACATGTCAAGTGAGAAGGGCATTCAAAAGCCAGACAATAAATATCAGCACGAATACAATCAAGAGATGATTTAGTGATGTGCAGGGTAAAAAAAAAAGTTTTCTAAGATAAAATAAGGAGATAAACCTTTTAAAAAATCCTATATTATTTAAAATCAAAGCATTTTGTGCAGATAATGAAAGCTAAGACTGTAAGAATCACTGTTACAGAAGAAGAAAAAGTCTTTTTCTCAAGTCAGGTATCAAGTGAATTGTCTCCATGTGTCAGTAATAGACTATGCAGGTCTATTTGTTCCTTTGCAAGTGCTAGTGCTCCTCTGCTTCCACAAAAGGTTTGACCTCACAGATACATGAAGTTCCTCCCACCTTTCTCTCTTCTCCATTTCCTCTTGATAATCTATGACCTTGACTCAAAGCCTTCAAAGACTATAGCAATGATATTTGTTGGAACAAGAAAAGGGAAAAGCTTTTGGAGAGAAAAAGAAACAAAATGAATAACCAAGACATAAACAGCTGGAACAGATCACTACAGTTTATCTCAATTCATTTTTTCTAAAGGGCTTATTTCCTTCATGCTCACAACTTTGTTGAGACGAGCTATATTGTCAGTTGCTGGTGGAGGACAGTTTCTTAGTTATGCCTGCAGTAATTATTGTGTAATTATTTTGTAATTATAACTTTCAATAGATTCAGAGTACATTCTGATGTCAGAATAGACTTTGAATTCATAAAGAATAAAGCTGTATAATAATTTCACCTTTTGTTTGTGTTGGACAAACTGAAAGATTTTTCCAGGTGATTTGATACTTAGTCTTCTCTGGCAAAATGAGAAAAAAAAAACCCATATACTAAGTTCATTGTTTCTTACTCTTTCAGTTAGCAAAAAAATAAAACATTTAAAATTGAACATCACAAGTAAAAATGTAACATTTAATAACAGAGGCTGAAATTCTTCTGATATTTGCTTATTTTCTGTTCATCTATCCCAAGTGTCTGGCCTTCATAATACAGCTCTGTTCAAAATAAATTTATTTACAAAATATTTAGATTGAAACTTTATGAAACAGGGAAATCCAAAACTGATTGGAGTGCAAGACTTAGTAGTCATATGGTCTCTGCATGCTAATGGCACCATCCTTAAGTATGTACAAGAGATAAAGATAAATCAGCCACTGAAATTCCATTCCTTCCTTGCCAGTTTCACCATGTCATGCTTTCTACTGAAATCCGTTACTTCATCTTTCTTCTCTAGTATACCATTGAACCTGTTGAGAAAGACTTCTGCCACAGCACATGTGAAACAGAGACAGAGGATTATCCAGACTATACATTGTGAAAAAAGAAGCCCCTGGATACAAGACCACCACTGTGACAACTTCCAAAGGACCAGAGACTTTATAATTCAACGTTACCTGTGTCTTTTATGTATGGGTGTTCTCCTGTTTAGATTCCAATCCCTGGAAACCCCTGCACACACGTGAAAAGAGTGTTCCCTTTTTCCTGGGTATCCAGTCCCGCTCCCCTCCCAATCTTATTGGATGTATCACCTGTCATTCCCTATTCCTGGGTTCCCACTGGGTTTTGGTTCTTCTGCTCCTTTATTGGCCCCTGTGCCCCACAAACCACACCACTCCCCCTGAACCCTTACCCAATCACACCCTACCTTCCTAAACCCCACCCGAAGGGTTTAAATACCCTGGACTCCGGTAATTAAATGCTTTTCTATGACCACTGAATCTGGGACTGCTAGATCTATTCACTCCTGACCACATGGGGGTGTCACAGTCCCCTCCAGACCCCAGGAGGCTGGGGAAGTAGAGGAACCAATCCCCTACCACAGCTGTTAGAACCTTTCCTTAAAAGATTTGAAAGATTCAGTTTCTTCTAGGTATTTGTCTTGACTCTAGCAATTTACTATTCTCAGCCCAGTACAATCAGTCTTTATATTCACTTGTCATTATCTGCTGGTGAATACTAAGAGTGTTACCATGTGAGGTGCCCTGTACGCCTTGACATGGTCTACAAGGTGACCTGCCTCATTCAGTTCAGATTTCATTCTGTATTGTTGACAAGAAATATCATATCTAAGGATACTTTCTGGTGTTATTATATTAATATAATTTAATGAGGAGCTAAGCAATTATGGATTTCCTGACTCTCTTATCTTTCACTTCATCAAATGTGGCCTTAGTGCTCTGTCTTTACAGAAATTCATCAGACTAAAAAAGCTAACAAATAGCGAAAAGTTTATTGAATCAGTAAGATGGAGATGGACATTATGTAAGTCCAGCTTTTCCTGTAGCTCACCAGTTCAGGTTCTCTGTTTGCTTTCTCTTTTTTTGTCTGTAGTCATAAAATTTTGAGCAGCCAGTTACCTTTTGATGGGACTTTCAGGTAACTCATTTTGAGTATTTATGTGCTTCTGAGCCTTCCTTCCTGTGCAGTTCTAATTTTTAACTTGCTTGTCTCATATCCAAGACCAGTAGCACAAATGAGCTCTATAAAATAAAATACCTCTATTTCCTGGCACTTAAAGCAGACAGTAGCCCTGAGTTCTGTTTTACAAACTGTTTTAAAGATACTCCATTTAAATGCAGATATTTGACACTTCACCAGGTCTGAGTAAAAAATGCAACTCTTTTTCCTTTTAAAAACACAGGGATCTAGAAGGTTAATCTTAGACTTTTCTAGAGATCTAACTTCAACACTCATTTCTGAAAGGACATTATAATTAAAAAAAAAAAAAAGCATAGCCATTCAATTTAAAAGAAGAAATTCTCATATGTGTTTCAAGTAAATTGCATTTTCATTTTCATTATAGTAAAGAAAGGTTCTTTTACGTTCACGTAAAGTGAAGGGAAATGGGGTGTCTCTGGTTAGATGATTTTTTTAAAGGGAAAAAAAGAAAGAGTGTTTGTTCTTCTTTTAAAATAATATAGCAACACATGCTCTAAGAAAGACATGAATGACCTTCATTTTTTTTTTTTTTTTTCATCACATGTGCTTGTCCTGCTGCTCTGTTATTGCATGTAGATGAGGAAACAATTCAACTGGAGGTAATAAAGTTGCAGGGGTTTCATTAAAGGGATATTGCAGAAAGTTTTGCTGTAAACAAACTGTATTTTAAGCAAATGGTTTTATTTTATTTTATTTCAGTGCAACTGTAATTTTGTTTTGTTATAGCCAATCATCATATCAACATATTTGAGCAGGAGTGTTCTTAGTACCCAGAAATAAACACATTCTGCACAATTACAGGAGACATTTTTCCACATCTTTGTTTAACTTTTTGTTTGTGTGTTTGTTGATGTGTTTGTTTGTTTGATTTTTTTTTCTGGAGGCAATGGCAAGAAAGAAAATCTAAACACAGAACATTTTATTAAGTAGAACTTCGATATCTAAAGTGGACTATTCAGCACAACCCTTTTGACCTGATATCTTTTTATAGACAAAGGAAAATAAAATGTTATAGACTCCTTGAAATTTTAAAATCCTAGTAGGCATAAAGGAAATGCATCATATTAGTCATCTTTCATTCATTAATAGCTGCTGACTATGTACTCTAATATCCCTGAATTCAAGTGCAAATATTGTCAGCTTCTCAAATGGCTATATTGATTTTGTTTTCCTTCCTTGGATTTTAGACTAACAGTCTGAACTGAGTGAGTGGACTTAAATCAATTTCCCCAAGCTATCATGGAACTGGAAGACATTCTCATTTTATTGGCCTGTTTTGCTTTATGATACACCTGGAGGTGTTAGAAAACAGAGGGAATCTAAAGACTGCATCTAGGTGAGAGTTCATTTTACAGTAACACAACTTCAAATTCCATAGCACAGATTAATACTTGTATTACCATACAAGTACTGGGAAGGAAGGAAACCTTGATTCTAGACTATTAGCTACAGGGAGACCTGTACATGTATGTGACTGAAGCATCTCAGTGCGTGCCATCCATTTGTGGTACACATTTCCTTCCCATCATGTATGAGGAGGCCAACAGAAGTCTGGACCTCAGTTCAAGAGCAGTGCTGCACACCACACTCCCCATGTTACAGAAATCTGCAGAGGGAATAAACATTTCACTAGCATGTGCCTATCTTGTATATACTTATTGTTTCTTACCATGTGTGGCCACAAGCCATTTGCAGGCACAAAATAATGCAGAGCTATAAGAAGTAAGAACCTAAGGTAAAAACAATGTCAACTCTAACTGAAACAACCAAGAAGTCTGAAAAGGCAGTGTGCAATTAATTGCAAACTGATGGAAAAATTCTGTTCTGTGTGGTACCACACTTGATATGAAAACGTTCTGGATCCCCTGGCAGACTAATTCCAGCTACTGGCTTCTCCAAAGTAACTAACTGTCTGTCTCAGCACAGCATCACAAAGTACCATGTCATGCCATTAGTTGATTACTATCACACAGGTAAGGAAACTATATAGTAAATCACCATTGCTGCCTCTCCTGTTTTGGTAGGAGAGATTTGCCAACCAAATAGGTGGTCTAGTGTAACTTTATTTATCATGTTAGTTCTGCCAGGACAATACTGAAAACATCTTGTCATGAGGTGATTTTACACTAGATTTCAAATTTTCACTTGTCACCTTATTTCTTGAAGACATATGGGAAAATGGAACAACACTGCTAAGAAGATGCTTTTCTGTTGTTACACAATGAGCATTCTTTAAGGCTGCTAAAAATAAATGCTTCAGGAAACAAAAAAATCTTTAAACGATCGTTTAAACTTAGCCATAAAACTTCTCAAATTTTATGCTATTTTCTTCTGTCTGCAATTGTTTCAAACAATCCTGTATAAACAGATTTTGGAGAATGAGAAAGAAGAAAACAGTATCAGCTGTACCTACATTTTTTTTTTTTCACCTTTTTTTTAATGGTTTTCTCTTCCTTGTTTTTAATATATACACATTGCTTCTCTGTAGCTGTCCTGGAAACATTTCTTCTGCATTTCATTCCTGCTAAGAACAGATTGCATGCTACAGTAAAATCTAAAGGGTTATTTTTTAAAAAATACAAGATAAGCAATTCTGATGACAAACAGATGTGTAAATGTTTAATAGTCTGCATTGTTACATGCTACAGAGGAAACTAAGGCTTGAGTTTTACAGCAGTGCCCTAGATTCCCTTGCCTTTGTTCTAGCCATGCATCATTTAGAGCTCTCTTGGGTGAAACTGTAATACTGAGGAAATGAGAGAGTCAAAAGGGTGGAGGAAAAAACGCATGAATTCCCATTAAAAAAAAAAAAAAAAAAAGGAGCATAATAACTGGTGTCATGTTGTATATATCACCTGAATGTGTTACATAAAAAAGCACAGAGTTTACGCAAAACAGAATGCAACATTTTGACACAGTAAGAGAGTCTTTTAAAGCAAAAGTGGACCATATGTTTTGTTTGGTTGTTTTTTGTTTTTGTTTTTTTGCCTTTTTTTTTTTATTTTTTTTTCAAGTGAATACAAAGCTTACAGTTTATGGAAAAGCAAAGTGCATAGGTATTTTTAGAAAGTTGCCATTTTAAGGTATTTTCAGTACTGCCTTTTCTAACCTTTTCCATATATGGCAGGAAACCCTCTTCTCCACTGAAAACAGGTTCTTCCCTCAAATAATTTACCTATCCTGGTGCTCTGTAATTTCAGTAATTATTTCATCAAGTTCTTACAGATGGGATAACTGAGACCAGAATTTCAAATCTTCAGAATATTGTTTGTGCTTTGGAACAAGGGGGCAGGTGTTTCTCTGAAGCATATTGAACAACATAAAGGTCTCTGGATTTAATAGTAACAGTATCAATTATTATGGACTAGTTAATATAATAACACCTCTGAACATTATTGTAGTTACCAACTGAACTGATCCTTTAACTGTATTAATAAAGCTTCTGGTAGTGTTTAATTTAACACTGTCAGTGAAATTTCTTTTCCAGTCTGTACAACTTTCCTCGTTTGCTGAAATGGTTACATTTAGGCTATGATATTATAAATATTAGAAGTTCAACAGTAGCCTCATGGAAAAAAATGGCTTAAATACTTCATGAGTTTATGTTAAAATATAGGAAAGGAATGCCAGTTTATGGGAAGAGTCCATAAATGATTATCTCTTTGGTAAAGAGTTTACCTTGAAGAACAAAATTATTACCCAAAACTGTCTGGTTTCCGAAGAAACAAAAACACTGTACCTCATGGGATAAGCGTATATAAAGATATTAGAAGACAGAGGGCACTGCAGCAGCATAAAACCACAACAGAATGTTGCTATTGTAGTGCACAGAATTACACGAGCACCTCATTTTCTCACTTCTCCAATTTTAACAAAATGTTAACTTTTTTGGTTTGGTGGTTTGTTGGTGGTTTTGGTGGGGTTTTTTTTTGTTGTTGTTTTTTTTCTCTCATTGCTGTATCAAACTTTTTATGAGGTCACCTTTATTTTTGTTGGCCTTCAAATATTGAGAAATCAATTCATATTGTGTCAAAATTTTCAGATTATTATGCTCAGTTCTCTTTGCACAACTGATATAAAAAAGTGCTCTAACAGTTGCCTTACCAAAAACAAATGTTACTTACTAGAGTGAGGGGTAAAGGGCAGTTGTTAAGGATGCCTTAAAAACCATGGAAGTTACTAAGTGACCCATTATGTAACACTTTATTTTATTCTCAGCATGTATTAGAATTAGTATTTTATGTTAATGGAAGAATAGAAAAATGGGAGGCAAATTTAGTGGCTTTGGACAGTTAATTTCACTTTCAAGTGCCAGAATGTTTCATCTTTAGAATAAGTGAATATACCTACTGACTGTATAAGAAGACACACAAAGTTCCCAGAGGATTAACTTAAATTCTTCCAGAGCAAGAGTTTACAATACAGTATGAAAGAAAGAAAGAAAGGAACTTGGAAGGAAGGAACTCGGAACTTGGAAGGAACTCAGAAGGAACTCGGAAGGAACTCAGAAGGAAGGAATTTGGAAGGAAGGAAGGAATTCGGAAGGAACTCGGAAGGAACTCAGAAGGAAGGAACTCCAAAGTAAGGAACTCGGAACTAGGAAGGAAGGAACTTGGAAGGAAGGAAGGAACTTGGAAGGAACTTGGAAGGAACTCGGAAGGAAGGAAGGAACTCGGAAGGAAGGAACTCGGAAGGAACTCGGAGGGAACTCGGAAGGAAGGAAGGAACTCGGAAGGAAGGAAGGAACTCAGAAGGAAGGAAGGACGGAAGGACGGAAAGAA
>JAWMRC010000089.1:43364341-43380341 GCA_035584755.1 Thripadectes ignobilis
AAACCCCCCCCCCCCCCCCCAAAAACAAAAAAAAACAAAACCAAAAAAGCTCTTATTCAACCTAATTAATTAATCTTATTGCCTCTTAACTGGACTTGGATAAGTCTAAAAGAGAGACTTGTGGTCTCTTACTACTGAGTGCCCGTCAGCTAGAATTGCTTTTAGGTCCCAAGGCTTTTGTGGTCTGGCAGTGAGCCATAAGAGTCTTGTTTTCTCATTCCTCAGCTCTCATTTCAGCTGCAAAAAGTTGGTCTGCTCCTGAGCATCCATTCCGAGTCCTCTTGCTACCTTTTCTTTATATTTTTTGGTGCAATATTTTGTTTGTTTGTTGGGGTTTTTTTGTTTGTTTGATTCCCCTCCCCCCTCCCCCCCCAAATATTTAAAGGACCTGGTGCAAGACATAGATATTGCCCTGGGAGTCTATACTAGTGAGTAGCTTATCAGGTCTATACCTTCATATCTGTACTGAGAACATACTCTGCACTAAGAACACATTCTTCCTTATAATTCTGCCCCCAAGTGCCATTCCTCTTCTTGCAAATGTGTTTATTTCCTCTACAGTTTTCTCTGCAGATAAGTCATATCTGTTTTGTTTTATTTACTTCTATTGCTTTTAGATTCATAGTATGTTTTCTTGTAATTAGGAAATATCCTTGAAACATTTCTCATAGAACACAGTGTAGGAATATTTTTAAAGCTGTTGAAATACAATATAGGAATATAACTATGAGCATCTCAAGATTGAAAGAGATTGCTGTCCAAATTTCCTTACCTTACAAAAAGCTGTGTGCAGCAGATTGAAGAAGAAAGTGTGCTGAAAAGCAAGGAGTTCTTCCAGATGGAATTTTGTATTCCTGTTAATACTAGAAATACTTCTGTGTAAAACATTTGATCTTAATTTCTCCAAATCTCAAACTGTTTTTATTCAGATTGAATACTTGTACCTACATCCTGTGTATAAAAAAAAATAAAAAAATAGTGTGTAGAAAATGGTCGCTAGAGAGAAACTATCAAATACAAGCAGTGAATGTCATGTAGTGCTGTTTGTCAGATTTTTTTTCCTATCTATTTTTATTAATTGTTTTTCTGATAAAGAAGGAAATTTTTTTTAAGTTGAATTTTTTGTAAGACAGGTTTAAAACTTTTCTGGTGACCACTGGCAAATTGAGCGATTGGGGTGATAATTTTAGTTTCTCCTAGTACCCTGTGACAATTGAAAGTTTAAGGACATGCAGCTCTTTTATAAAATCAATCAGTTTCAAAATACTGGAAAAAACTATTAACTGAACCTGCTTCTACTTCTGGAGAGGATCTCCAACAAATTACTTCTGCAGTGAGATAAATAAAGACTAGAAGTCTCCAGAGCATATTTTACTGCAACTTCTTCCACCTTTTGCAGGAATGATAATTTTCAAGAGAAGAAAATTTGCTCCATTTAAAGAGAGTCTAGTAAATGTATGGGATTAGAGTAATGAATTTCACATTTACATTGAACAGCAAGACATAATCATTGAACAGACTGAATAAACAAATCATAGAAGCCAGATGCTCTATCTTTGTTCTCAGATGCTGCAATAGAGACAAACACATATATATTCAAAACACAATCTTCAGCTGAAACTAGACATAGATTTACACTGAATTCCTTAAACACAATCCACTAAGCAAATGCAAAACTTCTAGGGAGTTTGAAGAGGCCCTTATGTACTTGAGATTTATTTCTAACAGAACTTGTATCTAGACTGAATGAACTTTTTGTGTCCTAAAAACCTGAAATGTTTTGACCTCTATCACTTGTTGGTAGACATTAGAGCATAGCTGAACCGTAAATGAAACATGCACCAAATTTCCCTGTAACTCCTTCTAGTTTTCTTTAACTATGTAAGAAAAATTTCTATATAGAAAGGTCTGAGAAACCAACTGAAAACACAATGCAAACAAACTAAAAAAAAAAAAAAAAAAAAGCAAAGATTTTACATGTGTGTAGTACAGTTGATATAAACAACATTTCTAGCTAACAAATCACATTGACTAATGATTACACTGTTTAGAAGCATTGAATATTAAAGCTATACACAAAAGAAAAAACCCCACCTTTTTAATTAAATCATTGGATATTTGAATTTGTGCAATTAAGAATGTTGCTATGATATTGTCTAACACTGGGCAAATTAAGATCCTGTAGATAACAGACAATAGTTTACTAAGGGATTTTAAAAACTATCTGTTGATAGAATCTGGGGCGTAACCTAGGAAATTAAGAGAAAGGACTTCTCTCACCAAACTAAGTCTACAGACATAAAGAATGGAGAAATGCTAATTTCTCTCTACAAAGTCTCTCAGAAAGAATTTTTTTTCAGTGAAAGGATTATTAGCTGTCAGAACAGGCTACTCAGGGAGGTGATGCAGTCACCATTCCTGGAGGTGTTCAAGAAATGACCGGATGTGGCCTTTAGTGTTGTGGTCTAACTGGTGGCAATTGGTCAGAGGTTAGACTTGATGATCCTAGAGATCTTTTCCAACTAAAATGATTCTATGATTCTGAGAAATGTACACATTTGAGAGAAAGGTACTCAGAAAAGAGTTGTTACAAAGACACCTGCCTCTAAGGCATCTAAATAGCACTTTCCTCAAGCACTAATTTGCATTATGGAACTAGATCTATAGGTTTTGGTGGTTTAGTTTTCTTGGGTTTGGTTTAGGCCTTCCTTGGTAACCAGGTTACAACTAAGGAAGTATTCCACACCATTTCCTTCACGTAATCAGGTGTATATAAAGATAGGGAGTTTGCTCTCTCCGTCTCTCTTCCTTCCGTGTGCTTGGAGGACATCAGGTCTCTGTCAGTTCAGCTCTTATCTCTATGAGCCGAGGCCTATAGAGAAACTGGTGTCCCAGCCGTACAGAGGGGAAGGAGCTTCTTTCTCTTAAGGAGAGTGTTGGTGAGAATTGATTGCATTAGTTACTTATTGAGCTTTTCCCTGAGTTTACCAGTGTGTGTATCTGTTTTGTTTGGTTTTACCCATTTTTGTCCCACTTCCCTTTCCCCCTTTTCCCTTTTGGGGTTGCTCTGCGATTTGTTCTGAAGATTCATAGTCTTTGATTGTATATAATTGCAATATATGTGAATATATGTATATATATATCTCTCTTTAATACAATTGTCTTTTTGGTACATTTTTTTTCCCTTCTCTCTTGATGGGGGCGGAATCTGTGAGGCTGGCAGTTGGGTTTGGCAGGGAGCCAACCCAAACCTCCACAAGGTGCATGCAGAATTACCAAGAGAGTCACTCAATAAATAATTCACAAAACAAAGTTGGGTCCCTTTGTAACCAGCTCCTAAATACTCACACATAAAACAGTGAAAAACAACAAAAGAACCCAAATCAAACTACCACATCCAGAATAACCAATAACAACTCCCTGCCCCCAAGCAACTAACCAACATCGATAACAACAAAAATAAAAAGTCACAGGCATTTCAGCAGAGAAGTATGGGATTCCCAAATAGGAAAAAAAAAAAAAAAAGATAAAATTGCAGTGTCAAGTACTTGTATTGTCATCATTATCGACCCTGGGGATGCTGCTGAACACCTCAGTGGACTTAAACCAAAATATTTTCATACTTGTCAGAAGCACTAAAAGCTATCTCAACACTTTATTTTCTGTGTCTGCCAGACCTTGATGGCAGGTATCTAGGTGATAGATACTACTATGTAAACTGTCAAGGACACAGCTCCTAAGGAATAATGTCCTCTAGGCTGCACCTATTTCTTCATTTGAAAGCTGAAGGAAGAGCTTGCATTATCTGCTAGATCTCTGCATCAGATTCCATTTTTCCTTTCACTGGGCATATATAAAATGGATGTTTAATACTCTTCCAGTATTGTGACTTAAAACATTACCTGCATAGTTTAGCACAGACACTAAAAGAAACTAAAGTGTTTTAGGTTAAATGTTGTGTTCTATTATCCTCTTTACCATCGATATCCTAGTGACTGAAATGTTATTAGACTCCAGCAGAGACATCTCAAGTACACACGCTCCTCATTCATCTTGAAGTGATGATGAAGCAATATGCATGCTTCACAGCACCATTCCCTGTGATTCCAACTGGTGCATATTTGCCTTTTTCTATGACCTCTGTGTTCCTTAGATACTGGCATATAGACTGAAATGGAAGCTACCTGAAGTATAATTTTCTTGGAGGAATTGGAGATATTCTTGAATGAAATGACTGAGTTCTACATTTATTATCCCCAGATTTCCTTTTTTTTTTTTTTTGTTTTTTTTTTGTTTTTGTTTTTGTTTTTTTTGTTTTTCTTGTTTTGTTTTGCATATAGTTCTTTGGTTTCAAGACAAGGGTATCATAGCTGTGATGGAAATTCCTAGTTCTAAGTCATTCTTATGGATTTTTTGCAGTTCTGATCTGCAGTCTGGCATGTGTCCTCATTCTTTTAATAGAACTAAGAAGGTGTATATGGCAGAAATAAGCTGAAATTTGCACTTTCAAAGAACAGAAGTATCCAAACTGTTTTGATAGGTGCTGCATCACACTTACAATTCCTTTGCCTGTGACAGTGGTAGATGTCAAGACTGAAAGAAGCACAGGATGCTTGACAACCTGAATTTAGAGGTTTGTAAGCAGTTAATCATCAGCAGTAAATGGTCATCCTATCAGAAACTGCTCCTTAGGCTGTCTACTTTTGAAAAGTTGGCACCTTTTTATCATCAGGCATCACTCTGGTCAAACACAGTGATTGGAACAATGTCATTTTCTTTTTCTGTGAACAATACTGATGAGTTATAACTTTTATGTGGAAGAAGTAAGTGTTGAATATTCTAAGAGTTTATGCTAAAAAACCCCCTGTAGAATAGAGATTGAGTTTTATGTAGAGAATATTCTTTATCTACTTTGCACCATGTTATATCTTTCTGTCTGGTTGGAAACACACATAAACATTCTCCTAATTGTAGAAACAAGACATTCCTTCTTAGCTTTTCACAATTTTCCTGAGTTTGAACGTATGGCATAAGGAAAAGTTTTCTTATACTGGCTAAAAACCTCAGCTGAGAGTATGAACCCTTCTGTCTGTCCCGGTATTGGGCTCTAAGAAAAAAGAGACAATTTCTACTGTGTCTGATTTCTACTATGCTATTACTGAGTTGGTATTTAATGTGTTTGATGAGGTTCCTCTGCCTATAACCAGGGGTGTGGATAATGGCACAGTATGACTAGTGGCTGGGCTATTGTGCTTTCCAAAAACTAGAAACTCTGGATGTGTCTTCTGACAGTCGATCTCTGGTCCTTCTGTTAAGACACAGCTGTGTTTTAATCTTGTGGACAACAATAAACTATTGAGTGACTATTTATCACCTTTAGATAGTAAACCTTTTGAAATCCTACTTTATCTAGTGGAAAGAAACATCTGAAGGAGACACACACTTTTTTAAGTGCATTTTGATTTTCTTTTTAGTCTTCAGAAAAATGTATATACTTATAATTTCCTGTCTCCTTAAAATCTCAGGACAAGAAATGAAATCAGCAAAGTGCTACCAATTAAATGTAAAGTCTCTACCATATATTTCTGGTTCAACAGACCATTAAAGAAGCTATTATAAGACACCCAGTTCTGTCTTGCTATGGTACATAATATTGTTTCTACTGCTGCCTTCTCATTTTAAACTCTTTTCCCCCTCTTTTCTAAATAAGGAGTAAGAAGCAAGGCACTTTTAACTTTTCTACTTTTCATCTAGATGTCCTATTTAAACCTTGGCAACTGGACAGACACATAAAACAGAACAGGGGAAAAAAACCCAAAAAACCAAATAACCAAACCCAAAACAAACAAACACAAAAACAACCTGTAAAAAATTGCTACATATTCTTTTATTCCTATTTTATTTTTTAAATTATAATACTTGAAAGCCAAAGAACCCCTGTTCCATTATTCCTCTGATGTTGAGTAGTTATTTTTTATATTCAAAAAACTAATATTTCCATATTTTAAAACCCATTCAGGCAACATAACATTACTAGTTCCTCATTTATCTATCTCTGAAGTTGCTTCAGGTGAATAACTTGTTAGGACTTTAGAGAAAGAAATTAATAGGTTTTTTTTTTCTGTTTAGTTTGGTTCAGAATTGAATTGTGGCTCCAGAAGTATTACAGTTTATAGCTGGACTTTACCAGAAGTCATAGAAAAATAAAAATTTTTTATTAAATGGATGATTAGCACTGCTCAGCTGCATAAAGAAAAGCAAGAAGGTTTGATTATCCTTCAGAAATGCCAAGACTGGATTTTCAGCTACAAGTTTATATTGTCTCTGTAGAGAATGTGGAAAAACACTGCCATGGTTGAGCTAATTTCTTAGTTTGGAGTGCTAAGCACCCACTGAATGCAAGCCACAAGTAATTATCAATGTCAGACTCTCAGGACTGATGAGTTTTAAACTTACAAGTTTTTAAATTTTATATGATTAACAATGAGTAAAATCTCTTTTTCGCCCCTTCCTTTCTTTTTTCCTTTTTTTTTTTTTTTACTTTTCTCCTTTTTTCTTCCTTCACTTTTATGGCATCAAATGATTCAAAGCAGAATATGATATAGCTTAATCAACTGTCTATATTCATTTTCCAGTTGTTTGGGTATATGGTAACAATTTCCAAGCAAAATATTCCATCCATATATATATAGGGTTTGGTCAAGCTCAAAATGGCAAATGGCACATTTGGATCTTTACTTTCTGTTCTTTTACTGTTTGCTTTTTTTTGGTTTGTTAGTTTGGGTTTTGTTTTGTTTTGTTTTTTGTTTGTTTGAGTGGGAACTTTTGTTCTTAGTGAGAGATGGAGTGTTGGGGGGGTGGCATTATGTGGTTTTTGTTGTTTTGGGGGATGGTGTCCTTTGTTATGTGTTCCACCCTCTTTGTACTTCTGCATGTTTAACATATATACTTCCTTCTCTCAGAAACAAGGAGTAATTTCATAGTGAGTTTACTTGCAATAGCTTGGGAAACTCTAAGAAGTGGAATTTCTTCAAAATCAGATACTGTGAAATCTTACATTATCTTTTGAGTCTCTCCCGGGGTCCTGTTGCTGAGGGCCAGTATAGATCAATAGACTACAATAACTTGAGTGGTGACATACCGATCACTGCTGATAGAAGAGCTACATTTCAATGTCTGTGTGTATGTCTCTAGTTATCAGTAAACACAATGGAATGGAAAGTATGCCACTATGCATATTCACTAATTGGCTCTCAAAAAGTCTGTATGGTTCAGATATATAGGAAGCATATTGGAGTTTGTTTGTTTTGCTTCTAAATGTTGCTACAAAACTTATTTTAGTGCCTTTTGCATGAGCTAGGAGCACTTAGTCATTTAGGAGTGATGCTCTGTAGCTTTTTTAAACATCAACTCCTTTATTCTCTAGTCCTCTGTCTGTACCCAAAAGTTGGGTGCGGTTTAAACCATCTCCAGTTATTCTCTGTGTTTCTGGAGCATTCCAATTCTAGTGAGATTTTCACAGCTCCATCCCTGTGCTCAAAGTATTTCTCTTCATGTGATTTATTCCTGGCACCATTGGCTCTTCGTGATTATTCCGAGCCAAGTAGTCTAACAGAATTCTGCTTCCTCTAGTGCTTCATTTTATACTGATCAGAAATGTTGAACATGAACCTCTGCACAAGAAAACATCCCATTTCTACAGATTTTATATGAGAACCTCTTACCTACAAAATCTCCTGCACAACTGGAGAATAGGGCATTATTGTCTGCCAGGGAAGACTGACACAAACCTCTAGACTGAGAAACAAATGCAGAATCAGGATGATTTTACATTTTGTATGCCTATACAGAAGAGCATCTTGAGCTGAATGAGGAACTGCTGGATCATTTTCTCTCAGTAAGTGCTGAATAAATACATGTGAATTTTTTTCTTAGAAGTCCTGGTTGTGAGTGTTCTGGGGAGCTTGTGGAGAGCTAGACCCTAAAGGATCTGGGGGAAGAGTTTAAAAAGTACACAGATGCTCATGAAATTTCAGACCATGGAAGGCTCTAATTCTCAGCATAATGTCAGTGGAAGTAAGACACATAGATATGCTGGAAGATCCCATTGTTTTTGTTTACAATTGTGTAATCTGGAATATGGGCCTCTGTGCTGGGAGGTCTGAAAGTACTTGTCCTTTATACTTCAAGACAGTTACTGTATTTCCAGTGGTTCACCCTGTTAATGTTCATGTTATGGGAAAGGAAATATGCAGAGGGATAGTTTTGGAAATCTGTCTGGTATTCACCATTTAATAAAATGATTGTTTACAATGTATAAGATAACTAAGTCAGTACTCCTTCCACAAAATGGCAAGAGCCTAGAAAATAAAATTATATCTATAAAGAGCTATTTTTAAGGCTGGGAAATTTTTTATGTTCATGTATATGTGAGACAGAAACACAATAAGTTTGCAGATGATGTTTATCTGATACTTTACTGAACCTTCATGTTCTCTTCACTGTAAAACAACTCCTTCCTTTACGAAGAGACATCTTATCCAGATGGGGATAACAATTGTAGTATTTCATTTGACTTGCAATGAGGTAATATGACCAGAATAGGTTATCTCCAGAGTGAAAGAAAAAAGTCTGTTCAAAAGAAATAAATCATAAAAAAGGCAAAATCTAGCATCCAAATTCATCAACTGCAAGAATGATGCTTCAACCATGGGAAATTAGATACATGCTTTCTTATTTCCAAAGTTAGGCCAGGAGCGTCTGAACCACCTTAAAGTTACCTCTGTGCTATGCCTTGTAGAGCATATATTCACCAGACTGCACATACAAACAGAACAAATGAATATATCTTTAGAATTACTTTCTTCAGCTCTCGCTTGACTTCATCAATGATCGTAAATGTATGTGTGGAAGAATACACTTCAATGGCTTGTTTTGAAGAGATCTACTTCCTAAGTCAACAAAATAGAGTCAGCAAACTGTAATACAAAACACCTGTTGCATATTTGACCTCAGAACTCAATATGGCTCAGAAGTTCAGCCTTTTCTGACATGGTTTAGTAAGGTAGAAATGTGTTTCCATCTTTGTAGTGCTTTGAGGAACAAATTAAATGAAGACTCTGAAGAATATTCATATTCCAACAGTAATTGAAAGTAATTGAAATAATATCAAAGGCTGATAATTCTTACAAAATTTTACATTAAAAACCACATCCTTCTAAATACACCTAAATGTACCTAGACCTGTCTCTTTTAACTGTTAGTATGAGAGCTATAAGCTCACATTTTTTTATGCTTTTGTAGGTATTTTAGGGGTGCTTATATGGAAAATATAAAATTTAGGTCACTAAATTCAAAAGAATTATGTACAGTTTAGTCTGGTGACTAAAGTAACCCCTTCAAGCTTCCAAATATGGATTAATGTCAGTATATCAAAATTAAGCCAATCCCTTCAAAGTGAAACAGTAGGATACATAGCAAAGGGTTAGGCAGACAGCAGATTGGCCTTGCTGAAACTGCATGATTATGTAAAATGCACACAAAAAAAAGAGTTTCCAGCACATATGGCAGAAGAATTTGAGAACTGGTGTCTGCAAGAGTGTGAGAAAAGATATTCCTTCTTCTAGCTGCTTGGTAGAAGAAAAGCAATCCTGAGCAGCTTATTCATTGTCTTCCTGGATATAAAAGCTGTTTACAAGAAGGCCCTTTCCTGCAGCACAGCCATATCTTCAAAAGGGTTTAAATTTTATGTTGCCTTTTATCAGTTTAATAGTTCATAGGCCTCTCTGATCATTGTTTTAATCACAGGGAAATGAGGACAGGCAGTTATGACAGCTAGGTGCACCTTCAATATATGCCTGACCTATTAAAAATTATTAGTTGACTCTGCTATTAAAAATTTGCACTTAAAACAACTCAAATATTTTCATGTATTTGAAAATATTACAAAAAGTTATTTTATTTTTTAAGCACACAAATTCTAGCCAATGAATACTCATGAACTATTTGTTATGCTATTTGTAATTAATACTTCTTAATGTCTTGTTATTTGTAAATACTGTTCAATTTCATCATTGGATATAAGAAACCTTGAGAAAGCATAAAGAATACAAAAAAGAAACACTTGTAGGAGATTATATATTTTTTATATATATATATAAATATATATATTATATATATACATAAAAACCTATTTCTACAAGAGGCTGTGATGACACATATTTTCCTTTGACAGACTAAACCGTTGCTGGCACGAACATTTTGGAAAGAAATTAAAAAGACACAGACTTGTCAAAATTGCATGGTTTTCTTTTACCTCAGGCTCTGTCAATGAATAATTACTCCCAATACAATTTTTTTCATCATTACTTTCTTCTGTTTACTGCCTTGTTTAGTATATAGGTGTTCACTTAAACTAGGTAACTTTTGAAAAATGGGGAGCTGATGATTTCCTTAGCCCATTATAATGCAAAAGGTTAACAACTGATTAAAGTCTGGCGTAAGTTTTAGGAAGTAACTGCAATTATAGTGCATATTAATTTAAATCATTACTAATAAAAGAGAGAAATATAATACTCTCAGAACACTTAGAAATTTCCATTATTTTATTTTACTGTTATGGAATGAGTATCTGCTCTTGTCATATTGTCATAGAACACCATGATATTACCATATGTTTCTTTCTTATCATACAAGTGTAGGCATGTATTTAAGTATACTTAAATAAACTGATTTGTATACAAGCTACTAGTACCCTTCTCTTTTAACATACTTATTTTCATTAGGTTAATAGTTTCATCCATTGGCTTGTCAAAACATTTTTTTAAATAATTGATTATTTAGACATCTTTTGCTGATCTGAGTATTTGTAAAAGTCTTTAAAATGTGAAATTACTTTTTAACATAAGGAACCACACCTAGCTACTCCTTCTGTCCTGTGTTATCAGACCAGGTAAGAATGAAGCATGTGAGTTGATGTTTAACTAATAATGGACCAGCAATAGATAATCCTGGTCTGTACATGAAACACAGAGATGATTGTAAGAAAACAAAACATTACGTAGCACCAGGAAAGATGAAGGTACATTACTTATTAATGTTTTCTCAAATAGAAAAGTATACTTTGTTTTAAGTAGAATCATAGAATCAGCTGGGTTGGAAGAGAGCTCCGAGATCATCAAGTACAACCTCTGATCCAACACCACTGTGATTACTAGATCATGGCACTAAGTGCCACATCCAGTCTCATTCTAAAAACGTCCAGGGATGGTGAATCCACCATCTCTCTGGGCAGGACATTCCAATGCCTGATTACTCTCTCTATAAAAAATTTCTTCCTAATATCTAACCTAAACCTCCCCTGGCAGAGCTTAAGCCTGTTTTGTTGCCTTTGAGAAAAGACTAAACCCCACCTGGCTACAACCTCGTTTCAGGTAGTTGTAGAGTGTGACGAGGTCACCAATGAGCCTCTTCTTCAGGCTAAACAACCCCAGCTCCCTCAGCTGCTTCTCATAGCACTTGTGTTTGAGTCCCTTCACCAGCTTCATTGCTCTTCTCTGGACCTGCTCCAGCACCTCAATATTGATGCCAATAAACCTCGGTATGAAAGGAACTGCTAAGAGGGTTTGTTCTTTTAGCAGTAAAGGTATTTATTCAAGCAGCATCAGAAAGCTAGCCAGCTCGCGCTGGGCAAACTAGCTTTGAATCAACAGTACAAAATGAGCCATTTTACACATTTCACACGATTACAACATAAAATTTTGCACAGTAGTAAGATTACAATATCTCATCATGCATATTAATGGCTAGGCGGAGACTAGGCAGAGTCTGGGCAGAATCATCCAGAATCTTCTTTTGGCATCAGGATTAGGTGGTCGTTTCCGGTCTTCAGCCTTACTGTGGGAATCTCTAACTCCTCTTCCTCACCTTGACCTCTTCAGTTTTCATTGTTCATGACCTAGTCACTGAAGCTTACAGAAACTACTGGCTTAAGGTCCTTTTGCTCTATTCAAATGTCTACATTGTCGTGATCAGTGACACTAGGTTGATTGTGTAGAGTTTTCTAAGATCAGGTCCAGAGGTTTGAACAGAACGCGTCTCCATGTTCTCCCATTAACTCAAGCAAGGCAGGTGCTGAACAGTTTCTACTGATCCAGTTAACCAGTTTTGGGGTTTATCCTTGTTTCAATGTGTTTCCTGAACTGAAGAGCTCAGAACTGAACACAGGACTCAAGGTGTGGCCTCACCGGTGCTGAGTACAGGGGAAGAATCAATTCCCTTGTCCTGTTGGCCACACTATTCCTAATACAGTCCAGGATACCATTGGCGTTCTTGGCCCCCTGGGCACATTGCTGCATCATGTTCAGCCTCCTGTCAATCAGTACTCCCAGGTCCCTTTCTGCCTAACTGCTCTCCACCCACTCTGTCCCCAGCCTGTGGTGCTCGATGGGGTTGTTATGGCCAAAGTGCAGGACCCAGAACTTGGCCTTGTTGAACTTCATCCCACTGGAATCAGCCCATCTCTCCAGCCTGCCCAGCTCCCACTGCAGGGCCCTCCTGCTTTCCAGCAGGTCGACACTCCCTCCCATCTTGATATCATCTGCAAATTTGCTAATGATGGACTCAATATTAGTACTAGCAAACCAATTTGTCCGTAAATATAACCAATTTTTCTCATAATTTGTTCCCCATGGTTACACCTTTGTTACGCTTTTTGCTCAGATTCTTAAAAAGTGAAATATTGTTACAGTAAACTATTAAATCTTCACAATAAAACATAGAGAAGAAGCTACTTCCATAGCAAAAGCATTATTAGATACTTATCTGTTATCAACTTTGCCTCAGGATGAAAAACTAACAAACTACTTGCTAATTCCTTAAAATGGCTGACTCCTTGGGAAATACAATTTCAATAATACATTACTTAAACACCATACTGTGCTGCTTATCCTTTAAAAAATGTTTCTGTTCCTTGCCATTGTCTCTATTCCATGGTCTAGAATACACCACATAGGACGACTTCATACTTAAAAGGAGGCACCACTGGTAACCAGAAAGCCTGTTCAAGATAAATTGCTCAAGGAGGGGGCAGAGAGAAGAAATAGATGGTCTCCTTTTTATTGGAAATAATAACCTATTGCTCTAGAAATTTGCTTCTTGATCCTATTTTCATATTTCTACCCAGTTGTTGTATGAACTGTCATTCTGAAGAAGGTAATTTTTCAAATAGGAAGGGTCTTAGAACTACATTTTCAATGTCATTTTATCAACTCAGAGTTCTTATGAGATTCTCTCTCATCCAAAAAACCCAGGCAAATGGAGTGGCAAAACTGGGTATTTTTTCTGCATCTCAAATCAATTATTTCTGCAAAAGTCCATGGCTGCACTTCACCTTGAAATTATTTTTTAGATAGGGAATAAATGAAATTGATCAATAGTAATTTTATTTTTAAATAATTTTTTGCACCCACAGAAGAAACCAAAACAAGAAAAAAAAACCCAAAAAAAACCAAAACAAAAACCCCAAACAAACAAACAAAACCACAAAAAACCCCTCAAAAACTCAAATGAGAAAAATAAATTTTTTTAAGTTGAGAAAGCAGTAAGCCTTTCACTTGTTTCGTTAAATAAGTGCCATGTAACTTTTCAGAGCAGTTACAGGGAATATAAAATATGCATACTAAATATTTTAGGAAAGAGAAAGAGGACAAAACTCTTTATCTTTTTAATGCAAATAATCATAAAATTTTAAATTGTGAATGAAGTCATGTCATATTTCTGAACAAATATAAAACCTGACTTCCCAAACAAGCTAAAGACAATGAATAATTGACTCATTTCTAATCATGTGTAGATAAATTGAACCTTACATTATACTACCAGTCAATACCCTCAAGCTTATAGAATGAGCTTTCCAGAGAACTGTATCCATTGTGAGAAGTTTATGAAGACTTTTTCAATGTTACATGACACTTTATATAAACTTTCATTTAAGAAAAACTTCATGTGTTTAACTCTCTCATTTCTTTATTCCATGTCTTGTTAATGAGATAAAGTAGATAAACATTTGTTGTGATTTGCTGGTGTTCTGTTTTGTCAAGATATAGTGCTGATTTAATTAAATTTTCAAGGCACTTGAAAATAGACTAAGTAATTATTTCCCTAAGTATCATCCATTCTTATTAAATGAAGTATTAGTTTCCAAAGCGAAAACATATTTAAAAGACAGTTTTCATTATATTTGTATTTAATTCTAGAGAGTATGCATGGATTTCCAAATACACCCTACATCAAGCATGAGCTTCCAAACATATTCCACATTTTTCTGCCAATACACAAATGTGATATTTACAACAACACTTCCAAGGGAGCCAGGTAATCTCTCTCGTGAAAGTTGGTATTGAAATAATTATTTGAAAAATAAATATCAGTAAAAATGTATTGCTTTCAGACTCTTTCTGTGAGGTTTACTATCTTCTCAAGAATTCCTAAATTCAACCTAATGCATCAAGGGCTAAATAATATCTTAACCACTATATAAGTTTTAGCAGTTTTTCCTGTCTGTGAGCTTTTCACTTGCAATTGGTCCTCAGCGTCACCCGGACTTAACTTTCTCACCATTTGGCAGGGACAACTTTTGCATTTCAACAGTTGTCCTTTATGCTTATCACCTCTCTATTCTTAGTTTCCTTTTAGGAAATGCAAGCTAAATTTCCTACTGAATTTGCAAAACAAAATACTATGCACTATGTCTCAGCCTTTTAGGACAGAGCATTGTTTATGCTACCTTTGACTCAGGTTCCCCTGCGTTAAAATTCTAGTTTACTGCAGCTGGAGTGCCTATAATGCCGTGCTTTTATCTGCCACCAAAGCGTGTGTCCTGTACAGATGGACGTATTCTGCTCATGATTTGGCTGTACAGATAGCCAGAAGAGAAAGAAGGGCATTTAGTGGGTTTTATCCAAATAATCAGAGGAATGAATGCAAAAATCTTGCCAATATTATAATTAATTAGCATGAATAGCAAGCAGTAGAATCTTAAAAGAAACAAGCAAAAACACCCACAAAAAAATTCCAAACCTTAAATGCAAAAGTTTATTCTTACACCTATATTGCACCCCACACTTTGAAAAATATTTATTGCAACACCAGTTGAATTTAGCAGAATAAAACATAATATGGTTTATTTGAAATATGACAAGGAAAAAACACATTAGCCTATCTAATCCACCTCTTAATGACTGACTCAGTGGCTGTATTTATGGGCAAATTGTTAAGAACTTGGTATAGCCAGGATCTAGCAGACACTGAAACAGCTGTTAGAGTCTTACAGGAGTGCCCGCACGCATTGCCAAGACCATTTCTGTGGTAGCCCCTCACACTCTAACACAAACCTCCCACACTTAGATCAGGTCTGCAGAGGAAATGAACCTTTTGCTAGACGGCTGCCAAGTGGGACTGATGAGTCACATGCTTTTTACAAAATAAGGGCTCTGTCTTCTCTCTCATTTTAAGATGTGTGGAGGAAATGGCAAAGAACACAATGCATCCATGGCCCTGCTTTCCTTATTACCCTGTGCCTTACTCAAAAAAATCTCCAGACTTAGGTCCTGTGAGAGTAGAATCCAGGCTGGAAATTGCCGATGGTTAGTGTGCCAGCCTTTCACTGTTTGGTGCTCTTTGGCACAGGCCCTGATTCAGTGATCCCATGCTGGAACCCGAGCCCTGTCGGGGGAAAAAAGGAAAAACGTTGCTTAGCAACAGCTCTTTTTTTCAGTTTGGTAAGCACATGGTTTTGGGAAAGAGAAATTCAGTGGATTTGGGTCCTAGCCAATAATTGTGCTTAACTTTCCAGAATCAGGATTTTCCTTTACAAAAATCTTGGGTGATTTTGACTGCCTAAAATCGAAAGTACAGAGATGGTAAAGCGGCAGCATCCTGGGGAAAAAAAAAAAAAAAAAAAAAAAAAAAAGTGAACCAAAATTATTTGTTGTGATGTCTT
>JAWMRC010000089.1:43380441-43392649 GCA_035584755.1 Thripadectes ignobilis
TCCAGTTAGGCACTAAAGAAAACAACACAAAACAAAGCCCCAAGCAAGGAAATAAAAATTTAAAAAAAAAAAAAAAAGTGAACCTAACTTAGTTCTTCTGATGTCTTCTGATGTATCTGCCCTAATGTGCACTTCAGAATATTGCTTCCTAAATAACAAGTATCCTCAAAACAAACAATTAATTAATTTCTATTTTAAAAAATGTCTAATTATATAAGCATATAAACCCATACCTAAACTTTAAACTCACCCTTTTATTTTAAGTAGTGGGATATTTAAATATTTTTTCCTTTTGTGTTAGTAGGGTTTTGATCCTGTTTTAAGCATTTATTTGTTAATAATGAATAGATATTGGAGGTAAACATAACAGTACCAGAATTTCTAAGTAACCATAACTCTGGGTGAAGAATACACTGTTATTGCTATTTAATCTGTGTACTCTTAAAAAGATATTGTCCTTTTTTTTTCAACCATACTGTCATTTTAGAATTCGAGCAATAAAATTTGTATCTCCTGTACAATTTCCTTGAGTCCAATTTAAATTAAAAAAAAAAAACCAAACAAACAAACAAAAAAAACCCCCACAACAAAAACAGACAAGCATTGCATTTGTAAGCATATTGAGGTAACTTCCATTCTGTTTGTTTCTGTAAGAAAATTAAAAAAAAAATAAATAAAGGAAGAAAACCCCCCTCAAAAACAAAACCAAAAAATGCTCCACCTCGTGCAACTGTTTCAAAGAGACTGCTAGCAATCAGAGAAACAAGACAAGAAAACTGTTGAAGAAAGTGTGCAGGGTGGGGTTGTTGACACCCACACTGTGTGAATAGAAGTCTCTTTGTGATGTGTCCTTTGTGGAGGACACTGTGTGATGACCAGCTCTCTCAGAGAAAGACATTCAGGTTTTTGCAATGGAGTCATTCCATTATACATTATGGTGGGGTAGAGTTTTGGAGGATGGTAAAATACACTCTGCAAAGTTCTGTACATGCATGTGATCAACACATGTATTTACAGTCATGCTCCATATTGTAAGTTATGACCATAGTTTTTTGATCTCAGAAAATCTGGATTAATCAATAGCTGAAAAAGATAGGAAAGGTATTGCATAGTGTTACTAAGATTCTCTGCTAACCTCTCTTCATCATCCAGAGAAATACTTGTGGATCATGTAGTTAGTATTTCTTCACAAAGGAAAAAAAAATGGTGGAAGTGAGGACCAATGCAATGTTTATCTAATTATCTTGTCTGTAGACAACTTGTGATTACTAGTATATGTCCTGGTTTCAGTTGGGATAGAGATGATTTTTTCCTAGTAGTTTCATCTTGGATGTAAGATGTAAATAGAAAATAGAAAACATAGGACTAGGAAATAATATTTATCCAACAGACTTAGCTTAAGGAGATCATGCAAAATATACACTTCTGTGGAACCATCTTCTAGTATAACTTCTGGGGATTGTTATGAGTAGATAGAATATTAAGATTCTGTATGAACAGGTGCTGCTTAGTAAACAGTTTCAGCATTGATCTAAATAGACTGAATGGGATAAAATTTCTCTAGGGTTTCCCAAACTATCCATATGCTATCATTTGCTCTGCATTTCATAACTGTGGAAAGTACACTTTTGGAACTTCAGCATGGCAGATGTGGACTATATGAAATTAATTGACAACTTAAGGTTCAGTGGACAGTCCCAGGGAAATTGTACACTTCATTGTGCTTAAGCACAGACAGATGAACAATAATGAAATGTGAAGCAGTAGCCATAAGGTACTGATTATTGACATAAATATTAGTTCAAAATAGTAGGGGCTTTTTGGAGGAGGGGGGTTGTTTATGGATTTTTTTTTTTTTTATGACTGAGCAACAATCAGTATAATAAGTTTATATAGCTCTTGATAAGAAAGCAATACAACAATGTTGTATTAAAAGGAAAAATAATATACATGTATAAAAATCAGCATTACTGAAAGGATCTGCTTAGAAGATGGACAACTGAAGTATAGCACTATACGGGAGAGATTAGCTACAAATAAAATTACATAATTAATTTATGTTTATTCAAAAGTGTTCAAAAGCTACATTAATCAATGTTTTTTTGCTTAATAATGTCTGATACAATGTGCATTTTGTTTAATTTCAGTTTGTTGTAGAGGCAGCACTCTCAAGCCATCTAACAGCAGCCTCAGCAACATATTGTACTAAAATTTCTACATATACTCAAGTTTTTACTGTAATTATCAAATTACACCAAATTTGATATATAAATGAGATACAAAAACATGTTAGTAAATTTAGAGTCTGACCACCTGAAGTTCTAAGGATGGAATTAAAGAGATTTAAGGATTTAAGGAAAAAAAAGAACAAACAACAACAAGCTGAGAAATACAGTTTTAATCCCCTCAGAAATCTTGACAGAAATTTATGCTGTATGTCTGCTTAATTGCTTTGTCATGCAAGAAAAGGGACATGATTCTTCTCCATCCCTAGAACACCATGGTAAATGAAAGTAATTTATCACAACCTTATCATTACTTATGCAACTGTCATCTTTTTGGCAGCATGTGTTTGACTTCCTTTGCTGGGTGCTAATCTCATTGTGCCCAGGTTGTGGGGTGTAGTGGCTGCAGACCTTTAGGCACTCATAAACAGAAAAAAAGCAGAAATTGGACTGAGTCAGTAGAAAATTCAAGTGAGTTTGGAAGTATGCTTTCTGCTCCTGAAAATACACTGAAAAAATATAATCAAACATTTAGATGGGATAATTTTATATTCTCATTTTAAGTCATATTAATTCTTGATGCCTCTTAATTATTGCAGCAATAAACTTTTTTAGCAAATATGAATAGCGAACCTGATCTTCAAGCATTGAATATCATAGTACCACAGAAGTCAATAAAAAAATAAGTATTTTCCCAAATAGTTTGGCCATTATCCTTTCCCTTCCCTAATTCTCTTTCTTTCTTTCTTTCAGTTTAGGAATGATAATACTTTCCTGATTAAACTTTAAATGGAGAATGTCCTGGGGTTTTTTTATCCTTCCTTTTGCATAGCATAAGACAGCTCATGTGTAGCTCTCCAGAGACTGCTGAAAAATTGTCTTTACAGATAAGAGACCATTTTTTACTAAGTATATACTTCATACAGCCACATGATTTTGAATTTCCTTTGCTTCAGATGAAAACAAGTTGGAACTTTTCAAGCATCTGGAGTACACTTTTCTTATACACTTTGAAATGTATCTAGTTTGCAAAATAATTTAATACAAATATAAAATATTTAATGGCTTTTAATATTATATAAAAGTAATGCAGAAGCAGAAATTTAAGAGATACAGTCAGTCAGTAAAAATGAATGTCTATATTAATTAAGTAATAAAAGACAAGTGTGAAGCTTCAAAAATTATTTAAGAAACTCTACATTGATAAACAGTTGAAATATTTCTTCACCTTAAAGACTTAACTTGAAGTCAGATACTATATAAAGAATAAAAAAGACACAGTTATCTAGAAGTCTTCCTGGAAACTACTGTTATGTTGGTTAATGACACGGCTTAATACTGCAGATACATGAGCATTTTGGAGTTACATAGAAGAGGTCCCCTGAAAGGATGACCCTATATACATTACTGTTTTTGTTAGTTCAAAATTGCACTGTAGTCAGGATTTCCTTCTTTGGAACAGAGCTATTTCAGTAAGGTAAACAAGTTCAGTTTTTCAATCATAATGCAAAATGCCTTTACATATCACAATGGGTGTAATTGTATTCTCAGAAGTGGTAACCAAAAAACTGATCTAGAGGTGCTGTTTCTGATGGATTGGTTTTAAATCATGGTTCATTAGGATAATAGGGGATTTTTTTCCTTCTTATTTGCTTCCCAAACCTAGTTTGGTGTTTTTTCTTTTATTTGGGTTTTTGTGTGTCTGGCTTAGTTTGGTTTGGTTTGGTTGTTTTTTTGGGTCGTGTTTGTTTGGTTGTTTTTTTTTTTTGGGGGGGGTTTGTTTTGTTTGTTGTTGGTTAGGTTTTTGGTTTTGGCGGGTTTGTTTTGTTTTAGTTAATTGACTGTAGTGATCATTTCCTCATGCACAGAAAGAATTAGTAAATGAGTCTTTTGTTTATGTCATTTGAAAGTCGATGTTTTCTCTGTGAGATCTGAGCTAGCTCACGTCAGAGATCTAGTCACTATTACTCAACTAGATTAAAGATTTGTGATTGTCCAGGTATGATGTTCATCTTATGTTTATCAGAGGCCAGACAAGGAGTTCAGCAGTTTTCCTGAGCAAATGTGCACTTCTAAAATGCAGTTCCTTTCTTGACAACATCAGAATCAACCTGCTAAAATTGCACATTACAGGTGCACTTGCTGAAAGCATTAGGATGAATCCCTTTCAAAAGCTAGGGTCTCTGAATGTTCATGGTAAATGCCATTTGTGCTCTGGTGTTGAAGGAACTCTATTAAAAAAAAAAATCTTTAACAGGTGTTCATTTTATATCCAGAAGTTTACAGAGTCTCCTGAAGTCCCAGACAATACATTTTTCTAGTTTCCCTACACTGTATGTTCTCATGCTTCAAAATAATACTTTTTGAAGACAGCGAGAAAACTCTACAGTTTCAATGCAACAAGCTTTTGCTCACTTGAGGCAATCAGAATGTGTTAGAGAAGATACTGCTTGCTTTTACAATGGTCTGGTTTTACAAAAATTGACTACATCAGAAAATCCTGAACTGTTGCATAAGTTTTCTGAGCCACTGTCTATTTTCAGGGTAAGAAGGAAATTAGACTCACACTCATATTTTATGCGGAAAAAAACAGAAGACTCCTGTCTTGGTCATGATCTGTAGGTAGCCTACATCATGAAAGGACTTGGGATATAGTGGTCATCTTGTGAGCTGATGTGCCCTTCTCTGTCTGACCATGAAGACAGTGAATGACAAACCTCACTGTCATACGACTACACTTTTCTGTTTACCAACCAGCAATCTGATTCTTCTAATAAGGCTAATGTTTTTCATTTGCAGGATACAGTTGATATGCTTCTGTGATGACATCTTTGATAAGCACCTGTGCCATCACCTTAAACTTTCTGAAGTTACTGTGTTTTCCCCCTGTAATCAGAATAAAACCAATGACAAAGGACTCAAACCAGTATAAGTCAAAGAAGGAAAGGTAAGAATACATCTGGGAAAGATGTGCACCTAATGTAACTCTTTAAGCCTTAAAAATTACAAAGAACAAACCATAAGTAAATGCTGCTTTATGTACTGCAGTATTTGGCTTTGTCTTCTCTGCTTTTTTTCAGTTCTGTGGAATGGAAAAATGGGGCTTAGGCTACTTTTCCAGGAGACTAGCAGCAGTCTCTGCCAATTTGTGACTTTGTACAACAGACATAAGCAAACTTCAAAAGGAATTAGTGTCAATGACACTTTTAGAACCAACAAGGCTTCAGAGCAGGATCACTTGCTGGAAGGAACATTCCCATATCTAGTTCCAAAACTCGTTGCAGCTTTGATTGTAGAAGTGTTTGTAGCCTCCATTACATACTTCCTTTCTGTATGTGTTTCTTAATTGCTAACCTTCTGAACCTTTAGAGGTAGGTGTATATGTTTCTCTGGTCGTCTTCTTTTATATTTAATGTTATGCAGTTCTGGAGCATATGATCCATAAAATATCTAAGTCATAAATACTGATTGTATTCTCCACAGAATATTCAGAATTATCCTGTGCACAGAAGGTCTAATATTTCTACATAGTATATACATACATACAAGGAAGGAAGGAAAGGAAGGAAGGAAGGAAAGGAGGGAAGGAAGGAAGGGAAGGAGAAAGGGAGGAAGGATTGCAAAATACTTACCTACATTAATATTCCTAGAAAATTTATGTGCATTGATAATGAATGTAGAATTTTAGCAAAAGATGTATATTCCTTTCCAAACAACTTTATTACATGAATCTTCCTATACCACAGGTTTGATAAAGGTTTTATGGAATCCTTCAGAAAAATACAGAAATTCTATTACAGTTCCTGGCATGTAGTTTACTAGCCTGACCAAATTACTTGCCAGTTTTTCTGTCACCTAACCTTGTTGTACATGCACACAGGTATGCTCAGTCATGCTCAGTTTCATAGTAAAAGGAAGCAACCAGGGGAAATGAATTTTTGCATTAAAATTTTTAGATAAATTTCTTGGTATTTAGATAGCTCGAGGTCAGTGTTCATGAAAAAGAAATATTACAGTTTCTTGCAACGCAATGACTTTTGTGTTTTCTTTCACATAATCAGCATTTATAATGGGCCAGCTAGGAAGACATAAGAAGTGGCAAGCCAAATAACATAAATATGGGCAAATATCACTCCAGGGACTTTTACTGGGTGATGTAATTGATTTTATGCATTTCTTACTGTAACAGTTACCCAGGAAGTCTGGTATATGTCTATAATATAGCAGTTTGTGTTAGAGGCTTGAATAGTTTTCACAGACATAAATTCTCCAAAGTAGGTCTTGGAAGTGACATCTGTGCAGAAGAATTCAGATTTCTCTTGTTTTAAGACAACATTCTTAAAAGTTTCTGCTTGCCAAAATGATAATAGAACTTGGAGTTCAAAGTCTTTTGGCTGAGTGCCAGGTATTTTGAGATGTCTGCAGTCAACATATCATTGCATGACAAATTATTTCCAGTAATCCCTTTGGAGCAGTTCATCAGTTTGTCTGTTAAGCTCCTAGTTACTGGTGGTTTCTTGAAGATCTGAAGTATAAGACATCATTCACAAGACATCTGTGGGCAATTACTGGATATTTTTGCACTTGTAGATATTTTCTGTTAAGTTCTTCTGTTTGGTAATGGAAGAATTCTCTAGTTTGTGAAGTGCAGCTAACATGTATGACTCTTAAGTGAACATGTAATTATTGCTTATCACTGTCTATTATGACTGTGTTAAATGCTACAAAGAGCTTTGAGTTATATACTTTCCTGCTAGAATGCATTATGTAGCACTTCTTCAGTGAGGGCTGGTGCTTAGGTAAAAAAAAGGCAGCATAAAAAACCTCCTAACAAAACTCCCTCTACAACTGAAAGACTGAAGTATAGCTTTTTGTTCTGAAATAAATATTAAAATATTCATTCTCATCATAGAAAATCTTTCATGTCCTGACATCATAAATTTCATATTAAATGTTCCCTTAATCAGCCTGGCTGAAAAAAACCAGTGTCCAGGACACTTATGTCATCTACATTCTAGTGTTTCCCCATAGGGAATGTTGGAAAACATTTGAAGGAATAAAGACCAAAATACCATGAAGTAGTCTTTTAATCCTGTAATGTAATATTTAGTAGTGAGTACCAACCATTTAATAAAAGAAACCAGTGCTTGTTTTTTGTTTTTGGTGGTTTTTTTGGGTTTTTTTTTTTTTTTGGTTTTTTTTGGGGTCTTGTTTTTTTAGGGAGAGATTTTGACAAGGGGTTTATAACCTAAATTGAAGGGTCCATTTCTTTCCTTACTCATTTGGACAGGCTTCAGAAAACTTTTGATTTGTAGGACGTGGATGGTGAACATCTAGGAACAGGAAGATGAAAGGTATAGGGCTTTTCCAGGTGTAGGCAATTGACAATTATTTACATTTACATTCCAGTGTGTGCAAGAACGTTCTTGCACCAAATCTATCACTGCAATATCTCTGCAGCATTCAAGTTTGCAATTGGATAAAATTACTGTCATTTGTCAAATGATAATTTTCCACATTTTTCCCTTCTGTGACAGAGAGCAGTAAGAATAGCAGGATTTTTTTTTGTTTGTTTGGGGTTTTTTTGTTTGTTTTTTTTTTTTTTTTTCTGTTTAAGCAGCAGGGTCAGAAAGAGAAGTTTTGAGTTTCATATAAAAGTGGAAAGATTCCTTATCATACCCAATTCCTGTAGGAGTATTAGACCACCTGAAAACAATACCAAGCCTGTGCAGACTCCGCAGACATGAATCATACTGGAGTTAGCTGAGCATCAGATATTGCTAGATTCTAGTGAATGATAAGATATATTTATGCTATAATGGTATTTTCCTACCCAAGAATGAGAAGGAATTGCAGGAAACTGAAAAATGAGAAAAATGAATTATAGTAAAATGATAAGGGATTGTAGAAACTTCTGTGCCATCAGTGTGTATGTGTATGTGTGCCTTAAGCAGCCAGCCATGGTAGAATACATTATTTGAAGATGTTGTAAGCTTCATGGTATTATTTCTAGCCAAGGCAGAGGTAAACAATACTGTAAGTTTCAGTAGCAAACCTGTTTTCGGAAGACTGCTGACTCACTTTTGCTATTAAGTATTTCACATAGCTTGTATTCATAAGCACAGGGTTTTATCAAAAATAATTTTGAGTTATTTTCCAGAGTAAAAGTATGCTTTTTAGGCCATGTATTCTTGTAAGAAAGTTACATGAACTGGCACAAATTATTGGGCTTTATGTACCCACATAACAGATTTCCCTACAGCATAGATTACTGGAAAGCATTACACCTGGCTTTTCCTTTTTATGTGGTTGCCATATGGAAAGTAGGCAAATTTGCAGATGTTTTCCTTATCTTCATGGAACTTAGTAGACTATGCCCAAACTACTGAAAGAATAACTTTTACCCAACAGTGAAAGCTGTTGTTGTAATTTCTGTTGCTTTAGCACAGTGTGTTTGTTCTCCAAAATTAAGTCCTGTTTTATGTAGAAAGTAAGATTCTAACCCTTGGAACTGAGGATCAATAATATCCTTACTGTTATCTACTACAGGTACAGAGATGCATTTCTTTCCTGATCACAGCTTCTAATGTAAATCCATCGTAGTGCATTCTGAAAGTCTTCACAAAGACCATGGCAGGGAGAGGAGGTGAATAAACTCCCACTGATCATTTTCTTTGGGAATAAAAACAATCAAACAGATACAGAACAGATGTTTGCCACACTGCTTAATGTGCTACATGAAGGCACTCTAATGTTTCAGTAATTGCAGACAGAGCTGAATCTGAAGGGAATGAAGCAGGCATTCAGCAGAAATGTGGGTCTCCCACAGAAGCAAACCTGTGATATAGATAGAAATATTAAGCAAAGTTGGTTTGAAAACCACATCTTAATTATTAAAATTATTTTAATACTGTGTTCATGATCCAGAACTTTTTTAAAGTTTGGGTTTTGCTCTGAGAGGCCCATAATCACGTTACGCATAAATATAATATAAAAACCTAACTAAAACCTCTCACAGACTGAGCCAGACATAGTCTTTTACCATGCAGTATATCTGCATGATAGGTTGCAAGAATGTATCAGGTGCTGAACAAGTTGGGAAAAGGCAGCCTTTTCTTTATTGAAGCTACTAGATCATCAAGTTATTCATCTTATCTATAGTGTCCTTTCTTGCCTTTAGGTCTCAGGAAAATGTAAATCAAAAGCTTTTTGAGTTATAGTTCCTGATGATTCACAAGGTAATCTTGCAAACACAGCAGGGAAATAGATGATTTGCAAATTGCTTAAATGACATCTTTGCTATTACCTTAAATTATTGTTGCAGTAAATCCTATTTTGCAATATTTCAGTTTGATAATATTTTAAAACTCTACCTTTCTCAAGATAAATACTCTACTTGTTATTTACTATTTTTTTTTAAACTTTATGCTTACTTAAGGCCTGAATATTTTATTTCAAGAAGACCTAAAGTTCATTTCTTTGTGCCAGCATCTATGTGTATTTAAACTAACTCTAAATCCTTAACTAATGCAAATTTTTATCCACAATTATACTTGAATTTGCTTGAAAATCAACCTTTTCAAATTGCTAAAGATTTCAGATTCAGAATGACTTTGGATTAAGCATAATGTTTGCTTATGTTTCTTAAGAGCATTACATTTCTCCTCCCCCCTCCCATCCCACCAAATTCCTAAAAGCAAAGAACAGTAAAGAACAGTTTATTAACTATTTCAGCCATTGAAGATACATTGTGAAGTACTATTTTTTGGTTTATATAGAAAATCCTGAAAAGATGCAATCGATAGTTCCCATGTTATATTTAGCTTGGCAAAAATGCAATAACTCCATTTTCTATATGAAGAGTATGATACTTGTTAGGAATTGAAGTTTTGAAAGGCTAAAGTTGACCTTAGGCTCTTCTGGATTTGGTGAGAGAGCTGCTTTCAAGTAATTATTACTTGCGGTTGGTGGCATTGGTTTTTGTTTTATGTCTAGAGAACCATCAGAAAGTGCAGTGACAGTGGGACTTCTTGTAAGATCAAAATGTGCTCTCAATCTACAAAAATTGGATCAATGTATTTCAAATAACAGGGGTTTTAATATTTTTAAGGATTTTAGTAGTTTATATCTTTGGTACAGGTAATGTTTATATATTGTGATATATTTAATATGCAATATGCATTTTCAGGGGGGTTTTTTCCCCTGCTTTTTATTATAATTTACATAAGAATCATTCCCCATTCATCCCACAAGAAGTTTTCTACTCAACAATTTACTACATATCTAGAGGTACCATTTTATACCATCTTTTTGTCCCTTGATTAAAAAATTACAAAGTCACCTAAACATTTTTGCTTTTATTCTGAAGGTTATTTATTTGGTTGGTTTTTTTAATTTGGTTGTAGGATTTTTTATTTTTTTTTTAATTTTTCTTTGCTTTGTATAAAACTGGAATAATTATTTGAATACTGCTTTTCAAAAGCAATTAACTTACAGTTATTAACTTATTCAGTTAATTCAGTAACTTATTCAGTTAATTTTTGGAAATAAAGCCCTCAGACATTGCAGTCTTTATGAGTTATACATGAGTTTTGAAATTACAAACCCTATATTATCATTATTGGTTAACAAGTTACAGATACAAAAATTCTGACAGCATCTCAATCCAGGAATGAAATTCACATACTGTATTGAAAAGCCCCTCAACATTCTAGATATAAGATACAGATTTCTTTGGTTAATGAGTTATTTTCCAGGAGACAAGCACAAGAAAAAGAAAGTATCCAGATAGAATAAAACCTCATGTAACCATAAGAAAGCTTAGCTTTCTTTTCCTTTACATATTTCTTTTTATTTAGCATAAGAAAAATAAATAAAACCTAGAAGAACATCAGAAAAAAAGTTCCCTGAAAGAGTTTCTAGCAATATTTTTGTAAAAAATGTATATTTAAAGGAAATTTTTGTCCAGGTTAAAAAATAAATAAATAAAAAAATAAAGGTAGTGTGCTTTGGATTATTTGCTTTGTGTAAAGGTTTCCAAGGAGGCTTAATACGAAGACAAACCCTAATGACATCCGCTTTTGAAAAAGAGAGTGCTGATATAAGAATCTCCTTTTGCATGAGCAAGCTACCCCTCTTTTGCTAGCATATCTGAAGAACTCCTGTAGCAATGTATTGACTGAAAGTCCGGACTTCCTGGACTCCTCAACAGGTCATACGGGGAAAGTGCTCTGCTCCCCTGGAAGAGTCCTTCTCACCCCTTCTTGGTAACAGATGGTAGAAAAGGGGACATGCTTTTACTCTAGAAGTTAAGTAATATAATAATTTACTCTTTTTGTCAGTGTTTTAATAGTGTTGCAAGGGATCAGTTTTTATGGCCTATTATCATCATGGCTAGGCTTCACAAACAAAGATTTCGGAAGGGCTCTATCCACGCTTGCTACAAGCATGCTGGTGACTAAAAAGGCCAATGCAAGATAGGCAAGTCTGATTGCAAAAGGCACAGCAGAAAGTCTCCATTGGTGCTACTGGAGAGGCACAGTTCTTCCTGTGTTGCCTTTTTTCCACCAGACTGATTCTGTGTGTGTTCTCGGAGGAAGCAGCAGCATTATTGATGGTGTGTCTCCATTTCTCCTGATTGGAGGCTGGAGTGAACCATTGATGGTGGTCAATACGGCCAGGGCTGAAGCACTGTTTCAGGGAGTCCTTGTATCTCCTCTTTGGGGCTCCCCTCTTACGGCAGGTGGTGGCGACTTCCCCATAGAGCACAATATTAGCGAGGCGGTGATCCTCCATCCTGGAGATGTGCTGTGCCCAGCAGAGGTGCATTCTTAGCAGCATGGCCTCAATACTGGTGATCTCAGCCTGTTCATAGACAGACACATTTGTCACAGAATCAGACCAGTGGATTCTAGGTCTCGAATCATAACCTGAACCTTGTCTGCTGTGTTAATGGGAGTAGTGTCAGAGCGTAAGCTTGAAAA
>JAWMRC010000089.1:43394997-43432920 GCA_035584755.1 Thripadectes ignobilis
AAAAAAAAAAAATCACTCTCCCCAAAAACCCCTCACAATACAAAAAAAACCCCACCAAAAGAAAAAAGGAAAAAAAAAAAAAAAACCAAACCACCACCAACAACAAAACAAAACCAAACCAAAACAAACTAAAAAAATCCATCACTGAAAGAACCCAACTCCTGAACACCCATTTTTCTTGAACACCTTAGTTAACCTTGAATTCAGCTTGGGCTTGCACCTCATCTGCAGTACTAACAAGAATAAGTGAGTATATTCAGAACAATTTATACATATTATTACTATGTCACGGCTACTAGCTTGCTATATTTTCTTCCTTCACCCAGCACTAGAATGAACATGGGGTTGAAGATGATGAGTAGGAGTGAAGCGGAATGACTTGGTCAAAGCAATACTGTAGGTCTACACGTCTACATCCTTCATTGCAATGAAATTGTTTGCAGGTGTGAAAGAAATGTTTGGTTTAAAACCCATTTTCTTTACAAAGTATGTGTTTGTAAAGAGCTGCTTCTCTTTACTTTGCATCATAGTGATAAGTCTTGCCCCTAGTAACATCACTCACTATACAGTCACCATCTTATATCCATGCCATCCATTAGGGCAAATTCTGCTGGATAAAAGAAATAAAGCTGTTCAAGGAATAGATTTACTGTACACCAGGGCAATGAATTAAGAAGTCTCCAAACTCTCTATTGTATTCTATATTTCCTGACCATTTAACACAAGTCCTAATAATTAAAAAAAAAAAAAAAAAAAATCACTTTCCTCATCCCAGATTGTAAAGGCAAATTGAATCTAAAATAAAAATAAGATACATAAATTCTTAAAAAAAAAAAAAAAGCTGATGCAGCATCCCTCTTCTGATTTTTTATCTTTTCTTTCCAGTGTCTCCTAGTAAGAGAATGCATTCACTGAAAGTAGTTTATGATGTTGTGCTTTCTGTGAATTTTTGTGTGTGTCAAAAGAAGTACTATGCTAAAATTCCAGAGATGTTGGTTTAGTTCCAGGCACTTTGATGGACTTCTTATGTGACCTTGTACAAGGTGACATGGTGATAGACTTGATACAGTAATCAGCATTCATTACTAAAATTAGGTTTTCTTAAGGTTTGGCTTACACTTTTGAGATACAGTATAAGAAAAAGTAGTTTTCTACTTCCTTCAGTGCTGAACTATTCTGAAACCAGGACATACATTTTACAGAGCAAGCCATCAAAGACTAATATCTTCAAGTGTTTTACCAGCACCAAACCTACTCTCTTAGAAATCTGGCCTTGGCCTTTAGTGGCAAGGAGTCACCTATTATTTTCTGCCTTAACTTCTCATTCACGAAATGAACTTCCATTTCACTTTACATTCTCCATTGTCTTTCTTTTGGATGCTGTGAGAATCTGTTTTCAGCTAAATGCATGGGCTGTGCCTACTGAAATTCTTTCAGTTGTTAATATTAGGGACATCTTTAGTATTAATAATAAAAAAATTAGAAATCTGTGAGTCCAAAAGAAATTGAATAAAACATACAAGCAGCTGTCAAACACACTAATATACTGCTCTAGTTAATCATATTACATACGTGAATACTTTAACCTGACACAAAATGCAGAGTAATAGGAAAAGCTTCCGCTGAAAAGAAATAGGAAATATTCTTTTTAGAAATATTTAGGAAATATTGCTTATAGAAATAGGAAATACATGTGGCATTGATGGAGATACCTTTTAAAATTTATTGATTTTTAAGGAAGTCTGGTTGAATCCATATTTACATTTTTCATTAAAGACAGATTTACATTGAACATTATAACAACAGATAACTCTCTACTGTCCAAAATGTGTTTATAGTTCATTTTGCAAAATACTCATGAAACACGAATTTTAAAATAGAAAGCGTCAGTATCCATATTTCAAATCTTCCTTTAGGATCTACATTTGAAATATTCGATTTTTTGAAGACAAAGAACTATTTTGCAAGGGAACGTCACACAGTATCAAAGTCAGTAAATTGCATGCTCTGAGCTGACTCTGATGTCATGCTTTAAAGCCTTTGAACTCAAGATTTTTGCAGAATTGTTTGACTCAGTATGGTAAATCCCTTGAGTTTTGTAGTTCTGTGATGCACCTGTGCTTTATCTCGTATATTACCTTGTTCAATTAATGTTTTTTTTGGGTTTTGGTTTGTTGGGGATTTTTTGTTTGTTTGTTTGGTTTTTTTCAGGCCAATACCTTCTGAAAGTAAAGATTGGCTTAATTGCATACATATTCATTATATTACTGACATGTTAATTCACTTGAATGTGAAGGGATGTGAAGGGGTTTTAAGGACTTTAAATACATTAACGTTGAGGTCTAGCACCAGAAATAGGAAATTAGAACATCCAACGGGTGTATAATTAATCATATTCACTTTTCTTTTTTAAATTTTAGGATGCTTTGTTAGTTTGTTGTGCTTCTCTTTCAAGTTCCTTCAAACAGATACTGATATAACTGGAAATAAATTTGTGACTCTGCTGAATGTGGATATATTTGTTCCTTCATTATGTAATGGTGAATTGCAGTACTGAACCTCATAACTAAATTAATTTTGATTTCTGTAAAATTATATACTTAGAGATAGTTATGTTGCTGTGCTGATTTTGGAAAAACTACTAGAGAATTAGAACCCTAAATAAATCACTCCCCTTTTTTTTGTTTTTTTTTGGTTTTTTGTTGTTTGTTTTTTTCCTTCTCCACCCCTTCTAATAATGAAGGGGCAATATGGAGAAATAAAAGCCAAAATAACAATTTACTGAAGGAAATAGCAGTAACTACAAATATAGAGATGAAAATACTTTCTCTACTGAAGGCAAAGAAAATATTGCCTGACCCCTAGGACAGAAACAAAACAAACCCAAAACGGTGACTGTTACCACACTGGACCTCATGACTTGGGAAAACAAAGAAAACAATGTGGCAAAGGAGTTTCCATGGTTTTACACCCTCCCTCAACGAGAAAACAATGGAAAACAGGGCCAAAGTAAAACCCGGAAAACTACTTCATCCAAAATTAGTTATGCTGTCAAAACACCTGCTCTGGCAGTGGCAGCAATGGCAACAGTCCTGGTGGCAGCAGTGGTGGCGGTTCTGGTGGGCCTCTGAGGCTTGAGTGGCAAAACAGCCACTCCAGGGCTGCAGTGGTTCAGGTGATGGCAAGCAGTGGGAGTATGGTCAAACAGCTCTGAAGAGGCTTGCAGCAGCACCTAGGAATTGCAGAGCAACTACTCCAGGGCTGGAAAGTGACTTTGGCAGGGCACCTCGTCCTCTCTCTCTAGATGGAAAAATGACAATGGCTTCTACCCTGTGGCTTTAAAAGGAGGCCCATCCATTCCCTTCCCACTACATTCACTCAGGCAAGGAATAAACAGTTACTTGTCCGATACTTAAAGAGACAGTCCATCAAAAATTATGAAATAGGATAGAATACATAGTTGGTCAGACCCACCTAGTGCTAAATCCCACCTCCTTTTCTTATAACTAAGTTGCATTTAACATTTTAAGTCTTTGGCAAAAAGTATTTTCACAAAGCATGAAAAAAAATCAAAAGTGACAATATTTAGAGATGAGGATAGCAAAATAGAGAATTACTTTAAAAAATGCTTAAAGAATATCTTAAAGATAGTGACATAATCAGTTAAAGATGCTTTGAAGAAGGGAATGGATGTTGCAGCTCTTAATTTGTAGTGTCACTTCCATAGATCAGATGGATATGTTCTGTATTACTACATTCATGGTTTTATCATTGACGCTTGAATAACTCATTTTTGAAGTGGACAAATTCAAGGTGTTCTTTTAAAAAAAATGTCATTTAATAAAGCTTGGACAGGGGCTCTCTTCACTGGTTAAAAAAATTGACTGGTCCAGTGAGCATTAGGGGATGGAACTAAATGCAATTGGCAGCCAGTCACTAGTGGTGTTCTCCAGTACAGTATTGAGGTCTGTCCTGTTCAACATCTCTATAAATGATCTGGTTGAGGGGATTGAGTATATCCTCAGTAAGCTCAAACTTTAGGTGGGAGCACAGACCTGCTAAAGGGTAGGAAGGCCCTATAGAGAAAACTTGAGAGATTGGATCAAGGGGCTCTGGAGAACTACATGAGGTTCAACAGGGTCCTGCGCTTGGGTCAAAAACCCCATGCAACACAACAGGCCTGGGGCAGAGTGACTTGAGATTTTCTCAGCAGAAAGGGCCTTGTGGGTGTTGATTGACAGCCATCTGGGTATGATCCAGCAATGCGTCCAGACGGTGAAGAAGGCTAGTGTCATCCCAGCCTGTACCAGCAATAGTGTGGCCAACAGGACTATGGAAGTGGTAGTCCATCTGCAGTGGGCACTGGTGAGGCCACAAATTAAGTATTGTGTTCATTTTTAGGCCACTCATTACTAGAAAGACATTGAGGTACTGGAGCAAATCCAGAGAAGAACACTGAAGATTATGAAGGGTCAAGAAAACATGCCTTGTAAGGAAGGGACAAAAGGACAGGGTCATTTAACTCTGGAGTAAAGGAGATTCAGGGAGGATCTCATTGCTCTTTACAATTACCTGAAAGAAGATTGTAGTGAGGTAGGGGTCTGACTCTTTTGCTATGTCTTAAATGAAAGAACAAGGGGAAATCATCTGAAGTTGTGCCGGGGGATATTCAAGTTAGATATTAGAAAAAATTTTCACTGAAAAGTGTTTAAGTACTAGAATAAGTTATCCAGAGAGATGAAGGAGTCACAATCTCTGGATGTGTTCAAGAGATGTCTAGATGTGGCACTTAAAATCTGGTTTAGGGGTGCTTATGTTAGGTTGATGGTTGTACTAGATGAACTTGCAGGTATCTTCCAATCTTGATAATTCTGTGAATGTTCTGCAACTGGTTGAGTGTATGAGTGTAGTCCTTTCTGCTGAACAAAAATTTGAGACAGAGAGTGATAATGAACTTTTTTTCCTAAATTTGGTGTTACAGAAAAAAATAGCTTTTACTGTCAAAGAAAAGTCTTGATGTTTGAGAGCTTGTTTAGTGTTCTGAATCATACAGACACAAAGGAAGATACCTATGAAAGTGGGCAAAGAAACAGGAGATTCAATTCCTTCCTCTGAGGAGTTTTTAACTTCATTACAGTAAAGATCCCCAGCCATCACAGTATTTGAGTCTCTGACGTGGTGTTTCATGGCTAGAGTGTTTTCAATTACCCATTCACATTCTGTTTCACTTTGAATGAATAATTAAATTGTGAATGAGGGAATAAAATCTGACTATCCCTGCTCCCAAATGAGAGTCTGAACTTCTAGGATGGAGAATACTTCTTCCCTTTTCATGCACACAAATATTTTTTTTTATGTAAAGTGTAACATGACATAAGGAGAAAATTTAAACCTCCAATCTTATTGTGTGGTTTTGAGATACTTTACAGGGAGGTAGGGAAAATCAGACACAGTCACAGAGCCCTTCTTTAGCACAGCCAAACTGATAAGATATGTATTGAATTGTGTTAGAATGACTGTTTCTATTGACCAAAGGCTCCAGTGGGGATTGTACACGATGACATCTTCTCAGGGTTTTTGCATTTTCACTGTTTGTTACAAACCCCTTAGTAAAAAAATAAGGTTCCACATAACAAAAAACCCCATTTAAAATAGTTTGCTGAATGAGAAATTAGTCCTTGTATACCATGAGTTTGTCATTATAGTCCTTCATGAGTTCTCTTGGTCCTATCTGGATCTGCTCAATACTACCTTTAATTTTTTCTCAGGGGTCTTGATGTTTATGGATCAAATTAATTTAAGTTTTTTCTTTCTAGCTGCCTTTTTAGATCACAGAATCACAGAATCAGCTGGGTTGGAAAAGACCTCTGAGATCGTCAAGTCCAAACCTTGACCTAACTCCACCTTGTCAACTAGACCATGGCACTAAGTGCCACATCCACTCTCTTCTTATAAACCTCCAGGGATGGTGAATCCACCACCTCCTTGGGCAGCTCATTCCAATGTCTGATCACTCACTGTAAAGAATTTCTTTCTAATGTCTAACCTAAACTTCCTCTGTGCCGTCTTATCTTACTGGTGGTTGCCTGGGAGAAGACACCAACCATCACCTTGCTACAACCTCATTTCAGGTCATTGTAGAAAGCAATAAGGGCTCCCCTGAACCTCCTCTTCTCCAGGCTAAACAATCCCAGTTCCTTCATCCTCTCCTCATAGGACTTGTCATCCAGTCCCTTCACCAGCCTCGTTGCCCTTCTCTGGATCTGTTCCAGCACCTCAACATCCTATACATATCAATGTTCTAGTTTTAGTAGACAAAGAGTTGCATTTTCATTCAGATGTAATTTATTCTTTCATTTATTGTCAGATACATATTTAACATGAGTATAAAATAAATGAACCAACCAAAGCCCCCTTTCTGCAGACATATTTTATGTTCTCTAATGATCTTTTATGTTTACCACTTTCATGGGTGATATAAACACTTTTCAAAATATATTTTGTTCCACAGATGAAAGATGCATCAAGAAAGGTAAAGAGTTTCTTCATGTAAGTTCATTAGAATGAAAACTGAGTTGGAAAAGTAAAATATCTAGGCTGTGAAATAAACTGTATATTTTTATTCATTAAAAAAATGTTATGTGAAAAAAATCACTGGAATTAAGCTATTTCTTATACAATCTACACAAGGTATTGGGTTTCTATGGCCAGGTTTTGATAGTGGAGAGTGCTCTAGTGCTTCTGTGAGAAGCTGCCAGAAGATTCCCTCATGTCTGATAGAGCCAATGCCAGCTGGCTTCAGGATGGACTCACCGCTTGCCAATGCTGAGCCACCCAGGAATTATAGTAACACCTCTGTGATAACATATTTCAGAAGGGTAAAAAAAATAATAATAATAAAAAAAAAAAATAAAAAATTGTTCAGATGAAAATTACAGCCAGAGAAGAGCAGAGTCAGAACATGTGAACAACTCTGCAGACATGAAGGTCAGTGGAGAAGGAGGGCGAGGAAATACTCCAGGCACCAGAGCTGAGGTTCTCCTGCATGACAAGGTGGCTGTGCCCCATGGAGGTCCATGGGGTGCAGAAATTCCCCTGCAGTCTGTGGAGGAGCTCACACTGGAGCAGTTGGATGCCTGAAGGAGGCTGTGACCCTGTGGGAGGCCCATGCTGGAGCAGGATCCTAGCAGGGACCTTCTGATCTGTGGAGAGAGGACCCAATGCTGGAGTAGGTTTTCCTGGTAGTCCTATGGGGAATCCAATCCACACTGGAGCAGCGTGTGCCTGAAGGACTGCATCCCGTGGAAAAGTGACCCACATTGCAGCAGTTTGTGAAGAACTGTTGCCCATGGAATGGACACATATTGGAGAATTTCATTAAAGACTGCTTCTTATGGGAGGGACCCCACACTGGAGAAGGGGAAGGACTCCTCTCCCTGAGCAGCAGCAGAAACAACTGACCATAACCCCATTCTCATCTCCCTGCATTGCTGGAGGGTAGGAGGTAGAACATGAGAAGAAGGAGAGGTGGGAGAAGATGTTTTTATTATATATTTCATTTCTCATTATCCTGCTTTGATTTTGTCTGTAATAAATTAATATCCCCACTTCAAATCTGTTCTGCCCTTGACAAGAATCATTAAGTGATCTCTTCCAGTCCTTGTCTCAATTTATCAACCCATTGTTATGTTTTCCCTGCTCTGTCCAGTTGTAGAGAGGAGTGGGACAGCGGCTCTGGTGGGTACTTGGTGTCCAGGAGGAGTCAATCCACTGCACTAGTGTATAAAGTCTATGGCTGGAAGCATTTTATAAAATACTTTCCACTCCCAGTTACAAACCATATGTCAGAATACTAGAAGAGCTTTATGTTCTTCTCTTAGAGAAACTATTCAGGCGGGGTAAAAGGGGTTCCTATACTCATTGAAGCTCTGTTCAAAAGGAAACTTCTACTTAATAATAGTACTTAGGGCATTTCCTTTTCTCACTGAGGATGTATAACACTTAAAATACACTTAGGAAAGGAATAATCTAGTTACATAAAGAAATAGATCCTAGTTCAGAGTTGAGTCTTTAAGAGATCTTTATTGAAACTAATACATTTACTATTTGTAAAGAAATCAACACTTTTGACTTTTTTGATATAAATAAAAGGTAGAGGCCACAGTGTTCTAAGTAATTCAAAATAAAATCTAAAAAATCACAAACAAATATACAAACAAAAATATACAAAAGGCGCAAGCTTGAGAAATTATGTTGCATAACAAAACATGTCTCTTTGGAAAAGAAGCATTTTACTAAAATATGTTGTCTACTGAATTTTGTTACCATTTTACCACTAAGTAAACATAATTTTGAATTTTGTCTGGATGTTCCTAAAATGTTGTCAGGAAATAAGAAATTGCCTCTTGTCATGCTATGGTGTAATACTTGTCTTGTTTGTAAATAAAGTGTGCCTGCACAATAAATAACACAGCACACTTGGATGAAGTCTTTTATTTGTTTGTTTGGTTGTTTTTTGTTTGAGTTTTTTAATTGGGATATTCAGTTATATTTTTCATATGAGAGAAATCTCTAATTTATAATAAATATTCCCTTCGTTCTATGAAATTCAATCTTGCAGAGTATTGCATATAGAAGAGATTAAAGGGAGAGCAGGTAACTGTTCCAAAGACCAAAATAAATACAAGTACCTTGTTCATGCAGTATATCTTTTACACTTGAAAAAAAGACAGAAAAACACAGCAAAAACTTTTTTGTGGTATGGTGAGGATTTTGTTTGTTTGTTTGTTTGTTTTATTTTTTTTTTCTGTGTCAAGCAGATTGTTAACCAAGAGTCATTTTCCAGGTGATTTCTGTAGTCTATAAAAGAGACCAGTTTCCCCCCTCAGCTTTGTGTTTTCAAAACCCCAGAGTAATCCATTCCATCCAGTGAAATATTCCTTTCAAATGACTGATGAATGGAGGCATCAATCATCTTCTAAGCAACTGACACTTGGATATTTTAACAGAAGCAATGCATAAACAGCATTATAGAAGAGCTGACCAGTTCAGTAGTTTATGCCATGAGTGATAATTAGGTGTTACAGCTTAGCTGTGTGCTGAATTGTTCGACTCCAAAAGGTATTTCACCAATACAGTAATTCCAGATGCATATCTCTCATGTGTCCAAATCATTCTCTGCATTTGCCCCTCCAGAAAGGAGCAATGGCAAAAATAAACAAGGGAAGAGCCAATAGAATAAACTCAAGGGATTAGGAGTCATTTGTATTTCAGGTGGAGTGACACAGAAACAAATGTTTTTATTCCTGTCTATTCTTGCAGTAGAAACACAGCAGGATTTTTCTTGAAATGAGATATATACTGAACTATAACCTGACTGTACATTTATGTCTATTGGATGAAATTTTTTATGTAGCATATGAAGGAGGAATAATTTTTAATGTGAACTATCCACCTATGTCAGTTAAAAACTAAGAATGGAAGTATATCAAGATTATAAGAGCTAACCATACAGTCTCTATATGACCAAGGGCAAACACTCAGATTATTTTCCATCAAGTATGCAAAGTAATCCATTGTCTTATTCCCTATTTTTGACAGTAAGGATTTACAAGCATAACAGCAATAATGAAAATACTGTTTTTTTATAAAAGTGATTTCTGTCTTTCTATATTTCTACTATGAAATATATTATGCAGATTTAGAACAATCATTGAAAAACCACACACTACCCTAATCCATGTGATTTCAGAAGATGTTAAAACACTAAAACCGATTATGTTCCTTATAAGATTTGAAGATTCCACCAAAATTCAGTTACTTATAGAGCAAGACAAAGTAGCTTCATAGTATAAAGCAATAATATGAGTTGTTTGCCACCTTGGTAACAGATCTTGTTTTGGACTGAAGAAAAGATTTTGTAAGAAGTTGGTCAATTTTCTGAGTTATTTCATGATTTATTGTTTATTGTGCAACATAGATATTGTGAGGTACAATTTCTTACTGAGGGTGATTCAATAGTTTGTGCAAAATAAATTAGCTTTCTGCAGATGTTTTTATTACCTTTCAGAAATCACTCTATTTCATGGCCATGAATTTTTTCTCTAATTATTCAGGGAGGTTGTGCAATACTCATGATTCAAGAACCATAGAATGGCTTGGGTTGGAAGGGACTTTTAAATTAAATGTTCCAAACTCCGTTGGTATGGACATGGACATCTTTCACTAGACCAGTTGCTCACGGCCCCATCCAACGTGGCCTCAAACAATTCCAACCTCTCGGGTAACTTGTTCCAATGGCCCACCATCCTTCCTGTCTTCCTTATAGCTGATCTAAATCAACCCTTTTTCATTTAAAAACAAACAAACAAACAAAAAACCAAACCAAAAAAAAAAACCCTTACTACTATCCTTTTTACTACAGAGACTGGTAACAAGCCAATTCCCATCTTTCTTTTCATAACGAAAGATCACACAAACTTTATATAGTCAAAGTTTGAACAACCTCAAGTCTCTCAACCTTTCTTCACAGGGTAGTTGTTCTAGCTGTTTTCAAGGAACTCATCTGGACCCTATCTGACAGGTTCATGGTTTTTTGGTGCTGAGCAATACAGAGATGGATGCAGTAGTTCAGGTGGGGTCTCACCGGTGCAGAATGAAGGAGGAGAGTCATCTCCCTTGACCTGCTGACCATACTTCTTTTGCTGCAGCCCAGGATATGTTTGGCTTTCTGGGCTGCAAATGCACTTTGATGACTCATGCAATTTTTTTGTTTACCAGTATCCCCCAAGCACTTCTCCATAGTCCTGTTCACAATCCATTCATACCCCAGTATTTCCTGATACTGGGGACTTTCTCAACCCACAGGCAGGACCTTTTACTTGACCTTATTCAACTATCAAGTTGTTGACTCCCTTCTCAAGTCTGTCAAGATCCCTCTGCATGTCATCCCTTCCCTCTGTACCTCAGTTTTCACAGGCTTATTGAGAATCCAGATACTGTCTATGTCATTAATAAAGACATTGAACAGTGCTGGCCTCAACACAGACCACTGAGGGACATCATATGCCACTGATCTCCATTTGGACATTGAGATATAGACTGCAACTCTTTGGATATGACCATCCAGTCAATTCCTTACCCATCTAACAGTTCATCCATCTACTGGCTGATTAGTCAGCCTCACCTCTATGCGGCATAACATCATGGAACAGACCCTCCTTGAAGCAAGTCAAGGCACATGTGTGATTAGAAACAGTTAATACAGGTTCACTAAGGGCAAATCATATCTGACTAAGTTTGTGGCCTTCTGTGGAGAATGATGGAAATAGTGAATAAGGAGTTAGTGATGTCCTCTTCTTGGACTTCTGTAAAGCTTTCGTTGCCACACACATTTTGTCACTACATTGGAAAGACATAGTTTTACACTGTATGCCTGTTCTTCATCTGCTGCATAGTTGTAGGAATAGGTGGGTTGTAGAGCTATTTTTTCCATTTTATTTTTGTTGAAGTATGGTTAGACAAAGACAAGAGGACTAAGATGAGCAACTTACTGTTGAAATTAAGATTTCAATGATTCAGGAAAAAAATTGCCTTGTCTTTTTTGTAGACCAAGTTAATTGAACAGTCATGTGAATTACACTTTTGTCCTATTTTCTCATTTGGATGACCTACTAGCAAGTGACGAGGTAAATAACAGATTTGTTGGTACAGTTTTATCTGCTTGCAAATATACACCACCAACAGAGGCTAAAAAATATTGTAAAAGGTAAAAAAAGTTTCAATTTCTGAGAATTCAAAATATGTTGTGAATGTTACTTTTCCATTTTTCAGTATATTCTTGTCCTCAATAGGCCCCTTTGGAATAGCTTAGATCTCCAGGTTAAAAGTTTCATGGAAATGTAGGATTTTAGTTTATTTTTTTTCCTGGAACTTCTGTTCAAGGTTCAGTTAGACTCTTGAGGAATGACTAGCTATTTTGTTTCATTCAAGTGGGCTTGCTTTTGTGCCATGTTTTATGTTGCAAATAATTTCAGGTAGAACTTGTAAGTCTACGACATTTTTAACAGAAAAGTTGCTTGGAATTCTACTTCCAAGAAAAATATCACCGCTTTCCCACAAAATATTTTCCATATTCAGAAAGACATTTTAAAGAGCAACAAAAAAGTAAGCCTCAAAAATATTTTCCCTGCTTTGCTGTTGTACTTTTGCATTTATTTGTTTGAAGATATTTATTAGTGCTCAAGATTTAAGAGTAACTCTTCCTCCTATGTTTGTGTAGTTGCTAGCTTAGAAGAGGCTCAGTTGCAAGGTCATATCACATTTCTTATAAAACTTGTAAATAATGTTAGTAATAGGTAAGAAGTGTGTTTGGTGCTAATGTTGCTTTTTTTTGTTTTGTTTGTTTGTTGTTTTTTCTTTTTTGAGCATGTGATTTTGCTTGTTTGTTAGTTTGTGGTTTGTTTTTTTTTTTCTTTTTTTTTTTTCTTGAAGAACTTAGGCATAGGTCATCTGGCTTTGCAAACATAGATACTTGCAAAGGATACCTGCAGAGGTGACAGGTACTTGGTAAAAAATGGAACTCTCCCCACTTTTGAAGTTAAGTTTATGCTTTCATTCTGGACATTTCCCATGGATAAATTTCTGTATTTCTTACATGAGTCACATGGTAGTGAAAAAAAGCCCTTTAGACAAAATGTTAAGAAGTGGAACTGAAGACTGTTTAAACTAGTAATTGATTTGTGCAATAACAAATGAAATGCGGAAGGATTTAACACATATTATAGAGCAGATCTACTTCTCAATAATATTTAGTTACTGTAGAAAAGTACAAACTATCTCAGACTAACTTTTTTTAAGTAATTGTGTTTCCTTTGTGATTAAAAACAGTAAAATTCTATTGCAAGAAATCTGATCCACTGTGCAAAACTCATGCTAGCACTCTTCTCTAGTGATTGATCTCTAGCATACTGCCACTTGGCCAGTTTCTCCAGAACCTATTACTGGTTAAACATCTGTGCTGATGCTTTTATTCTGCATCAGCATATGTTGGGCAATGAAGCATAAAATTTGCAAATATTTTCTTTGAGTACACAATTGTAAACCACACTCTGCTTTTATCATCTTTCCTCCTCTTGTCCAACCCCATGTAAGTATTCAGTTGCATTTCATAGCTGAAATTTAAAGAAGAATGAAAACCAAACATTTAATCTTGAGCAATAGCTTTCCATTACTAGGATTCTCTGGAATATTATATATGAATATATAAAGATGGCATAAACTCTAGCAGGAAAAATGTACCATATACAGACAGTGTAATTAGTTTCTTGAAACTTTGCCTCTAGTTTTATACTTGATCAGTTATTCTGTCAATGAATTAATATTCTGCCTGGTTAGACAAGGTCTTTAAAGCAATTACAAAAGGTTAATTGTACCAAATTAGCATATCTAATATGATATTAATGTCACAATATGTGGTGAATATCAGTATTTTTATCAACCATGTGTATTTAATTGTCATGTCTATCTGTCAAAATATACCCTGAATATATGCATTTCCATTATATCTGCACCTGACTAATCTGATTTTTGGTAATCAATATTTTCTTAGAGAAAATTGTGAATCTTCAGTTTCCTTCTATCTTGCATAAATTTAACACATCTGTCAAGCTGCATTTTTATTTCTACTACAGAACAGGTATCAGGCCATTACAACTTTGCATCTCAGTAGCTGACTTACCTATTATTAATTTCAGAGGTGACACTACACTAAATAAATCAAATTTCACAATGGTTAAACTGGAACATTTAATAATGCTTCAGCAATGTCATTGCTCTTTTGTATTTTGTTTATCTTAATCTGAAAAAAAAATTGTCAATTTATTAAAAGATAGTGGCACTAGGAAATATCTAAACTTTTCTTTCTGTTATGTTAAGCTAATTCACTGAGAATATCTCCAGCATTAGCCATGGCTAAAACGGAAAGTGTGATTTACTCCGAGCAGGAAAAACGGTTAAACACAAACCAAGGTTTTATTTTGCAAAACTGCATTAGTCATAGGACAATGTTAGCTTACCACAAAGGTTCCTGTCTGTAATTTTCACCACATTTTGAGGGGTGGTGAAAAAGCTAAAATATAAAATTATTTGGATCATGAAAATTATTAGGAGATGAAGGGGAAGAGACAATGACTGAAGGCTTTTCTTTAACTGGGAAAAAAAGTGCTTTCACAAATTGTTTTCAAAGATATCATTGGTGCTATAAGGAAACAGAGCTTAGATGAAGTAAAGTTAGATCAAGTAGAATATGAGTCATGATTTGTGACTGCTGAAAAGACAGCAACTCAAAAGCAGTCTCTAGAAACTGCAGGTGCAAACAAGAATTTCTACAAATGATAATGAATAATGGATTTCAGCTAGGTCAAAATGTGTTTAAGCCCACTCTGTGCCTTTAGTCAAGATATTTAGAATGTAGATTAAATGTTTTAGATGAAGGTACTTATTGGGAAATATAAGTGATTTTTTTAATGATATTGCATAGAAGCAGTGGGGCAGGGCCCCACTGTGAGGGGCCTTGGAAACAAGCTGAAACGTAAGACACCCATGCTGGATGTGAGGAAAAAATCTCACAGTGCACAAAGCCTTAGCTATTCAAGCTGTTTTGCTTAACTGTTCAGATGTTTTAAACTAATCTTTATAAATTTAGATGTTGTGATTAAAATTATATGCTTTTAATAATGTTTTCTGAAAAATGTTAATACTTTGAAGCCAGCTTAGATGAAATAGAATTTACCTATGTGTATAAAAAAGAAATTTAATGAAATTAAAAAGTACTGATCAATTTATAAAATTTTTATTTTCATAACTAATAATTTTATATTTATATTGATTTAATAATATATTTATTCTGTTTAAATTAATTTTAAAATATGTAAGCATGCTTACACTGTGTCTGTTCAGTCATAAAAAAAAATGTCTGTATCTAAATTGAGGTTAAATGTATTAAAAACCCTACTAACTTTGGAGTTTTCTAATATTATAACCAAATTGGTGAGATACGGATATGGCAGGTTGACAATAGCATGATTGCTGAACTGTTGGTTGGATGAAAAGATCTGTGATTACTGCAAGCTGAAAGAAATAGTTATTATGCAGCAGGGCAGGATTGCAGAGGGTCCTGGAGAGGCTGAAGAAATAGGCAGACAGGAGCCTTACAAGGTCCAGAAGCCGCTCTGCAGGAAAGGATCTGGAGGCTCAGGGACACCAGACTGGACATGCAGCAGCAGTGCCTCGAGACAGCAAGGTAGTCCCTTGCTTAATGGAAGGGATCCTGTCCTGCTGTCTGTTACCTCTGAGATATCTGTATAGATAACTTTACCTGAATGTTGTGCCCATACCTTCATATGGGGCAGATACAAATGTATTGATGTGAGTTCCATGGAGGCCACCGAGGTGGCTGGTTACCCCTTTTTTTTTTCCTTTTTTATTTTTTTTTTTTTTCCAGAAGCTGAATTTGTTCACCTGAGAAAAATCAGCCTCAGAAAGGCTTTATTAATTCTTCAAGTTATTCAGTTGGGATGAACAGACTGTTACTGGCTGAATATCCCATGGAAAGGGAACAGTGAAGCTGATTAAAAATGGCAGTACTCAGAGATGCACTGAGCACCCTTCAGTCACCTGGTCTCATTGGACCTGCTTTGGTCAGGGGCTGGGGTTAGTGACCTCTGAAGATCCCTTCCTACTCACACTACAACTGCAGTGAAATTTTGCTTGCAAATTCCTCTAACTGAGAAAGGCTTAACATCTTGTATTATGGACCAAATATTGTACTTTCCAAAACAAATTCCATAGCCACATGTTTTAATTATTTAATTTATCTCTAGGGTAGCAGACGACAAGGTTTTCCTCCCTGTTCAATCATTTAAATAAACATATTCTTCTTTTAAGTCTTCTTTTCTCTTTGGTAATTATTTGGGGGTTTTTACTGTCATGTAAATGTAGTGCTATAGGACAGGATTTTTCTTGACTTGATCATTTCAAAAGTTACTTGTCATTACCTTTACACTATTACATTTGAGGTAGAACATTTGAAAGGTTGACATGGCTAGCCTTGGAAGTCATAGGGACATTAGGTGGGTAAAGAACAGATTATTTCAGAAACCCACAAAGCACCGGAGAATGATTTTTCAGAAGACAGGGAAGTGTACTCAGAGGGAGATACTACTATGTCCAATGGTGACAGGAAATATAGAAATCAGAATATGTACATTGTACAAGTTAATTTTCCACAGATTTGCACAGTCCCATTCTTGTCATTTTAGTAATGAGTCATTTCTTGTATGTGTCCTGTGGCACATATAAGACAAGCAGAATCTACTCAACAACCAGACCATCATATCCAAGGGGTCTTCCATGTCTCAGCATTTTCACTATATTAATATTAATTCAATGTCATTCATTACTTTAAAACAATTTACTTTAAAAAAGGCAAAAAGGAAAAAAAAAGAAAAAAACCAAAAACACAAAAAAACCCAAAGAGCAAAAACCAACACAAAATCAAAACAACCTAGGAAACATACATGTAAAGTTTTGTCAATCTTCTTTCAGTTTGTACTAAAAGTTTCACCTAACATCTGAACTTTCAAAACTAGACATTATATATGATTTTCTACCATTCCCTAGTAGACATGTCCTGATATGAACCAGAAAAAAAATACCCAGTAAATCTTATGAGTCAGGTCTTTGTTTCACTCCTTCATAAAGAGCTATGAATAATACAGGAGTGTAGTCTTAATGTTGTTTACTAACCAGTACTTATTATTTGACCATGTTATTGTAGCTTTTTCTTTAGTGTTTCTTTAATTCTTATGGTCTTCTTGATGTTTTGAAATAAGTTTAAAAAATCCTATGCAGGTAAAGACTAGATCTCTGAATATATGTATTATGATGACTCCTAATCTTGTTGAAATCATCACAATTTTCTTTTCACCACATTCAGAAGTGAATATATCTCCATTTTTAGAGAAAATAAAACAAAACATCCTCATGGAACCTCTGTTTTTCAAGGTTAGGAAACTAGTTGGACAACTATTAGGCATCAGAGATACGTATAAAGAAACCAAGAGAAATGCAGCTGATTTCATGATGTTGAAGTAATAAGATAGAAGGATCTGTGCCTGCTTGGTGGAATAACTTTCTTCATTTATCCCTAGAACTCAGATATATCTTTCAAACCCTAAAGAGAGTGATCCAGCAGTGTGCCATGTGTCTCCTGAGAGCTTAGTGTACTGCTATGACAAAAATAAAGATTCTCCCAACAAACAGAGACTGCAGGTGAAGAAGGGAATTAGACAAATACAGAGAGGATGTAGATGAAGAGAAAATAAGGAGAATAGGAGTAGCAAGAGATCTTAACGAGGAATGTTCTGGAGGAGTGTGTAGAAGATAGGAGACTACAGGTTAGTTTAAAAGTAGCAAACATGGAGGAAGGAATAACAGCATAATAGAATGGTAAAAAGAATATGCCGACACAGTTTCCTGTCCCAGATCAGTCCAAAAATTGGAATTGTCCTTTGAATACAATGTGAAAGTTGTATTTGATTCCAATGTCTCATTCAGTTTTGACTGTCACCTTTGTAGAGTACCACATCTTAGTCAAAACATAGCAAGCTTATATTAAGGCATTTAAATGTACAACTTAATTTCATTAACACATATATGTGGGTGAACCAATGAGTTTTTGGTTTTTGTTTATGTGTTTGATTGTGATTGTCAGCACTGTTGTGATGGGAAAGATTGGTTGGTGGTTGGTTTTTTTGGGTGTTTTTTTTTTGGTTTTTTTTTTTTTTTGTCAAAGAAGATCTCACAGCTGTGTATAGTCTGAACTGTGGCAGTAATTCTGCTGCTGATATATGCAGCACAAGTGCCTCTGAGTGTAATAAAGAGTCAATGTAAAAAGAAAGCATGGAATATTTAGAGGATATTGCCTCAAGCATCTAAGGCACCAGGAATCCATTTAAAATTGGAATCCATTCCATCACTTATATTTTAGTGTTTATTAGAAACTTGAAGATCAATTCATCAAATTCAGGCTACTACTGCATTTAAAAAAAAAAAAAAAAAAAAAAAAAAGGAAAAAAAGGGCATTGCTTGAGATTATCTACTATATTATACTGGGATATCAGCACTTGAATGTCTGCAGTAAATCGGAGACTTGTAATTAGTAATCACTCATTACAAGCTGAAAACATCATATAGAGCACTTACAGCCCCAAAGAACTTAATTGTTAACTGCAGCTAGAATTGTTTTATGATTCCAATAACTAAAATCTATTGACTGTGATTTTATTATGGCTTGTAAAGGAAGAAATTGAGTGTCTGTTCCATTTTCTTCTAGCCTCAGGCAATAGCTGTCTGTCTTATTTTCTCTTACTGTTAAAACTCAAAATCTGGAGAGAATTACATTTCTTTGTTTTAGGTGGCCAATGAAATTAGCAATGTGCAAACAATTGATGGGATTAAATTAACATATTTATTATTGAGTATCAAGCCTGCCCATTAATATACTTAAAACAATATGGTTGCTTTTGGTTTTGGTGTCAGTTTGGTTGGGTGGGCAATGCTTAGGCACAACATAAGATACGCTTATTGATTCTTAAAAGGTCTTTATTCGAACTTGAGCCAAAGCAGCTGGTGGAGGGCTAAAGAGCACTCAAGTCATCCAAGTCTCTAGATATTGCTTTCTGCTGCGCCATCTGTATTCTGTTACATATTCTTGACTTTTGCCAAGTTTGGCCAATTTATATGTTAAATCAGTTGCTGAAAACAGGATCCAAGATGCTTGTGTAGGAAAAAAATAGTATTAAATTGCAAATCTTATACATTAATCATTTGGTTTGGAAAAATCCAATTCAAGTTCTGCTGCACAAATAATGGCAGTGAGATGTTAGATTTCTTAGTCTCAGACAAAAATAGGAGGGCATGTATAGTTTCAGCACATTTTGTTCCAGAGAAGGGTATCATCTTCAGACCTGAGACAAGTTGTCATCCAACTCCTTGCTGGAACCATAAGAAAATACCAGTTCTGTAAAGCAATTGTAGAATCACTTGCAAATGCTTTTTAATCCAGTATATGCCATAATCAAAGGGGTCCTAAACTGTTCAACTGCTGATATTTTAGTGCCTCATAATCAACTAAGCACTGAAGCAATCTTGAACACCATACATTTAGTGTTACTCTTTAATAGTGATAATCTTTAAGCAAGCCAATGTTTTAATCTTCCATTAGTTTAATTTATTGAATTAAGAGGATAAAAATCTTATCTCTGGCTGAGATATGTTTCCTACAAATCAAACACCATCTGCATTTTGTCAGTGGTGTGCCATCCATTGATTTCATGTCAGTCATCTTATTGCAGAAGCTTGAATGTGACCATCTCACTAAAACTTACTGAATGCATAAAAACTGTTTTTTTTTTTTTTTTTTTTTTTTTTTTTTTTTTTTTGAGAGAGAGAGAGAGGATGTTCTTTTTCTCTTTATAAAGTTCTGTTGATTCCTGGCAAAAAGAGAATTAAAAAAGTGCTTAAAAATTCACTGTGTCTGATTTTGTATCTCTCTGCTCTTTCAATATTAGTTTTTACTTTTTATACATTTTACTCTTGTATTTCAAGTTCTGTCATTGCAGAACACTTTGACTGCAGGATTTCTGTATATATTGCCAGTAGTAAGACCTTGTCAAATTTCTGATAAAATAGTTTCAGAGTCCCATTCTTCTCCTTCAGCACCATAATACCATAAAACATAATTTTTTTGCTACTTCTTAGTATTATCTTAAATAATGTACATTAATTTTAATTAGAATGCTTCCCTGTTGAAATATGATATGACAAGGTAGCCTAACTTCTGTTACTTCAAACATCAGTTACTTCAAAAAGTAACTGTGAGATAAATAAAAACATAGAGAATTTCTAATACACCCAAGTGTGTAAAAGGCAATTGTGCAATAAAATATTTGGGTATGTTGCAAATTCTTGATTCTGTGGGCCTCTATTTTACCTGTGAGAGCTATGACAAACAAAACATTCAGCTCTAGAAACTGAGACTACCATTCACTTTTAAACAAAGTTTCAAATTTATTCACCTAAATATTTATTTTTTATTACTTTTCTTTATTTTTTTTCTTTTTCACAGTAAAGTTTCACAAACTCTTCCTAAGCCTACAAATCAGTCAAGCCCGTACTTGATAATACATGAATGGAGCGAATCTGAAATATATTGTCTTCATTTATTTGCTTGCATTTTAACTGCCTGTTTTGTCCATAAAGGTGTATGTGTGACTAATGAAAATGTTGTTGAGCTGTATCTTTTTAAGTCTGTATTGCTCTTGTAAAATATAGCAAATAATCTTACTAAAGGATTAAAATCGTCTTTCTAGTACCCCTGATTTAATTGCAGCATGTGGTATACAGAAGACTTGTTTTACCTATTGGATTTCTGCATTGCTCTTAACAGACTCCTTGTATAAAACTCATCCAGATGAAGATATAAATCTTTAAGCATAGTTGCAAGTAATGGCTTCAGAAAATATATGATTAACTTATTTATTGGTAATTAAAATTTATTAAGGTCTACATAAAAATATATTGGTAACCAAGATATGTTAAGGAAATAGGTTAGGAATTAGCAAAAAATAGAATAAAAACTAAGCAGCAAGTAATGACTTACTCATTTGGCTTTCCAAATGATAAGACAGACATTTCACAGATAGTGCCAGTGCCCCATGTCAAATGTTATATCAGAATTCAATAGAATGATGCCACTGCTTCATTATTAGGTCTCAATTACCTAAATTAAATTGGAGTTGTCAGGTCCTCTGGTTAGGTGGTGATGGCTATTTTTCCCAAATTGTTCATAACCTGTTTGATATTTATTGAAGAATTAGGATGCACTATATGAATGCCATCTCTGAAAAGAAATCATGATAGGGGTTTTTAGTCTCATGTACTTCTGCTGCATGATTTTTTCTTATTGATATTCATTCATTTTTTAGAAATCATAAAATTTTCTCACAACAGAAGAATAGAGGAATAATTTAAAATCTCCATTTCATTAACTCATTTCAATAACCCATCTGACACAGATGGGTCTTAGCATGAAGAAACTTAACCTTATCATCTTATCATTACCTGGCATTTAGTGATCTAACTCAGTGGCTGCATTTAAGCAATGCTTACCTGTAGTTTTACTTGATTAGTTTTAGGTGTCATTTAAACAGATATCTGATCTTTACCTTAAAAAAATGAGGAAAAATAAATAAAGAATAACAAATGGGTCCTAAACTATTGTTGTATAACACTCTTTTTTTTAAGTCTGAATCCTTCAAAGTAGATTTCAATTAAAGTAAATAGATGAAGGATAAGGTGTTTTGGAGACAGAGGTTTAAGCTCTGAATTACCTAGAAAATACTTTGCTTACGAAAACACATAAATCTAAATGGCTTTGCTAATTACTTAATTTCTGATACCAATCTTATTCTGTATTCCAGTACTTTTGGAATTCCACAGCTCTGTTGTAATTCAACTGCCTAGGTTTCTTAGTACTTCTGTAATATTCAGAATTAAAATGTTTATGTATGAAGAGATGACTTAATGTTTCTCTGTTATTCAATGGTAGTAGAAACATAGGTATTGCAAATTACTATGTGGGGTAAAACTAGAAAAATCAAAGACAAGATGCTAGATATTCATATATTGTGGCTGTATAAGGATTGTCCCAGATATGTTAGGTTTACTATGCATGTATAAATTACCTTAACATCTCTGTCACAGCTGCTTATTTTCATGATACCCAGAACCCAGAGTGAGAAGGTAATGAATCACCACTAAAGAAACTAACAGCTGTTGAAAGTTAGTGTTTCCCAACTGTAATTTTGTAAGGATATGACTCTTGAAACAGGAGTGTAAGCTAGAAACAAATTTATAATTTTACCTGAAGAAGTTGTAAGATGTTTATAACTTGCCCTACAATTATAATTGCATATATTTTGTTTTCCATCTCTTTGCTAGTCCTCTACCAATTTAATTTCATCATAATCTTTCTTCTGCATTTTCAGAATTTTAAAGTTGAAAAGCCCATACAGTAAGGGTCTCATAAAGGTATGTGACCTCAAAAGGTATTTTTAGAACACCTGTCTTCATTTAGGTAGTGATAGGACCATGGCACCTCAGGTTTTAACAGTAAGAAAAGGAAGAGGAGTGACCTTATTTGCATCATGGTACTAAATGCTTCTATATAAAGAAGCCATGCAAACTATTCACATTTTTCATAATAAAACTGTGAAACATTCTATCAGTGTAAAGGATCATAAGAAAGCTATCACTATTATGTAAAGATCTATTTTATTCTAATATCTCTGCTGTTCTAATTGCATGGAATGATTGCAAGGGGCTCCGCAAGTGTAGTAAGTGTAGATTGTGTTTTATCAGTTGGCCTGATGTTTTAAATTGAACAATCCCCATTATTCCCTCTGTGTATGCTTTCAAGGTCTCTCTATTTCAGGTTCCAGTGAATTACACACATAACCAAGGTAGTCACACACACTAGCTCAAATACTAAAAGCAGTGAGGAAGTAACAACACACACTGTACAGTAGAATTCATCTGCCTGTTGTTACAGCTAGGTTTCTTGTGGAAACTATGTTGGCTAACCTGTCTTACTGTCACACTGTAGTCCACTAGACTAGTGGATACCTAACTGCCTCACAAGGATCAGCTGTTTTATTAAGGTACTCTAATTTCTACTTCAAGTAACAAAGTTAAAAACTCCTAAACTATCAGTGACTATTAAATATGAGCCTGTTTTAAGGTCTGTAGCTTTCCAGATGCATCTGTTCTCAATTAATCTTTGGATATAACAGCACCTGTATCTGTCATGTATTTGTTATGCCATGATGTCACTTCCTTAATATTTTTGCCCAACACTCTATGATTTGGTTAGATGGCCATGAGGGAAAAGAGCTAACTGGTTCTGATTCAAAGCTCTTTTGGTTACCTTTCAAACATGGTAACCATTCAAGAGAGAGGGGAGGAAGGGTTGCCTCTAAGAAGCCTCTAAGACTCAATTTGTGAGTTTTGGCAGGCAGGCATTCTTTTATTGCAACACACTGGATGATTTCAGCATGCTGGGTGCCATGGGAATCAATTCACTAAAGTGCACACTGAGGTATCCTTGTTACAGCTTATATGTTTGCAGTACATGATTATTCATTTTCACTCCCTTCATTCCTGTTACATATTTATGACATTTCCGAACACTTATTAACATATATTCATAGCCTTGTAAGGCCTCTGAGGGGCTTCACCAAGGGTCTCTGGTGGTCATCTGCATCTGGACACCACCAAGTTTTTAGAGACCACTGTATGAATTTCTTTAGGACAGTATTCCTGGTTATACACAATCCTGGCACTGCCTGCTCAGCTGTTTCAGCTTCCTTCTTCATTGTTTCCTCACCTTGCTTGGCTGTTTCTTTAAATAGAGGATTTGGTTACACAGTAGTTTTTTATGTTACATTCCTGTTGCAAAAACTATTAGTTCCTGCTACATCTCTAAACACCAAAACCAGGAGAAGAATAGTTGTTGGAACACGGTAACCTGCTTTACTGTGTTTATTTCATTCACTGAATTCCATTTGTAAGGTAAACTCAGATTTTTCTAACTGTCAGAGATACATACTAGCCCTTTGTCTAAAAACAAAACTGAATTCTTCTGGTCTCCTGCTTCATCACCCACAATAAAGATTCTGGAATGAAAACTAAACAGGCAGATTGTGATGGTGGATGGAAAAGAATAACACAATGTATTGTCTTTGCACTGCTTACTGTACTAATTTTTTTTGCTAATAAATCAATATCTGCATTTCCTGCAGTACTGTAGTGAATTGACCTTGGCTGAATGGCATATGTTTATCAAGCCATTCAGCTGGACAGGCATGGAGCAAATAAGATGGAAAAAGCTCATAATCAAGATAATGTCAATTTAATAAAGAAAAAAAAAAAATAAAAAAAGAAAGGCTCTTCACAGAAGCAAAGGAAAACAAAACATTTATTGTCGACTTCCCAGCAGTAGGTGTTGTCCTGCTACTTTGGAGGAAGTAGGACCTCAATACACGTATTGGTTGCTCTGGAAGGTAAATGTCATAGTAACAGATGCAGTTCCCACCTTCCTTACCTACAAAACCCACTCCTCTCACTTAGCTTTTATTGTTGAGCACACATCAGATGGTATGGAATACCAATACGCTCAGTTTGGGTCAGTTCTCCTAGCTGTGTCCCCTCCCAACACCTTGCCCAGCCACTGCCCTACTGATGGAGAGGAAGAATGTTGAAAGACAGTGCTGATGCTGTGCTAGCACTGCTCAGTAGTATCCAAAACACTAGCATGTTATCCACACCTATCTAGCTACCTATGGAAAGAACAGCATTTTGAGGGCTGATATGGGGAAAATCCATCTCAGCCAAATACACTTTTTCATGCTACTCTTTTTTGACTCTATCTGGGAGATAGTTCAATAAACATATCTTGTGCCTTAAAGTTTTTCTCAGAAAATATTGATTCCGCATGTGAATATTCTAATCTTGCTTCACTCCATTCTTCAGTATCATGATCAACTGCCAATGCAAAAAGTGAGATTTGACATTGGTAATAAGTTTCTCCTCTGGCTGGAAATTTTCCCTAATTACTTTAATTATTAGAGTTTCACAGAAAATATTTTTGAGGATGTACAAAAGCTTAAAACAAAGCAGCATCTTTTACTCTTGAGTAAGAAAAAACAAAGGAAGGAAACCCAACTTTTTTGGGATATTGTTGTTTTGGGGTTTTCTAATAAATTTTGTGGATTCTTAAGTATATTTATGAGTCCTGAGAGAGGAAAACAAGATCCAGTTTAGAAGTTTTAACAGCAAAATAAACCTTAAGGAAAAAAAAATAAATCCATAAAATAGAAGAAAGGAAATCTATTACTAAAGATGTCAGTAACTTATATAAATAATAAAACAGTTATAAAGAAAAAAGAAAGCTAAAAATGAAGGACTTGAGTAGCTATGATAAATGAGAGTAGGTCAGAGGAGATAAAGGACTCATTAATTCCTTTTACATGGACATGAAGGTCTATAAAACCCAACAATTTAATTCATTTAGCCATACAAATTAGGTCAGATGCCCTCAGACTTCATATTCTTTGGTGCAGTCCAAAGGTAGTAAATATATATTAAACAAGTATGGAAAACTACAGGTGCCATGATGTAAGTTCTATTACCAAGCCACAGCTGTCATCCTGATACTTGCAAGAAAATTTTCTAGGGATTTCCAAGATTTTCTTGTCTATTAGTAGTTAAAATTTCTTACCATTAGTCATATCCAAGGGTACATCAGGTACATCCTCTGATAGCATGAGGAAAGTGGGAAGGAAAGTGTAGAATAGGCCTTCTCCTGACATACATTATGTACAATGGTCTGTGAGGTTGCTAACAAAGTTTTCTCAGTGGTATTATGAACAGAAAAAAAATACTAAGAATAAAGAAGATAAGTCTACAGAGCCTGATTGCGGGATGGATAGAATGTTATGCTGAGCAGTAACTGTAAAATAAAAGTAAACACAGCATCTGAAAGAAAGGGATGGATGAAAGGGAACAAAGTAGGGAAAGATAGTTAAATAAAAAATCAAGTTGGACTTAATTGGTCTAAGTAGAATATACACCATGGCATGGTCATGGCATCTTACCCATCACTGCTTTCTTTCTAGTTATACTGGATTTGGCTGAAACACAGCTAATTTTTTTCATCATAGCTCACATGGTCCTGTGTTTTGGATTTTTGGTGAAAAAAGTGTTGATAACATAGTCATGTTTTACTTACAGCTGAGCATTTTATACACAGGCTGTTTCTGATTCTCATCCTTCCCTGTAAGTGAAGAGGCTGAGAGTGCACAGGAAGTTGGGAGGGAACAGACACAAGACAGGTGACCAACAACCCAAGGGATATTTCCTATCATATGGCATCAGGTTTGGTATATAAATCTGGGGATGAAGAAGAAAGAGAGGCATGCTTGTAGATGGCAGTTGTCTTTCCAAGACACCTTTATCCATGATGGAGCCCTTTCTTCCTGGCAATGGCTAAATACCTGATTGCCCATGAGAAATGGTGAAGGTACTCCTTATTTTTCTTTGCTGATTTTATTTACATACTAATCTATTTACCTCAACCTATGAGTTTTCTCACTTTTACTCTTCCAGTTCTTTATCCCAACTTGCTAGAAGGTAGTAAATGTGGTGCTTAGCTACCAAGAGGGCTTAAACCACAGCAGTACTTGTTAGAAACCCAATATGGGACTCAAGGGCTAGAGACAACAACAGATATGATTGGAGTGTTACAGACTAAATTTGTAGCTGTTCATCCACTAACTGAAAGGTTCCTGTGCTTGTCATGGGGCTTGCTTACTTCACTGTATATGGAAACCCAGCAGTTTTTAGTGTCTGTTTTAGTGTCTGCTTTTACTGTTTGCTTATTCTTTGCCATCCACTCTACTGTGCCTGGGACCATTTTAATAAGTTGGTGCCTGGACTGGCAGATGACTAGGGCTTTGCTGCTTTTTCTGTGCTGCTGTGCAGGTCAGGTTAGAACTCTAGTGTGAACAGAGGTACAAAGGATAAGATCCATATGGGAAGAAGTACACTTTAAAACATCTGTGGTCATGGTTATGCGTACATCACAAGTACAACCCTGCAAGGATGGTGGCCCAAGGATAAGTCCCTGTTGGAACCACTACACCTCAAAGAGTCTGTTCTAGAACACTGTGAAGCTCCTGTGGCCTTGGAAAAGTCTGTGCCACAGTAAGTATGTCCCTGAAAAGGCTGGCACGTCGAAGTTCTACCAGATAATGTGACACACATCAGAAATATTTCACTATGTTATGCCATGACTGATAAGCAGTAGGGAACATTCTTCCAGTGGACATTTGTGTCTAGGTTCCTTGGTTTGTATTAGCTTTTTAACTACTAAAAGTCAAGCACAGCTACAGAGTGCTTCAGGAAGCATATTAAATTTTTTGTTAAAAATTCAAATACACCACATCATTCATGTTTCTATGGAAGATCAGGCAATTATTTTAACAGCCAAATATGCCTACAGATGTATTTGATACAACATTTCACTTGGTTATGTGACCTTTTTCCACATGACATTTCCTGAAGGTGAATTTGAAGCATACATAATAGTTTCATCCTTATACTTTATTTAAAGGCAATGTTGATAACTTTAAATTATATTGAATTCATTTGATGGCTTAATGCAGTATGTAATTGCTACATACAGCAGTAAATTTACCATCACTAAGAAGTCTGTACCTTACCTGAGAATTCAATTTTTCATGGTGTTTTCATTAATTGATCTTAAGACTTTTGCCCTCTATATGCCTTTATTTCTCTAGATTCTTTCTTTTCTTTTTGCAACATGTATCACACTAAGCAAGAATGTTTCAGGTATAGAAACAGATCCATTAGGCTTTTCCAGTGGGAAACTACATTTTCCTCTACAATTGGCTATTCTATTTCACCTCAGCATCTTATTTAACTTTTTACAAGTTAGAACAATTCATATGATTGATTCAGCTGACATGATAGAACACTTTTATTGAAAAGTTTTTTTTCAATTTATGAAAAAAAATCCATTATTATTTTGAGTTTAAAATACTTTACATTCCCTCCAATCAGGAATCCAAATGCTTAGATGACGAAATTCAGCACAACTCCACTGACTTCAGTGAAGCTCTGCCGATTTTATATCAAATGTGAAACTGCTTTCTCCATTTGTATTGAGTGTATTTAATGAGGATTATTGTTGAGTTCCATTGTGAATGCTGAAATAGTGCTTATTGTCCTTTTAAGCTGAATGTTATTGACCCGTTCTGTTGCATCTTCTCTCTTTATGTCATTTGTTCTGCTCAAGAAAATCTGATGTGAGGAAAATAATTTGTAACCAGTGACTATATGAAAACATTTCTTTTTAGAAACAAGCTCTCAGCCATCTGAGAGGAACAGACTTCAAACGGATCACAGAGTTTCAGCACATATAGGCCAGCCTTTTTAAAAGGGTCTGAGGGCTGCATTTCAGAAATGGACTATTTAATTGTAATATGGAGCTAAAGTTGCATTCAGAGAGTTATGACTTTTAGTAGAAATTAAAGATTTCAGAAACCATGGCAGGAGTCAAGGGTTATGAAACAACCTCTTACATCTCACTTAAGCCACAGACAAATGAAAAGGACAGCATAACTTTTCATACAGAAGCAAGTGCAATCTTCTAAGTGTTAATAATAATGAGTGCAAAATTGATTATAATGTTTTAGAAAAGAATATACAGAAAAAAATAAGTATTATAGGTTTTGGATTCCAAAATGTTAAGAATAATTTCATGGAAGTCTCATACAATATCAAACAATCCTGAAGTCCAAAGCAAAAGACACTTAATGTTGACTGCACATGCAGAACACGCTACTGTCCAGAGTAGAGGTGTTTTTCTAATGAACTACTTTTTAAATAAAAGTCTCTGGTATTCAGATGAAAAACAGGAAGGAAATTGTTGAAACCAATAAGTATGCCAGCACATAGCAGAGTGTTCTGTGATAGACTATATATTATGACTTAATATTTTGGACTGATCCCAACAAAACAAGATGTATAAAGAACTAATAAGGTCCCAATTAGACATGATTATTTTATATGATACAAAATGAATTGTGATTTATGAGTTTCCTTCTGCTACTCAATAACATGAGGTGAGTGGGTTTTTAGACGTTTTGCCTTTGGCATGATCATAATGAAAGCAGATACATTTCCGTTCCCTCCATAGTCATCCACACATTGGCAGAGGATTAAATTATTATTTCTGTATCAAATGAAAAGACATTTCCTCACTAATGTTTCTGAAGGAAAGATCTGTATTACTCAATGATCACTAAACTCAATGAATACTGAGGTTTACAAATACCTGACTGATTATGGATGTAATTGTCCTTCAACTTGCAGTGTCAGTTCGTCATTCAGCTGCCATTTGTCTATCTCAGAGCTAATGTGATTGTCAGGAGTTAGACTGCATCCTCTGTTAGGCTTCAGGCACTGGAGATTCATGTTACCAGATCTTCACACTTCCCTGAAATGATCACATCTAAGAACAACCACAGAATTTCACAGGCCAATTATTCATTTGCATTATATCCAATGTTAGTTTTTGTATTTCAGAAGCTGCTAATGTTCTGTTGGGTTCAGTTTGTTTGTTTCTTTTGATTTGTTGTTTTGTTTTGTGTTTTGGTTGGTTTGGTTTGATTTGGGGTTTGCCGTGGTTTTTGTTTGTTTTGTTGGGGTTTTTCATTTTGTTTGTTTGTTTTGGTGTTTGTTTTGTGTTGTTTGGTTGGGTGGGTTTGGTTTGTTTTTTTCCCAGGCAGTGAGGAAATAGAGAAAGAGAGGTTAAAGGAGGGGAAGAGTACAATTAAATAATTACTTCAGAAGCCTGAGCTTTTATTCTGTGATGGAATGTACCCAAAATGTGTTGTTAGGTACCTGTTTTTTAGCAAGTCTACCACACAAAATACCATTACATTAGTATTGTGTTAATTATGCATTCTAAGGTCACCAAAATTGTTTTTTTTTCCTCAGGTAGCAATATGAGTGTTACAGCTACTAAACCACAGAATAAAAGTAAAATATTACTTTAATCTATAATTTTTTTTTAAAAAAAACCAAACAAACAACAAACCCTATAGGAAAAAAATATGAGACTGATATAATCCTGATTGAGTTTCTGTATCCATACTCTATTTTTCTTAACATGTCTTTTCTTTCTAAATTACTACCATGTAACAATACTTATGAATTATCCTTTTTATTTAATAGAAATCTACAGCATTCTGCACTGAATATTGGTGAATAACTTATGAGTAAGAATACAGTGTATTTAAAGGAAAGTCAAGCTTACTGTTTCAGTTGAATTTACACAGAATTGACTGTTTGCACTTTTGAAGATTGCATATGGACTTGCAGTCCTTTCATCAGAATCATTTCTTTCAGCCTCTTCCTTGTCCCTCCCCTCCCCTTTAAGTAATCCTGCCAATATTTCATAGTTTGCGTAATTCGTAGGGAAATTGTTGGTTATTTAGCTCGTGTATAGTTGATTTTAGCTTAAAAGTAATTATTTTTAAATTACTTGATATTTCTCAGTTAAAGTCTATGAATTATGTACTCAGACACCATTTGAACAGAAAGGATTTTCTTCCTTACCAGTCAATACACCCCAGATTGTTATTTTTTTCAGCAATTGGCTCAAAGCCTGATAATTCTGGGTTGTGTGGCTATGGTTTATAGACCCCCTTCTTGCATAGCTCCTCACGTTGTCTATCTTGTGGCTGGTAATCCTTCCTGGGCCATTTTCCCAACATACGGTACAGAGTAGCCTTTCTGTGCCCATATGGCACAGGTGTTCAGGCCATTTCTGACTTCTTCCTGCCAAACTTTACTGAGCTACACAACCAGATTAGTCAAAATCATTTCAACATTAAAATTCTTTATCCCTTTTTATTTTTTTTCCTATTGGTATAAGCACTTAAATGGATGCAAAATGGAAAAAGGAAAACAAAACCAAAAACAAAACAAAAAACCACCACCACCACCAAAAACAAACAAACCACAAAAAACAACCCTGAACATTATACAAATCTCTATAGAGATTCCCTTACTTTATTCGATCTTGTTTCTGGTACATATACCAATATATTTCACCTAGAGACACTTCATAGAATTCAAATATGCAAAATACATCTGAAGTTTGATGTCATAGCAGTTAGTAAGAGATTTGGCTTTGATTTCTGTCTTACAGAGATAAACTGTTTAACCATACAGTTCCAGAAACTAAACGTGTAGAATTGTGTTGTATCAATATGCAGAGAGTGCATAAGTGCATTACCAGGTATTTCAGTTATTTTCCTCACAGTCCCATCCTGGATGTTCTAGTCTTGCTTTGGCCTATTGTGTTGCACCAAAATAATTGGTACTGGGTTACTTTTTCCTATCCACAGGTCAGAGAACGTATCATCTCTAACAAAGTCAACCACTGTTCTTTTAGCATCTTGTAATTTTTGATTTATTTTTCTGGTTTTCTACTTGCTCTATCTCCCTCTTCAGTTGCTTAACACACTTCTATAATATCTGTTCATGTTTTCTGTATATTATTCAAAGAATTCTGTCTTTCACTTAACTGTACACCTTAGTAGTGGGAATTTTCCTCCATAGAAATAGCTGTTGATTTTTATCTTGGATCAGGATTTGGAGTTGTTTTGGTGGTTTTGCTTGGGATGGGTTTTTTGATTTTTTTCAGTTTTAGTTACTTTTTCCTTGCAGCAGACATGAAACATCACTTCCTCTTATATGTAATTTTTTTTATTTTTATTTTTTTTTTTATCTCATGCCATGTAGGTGTAAGAAACATTCTTCATAACTATGCATTCTCTGTGTAATATCATTCAATGGACTGGATTACTGAGATCATGCATTTCTGAAATCCTGTTTTCCTTTTCAGAGAATGCATGCTGCCAAAACTTTTAAAATTATTTGTAATTACTAATAAATATTAAGAAATTATAAAAGAAAAGAATGCAAGTTTTTTTACATTTTTGTTGTTTTATAACTGATAAATTTATATGTTATCATAATTACCTTTCTTAGTTCTAGAATAGCAAAGTAGCTCCAAGGACTCATGACACGTTATGCTCCTGATTGATTTACTAAACATCAAGACATGCAAAATAATGAAAAATAAAGATGACAATTACAATGTAACTTCAGGAAGAGTACTTGATAAACCTTCTCCTCTGGAAATTCTCCCAACAATATTCTGACAATATTGTCAGATCATGCAATTGTTGGCTAGCAATACCGTTTCTAGTTACCTTTTTAACTTTCTAACTCTTTGGAGGATTCACTTTTGTTGCTTTCTTAAGTTCTCACAAAACTGTCTTACTGAGTGCACTCTGTAGATACCCCCTTCTTGGCATTTAAAATCTTTGGAGAAGGCACATTCTTTATTGTGCATGAATGCTTTATTGTGCTCGGAATAAGCATCTCAAATCTCTGATGTTTTGTGCAAGTTCTGTCCACAGTTTCTTTGGGCTAATTTAGACCTTGATCTTCTGGACTTATTTTTCTAGAAGCCATGTGGAATAGCTGAGAAATCAGGTGAATTTCAATTTAAAAAAGTAGATAAGTAGTCTTGCTTAACTGCCAAAGATCATATGGATCACATAAATGTAAAGAAAAGCACGGGGGTTTTTGTGTTGTCCTTTAATCTGAGCAAGATCCTGGTGCTAATCTCATAATTCTGAACTAAGAAAAAAGATCTTTCCCAAATAAAGTCATTCATATTTTTTTTGAATATCTGTCTTTTTCTTGCTCGTTCTTTGATTGGGGTGCAATTACAAAACTATTCCACATGATTTCTTAGTCTAAGAGGTCTGTATCTATTAAATTACTTCTCCTCAGCAAGAATTAGGTAATTATATGGCATAAGTATAAAAAAGCTAGCAAGTAAGGTCAATCTGAGGGGGTTTTTAACATGAAAATGGAAATAATTTTCCCTGTTTATAATCTTCCCTCCTTACAGTTGTCCCTTACTTGTTCTGATTATAGTATTTGTATATATACTATTGACTCTGTTCAGCACAATAGAGAAGTGGGGTTTTGTCTTTTCTGACATAATATTTCAAGCAGTTAGCGAGCTATGTTGGCTCAGAGTTGCAGAGTCAAGACAGAGAAAACATTAGAATTACAAAGCCACAAAGAGCATCAGTGTAAAACAACCTCTCTCTGCAAAGGTATTTAACTCAGCCAGAAACTGAAGCCTAATGCTCAGTATGAAGCATGTTTAAAAGCAAGTGAACACTGTTAAAGTGAAAGTCATACATACAAAACTGCAATGACAAATTTGATAAGGTAGAAACAGATCATAATTTCATATACAACTCATAAGGCAAGATTTTTCAGTATTTTAAAAGGAAAATTCACTCATGGATCAGGAAATAATTAAGTAATCCTGCCCACTGACTGGTCAACTGTGATGGATACTGAGGCTTGTACATGTCACTCTGCAGCATAGCAAAAAATGTCTGCCATTTAACGTTTACATTTTTCTTAATTTGAATCCACAGTGAATCTTTCCTTTCTATAAACCACTTTCGGCCTCTCTGGTAGTGATGTTAGTTACCATACATGCAGCACAATATACACTGAATTCTTCTGTCACACCAGCTTTAGGCACAGGAAGTGCTTTAGTCTGCTGGCAACAAAAATATATCCACTTTGTCGATACTTATTCCTAAACAATATGAAAGAATATTGTCAAATTCTTGCAAGCTGCCATTTTTTTTATTCAAACTTTTTTTCTTTATACCTAGAGTTTAAAACAGAGATTTTGTTGTTTTGTAAAACTTCAGTGTAAACACTAATCGACATAGCATAAAAATATAAAAGAGAAAAAATTGGCACTACATTTAAAAGAGGCTAAGGTGTTTATTGAATTCTGCAGAACTTGTTATTATTTTCCAGTTTACACAAAAGCATCTCAATTATCACCCCCTATGTATCCAATTTTTTTTTATTTATTTGATCAAACAAAAAAAATATATTTGTTCATTTTGATCATTTCAGGACTATGAAAAAGAGAAACAGGGAAACATGGAAAGTAGCCAAAGTGAAAGAGAGTAAGACAACTTAAAACTGCATGTTGTTTCTACAACATGAAAACCCTCTCAATATGCAAGAAAAAATGTAAATATAGATTATATATTCTCTTCTAGTCACTATTTCTGACACAGAACCTTTTTTAGCACATCATCTGGAAAAGATGCTAGTATAAAGGCATTTGATGACTTTGTCACATTCTTTCACGCCTTATATCAGTCAATTGGATACTTTCAAGTGACAGCAAAACTAAAATACTGAGATAAGCAGAGGCAAGGAATGAAGAAAGCAAAAGTATTGAATAATTCTGCAAGATCATATGAATATGAGTTTGATGTACTGATTTTCTGTGCAAAACTTGAAAATAAAGAAGAAATATTGCTTTAAAATTACTAACAGTGGAATGCAGCTGTTATCTGTCCCCTTAATACATGGATAAAATTGACACCACTTTCCATAGACAGATTGTATCAGGTTCAACTAATGGTTATGAGAAATAAAACAGGGTTGGTTTTATTTATTTTGGTTGAGTATTAAGCAATATATAAGTAAATAATGACTCCAGGTCCTGGTCCTAAGGCGCAGAATATATAAAAAAGTCTTCTCACTGTCAGAAATTTCTTACTTTATCAGTAAAGAATATTTTTAACTCAGTGTCAAGACAAATGCATGTCCCTCAGAATTATGTAAAGAAATCATCAAAGAGTGATCTTTCCTTGGAAGGTTTTGGTAGACGCTGGAAAAGAAAAGTGTAATTACTGCCAGTACTCTCTGTTTGGACAGTGTTTCACCTGTAATGACATTCAAAGTTAGGAAAGACTGCCATATCTCACTACAATAATATGAAAACCAATAAAGATAAACCTAGCTAAATATATTTTCTGCTGACCAAGATTAAAAAACCTCTACAAATCAAAGTCAGTGAATACAATATCCCCTGAGTACTTATTTCATATTTCATAAAGTTCTATTCATAGTGCAGCAAATTTTTTGTTTGTCTGTCTGTTTTGTTTTTAATGCCTGTGAATTACCTGTTGAACATAAGTATTTGCTGTTCCATCTATTTCTCAAGCAAAATAAGGCAGACCCTTGAGATGTAGGAGGAAAAAAAACCTAAAAATTCTACTTTGTTTTTACTGTCAACAAGCCGGTCAGATCATATTGTCAAAATAAAAGTTAAGGTATGATGATACTGAAAAATTTTTCTGTTCTTCATATGTTGACAGTAAATATATTCTTTTAACAAATGTTTTTATGCAAAAGTTTTAAAAATTTGATTTGTACTTCCTGCTTCCAGTGTAAAAGTAATGTGTAATAAAACATAAGGAATTGATAAATACAGCTTACAACTTTTTTAAAAAGTTTACTTTTTATTTATTTGAAGTATACTAATTTTTTTTTTTTTTTGAGCATCATTAATGGTATTCTTAAGGCATGGCAGATTGCCAGATTTCCTCTAGAAATCTAAGATAAAGAAGAATTGCAACTGTATGTTGAAAGTGTTCCATTGAATGTGTACAATGTGTACCTTGTACACATCGTACAGATGTATAAATTCCACTTTCATGCTAAAAATCCATATCACAGTTTATCAAAAACTTCTTGTCTGACTTTTTGCCTGTTTTCTTTTGAAAAAAAAATGACGTAAAGGTGTTTTCTGTTCTTAAGCATGAAAAAATGCAAAGCAAATAATTATATTCTGATAATTCTTAAAACAGTGCAAAGATTTGTTTTAATATTGAATATTGGGGCAAATTAAGCCTTCAGCAGGGAAACAAAAAAAAAAAACAAAAAAAAAAAAAAACAAAAAAACACCAACAAAAAAACCCCATTCAGCAGTCTTCAAGAGAAAAATATCTTTCTATTTATCTGAGTTATGAATATTTAAAAATCCCATATGGTAGGATTTTTCCTAAGCCCTTACTATTGGCTTAGCTGTTTTAGTGGAATTAATGATAAGATGCCTGTTAAATTCAATGCAGGCAAATTTAAAGCCAAGATTTTCAGTCTCATTCTCAGGCATGTTCAGAGGATACAAGTAGATTTTAAACTGCTGCTGTAAAATAGTAGATTTTCATTTGTAATGAGGTGGGTAGTAGAGTATCTGTCTTTCTGTCAGTGTAAACTAGAAGAAGCCATTTAATGTTTTTATGTAATGAGACAACTGAAATTATAATAGCCATAAGTGAAAACACAAGCTCACATATTTAGGTAGAATCTGAAATATGCAGTATAAAAAGCTTTTTTAAGAAGCAGAGTAGCAATTGCCGAGATGATGTCACTGATTATACTAGAAAGAGATGACCATCTTGTACAGAATGTACCAAACTGGAAGTAGCAGGTGATATCCCAGATGTGTGCACTGCCTTTCAGAGGGATCTGGAGAGGCTGGGAAAATGGACAGAGAGCAACCTCATTAAATTCAACAAAAGAAAGTGACACACCCTGCAACCGACAAGAGTAATCTCATACATCAGTACATGTCAGTTGCCTATCAACTGGTGTGAAGCTTTGCAGATAGAAGTTTTGGTCTCAATGAACAGTAAGGTGACCACGAGTCAGCAATAGGCTCCTATAGCAAAGAGAGACAGCATTATCCTTATGCATTAGGAAGGCCACTGCAAGGAGATTAAAGAAGACAGTAGTCAGCTCAAATAAGACACATCTGGGTGCTGAGTTCCCTGCTGGACTGTCTCAAACAAGAAAGGCATGGATACATCTGCTGTAAAACTAAAGGGAAAAAAGCAAAGGTATAGGTGATATAAGCAGAAACAGGTATATGAAAACAGTATAGGGACACAATCCATCTTAAAAAAGGACAGAAAGGAAAACCCTGGGAACTACTGACCTGCCAGCCTGCCGCTCTGTGCCTCTGAGTGTAGGAAGAACATAGAGCAGATCCTCAGAGAAGCTATGCTAAAGCACACAGAGGACAGGAAGGGGATTCAAGAGTGATGAATGTCATTTATCTGGACTTCTGTTAAGCCTTTGACATGGTGCTCCACAACATCCTTCTCTTGAAATTGAAGAGAGATGGATTTGATGGCTGGACTGTTCAGTGGAGGAGAAATTGCTTGGAAAGTCACATCCAGAAGGTAGTGGTCGATGACTAAGTGTCCAGATGGATATCCGTGACAAGTGGTGTCCCTCCAGGGTCTGTATTGAGACCAGTACTTTTTGACGTCTTCATTGATGATGTAACGGAATTGTGTGAAACTCTAAGCAAATTCAAAGATGAGACCAAGCTGAGTGGTGTGAATGACATGCCTGAAAGACAAGACACCATCCAGGGGATCTTTGCAAGCTCACAAAGTGGGTCCAGGGCAAAGTCCCAAGACTCAGCCATGGTTCAAGGCCCTGCACCTGGGTTGGAACAATTCCAAGTACAAATTTACATAGGAGGATTTATAGATTGTCTGAGAGGGACATGAAAGTGCTATTGGACATGAGCAAGCAATGTGCATGTGCAACCCAGAAAGCCATTTGTATCCTGTGTTCCATCAAAAAAAGCATGGCCAGCAGGTCAAGGGAGGTGTTTATCCCCATCTTTTCCACTATCAAAAGACCCCATGTGAAATGCTGTTTTTGGTACCCCCAATATAAGAAACATAATGACTTGTTGGAGCAGGATCACAAAGATGATCTGCTCAGCCTTCAGTACCTAAGGGAGGCTTATAAAACAGCTGGAGACAGACTTTTAACAAGGTCCTTTATTGATAGGATAAGGGGCAATGGATTCAGATATAGGAGATGCAATTTAAATATAAATTTAAATTAAATACAGTGAGCGTGGTAAAACCTGACACTGGTTGCCCAGATAGGTGGTACATGTCCTATCCCTAGTGTTGTGTTTCAAAATCATCTGGAAGTCGAACTTGAACTTGAAGCATTTGCTTCCCTTCCCCCAACCCCCTCCAATGAGAAAGGGACATAAAGGCAGACATTATGAGTTGAAATAACAAATTACTCGGGGGGAAAAAAAAAAAAAGTAATGAAATAAGGAAAACAAACAGCTTGGGGTGCCCATTGAGACAAAGGAGAAAATGGCAGACATTACTGCATCCTGGTGGTCATGAGGCTCTTTCCTGAGACAAAGGAGAAAATAGTGAATGTTACTGCAGCTGGCATCTTATCCCCCTGAGCCCAAGA
>JAWMRC010000089.1:43435143-43476033 GCA_035584755.1 Thripadectes ignobilis
TCGATGACTAAGTGTCCAGATGGATATCCGTGACAAGTGGTGTCCCTCCAGGGTCTGTATTGAGACCAGTACTTTTTAACGTCTTCATTGATGATGTAACGGAATTGTGTGAAACTCTAAGCAAGGAGAAAATGGCAGACATTACTGCATCCTGGTGGTCATGAGGCTCTTTCCTGAGACAAAGGAGAAAATAGCGAATGTTACTGCAGCTGGAATCTTATCCCCCTGAGCCCAAGACCGTGAAAGGCAGTGAGGGTGAACCTTCCAAGCAGGATTGTGCTGTGCCACACTGACTGCTCTGCTCCACCTGCACCAACCACTCCATTCCCAATCCACGCTGTGCTGACTGCACCTGGCCCACACCTGAACCATACCAATGGACTGCTGTGCTGCATGCCTTCATTGTACGACTCCACCGCAGCAGCTATGTTTGTACACTTATTCTCCTAAAAAAAAAAAAAAAAAAAAAAAAAAAAAAAAAGTAGAACCACTTCCGCTATGTGTTGTTCTTTCCTTTCACCCAAAGCCACATCCCCAGTGATAACGTGGGTGACACAGAATAGCAGCCTAGACATGCCCACATGGCTCTAGGCTCTGCACCCCTCTCAACAACTGTGAGAAAGCTAGGACACCTTTAAACATTCAGGGTTAGTTTGGTTGGAGCTTTGAGCAACCTGATCTAGTAGACCTCATTGCTGGAGGGTTGGACTAGATGACCATTAAAAGGTCTCTTCCACCTCAAACTATTTTATGCATCTTTCATACTGGAGAGAGCCCCCTAGGGAACCCTGGAGATGATAAAATGACTGGAGCATCTGTCAGATGCAGAGAGGCTGAGAGAGCTGTGAGTGTACATCTAGCAGAAAAATAGACTCATGAGGATCTTCTTCAGGTGTATTAATACAGGTGTGTTAAGAAGAGGGAACTAAACTTCTCAGTGGTGTCCATAGACAAGACAAGAGGCAAGTGACTCCGAGATATGTGAAAATAATTCTAAACAGAAGAAAAACCGATTTTATTGTAAGGGTTATCAAACAATGGAATCGAGAGGTTGTAGTATCCCTGTACTTGGAGACACTGACAAATGCCTGGACTTGTCTCAAAAACTTGAAAAAGTACCGGTCAATATCAATCACTCTCTGATAGGTTGATCAGGAAAACCACCAACAAAAAAATAACCAGGAGTAGAAAGAGAGAGTGAAGAATTATGAGGCACAGAATCATGGCTTCATGAGTCTGGTAAAAATTAATTTTAAACTTATTTTATGAAATATAGTTGGAGTCACTAGTGAAGTGAATGTAACCTGTTACTTGATATCTCATGTGCTGATGGAGCAGGAATTCTTTATTCACACTTGATTGTTGCCCACTTTGAGACATATGTCTTTCACCATCAGCTTACAATTTTATTAGAAACAAAAACCTCACAAAGCTGAAATAATTCTTCAGATCAAGGGGTGATAAAAATATTTAGTTCGTGTTAGAAAATGAAAAAATACTAAACAAAATTGAGAGTTTGGACAGATCAAAACATGTCTGATCTATCTTCATTTGCCCAGCTGACATTCAGAATGTTGCAGCCATGTTTGCTTTAGAGCTAAAATAACATTTCTTAGAAACATGTGAAATTTCCTTTCTCCGACACCCCCCACCCCCACACACACACCCCGCCATGCATTTCAATATTCTCATGTTTTGCTTTCTCATTTCATGACTTGTACAGACAGTTGAGATGCAGAAGAGAAGGGGAAGAAAGCAAAGTGGAGGACATTACAAATGAGCAGATGGCCTGTAAGTATTGTTACAAAAGCATAGGATACATAGAATTTTACACTATGCTGTCAGGCTGTGTGAAGTGTTTTCACTAGAAATATGGAGAATTTAAAATCTGCATTTAAGATAAGCTATAGTTGTAATTACTCTACATAATATTTACCAGAAGCTTACTTTTCCTTTATTTCTGAGAAACGTTTGGCAATCATAGTGTTGGAACACAGTGCTGCTTTGTTTACCTTTAGTAAATACTATAATGACATGTAGTTTCAATAGGTTGATAATATACAGCAATTTGTTGTAAAGATTATGATGATATCAAACAGTTTACATTTATTTCTGCAAAAAAACAACATGGAAATTACCTTCTCAATTTATAAAACTTTATAAATTTTTTAAAAATATAGGTCATAGCTTTATTTACACTAGCTGATGCTTCAGCCAATTCACATTCTAAGGAGGTGAGCAACATATTCTTATCCCATATTTAACAAAGAGTAGATTGATTTGTTAAGAAATGGCTCAGCAAAACACCATAATCTCTTGGCTTGTTATAGCATTCTTTTATTGTAATGCTTTATTTACATAAAATCCTTAACTTCCTATTTTATTTACTGAAGCCTATCTTGGGGGACTTTGGATAGTATTTAAAACAGTACAAATTTTATGCATTTTTTTTCAGCCCACCAGCAACTGATGACATCTTCAGGAATATTTTTATTCTTTATGGGTTTTCTTTAAGTTGTTTTGTTTTGTTTTGTTTTTTAGTTTTTTGTGACACAAACTAATAGTTACAGTCGATGAAGGCATTATTTAACTATAATTAAATTAAAATGCAGAAACACAGGAAATATTTTACAATTTTATTATGCTTTTTGGGCAGAAGTAATGTAAAAAAAATACTGTTTGAGTTCTGATGCTGAAAAGGCATCCTTGACAGGTTCCTTTTCCTCTGTCCTCTAATCTTTTTCACCTCCCCTAGGAAGGCAAATCTATCGGTTTTCTATAAATGTGGGTAAAAAAAATTTCCAGTGGCTCTAAATTGCTAGGATTTTCTCCTTTATAGATACGGTATATTAAGTCCATGAAATGCTTTTCCTATAAGTAGTCTGAATCTTTAAATTCTTATATAAATCCACAGACAGTGATACATCTTTCAGTATAAATTATACGGAATATGGACTTCCTTTGTGATGCAAAATAATCACCATCACAGGGCTTCTAAAAGAAGATGTCAGCAGCTTCAAATCACAAGAGGTTTGTCCTTTGGAGTAAAGTAAGAACACTGCTATGCCAAACCTTTGAAAGAAGTGCTGCACAAGGAAAAGGAAAGGCTTGAAAATGTTACTAAACTGTTGTGCAAAACCACAAGGGAAAATAGACTTCTGCCACAAATAATTTTCCGCAGATATCTCTCACAGTTTTCTTCTATCTCATAGTTGCTGATCAGTAAGAAGGCACCTGAACACAAGGTGATTTAGGTCTTGTGTTTGACACCATGCACCTTTTATTCAATGAAATAGGAATGAAATACCCTGAAGCAAACACTGCTACATCACATTTCAGTATATGGAGACAACACTGATGCCACTGTTGTTTCCATTTCATTAAGCTACTTCTAGATAGAGAGACAGAGATAGAGAGAGAAAGGGGGAGCAAATAGCCCAGTCTTTCAGCTTCCAGAAGCAAAATACAACTAGCAATGTGTGTTTTCCCTGCAACAGAAGAAAAAGTTCCAGTTTTTCTTTATATATCAAAAACACAAAGAGTGAGTTAAACCATTAAAAACTTTGTTTCTTCTAATGTATCTTACATTTGAGGAGTCATAGCATACAGAGTTTGAAAGTATCTAACAATTCCCCCAAAACAAAGTCCTTGGAAGCAAAAAAACAGTGAAGAGTTAATGTAATACATAGGTAAGTTGTACACAGTGGGACAGACAGGGGTTTCATTCCCCTCACACATACATGTATCCTCTTATCTTTCATTCTTCTTGTCTGCCCAATATCCTTTAATCCTTTAAAACCTCATATTCCCACCAATTACTGACATTTTCAAGTTCATCTGTTTCATGATACTTCAAAAAGCCCCTTGACTGGTTTGGTTTGATTAATGGCTGGCAGTATCCTGAAAGTATGTTGCAAAGGGGCACCCAAAGGTAATCACAGGAATCAAGAGTCCATGCTGTCCCATTTCAGTTGAGCTGTCAATAGCGAAATCACCAATCAGTGTTTAATTATAACTTGGGGAATTCATTTTGTGTTGTACAGTGATTTTGACTTCCTAGTCTGGATAGGATTTTTCAGGCCTTGCTAAATGGACATAATTCATTCCAGCTGGAAAGTTTATCTGTGACTTCATTGGTTTTTTTTTTTTTTTTTTTTTTTTTTAAATTAGATTTTAGTTTTGGTAATAAGAAAACATTCTGATGATATTACTTAATAATTTATTAAGGTTGTCTCAGGATGAGATATCTAAAATTTTAAACTTGCAGGATGGTACACGATTTTTTTTTTCTGCCTCATTCTTGTCAGAAACTAGATATTGAAATACAAATGCATTTTACTCTATTTCAAAAGGCAGTAATCTTACTATTTCATTACACATTGATTAGAAAACATCCTGGGTATTTAGGGTGTCATTGACCTTGAAACAATCAGGAGTGTCTGAGAAAGTATGTAATGGAATAATCCACGTAACATTTAAAATATGAACAAAACTAGACAAACTGCATCTCCAAATTCCCTTATTTCTGAACGCTGTGTCATGAGTGGCTTTAGTCCCAGCTGCAGATGTGCACAGTGCAAGTGCACTTCTTCAAAGAGAAATAAGATAAATATATGTATAAGGCTTGGAGACCTATTACTTTAAATGAAAAGAAGAATTATTGTGTGGGGTTCAGATGTAGGTGCAAAGCCAGACAGTGCAACACATTGCAAACGAGCCATAAAATAACCACACCAGAGATAACCATTCTGTAATACAGAATCATGGAAACACATACTTTGGAAAAAATTTCTGGTGGTCATCTGGTACAGTGCTCAAAGAAAACACAATCAGATCAAGTTATTTAGAGTTTTTCCCATAGTAGTAGGGCTCCATCCTTCTAATCAACTTGCTGGCCCTCCTCTGGACTCATTCCAGCAGGGAGATGCCCTTCCTGTGCTGGGGAGCCCAGAGCTGGACTCACATCTCACCAGAGAGGAGTACAGGGACAGAATCACCACCCTTGACCTTCTGGCACCTCACTGCTTTTGCTGAAGGATACAGTTAGCTTTCTGGGCTGCAAGTGCATGTTGCCAGCTCATGTGTCCAGCTTCTCATTCAGTAGCACCCTCATGACCCTGACAGCAGAGCTGCTGTTGATATGCTCAACTTCCGGTCTAGATCAATACCATGGATTGCCTGAACTCAGGTGCAGGACCTTACACTTGGCCTTGTTAAAGCTCAAGATTCTCACAGACCCACTTTTCAAGCTTTTCCAGGTGCTTCTGGTGTGTTAACTCATTCTTCAGATGTGTCAAACACACCACTCAGCTTGGTCTCATTGGCAAACTTGCAGAGGTTGCACTCAATCCCATTGTCTATGTCATTAACAAAGACTTTGAAGAACACTGGTCTCAATACAGACCCTGGAGGGACACCACTTGTCACGGATATCCATCTGGACACTTAGTCATCGACCACTACCTTCTGGATGTGACTTTCCAAGCAATTTCTCCTCCACTGAACAGTCCAGCCATCAAATCCATCTCTCTTCAATTTCAAGAGAAGGATGTTGTGGAGCACCATGTCAAAGGCTTAACAGAAGTCCAGATAAATGACATTCATCACTCTTGAATCCCCTTCCTGTCCTCTGTGTGCTTTAGCATAGCTTCTCTGAGGATCTGCTCTATGTTCTTCCTACGCTCAGAGACACAGAGCGGCAGGCTGGCAGGTCAGTAGTTCCCAGGGTTTTCCTTTCTGTCCTTTTTTAAGATGGATATTTTTTTTTCTGTTTCTCCAGACACCTGGAACTTCCCCTGACTGCCATGACTTTCCAGATGTCAGGGAGAGTGGCTTGACAACTACATCACCCCATTCCCTCAGGACTCCAGAATGCATCTCACTGGTCCACACAGACTTATGAACTTTCAAGTTCTTCAGTGGTCATTAATCTGACTTATGTAGAGTGGCAAGTACTTTGGTTCCCCAGTCCCTATCCTGCTGGTCATACATTTACTAAGTGTGGAAAGAGAGGTACTTTCACATTAGATAGTTCTTCAAGGCTGAACACACTGAAGTCCTGGGGTCGCCCCTTGAATGTCCAGTGTTCCAGCCCTGATTGCCTCAGAGGCTGCTGTGGGATACACGTGTCTGTCATGCAGAGTAGTCTAAGCTCAGAACAGCACTCAGGAGTGTCTCAAGGATCACACAATGCAGGACAAAATCCTTGTCAGGACCTGTTGGCTGCATTTCTGCTTGTGCAACCCCACACAAGAGGCTATATTGATGCAAGGGGACACTACCAACGTGGTGTCCTCAGTGGAAGTTCTGGAGAGTTACTCCCAGCCAGTTGCTCCCAGTCTTGTCTGCTGACGGGCTTTGTCTATTCCAGGGACAGGGCTTTGTTTGTTTTTGCTTTAGATGAGTTTCATGGAGTTCCTTCCCCTTGCTTATCTACCCTGTCTGGGCCCCTCTGCATATTAGCCCTATCCTCCAGTGCACTGACCACTTATCCAGACAGGTATCCATCCACAGATTTTCTGAGGGTGCAGCTCATCCAATCATCTATGTTTCATTAAGACAATGAAACAGATAACAAAATATTAGGAGAATAACACTGATACCAGACCAACTCTGTGACAGACTCCCATTGTAACTGGCGTCCAGCTGGACTGTGCCACTGTTCACAGACCTTTGATCCTCATAGTCTTGCCAATTTTCAACTCACATTACACTCTATCTACCCTAATGATATCTCAGCACTTTACTTAACATTTACGATGTGATGCTACATTGAATATATTAAATACAATAGGATGCTCCATTTGTTAAGCCTCTCATTTTCAGAGAGTTTAAAATATTTTAAGCTAAAATAAAAAAGAAAAATAAAGAATTGGGATATAGACAGAATTTTCATGAAATATGTGCAAAAATATGCACTTCTATACATCTTTATAATGACTCTTACAAAGGACTTTAAAAATCAATGGCAAAGGAATCAGAAAATTTTATGATTTGTTCTGTGGTCCATTTCTTTTTGACTTCTTAGTCAATCACTAAGGTGATTTCTCATCCTCTATATACCGGGAAGTTATTTCTGTTTCTCTGAATTCATCATTGTTGTGCCTCATGATTGACTTAGCTATTTCAGAAGGATATTTTCTGAAAGATAAGCATCCAATAAAGTAAACTTTGTCTTGTTAAAAGAGCATTACAATGCTAACAATGACGAAGGGTGTTCCCCGTTGCAATGTTAATCTTTCATTGGCCTTTCTGCCTGTAAGACTTAGAAAAAATATTCCTTCATCCCATAATAAAGAGAAGTAGCTGTAAACACATATATGAACATGTAGATATTAATACAAAATCTATTAATTTCAGAATTCCATTGCCAAAGCAAGATTTCTCTTAAAAATTGTAATTATCTTTGTATTCTCCAGCAGAAATATTGTTGTTCACATACTGCATTTGTATATATCATAACTCTGTAAAAATTTTTTAGAAGGTGACATTCTGAAAAATACTAAATGCCACGTTCAGCCCGGGAAGAAATGATGAGACGATCCACGTTGGGGTAGGACGAAGCAACTTTAATGGAGAACAGGAGGGAGTGGACCACGGATAGAGGGAGCATCGGACTTATATAGACTAGGATCTGAGGGCGGATCTAAGGCGGGGAAAAGGTGGTGTGAGGGGCGGAACACGGCAGGGATTGGACCGCGAGGAAACCAGGGCGTGACTTACTCGGTGGGGTGATCGCCGAGCAGCCAATGGGGAAAGGAAGGGAAACAACCAATGGGAGTAAGGGAGAACTGGGGTAGCAACAACCAATCAGAACACATGGAGACAGAAAAGCCCGCGAAACATGAGCCAATAGGAACATTACAATAATGACAACTGCAAATACACTTATTACAACCGCGAAATAACTGGCCTAACTCTAATACAAACGCGTAAAACTGAGACTATGGAACTTGACTAACATCTTAACCACTCTGCGATTGATCGAGACCTTCTGTCACGCTCAGAGACTTTCCTTTCCAACCAGCGAAATCCTTGACTGGTTCCCCCACAACTAAACAGCTGAATTCATTAAAACAGCCTTATGAGGAAGTAACCAAACGGCTGTCGGACCCTTGCAGTACTACCCTTTTTCATGAAAAAAACCTGTAAAGCAGAGGGAGACATGAAATGAGAAAATTTTATGGCAGATTTAACTGAAAAGTAATTGTTTTCTATGTGAATAGAATTATTCAATAATCTGTTATGGAATTTCAAAATAAATCTAACATGTTCACTAAGCTAGTTCTGAATGACAGAACAAAAATGCACTGTAAGTGGACAATGTTAAGGCAATCTAACACTAAACCAATGTTCCTAGAAGATGTGAAAATAATTACATGTTCTGCCTGAGCTACTAAGTGGAGAAACATTCTGTCTCAGGCTCCTCTAAAGCATGTCAATTTCCAGTTTTTATGTTTTCCATTTTGAGTGCACAACCTGCTTGAGAATGCAGCGATTTGAAAACAATGTCTGCTAACAACAATGACTCCTGAAAATGTGATCCTGAACAGATTCAAAGTTCCTCTGTGGAAAAAATTACTGATAGAAAACACCATTCATTCCCTCAGAAGTCACAACAAGGAACTAAAAAATTAAATATCTTAATGAGCCTATATCTTGCTACTTGTAGGTTTTGCATTGGCATTCTACCATTTGCTTAAACATTTACTCTGAGATAGGCAAAGTTTTATGCTTAGCATGACCCATGTGCTCCTGTCATTGAGATTAAGCCTTCATTTTTATGAGACTGCTTCATCCATTCTGTACAGATCAGTCTACTTATAAAGAAAAGGATTTTAATGTGACAAAAAAATAGTATTGCATCTAATTTTAGAATGACCTGAAAGTTAACTTTGAGAGAGAATAATTTTAAGATACAGAGACATCAGTTTTTTCAGTTCTGAGAAAAAAAATTCTTAAAAACTTTTGCCTATTACAAATCCACGTGGTTGGTTACCAAATCATATCCTTTTATCTTCAGCAAAGCCAATGATTTTATATAGGTCTAGCCAACAAGAACCTGTTGTGTTTCATAGGGATGGGGTAAATAGTTTTCTAACCTCATTTTTAATGTTATTCAAATTTTGTATTCCACATTATTCATATCCTTTGCTCCTAAAAATTACTCATTTTTAAATTATTTTTATTAGAGTTGTAACAAAAATTCATAGTAAATTAACAATATTCCTTTTGTTTACACAGTGTCAGCTTTTTAACTTGCTAGTCACCCATACCTAATTTCTCTTATTGACTTTTCATTGGAGATTGTCACACTTATAGCATGACTATACATTAAAGCGATGAGCGATGTTAGTGAACTCTGTCTCTGAATCAGAAAGCAGACTTTACACTGAAGCTCAGTGTATCTTAATTTAGGGCAGGCCTCTGAAGAGGCTAGGCAATTCTATTTAGATGGTTAGTGTGTAGGTCCATGCCAGAATGATTGCATGTCCTCATTTTCCTTCTATTTTAAAATTTTGTTAAAGTAAAAAAGTAAAAGTAAACTTTTGCTCTTCAACATGTTAAATGCTTCTCTTCTATAATTAATGTTACTTCTGAGTGGTAATTAATCTGAGAAATAATCTTGCAGTGCAGTTAGTTTATTGTGGTGTTTATACATAAAATAACTATGACAAGTAGAAAGGAAGAACCAGGATCAGAGTAAATATTGCTCACCTGTCTGTTGAATACAAGGAACATCTATTTCACCAGATTGAACTTAAAAATGAGAGGATTTAACCCCATCTCCAGAAAACAGGCAACAACTTGTTCCAACAAGCAGTGTTCCTCCTGGCTCTTCATTATTGTTCTGTTCCAATATGCAGCGTAAAATTTCCATTCTTTATACTGTTTTCATAGATTCAACCTTAATTACATGAGTCATTGTTTAACCCTAGGCAGCAGCCAAGCCTCATGCAGCTGCTCCATCATTTCTCCACCAGCAGGATGAGAGAGAGAATCAGAAAGGTAAAAGCTAGAAAATTTATGTGTTGAGATAAAGACAGTTTAATAGGAAAAGCAAAAGCCACACACAAGCTAATAAGAACAAGGAAGTTACTTCTTCCCTTGGGAAGGCAGGTGTTCAGCCATTTCCAGGAGAGAAGGGCCTCAGCCACGTGTAACAGCTAGTAGGGAAGATAAACATTGTCACTACAAACCATCCCCCTCTTCCTCCTTATTTCCCCAACTTTATATATAAAGCATGATTTCATATGGTATGGAATACATCCTTGCTTGGTCAGTTGGGGTCACTTGTCCCAGCTGTTTCTCCTGTCAAATTCTCATGCACCCCAACTCTCCTTGCCGTAGAAGAAACAGAAAAGTCCTTAACTCTGTGTAAGCACTGCTCAGAATTAACACAAATATCTCTGTTATCATCACTGTGTTCGGTACAAAGACAAAATACATCCCCACAATAGCCACTCTGAAGAATATTAACTCTACCTTAGCCCAAAGTTGCACAACACAGGAGCAAAAAATAAACTCACAACTGTATTATCTGGGTGACCAGTTTGTGTATTTCTCTCAGTGTATGTTTGTAAAGCTTGAAACATGACTTTTGAAGTTGTGCAATTACTTACAGAAGCCTGTATCACATTCCACCTCCACCATAATCCCCAGCCCCATTATTTCCACCATCCATAACTCATTATTTGTCTTTCATTAGCACTGGTGTCAAAAACCAAGATGCTCCTGGCAATGTATCTGCACATAGAAGGAAGGAAAAGAGATAAAGAGAGGATCTCTGAATAGTGAAAAACTTTCTTGGCCAGTAATACGTACTCTGCGTAATATAGCATTATACCAACCCATATAATCTATGATGTCTTAAAGACAATGGATTTAGACTTTTGGACTTTATGGAGAAATTGAACAGAATAGCTGTGGTAGAATACTTTTGCTATTGAAAGATATTCCAGTCAATGTATACATTTTAACTTCTTGTTCAGGTAGGTTTTAAAGCTGTCTCTTAGTATCTTACACTACAAGGTTATTTCTGTAAATTGATTAAATATATTAAAGGCTTTCATGACTAACCAGTATTATTTTCTTTTTTTTGGTCTCTAAAGACAGCAGTATTTTCTGCATGACAAAGTAAATTAATACAGGATGATACAGATTTATGAAGAACCTTCACTTTTGATTATATTATTTGTCTTATGCTGACTCTCAATTTGAGAATAGTAGTGTCAATTCACTGAGTTTAGCTATTTTACACTTTCCATTTTGTTCTGAACTTACAGATACTCTTCCTATGTAGCTGGGCCTCCCTAGGCCACATGAGTTTTTTGATTTTGATGAGTGTTATATTTAATTTAGTTGTCTAATATGAATTCTTTTTGGCCCCATAGTACCTTTCTCTGCATTATTCCACTTGGCCTGGGATTTGTCTTCTGAGCTGCAAGGGGAATAACTTGTCCTACAGCAGCCTGGAGCTGTTCCTTTCCCATTCAGTCAGACTCCTCATCACCCTATAACCTTTTGAAAGGTAACAACACTTTAAGAATAACCTCCACTCTATAATGTCTATGTTAGGGAAAAAAAGACACAATAAAATATAGACAAAACACTCTCCACTTTCAGGGTGTATCACGGGTTTCAGACTGAAAGCTTCCCTGCTTCCCTTGTGTGTCCACTATTTCAGAGTCATGCTATCTATTTTTTCATGAAATTTGACATACCATAGAACACAATCATGCTCTTGTCTGCAAGTCCTAATTAGTTCTATCGTTTCTCAGAGACTGGGAGCTACTGCACTTATTGCTCAACAACAGTAATAATGTACATGCACTATATTAAAAATATTTTCTTGAATTTATAGCCATATAGTACAACATGTTTACTTCATGGGATGGCTTATTTCTGTCTGTCAGCTAGTGCAGTAATTAAACCCACTGACCACAAGTAAGCAGTGTATTTTCATGTATTCACTAAACAAGTTTAATAATAATTACACATACTGTGCAATTTAGGAAGCCTCTTTTATTTCCCTTGTGTACCTTTTAAACATTGTATTTGTTTGAAATGGTTTACTGTACATTATTTAAGGGCCAGTAGCAGTAAAAATTATTCAGTTATGTAAAAAAAACCAAAAAAGAATTTCTCTATCAGCTATACATTTATTTGAGTAGTTTCACAGTACCAAATTTTATGAATTGACAGAGGAAATAGAACTTCACTCTCAGACATTGACAGTTGCTCACCTACACAATTTTTTGGTCCTTAGTTTTGTCCATGTTATTGTGGAAATAACCAATGACATTAGCCAATATTCATCCTGATACTTTAATCACAAATGAAATTAATTTTAATAACAAACCAAACAAACCCTCTACCTGTCTATGTCATTAGAAGAATAGACTGAATGGGTAAATGAAAAACAAAACAAAACAAAACAACAACAACAACAAAAAACCAAAACACAAAAACCCCCAAAATGAAACAAATCCCCCCCCAAAAAACCAAAAAAACAAAACCCCCACAATCTTCCACCGAGTTAGGGATTTTGTTGGTGAAAGACACTGAACTTTATGAAGCTGTGTAATACTAAATCCAAAAGACTGAATGGACAATGCTCCTTTTTACACACCAGATATTTTTGGGTCAGAAGCACCTTGTGGGAGTATGTCTGTGTGCCTGTGTGCTGGGGAAGGGAACCAGGCCCTTTGCCCAGCGTCCACACAGTCAGACAAGAGGTCCACTGTAGTCTGAGGCCACATGGCACAGGGCAAGCATGGGAAATCTATGAATCAGTAAGGTCCATCTGGTAGCCCACTCACACCACACTCCCTGGAGACTCTGGTTGACTGTTGCACCCCTCACTTTGCCTAGGGGGACAGTGAACGGTCAGTGAACCAAAGGTCCCACATGAAGGAAGTGGCCAAAATAACCAAAGTCTATAAACAGACATGCACAAGGTCTTCATCTGGCCTAGCCTGCTCTCCTGAAGCTGTCAACATGTGACATTCTAAGTGGTAATTACATTTTACTCTGCTCTTTTTCTCTCTTTAGTCTTTCTTCCCATAATTGCTCTTCCTTTATTTTTTTTTTAATTATTTTTTTTTTCCTCCTCTGAGTAACTTAAAACACTTGTTTTCTGTAAGTTGTGGCTACTCACTTAAGTTGCATGAAGTTTGCATTTGCTGGGTGTAAAAAAAGTTCCTTACCATAGCAAGATTTGTTAGTTTCAGTAATCTGTTGTAATGTTTTTGTAAAGGTGCATCTTTGTTTGGGTTTTTTTTGTAAAACCCTTTTTGATAAAACATCTATATTCTCACCAAATTAAAAAAAAAAAAAAACAAAAAACCGAAAAAAAACCCAAAAAAACCCTAGAGAAATAGAACAGGCAGTCCTGTTAGTTATATAAAAATTCTTAAAATGTTTCATCTAGGTTACATGGAAACTTTTGAAGAACATACATAGCTTGTACATGTCATGAAGTCATGGGCATGCTGAAAATTGGGGTCCTCATATTAGTCTATCAAAATTAACATCTGTGATCATGATCACTTGATCATGATCATGAAAATGCATGACTGCATTTTTATCTAAGCAATAAATGGCCAGATCCAAATAGTGACAAAGTTGGTTAAAAAATTATAAATACGTATCGTTATGTATTATACATATTATATGTCTTATAAATATATATCTGAGCAGCTGTTTCTGCATCAGAAAATTATTAAACCTTCTCAACTGTTTTTGTTTTGGAAAGTGGACTGGCCTCAATCAAGATATCTGACTGCCCTTCATGATTAAATGGTTTCATTTCATATGTGAATTTAACAGTATTATGATACACTTGAGGGTTGTGATACTTAGTGTTTTATTTTGCTGTTCACTGTTTTTCCATGAATGTAGCTGGGTTTCACCTTTTGCAAGTAAAAGCATACAGTGCAACTGATTACTGACAAAGCTAATAAATTAAAGAAACGCATACCTGCAGGTAATTAAATTAGACTTGGCAAAAGTTGTAGAGATTAATGCATGCAATAAAAGTATGTGCCTTAATCACTTCCACTGTCAGCTGTAATTTATGGCAGAACGTCTTTACAACAATTTGCTTTATCTAAAATTTAAAGGCATGTATATGCAGAAAGAAAGGATACTGCAATTTGGGCTGGTGTCTTGTGAATTTTTAAAGATTCCACAACATGCAGAACACCACTACCAAGCAACACTGAACTTCGGTACATAAAAATGTACATAAATAAATTTGACAAGTGTCCTGAACTAATATGACACCTAGGGACATTGAACCACAGATATCTGGTACAAGACCTGTTGGAAGTCACTCCTTCAATTCACTCAATTCACAACAATTTCTATACAGGTCTATTTACTTACAGGATTGTCTTTCCACAGTTTTTGTTCAACTTACCTTTAAAAGTATCATACACGTGAGTGCTATGTAGGTAATCCAGCTAGGAAAAAAAGGGATGGGTGACATGAATATGACGGAAAAGGAAGTTTCAGCCTTCTAAAGTTAAAACACCTTATTAAAAAAAATAAAAATATCATCAACAAGCCATTTTAGACATGAATAAAAGATTATTTATTTTTTTTTTATATATGCATGTAGGGTTCCATCATTTTGCAAATGGATTTTTGCACAATCATTTCTTTGCTACAACTTCTTTAAAAGAGATAAAATAATCACATTTTTTTAATATACACATTTATGAGAATGTGGTTAATAATCTGCAGCATTTTGACACTGAAAGAATAGAGAGAAAAAGATGTATCTTCACAGTACTGTGACAAAAATATTTATCACTGCAAACAGGATGACGAAGAACAGAATATGTATACTGATAAATTTTAAAGCTCAGACTTGGACATACAAAGGTTTGGGGGCAACTAAGATTCACATACTGGCTGAGACATTTATTTCACAAATTGTTACAAAGACATCTACATTAAAGCAGATTTAGGTTGTAAATTCTATTTTCATATGGATGTTTACTGCACGGTATGCTTAAATTCATGATAGAAACAGGATTTTAAACATACATTTTTCTCTTTATATATTCTTCACTGAATGCACTGGCTTTCTTGATGGGTGTGCTTCTGTCCTATTATTCATATAGGAAACCTATAGACATATAGGAGATCTCTGAACTCCACTTCCTCAACTCAGTATTCTAGCTTTAAAGCTATCGCATCCTTACTATACCAATAGGTACAACCAACTCACAGAATCTGAACCTAGATTTTTATTAAACTTTAACTGAAAACTCAATGTTTCCTATTTCAGAAATTTTGTTTAAGTCATTGTGGTGGGTTGACCTGGGCTGAAAGCTAGGTGCCCACTAAGTTGCTGTATCATTCCCCATCCTCAGCTGGAGAGGAGAGGGAAAATAGAACAAAAATGTCATGATAGGGACAGGGAAGGATTGTTTACCAATTGCTGTCACAGGCAAAACAGACTTGACTTGCAGAAATTAATATAAGTTATTGCCAATCAAATCAGAGATAAACCCAAATTTTAAAACAGTTTTGCCCAACCTTCCCTTGTTTCTGAGCTCATCTTCACTCTCAATTTCACAGTCTCTTTCCCCACAGTGGCACAGGGGAATAGGGAATGTGGGTTGTGGTTGGTTCATCATACATTGTCCTCAGCACTCCTCACATTCTTCCCCTGTTCCAGTGTGGGTCTCACCTATAGTCCTCCAGAAACTGTATCATTGTGTGTCTTCTTCCATGTGGTGCAGTCCTTCAGAAACAGACTGCTCCAGTGTGGGTCCTGCCAGAAGTCCACTCCAGCGTGATCTTCCCTCGGGATAACAGCCTCCTTTGGGCACATCTGTCTCCTCCAACATGGGGCTCTTTAAGTGTTGCACTCCCATTGACCTTCATGGGCTGCAAGGGACATCCTGCCTCACCATGGTCTTCACTGCAGACTGCAGGGAAATCTGAACTCTGGTGCCTGGAGCATCCGTTCTCCTCCTTCTTCACTGGGATTGGTGTCTGCAGAGCTGTTTCTGTCACATATGTGCACTCCTCACTTCCAGCTGCTGTTGCACAGCAGCTTTTCCTCCCTTCTTAAATTGTATTGTCCCAACAGCACTACCATCATCACTGATGGCTTATCCTTGGCCAGTCACAGGTCTCTCTTGGAGTCAACTGGTATTGGCTGTTTCAGACACAGGAGAAATTTCTGATATCTTCTCACAAAAACCACCTCTGCAGACCCTCTCTACCAAAATGTTGCCATGTAAACCCAATACAGTCATCAAAGAAGTCTGATAGCAGCCAGAGTTGATTTTCAGTAAAAGGCTTAAAAAATGTGTATTTCTTTTGCAGTCTAAATATCAATTCTTCAACTGGGGTCACAGACTCAAAGTCCAAACAGTAACTCAGAGTACAGCATATTTTGACAGTTTTTATTGTGAGGACACACTTTCTAGAAACCTGAACAAGGCTACTTAGTTTTGAGGGAACAGAAGTTGTTCAGTACAGCTAGTTGAGGGAAAAGTGGATTCTAAAAGGTTTATTTACTGAAATAATACTAACTGTAAGCCAACCCTGACTCCCATCCATTTCAAATCAGCCAAACAAAATTCTGACCTTTAGTAATTTAGACATGTTGAAAGCTTGACCTCTTGTCTGTTTGGTAATTTTTTTTGTTTGTTTTTTAATAACAGAACACATGACATTTTTTAATATCTTCCTATCATCATGTCCCTTTTAAAGACATTTTTGTGGGGTTCTTTTTGTAGGTGTTTTGTTTGTTTGTTTGGGTTTTTTTAGGGGTTTTTTGTGCCTTTTTTAAAATTTGCTTAAAATCTTTGGAAATAGTTTTTTTATGCTATAAAGCTAATTTTAATGTCTTGAAATATGAAGTATACAAAAATGTGCAGTTTAAAATAACATATTCAAATATTATGGACCTTTCAGATTCAGTTAATAAGGTTTTATTTCTCATTGTTGCTGTTAGGATTAATCTCAAGGCTGTAAAATAAAATGAGATCAATTTTCTTAGTACAAGCCTCCATGTTTGAATAACAATTGTTTTAACAAAAAAAAAAAAAAAAAAAAAAACAAACAAAGGAAACTTTTCTCTTTGTCTATATGTTTTATAAAGTTCATACCCATTCATGACATAACAGTAACACTACCCCAGAACAGATTAGAGACTGTATTGTCCTTTTAATGAATTTTGTGTACAAAAAGAAATTGTCTGATTAATCACAGCATTGCAGATTTTATTTGGCAAACCCCACTTTGACATGAATATGCAGTTGTGCACTTTGTGCTGAGTGTGGCTGCTCTTATCACTACTGGGACCTTCTAGTATCTCAGAGCTGTCATAGTACAGAGGTTTCTTGAGATAAATCACTTAGCAGTAGCTGCAGGCCCTTCCCAAGTAACAGATTAGATACTGTACATGCAGGGTAATGCAGAGTGAAGCAGACTAACTGAATATTCTGGAATCTAAATCAGTAGCATCCTCCTCCCCAGTTAAGGCTCAAACCTGGCAAAGTGTCATAGAAACTGGTGAAGTTCATTCTTCATAAGGTCAGTGTAGTCTGGAATAAGAATATATTGAGCCAGCATAGCAAATACATTGGCACTGTGGGCATTTTTTTTGCTGCTGTTTGCTTTTTCTGACAGGTTAATTTTTTATCTTGCTTTCACTGTTATACAAATACAGCTGAGGATCCTTTCTTGTGCATAGCATTGCTCCCTAGAAGGGAGTAACTGCCACAGGAAAAACCAAAAGTGAATTGTGAGTAAGCTTTGATAGCTCAAGTCCAGAATACCGTTAATTTGATGCTGTTCCTAATGATTTCCTTGTTGATTTGAGGTGAAAGAAAACTGTATTCAAATGAGATTTACAAACATTAAAGCCAAGCTTCAGTTAATGATTTAACAGTACCATATTAGATCATAATACGTAAGGTTGTGGTTTAGAAACAGATAATACCACCTAAAACCAGGGCCCCTACATTTCTCCCTTCTTGTCAAAAAAATCAAGAGAATTTGTCAGTACACCTGCCTTGCAAGTCCTTTTATTGTAATAAGGACACAACACATAACTTCTCATTTTCTGCTGAACATCATTACAAAAGGATGGGAAAATCTTACCATCAGGCCTTTCGTTTGACACATACAGAACTGCTATCCACTTTCTTCAACCAGTAATATAAAATGTTCTTAATATCACTCAACTCCTCAAAAATTTTAGACTTCTGAGTTTTTTTTTTTTTTAAATTAAATCATCTTGTCCAATATCTATGTATTCAATAACCATGTACAAAAGTATGTCTTCTAAAATTCACCTTCACCAAAATTGCCAACATATTAGGAATAATTGTTGCAAGACGTATAGTTATTTATTTACTAGAGAATTTTCTCTTTAAAAATGAAGAGCTATTGAAAGAATGTGAAAAAGATGCCACCTTTACATTACAGCATAAGACAATTAAGGGGAAAGCATGGTGTAAGACCCCAGAGTTTGAGCTACAAGCTTACTGAAGGGATTTTACTTTAAAAGTATACAAGGATCCACAAATTCACCCATCAAGTTTATTAGAAGAGCCTTCAGTTCTCTTAAAACCTTAAGAGATAGCACAAAAGAGTTACATTACACACATTTTCTCAGGAGGTCTTTTACTAACTTTAGAAAATAAGTGAACTTGGTAAAAGTTTAAAGGGCAACATCCAATCAAAGAAAAGCTTTCCTCAAAACATTGACTTAGTACATGCTAACCCCTACAATTTAGCAAAATACAACCCATCCAGTCATAAGTTACCCAGAATATCAAAAGAGTAAATGAAGAGAGAAAGAAGGAAAGAAAGAAAGAGAATTATAGCTACTACCCCTAGACGCAGTGTAGATCCAGCTTCCAGGAATCCAAGAAGATGACAGTGTCCAAACAAACACAATGGCCACATGTTGCTGCTTTTATGTGCTCTAGACACCTGTGACCACACCTCTCACCCCCAGGCAGGACTTCCCATGTGCCAGCCAATCCAGGACTGAGTTGGGGGCTCTGGGGGGTGGTTGGGCAGTGCTCCCAATGTCCAGGCACTAAGGCTGTCCTAGGGCGCTCAAGAAGGTTTGCAAGGCTGGGAAGTGGAACTGGGATCACACCACCTCTGTGAAATTCCACCTGTCCCTCCCCCTGACCCCCCCAAACATACACACACATACACTTGAGTTGGTCTGAGCCAATAATAAATATAAGAATCCAGTGTCTCACATATGTTGCCTGTTTTAGGGAGAATATTAAAACTGAAGTGAAGAAACAAGGGGGGAGGTTTAGCTCAATAGCAGTGGTAGGCTTAATGATGTTTCTTGTATGAAATGAGCATAATAATGCTATTGTACCCTGGAAACATATAATTGAATATTAAAATATTTATCCTAAAGACTTACGTACTGATTTTGTCTGAGAGAGAGTTAGCTTTCTTCATAGTAGATAGTATAGAGATATGTTTTGGATTTGAGCTGAACGATTGTTGATAACAGAGGAATATTTGCATGCAAGACAAGGAGGTGATCTGAGACTGCTAACATGGCCTTCCTAGGGGCAAATCATGCCTGACCAATTTAGAGGCCTTCCATGATGGAGTGACTGCAATGGTTGACAAGCAAAGACCTACCAATGTCATTTAGCTAAGTTTCTTTAAGGCCTTGAGAATATTCTCAAAAAACATATTTATGTCCAAATTGGAGGAATGTGCATTTTAAGAATTGACTATTCTGTGAATAAGGACTTGGATGGATGGATGGAGTTGTTGTGTACTGTAGAAAAATGATAGCAGTGGGTAAATATTCAACAAAGATATCTCTAGTAACTTTTAAAATGAAAGGGACATGCTAAAACAAATAAGCTAACAAATATACATATTTTTGTAAGAAAAATAACTGTGCTCTCACAATATTAGTAATAAGTAGGCGTTCTTGCAAAGTTTGAGTGTACTCACAGTTAGCAGTAAGAAACAACACAGTTCCTCGTTGCACAGCTGCCAGTTACAGAGAGGTGTAGTTTGCCCAGATACGATGTGACCAATCAGCAGCACAGAATGTGTCATGTGGCTCTGTCCTCCAATTTGAAGAGCGCTGGAGTCTCCATTTAGAAAAAATGTCAGATCTTCAGAGACCCCTAATAAGCACCTAATGGGAGACATACAGTAGACGTGCCAGGAAGTCTGTAACCCTGGAGTATCTCAGCCACTGGAGAAATGGAGAGACCAGTACACTGGCAAACGTATTAAAGGGGCTGTGACCTCCACTGAGTTGAGAAACCTCACTGAAGTTTGTTCAGTGAACTCTTGCTTTTATTCAAATAAAAGTTTCTTATTTTCTAAAGTTACCTCCTCTGTCTCCTGGCTATTTATATGTTTTCCAATACTTGGATTTTCAGAATAATGGTATTCAAAGGAGTATTTTTTTTAAAAAAGTTACCTCAGGCTGACATACTGCACAATTCCAAAGGGAAACCATCTGTATTAGGGAAACTTTAGCTACTTTATAAAATTCACTACTAAACTCCAATGTCTTTCTGTCTTCATTAAGAAACTAAGACAGGAAAAAAAAGTGTTTAGTTAAGTTGGTGTTGTCAAAATGTCTGTTTTTCTTCCACATGGGAAGAAATAACTTGTTTTATAGTTTTACAAAAATTCTGTTGGAAATACCTGTGCCACATCCTGTGACAGAAAACTGTGACTTTGATATGGCTGCTTAATCTGTTGGACAGTCTCAGAAAACACACCTTCATAGCATAGCTTTTGTGCTATGGACATTGTGCTAAACAAATATGTGCCTTGGCAATGTAAGTCCAAAGTGTCAGACTAAAGGCAGGAGCAATATCGAAATTTCAGATATTCACAAGATACAGAAGCCTGTGAGAAGTTGCATGATGGGCCCTAAAACCAACTGTGAGTTAGATATATTCCCTGCTTTAGATGGTGGATGGATGGGTGGGTGGGGGTTATGAATGTGAACTTAGACACTCTTACATGTGTTTCTGTGGGTGGGAGGGAGACAATAGTCTATTGTTAGTCCAGAAAATAACACAATCATTGCCATATAATAATTCATAGTTATCTTTTTGTGTTTCCTGTGTAGCAGAGAAGTATACCCTTTTCTGTTATTTTCTGTGAGTAGATGGCTTTCCCCCATTTTCCTTTTCCTTATTTTTTCTTCCTCCCGAAAGATAAATGCTCTCTCATTTTCACATGCACTTCTGCTCCGAGCTCTCATTACAGTTCTCACTGTGCCTTACATCTGGCAAGCTTAACATGTCACTACTCGTCCTGAGAACCAAAGTGCACTGGAATACTCAATAAACCAAGAGAGTTATCTGACTCATTTTACCTGGCAGACTATGTGCATGTCATTTCTGTAAAGCACCTTTCATGCTTCTGCCAGCCAAGAGCCTTCACACATTCCATCTATTTTGAAATAAGCATCCCTTGTGTAGCAGTATGTGCACCTTTATGCATATTTTGCCATCTACTCTTGTTTTAACTGAATCTAGACAATGATCTTCTGACGCTTGCAGACTTTAAATTTCTTTGACTGTCAAGAGGACTTTCAGAATCACAGTCATTGTGATGCTCTAAAATACACAGAAAAGACAATTGTGTGTGTGCAGTAAATGGATTATAATTTTCAGAGATTTTCCTCAAAGATCTACAGCATTACCAGAATTACAGAGTGCTGTTTATTCTACTAAAAACAATGACCCTCCCTGTAGCACTGTAAGTAGGTTTTGTAGAATTTAAACTGATTTCAGACAAGTTTAAAGTGACCTGCTGCTGCTGAAGAGTGGCTCTTGATTGGAAGAGGGCAGGAACAAGCAATTGCCTTTCTTGCCTAAAAAACATAAGTTATGAAAAACAGGAAAGCCACAGAGAAAGAACACAATGAACAGTGAATTTCTGTTCTATTCACTTTTGTTAATATAATATCTCTGCCTGTCCTTCAAAACAAAATAAAATAAATAAGTTAATATTGAAAGTTTTTATTTGTCACTCATCTTCCTCTGCCCAAAGAGATGTTGCTTTTGGACACTGTGCCTTCTAAACCCATGCCAGACTGTAATTCAATCTGCATTGTTCTTGAAATGATGGAAAACAAATTGAGAGTCCTCTGATTCTTCATGCTTGCCATTCACACAAGGGGTAAAGAGGGGTCGGGGATTCGGGTATTGTCAGTCGAGTTCTTTTCAGAGATGTGTTGAAAAAAGGCACTTTAAAAAAAAAAAAAATAGAATCAAATGCTACTTTAAAAAGTATTCCTTCAGTCTAAATTGTGACAAGAAAGTAATTAAAATGTATTAGGAGTTACAGTAGTTAAGCAAATATTCAGTGATTTCCTACAAAATGTTGAGCAAGGAAACAAGAAGCTTGAAACACATATTCTTACTTACTTTGTACCTTTTTTTTTTTTTTTTTCCCCTTTTTCTCATAAATCATGGCAGGAAACAAAGCTTCAGCAGGTTTGCTACGAATGCTTCTTAGGTAAATTACTGCTTCAGGTAGCTTAAATCACAAACCACATAAAAATAAACCAACAATAGATGTAACTAACACGGAAATTTGCAATGACTAATTCTGTGGCTTAGGCTTGAAAGTGTATTTTCTCTATCATATTGCCAACCTGCCCTCATTTGAAGCTCAGATAAAGGAAAAAAAAAATAAAGAAAGCAAGAGGCTCTCTTCCTTTCCTTTGTTTTACTGTTTATTTTTCCTTTTTTGGCTTTCAGTTCTAGGAGTGTCTTACACATTTGAGGGAATGCTTGACATTATTAATTAGATAGCTATACTAGCTGTCATAGTGATGAAATCATTAACATTGAACATACAATATTCATTAGCATGCTTATGTGTGCTTTTCCAGGTGAGTTATAATTGTTACTTATTTTATTTTCTATCCAAGATGCAAAAACTGCAATCATAGAGACTGAAAACAGGTGTCATTGTATATAGAATCCTCCTCTGCAAGTCAAGGTCAGAAAAAATTTATAAAGTGTGTATTTCTGTTGGAGGTTGGGATGTAGCTTTCAGCTTTTCATGTGTGAAAGGCCTCCCTTCTCTTCTCCTTTTTTCTCTTTTTTTGCTAATAAAAATTTAATAGCAGTACCCATATGGCACAATATTTTTTATTTGTCCTTCCCCAAGCATAGCAAAAAAATGGTCTACTGCCTTTTCAATAATATCTTTTCTAATATATTGAAGAATTTATAAGTTCTTATTTCATACACACTACTAATTTAATTTGTACTTTTAAAAGCTAACCATAATAGAAGGAATAATCCTTCAGTGCTTGAAAGGAGTCTTTGTGTAATAACACCAACAATCCCACCACTTTAAAGTTTGTATCAAAGCTTTCCTTTCTCCTCTTCATATTTCCCACCCCAGAAACATAGTTTTAGGTACTTCTGTTAGAGGTTTGGACTTCTGATTTGTGCACTGTTTATTCAGATAACCAAATCTTGAAGCAGAATTGGATGTCTGCAGCTTTGTTTATACCTAGTTCCCCTATGAACATTTCTCAGATGGCCTGCTCTGCTGAGGGCTACCTGTTTTGACTTGACTTTAATCTGATGAGTTAAAGGGATAGGAGGGGAAAAGAGGAGGGGAGAGGAGGAAAGGGAAGAACAGTTATCTAAATGCCTATTGGATTCTGACAGGTCTGGCCCATTGGCTACCTCTCTAGGAAATATTTTCCAGCATTTGATGGCTCTCTTGGTAAAAAATGATTACTAGTGTCAGTGATCCTCCCATCTGTACTGTCACTGGATACCGAGGAGAAGACATTGGAATCCCTCTATTTCCCCTTCTCAGGAAGCTGCAGAGAACAATAAGGTCACCCCTCAGGCACCTTTTTTCCAAACTTAACAAGTTCGAGTGACTAACCTTTGTCACTCCTCATGGTATATGCCTTCCAGTGCTTTCACAAGCTTTGTTGCCCTCCTCTGGGTGCATTCAAAGACCTTAGCATATTTCTTAAATTGTGGGGTCCAGAGCCACACGTAGTACTCAAGGTGAGGCTGTGCCAACATTGAATACAATCAGTTCTTTTGATTGGCTGGTGATGATGTATTGGCTGTACCCCAGGGTGCAGTCTGCCTGGGCATACTGCTCACTCATGTTGAGGCTAATATTACCAGAACCCTAGATCCGATTCTGCAAGGCTGCTCTCCAGTCACTTCTCCTCCATTTTATACTTGTGTTTAGTGGTACTCTGTCCGAAGTGCAGAATTTGACATTTATTCTTACTAAATTTCATGCTATTGATGATTACCCAGTGCTACAATCTACCCAGATTCCTCTGCAAGGATTCTTGTCCCTTAATCAGCTCCAAGGTAAATATCATAGATAAACTTGCTAGTAGAGTAGTCAGGTTCTGCATTTAAATCATTAATAAAAATATTGAACAGAACTGCTCCTGAAGTTGAGAACTGAGAAACACCACTGGTGGCTGGTTGCTGGCCAGATGTAGCTGGTTCTTCACAGTGGGACAACTCATTCAGTGACAGACAGTATCAAAAGGCTTATTTAAATCCAGAAAAAAAAAAAAAAAAACCGTATTCCCCTCATCCACTAGCAGGTGGCCTTATTGTAGAAGGATATCAAATCAGTTAGATAGGATTTTCCCTTTCAGAGCCCATGCTGACTGTGCCTGATGCTTGTGCTGTCCTTCAAATGCCTTTCTGTAGAACTCAGTATGATCTTTGAGAGATATATAGTTGAAGCAGTTTGGGTCAGTTCCTCAGAATGACTGGTCTAGCCTCTTTGTCTAGACCTCTTAGTCTAGAAATAGTCAGATATGTACCCTAGAAAATGTTAAAGTAAATAGCAACTTTGTCATAGTAACCAGGTCTCTTGAAGAAACAAAATCCAAGCTGCAGATGCTTAAATAATTTATACAACTAAATATGGAAGCTGGATCTGGGCCTGAAGTTTTAACAATGACTATGTTGAGCCATATCTTTAGTTACTCTTTTTTGCTGTTCCTAAAGGCCCTCAATAAATTTTCTGTATGAATAAATTTAGAAGCACTATTTATCATAATTTTTAAGTTTTTTTACAAATTGAAACATTTGTGCTTAAAATTTAGTTTGTTACCAAGCATTGCAATTTACAAATGTTCACAGACAGAATACCACAGATCTTATTAGTTAATAAGATAATTAATTTGTATTAATCATCTTATTGGCTAATAAGGTGATTGATTTATATTAATGCTATTGATTGCTTTATATTAATGCTATTGTCTTTTCAAACCATAGTGCTGTGTATGATGCTTAATTCTGAGTATGACAATGGGTTGAAATTCTAAAGGAATGCTTTCTTTTCTCAAGGCATCAAACAAACATAAATACTGACTGTCCATCATGACATCCCAATAAAGCCCTCTATAAGTTTTTAAGACCTTTAGAGAGGAATGAAACTATAAGAGACACTAACTTGAGATGACACTTTAAAGTCACCTTAGTGACTATAATAATAAATAATAATAAATATTAATTACAAATATAAGCAGGTTAAATTTATGATTAGGAAATGTTTCTAAGTGGCTTGAAAAGTAACACACTTGAGATGTTAGAAATCTATTGCAGTGGTTATAATCTTCTGCAATGAAAAGCATTTACTTACTTCAGTACTCTGTATCTGACTTTCATAAGTCCTTGAGTTAGATGGTAGAGAGTATGCCTTCTGAAAGTGAGTCAGATACTTTGATTTATGAAAATGCTGTAGAAATAAAACAGGAAAAAAAAAAAAAAAAAAAAAGGAAGAAAAATGGGACATCTGGAGGAATGATATGCAGCAGTGTAAATGTAGGGGGACAAGCCAAATATCTCGAAGTATACATGGTGATCTGAGATAAACAGTCTTTCTGTTTTTTCTTACAGATGAAAAAATATAGTGCACCATCAGCTGATCCACATGCTTAAGATACCAGCAGCATTGTTAATGTAACTCAGCTTGAGTGAGACTGACTTTGCATTGTTCCATCTCTTGGATTTGCAGTAGCACCCTGTGGAAGTTCATATTACATGTTGGGCTTTACTGTGAAAGAAAAAAATAAAAAAGAAAAGAAAAAAAAAAAGACAAAATTGCTATGTAGAAATAGAAAGTCGAGTTTTGTAAGTAGAGATTCAAGCCAAGCAAGAATAAAGCCTGTGTAATGTCTAAGTGGAGAACAAGCCTTAATAAGAGAATACAGCTCCAGCTGTAAGACTTGGAGTATATTTCAACCACAGTAAACAAATTATGAATGGGCAATGTCCTCTAATTGGTTTTGTGTTTGAAAGATCAAAATGGTAAGGCACAGAGTGAACTGCACAAACATTGCTATCAAAAAATACAGTTTTAGAAAAGTGAATATTCACCAAGGAGGCCAGGAGGGAAATGGATCAGTAAAGGCACAGAAATTACACCCTGTGCTACTCTTTCTACTTGTGAAACACTGGATAATTATATTAAATATAGACTTGGACCAAATTGCATATGCAGGGGGGAGGGGAGAGGGGAAGGGAGGGAAAGGAACGGGTTGAGTTTCATGAAAGTGGAGTAGTTACCCTCTCTATACCCTACTCCTTGGAGCCTCCTTGGGCACCCTTGGGACAGCCTCAGTCCCTGGACTTGAGCACTGGGAGAACTGCCCACACCACATCCCAGAGTCCCCAACTCTGTCCCAGATTGGCTGGCACATGAGAAGTCCTGCCTGGGGGTGAGGGGAAAGTTGTGGCCACAGAGTGGGCCAGGGCACATAAAAGCAGCAACATGTGGTTTCCATCTGCGTTTGGACACGTGGACACATGTGAACTGCAGTTGCGTGGGACTCCAGCTCTAATTCTCTCTTTTTCTTTTTCCTCTCCTAATCTCCTTTTTTGATATTTTGGGTATTTTGAGGAGGAGTGGGTATTTTTTTTTATGACTAGGTGGGTTGCATTTTGCTAAATTTTAGTGATTAGCATGTGCTAAGTCAATGGTTTGTGGAATGCTTTACCTTGTTTGGATGTTGCTCTTTATACATTTCCCAAGTTCCCTTATTTTCTTAAGTTGGCCAGTAAAAGCATGTTATTTTTTACCTCCTGAGAATATGTGCAGCTTCCTCTTCTTTGCCCTCTCTCTTAAGGTATCAAAAGAACTGAAAGCCCTTTTACAAAATTCAGTAGATGAATTTTTGGAGCCTTTTATATCTTTAAAGTAAAACCCCTTCAGTGAGGTTGTAGCTTGGACCCTGGGGTCTTACATTACCCAGCCTTCAAACTACTACTTGTCTCTTCCCAGCCCCAACCCTCCCAAAAATAAAGATTCCAAGGTATTTCAATCACTTAAAACCAAAATAAGAGTTATTGTAGAGGCACTGACAGCTTTCTATTCCTTATTTGTAAAGTCAATATGTGAATGCAAAAATCTGAATTGCCTAACCATTCCCTAAAATAAAAAAAAAAACAAAACAAAACAAAAACAAAAACAAAAAAAAAACCCACACACACCCACCAAAAAACTTACCTCATTGCACACAATAGTTGTAATTATGGAATTTTCTTGCACACCAGAAAATAGTAAAGCTTTAAACCTTTTTTATTCATTAAACCAGCATAATTCTAATAGTTATGATAAAGGGGCAAAAATGAAATTTGTAGCCTTAGTCAGGCACCCCTGAACTCCAGATTGTTTGGGGATAAAAAAGGTAAGACATTTATCCCTGAGCTGAAATTATGTTCCATCTATTTTGAGTCTCGTTACAGAAATGAGAGCCTTTCCATGACGAAAAAATTTTATATTACGGCAATGTTGTTGGAGAATGCCCACCTAAATCAGTGCTGTTGAGTAATGCCTGTCTAAAGTGAGTCACATTTAAAGCAGTTGTATTTGCTGATGTTTGAAGTGCGTGAGTGGGTAAGAATATTTACAATATGTCCTGTTTTCTTGAACTAGTACAGAAGCATCAGAAAGTTGTGGCAAGCAGAGATGAAAATTCACCAGTGTAAATAAAACATATCAAGAGGAACAAGATTGTGAAGAAGGCATTGGAAGTTGTTGTTATGCAAGAGATAGCTTATAGCAAGTATTTTGTGAGCTGAGATTCTGTGATGAAATTCATGATTCAAATCCAAACACTCAACAGTAAGTGCTGGAACTTATTTACTTGGAGTAATGGAGTGAATCATGAGTACATTCAACTCACATCACTGTGTAAAAGATCAGAAACATTGTCCAGAGTTTTTCCTAAAGCTACAATGTGCTGCAGAACCAGGAATATGTCTAGAAGAGTCATGTTGGATAAAGCATCATTCTCTACTTGCTTGGCCTGGAAGATACTCTTATGCTAAAAGCAAGCCATTTACTGCTTTACTCATGAGAGATCTTAAAAAAATCATGTTGAGGGGACTGTGTTGTTTTCTAACCATTAGAAGAGTTAAGTATAATGTAACACTTTTCAATGTAATACTTTTCTATTGTTCATTTTTATTATCACATTTACCTGACTTTTAAGATTTATACATTGCAACAATTCGGTATGTACAGGATATCATAATGGAACAGAGTAATCATCAAAAAGACTACAGTGATAGTAATAGTCTCCTTTGCAAAGTATAAGACTTAAAACATATGGAACAGAAATGAATTTAAAGAACTGAAACTAGTCTGATCTATCTTGAATCAGTTATTAAACTCTGCTGGAGTGACCACCAGCCAAAAATTTAATATGAAAGCATTTTAGAATTTGTCACCAGTATACAAAAAAATCACATTCAGAATTCTGAGCCTTGCAAAAAGAAAAGTAATTAAAGACAAGTATAATTAATATTAGAAATAAACTATGTCTCTATTTTTCAGGAATACTAGCTAAAACATTGGAGAGTGGGAATGATATTTGTCCTTGGGTACTGTATTTGTATTTTGTTCTTTTGCTTTTTGATTAATATTGTTTCTTTAAAATATTATGTTTTCCGTATAAGAAATGTATCCTGCAACTTGCTGAATATTCTGACACTTGTGTGCTTGGTACACTGAAAAAAAAGTATTGTTGGCAACATAAACAAAACAAGCAAGCAAATCAATGTGCTAAAGCTAAGAACACCAAACAAAAGCTCCAGCTTAGCCATCTGAAGTTCCTGAGAAGGATAGAGGTTAAAAAAAAAAAAAAAATAAAAAAAAAAAAGACAAAAAACCAAAACAAAACAAAACAACCCAAAAACAAACAAACCAAACCCCAAAAACTAAACAAAAACAAAACAAAACCCAACCAAACAAAAAACCAATAACAACTACAAAAAAAAACCCCAAACAAACAAATAAAAAGCCTCCCCAAACTAGTACTACTTTTTGTGAAGTGAAAAAGACCAGGCAGGGAAAAAACAAGAAGAGATGACAGTGGAACTGGCTATCCAATGCTGCTTATTCTGTCTGGATTACAAGGTATAAGCTTGGCTCAATAGTACTGCAGTTTTGAAACCCTTCACATCCAGAAATTTAGCCTACAATGAGACACATTTTGGCAACATATCTAAGAAAATTGCAGCCAAAATAGTGGTTAATCAGAGAAAATATGTTGCTGTAGCTAGGGTATGTTTGGGAAAAAGTAATTAAGAAGGAACTGTAGTGAGAAACTGCTAAAATAAGATGTAGATCTGCAGAGGTATTTTTTGAACTGTCAGATTTATTATACAAAATATATTACATTTAGACTATAGAATACAGTACACTGAAAAACAGAAAATTGATTCAAGTCAGTCTTTCCATTCCCTGTGGTAGCTACTGTTCAATATCCACTTACAAGAGTTAAATATTGCTTTAGGTATGGTGCCAGATACTTTATAGTATCTATAAAGTAAAACTTATATTTAACAAAAATGTAAGATGTATTGGCATTTCAGATATTTAATGAAGATGTAAACTCCTTATTGATAGGTTTCACAATCTGAAACTAACTCAGGTTGAGCATTGTTGTGAATAAGCGTTATTTAAATTTGATCACAAATTATACAAGTATCTGAGTACAAAACAGTTTTCATTTTACTATACTTGTTTATTTTCAGATGTTGATTTTATTTTCAGCTGACTGTGAAACACTAGTGTGGTGGACTAACATGGGCTGATTGCCTGGTGCCCACCAGATTTGTCTCTCACTCCCACTCCACAGCAAGGCAGGGGGAGAAAATAAGGTGAAATTTCATGCATTGAATTAAGGACAGGGAGATCACTTAGAAGCTACCATCACAGATAAAACAGACTGAACTCGTGGAAGATTAATTTAACTAATTGCCAATTAACAACAGAGTAGGATATAAAAAAATATTAAAAAAACCCAAAAAACTAAACCCACCTTCCCTTCACCCCCACCTTCTTCCCAGGCTCAAATTCACCCCTTCTCTTCTAATTCACCTACCACCTTCTCCCATGCAGAGTAGTAAAGAGTGGGATGCATGATAGGGTCATGGTGAGGTCACAGCACTTTCTCTCTGTGATTCCTTCCTCCTTGGACTTTTCTCCTTCTCTACTGTGAGGACACTCCCATGAGCTGCAGTCCTCCTAGAACTGCTCTAGCATGGGTGTTTTTCCATGGGTTGCAGTCCTTCAGGAACAGCCCTTCATGGGCTTCCACAGGTCTCAGAGTCTGCCAGAAAATTTGATCTTGCATGTACTCCTGTCGACAGGGCTGCTCCTGTGTATGTTTTTCGTGGGCTGCTGATTCCTCCAGGGTGTGTCTACATACTCTGGCATGATATCCTCAATGGGCTGCTAGCCTCAGTGAATATTTGCTCCAGCATGGTGTTCTGTGGGCTGTAGGGAGACAACCTGCTTCATCAGTCTTTTTCAAGGGCTGCAGGGGAATTTCTTGGGCATCTGAGTCCTGTTTCCCCACTCCTTTACTGACCGTGGTATCTGCAGATCTGTTTGTCTCATGTTTTTTCTGTCTATTGCAGCTGTTGTGCAGTGTTTTTCACTTTGTTATCACAGGGGCTATGTCCACCATGAGGTAGCTTCTGATGTCCTCTCCTAGCAGCCACCCCTGCAGCTGTCCTGCTAACAAAAGCCGCCAGATAAACTCAAGAAAAATAGACAACCTCACTGATTTCCAATTTCTTATTTCATTTAACTCATTTGATCCCAAAGTGGGGACTTAAACTTATGTGTTTGAGATAGCCTGAATCCAGGCAGACTTTAAGAATTCATTCCTTCCCATTTTACATATGGTGCTGTACATAGCAGTGGACCAGTATATTATTCAAAATACCAGTTTCCAAACAATCTGGAATGTATTTTTCATTTCGTTTGGGTGCAGTAGATTTCCAAGAAACAACAGGGATATGGGAGAAACTGAGGTACAACAACCAAGGAGATACTGGTGATAAACATTGGGGGGTTTTCACTGCTTGGTTCCATGTGCTATGCAAGCAGTATAGTGCCGCTGGGTAGCCAACATAATGGAAATATTCTGCCTTCATAGTCTTGCCAGTGCTTCATTAGCAAACAAGAAAATCTATGAAGTTTAACAGAGCAAATGCTGGATCTGTTTCTGCGGAACTACAAAAGAGTGATTGTTGAAGTAACTGCTGATATGAATCTGTGACAAGCGGTAGTTATTTTAAGAAACATTCTTTCATAGCAGTATTTAAGTACTGACAGAAGTAAAAACTAAATTATTGAAAATTATTATGCAATTCTGCACATGAAATTTTAGAGCATGGAAAGTAAACACATATTTTAAAAAAGCAGGCCTTTGTATCTCAAAAATGACAGCTGTAGTACAAAGAGGAAGGAAGCTGTCATAAAACCTTTGGAAGATAGCTTCTTTCTTCTTCATAAACAGACCTGCAGTGAAGCACTGCAGAAAGCAAAAAGGATATGACTTGAGTAAGGGTGTTTGCAACTCTCCACTAGGACTGCAAGAACATCTCAAATATCAACGAGAAAGAAAGTACTTGAGAAAAGGAATAAGTGGAAGCTCCTTGCATATGCCTTTTTCCCTGACTCGGAGAGTAATAACAGTTATCTGTCTGCATATGGTTATTTCTAATTCCTCAGAAACCATTCACAGTTTGTTGTCAAATAGTCCTATGTTTTCTAGTAGATTTGACAGTTTCTCTGAGGGAGTTCTGGAGGGTCCACTTAAGAAGAAAATGGGTGTAATTTCTGACTAAATGGAGACTCATCTGACAGAGAAGTTGATTTTCTTCAGCAAAATTGCCAGAAATGGTCAGGCTTTACAATCGATTTCAAACCCATGAGTAATGTTTATGATGACAGTTCATAGGAACTAAATCACTTGCTTCTAATCTCTGAGATACCTTTCAAGTAAAGGATTTTTAGTCAATTTGCAAATATTTCTCAAGGCTACTGAGCAGAAGAACGTGTATAAATAATTGCAATTCCTTTGGCTTCATTTTTCCAAGCCTCTTTACCTGCGGACAGGATAATTTACTGTTGAGGAATGCTTTTAACTAGACTAGTGAAACAAAAATACACTGAGTCTGAAATAGCAATATTTACTAATCAATCACAGTGAAGTAGATAATGCAAGCAGTGGCCTGAATTTTTACTGACTCCGAAAGAAGTGTCTCTGTGTGTGTGTGTGTCTGTGTGTATGTGCATGTGTGTTGATAAGAACCTGAGTAACTAGAATGTTTGTTTTTCCATTTCTGATGTTTATGCCTAAGACACTTGTAAACAGTGCAAATTCCCTGCACATGGAAGGGTAAAGGTCTCCTCTTCACATCACATTCTCATTTATTATTTGAAAGGTTTGCTGACAATATAGCCATACCATATGTTCATAACTCATCTGATTAAATTAATCCCTCACAAGACAATAATAAAAAAGAAATGGTTTCATTATTAATTTATTTATCCTAGGCTCACATTAAGCAGTGTGGTAGTTCATAAGGAGAATGCTATTAACACCAATCTGGTTGATATTTCTCTAGAAAGTTTTTCAGCATGGGAAAATATGTATATTTCTCTCTCACTTTAGGTAATATATTCGTATACATACATATAGAAGAGCAAACATCAGTTTAATTTTTAGAAAAAGGTTTTTATTGACAGGAATAAATCAGTATCCATGTAACATAAAAATATGGCTCTCTCACCATTCTCCCATTCCTTTTCCAAGGATTTTGAGTATTTGTTGATTCATTGTTATCTTATTCACCAGGGAATTTTATAGCTGGGATCTTAGTTCTTGTCATGATCACTTGTAAATCTCTTTAGCAGCACAATGCTAGGAATTCATGTTGTAAGATCATGGTTTAAGCAAGGCTGCCCAATTGTGATCTTATTACAGATGTAGACATTAAGCGCTATATTTTCAGGAATTTAGTTTTTAAAGATTTACAAGATTTTAAGAGCACTTTTGCAGAGAGCTGATACAATAAATATTTTTCTATTTTTATAGTTACATTCTTACCTAAGTGCTCCAAATTAATATAACAGTTTAGTTTTCTTCCCAAATTTGTAATTCTAAAGTACCATGCCAATGCAAGCATCAAAGTTGAAGAATGGGAAGATATGTCACCAGGATGTGATTTAATTGATTTTGCCATAGTGACTACCCTTGTGCTTATAATCTTTTAATAGTGATTCAGTACACCCCTTTTGAGAAACAGTATTACTAATTCAAAAATATCTAAGTAATCTGTTTTCCTCTTTATAAAATTCGTGGTACATTTTTTAAATAAAAAACCCTAGGTTTTAATTAGGATCATACAGAAAATACCCTTTTGAGCCAATCTTCGTTAATGTTTACAATTTTACATATTGTTTTTATAGCACAAGGAAACAGAAAGCAGGAGAAAAGCTTGTAAGATCTTGTAAGTTCAGACTTTCTACTCAGTCTAGAAGCAACTGAATTAAAGAAGTGGAACTCTCCTGTTGAGGTTCTTTCAGAAAGTCACCAGAAATGTATGAATCTTATTTTTATTTTCTACTTAGCTCTCACAGGTCTTGCAGGTCAACCTACTTTATTATTTCCAGTTCTACAACCTTCTCAGCTGTGTGAATGATTCAGCTAGTGGTATACTTTCCTCTCAATCAGTAAACAAGCCAAGTGGTAGTCAAGCCAAGTGGCAACCAGAGAGGAAATCTTTCAAATGACATATATAAATAAGATTGTGATCTCTCATCAGTTTGTAATACATCATTGAACATTTTGGAAACCTGGGAACTTTGCTTCTTTTCCTGAGGCTTAGTTTGCTAAGACTACAATCAATATCGAATTTTACTTAACATTTTGTAATTTTTTTCTGAAATTAAATGGCAAAAATATTTATATTTGTCACCATTATATATACATGTCACCTGATCTCCATGTTATGAGTGGCACACACCTGAACAACTATTTTTCCTGGAAGTATTATTCACAATTCAATTTTTGCTTATATTCACAATTGTTTTAATGGTGATTGTCTTTTGACTTTATACTAAACCTGTGCTTTTCCTTTCTTCAGCACACAATAAAATATTTAATCCATAGCAAAAGTGTGTTAGCTCTGAAAACTCAGTAAAAAATCAGTACTCATAGTTATAATTTGACTATCCAATACTTTGTATTCTTACAATACCTGAAACTGTGTAGCTATCAAAAGGCTTCAAGAACCTTTAGTAAAAATATTGAATTAAAGTTGAAATGTGATAGTAACATATTCAGATTAACATGTTTCTGTAATATACCACACTTTTCTTTGAGATCGTATTTTAGTATTAAAATATACTTGTAAGGTAGGGAGGTAATCTCAATTATGAAATCTTCCACTCAGTTACACAGTAACATCAAAATCTGAATGATTTCATTGGGTCTCTCCTTTTAAACTTCAGATATTTCCCTTCAATTCCATCTGCGAATTATTTGATTGCATGCCAAAGCCATTAGGTGGGATTGATTTATGACACTTCTTATATTGTTAAAATGAAGCCTTATTTTACCTCAAAAGCAGCACCACACTGACAATGGATGAAGTGAGTTTTCAATATATATTCCTTAGACACTAAAAAGCTAAAAAATGTGTTAATAGTTTCCCTAATCATCTTGCTGTAAAAGAGGTTTCATATCATTCTTGTATCCCTTTTTCCTATCCATGTTTTCACTTCCATGTTTCCATGACATTTTAAAGTATGTCAATGAAATAGCTATTTCAATAGTGCTTCCTGCAATGCCATGAATTAAAAACAACTCTGTCATGTTCAAAGCTCTCCCTTGCTTTTATAGAAGAAAGACACTGTATTACTTTTGAAGTTTGGATTTTTCCTAATGTCCTTCTCAGTACCAGAGCTTTGACTAGTGCTGTTCTTTGCTGGTCTTTCCTCCACTTGTACAATCTATATTTAAAGTTTTCAGATCTATATGTTGTGTGTGTGTGTGTTTTTATTTTGTTGTTTTGACGTTGGCCAGCCAAAAGGATCCATACACTGTTGGGCTCAATTTGTAATTCCAGAAAAGAGGTATAATCTCTGTGTAGTGAATTGATCAATAATTCTGTTATTTCTTAATCTGATTTTTTTCAATAACAAGTATTTTATATTTCTTGGAAATAAGAGTTTAATATATTTTATAGAATTTATGTGACAAGCAGTCCTTGTGAATTTGTATGGAGTTTTTCTCAGGACCTAACAATATCCTCCTCATCCTCAAAAAATACAATGTAAGCATTTCTTATTTTCCTTAAAACACTAATCAACTAATGTTTAAACAAATCCCTAAATCTTTCTATCCATATTATCCTCTCTAAAAAGAGATCTTTCCACACCTGTGAAAATTCAAAATCTTTTTTGTGGATGAACTGGGATATGCAGGGATGAATGGCAGAATGTGGATTTTTTTTTCCTACCCTTGTTTTGTAATTGTTTAAGCACAAAGATACCTTACCATTTAAAATTAGAAAGTTTAAAATAATAATTGAAGAAATTTGACTCTAAGGTGCTAATAAATATTGTTAATAATTTGTACTTATGCATCTGTGTTTTCTTGAAATTATCTTGTAGCACTTCCCTTGCTATTTAAGTATCTAGTTCCCCATTGTTCTAATGTTAATCCCAAAGAATGCATCATCTATCATTAAGTGTTCAGTATAAAACAACTCATTTTGTTTTCTTTCACTCACTGTAGAAATAGACCACAAAATAGTCCCTCTGGTGTTTTCATCAAAACTGTGATCTCCCTGATTAACATGCAGAGAAACTGGGATTTTCCTTTCATCTGCAGTCCATCATAACTTTATTGTTTGAATCTCATTAACACTGTGTTATTTCTCTTTCTTAAGTGTTGTTATTTTTGTTTTGATTTTAGATGTTTGTTTGTCTGTTTTGTTTTTTTCTCCCCTCTTAAAGAAAATTAATTAAAAAGAAACATCAAAAAATACTGCATATATATTTCTCAGGTAGCTTCTGTGGTAGCATTTTGAGTATATCTTCTAATATTTATATAGCCTTGTAGTCAATGGTAAAGTACAAAATTTGATGAAATTTAAAATTCCATGTCTTTTATGCAGAAGTCATCAGTTCTTAAATATTTTTTAGATGTAGCTTACACCCTTTTGGACTTCTCTTAGCTCTTCAGATTTTATTACTAAGATCAGAATTTTTTTAAAAAAGTTGTTTCCAAACTTCTGCATTGCTGTTCTGCATCTATCAATTTTTTAACAAGATGTTTAACAGAATGTTCTTATATATATCTAAGTGGTTAACTCTCCTTGCATATTTCTTTTCCCTGACTACAAGACAGACAAGACAGACATGCTGGAATATGTCCAGAGTGGAGCAAAAGCCAGTGACAGGTCTGGAGCACATGTCTTATGAGTGGCTCAGGGACCTGGGTATGTTTAGGATGGAGAAGAGAAGGCTCAGAGGAGGCCTTATTGCTCAGTACTGCTACCTGCAAGGAAGTAGTGAGAAAGCGGAGGTTGATAAGAAGTAACAGGATGAGAAGAACTAACCTCAAGTTGCTCCAGGAGAGGTTCAGATTAGATATTTGGATTTCTTCATGAAAAGGGTTGTCAAGCATAGCTACAGGCTTCCCAGGGAAGTGGTGATGTTGAAGTCTTCAAAAACCATGTGGATATGGCAGCATGGTTTATTGGTGGACATGATGTTGATGCTGGGTTGACACATGGACTTAATGATCTTAAAGGTCCTTCCCAACCTTAATGGTTCTTAATGATTCTTCATCAGGCTGTTTAGCATAAAGTGCATCCCATTTTACCCAGGTTTCAAGTCCCACATTTCAGCATGTACGCCCAGCACATGATCTTAACAGAATTATACTCTTAATATATTGGAAGCAAGCTATCAAATCCATGATCTTTTTCTAAGATCAATCAAGGAGAAATGTTTTAGTACTGTGTTGTTTTATGATTGTGCTTGATACATTCTCCACCTGTGTATATGTATGTGTGTATGTGTATATGTATGTGTGTGCATATGTATAGGGTGACAGACCAATTTAAGGCCCTGGTGCCTCCTGTTTGATGACGCACACACCTCAGCACCTGGAGGGGGAAGTCCCAGAAATCTATTGTCAAAGGATAATGAGTTATACAAAAAGAGACAAAGAGACCTGAAAGTCCTCAATAAAATGAGGAGACTTCCCACCAACAGACTGATAGGATTAACAAAGAATGGAGTGTTATGGAAATGGCATGGCCTTTCTTTGCAACATCCTAAGGGAACACAGGGAGCCAACCCTCAGGCCTATATCATCTGTCTATCACCCAGAAATTATTCACCCAGAAATTATTATTGACTATAATTCCCTCAATTGCCTAAGAAAAAAAGTATAAAAAGAGATTGGACATGAACAAAATCAGGGAGAAGTTACATCATCTCTGTGGGATAACTAACGAGCTGCCCAGTCTTCTCACTCTCCTTCAGACACTGTAGGAGCAACCATTTACTCAACTTTTCTTTGCCTTGACCTTATTCATTATGCTTTAGGCTTTATGGCTTATAGACTGGCTTCTTTCACCTTTACCCCCCAGATACCTTATTTACTAATTGTACATTGCTACTTTACTACTTTTTTACCTGCCCTATACCTTGTAACTTACCAGGTATATATATCTTACATTATACACATTCTGTTATTGTTGTTGTACTTTATTGCTGATTCATTGTTCATGGTTTTGTGTTAAGGTGTGCAGTTCCTTATCTTACTGAGTTAAAATGTGTGTTAGTGGGAAGTGGCTATATTCCTTTTTTCTTGTGTTGTGTTTAGATTTTGTTCCAGTCTTTGAAAATTGATCTGTCATGGAGGGGGGTTGCTTGAGTTTTGTATTAAGCCTTAGATAGCTGTGCTGTGTTGTAGAGCATATTTCTGGGGTTTAGGGTTTTATTATTAGTTAAGTGCAATCATGCTGTTAAACGTTATAACCAACGATGCTTACCCTACAGTAGTTTGTCACATACTTGTGTTAATAAAAGTTATTTTGTGAACTGCTAGAGTTACTCCAGTTTGTTTCTGGTGCTGGCAACCTCATAACTGGTATGAAAACTTTATGGACAATGTTATCCCTTGCTATTAAGTGGAATCCCCATGTCAGGGTATGAGAAGTCCTGTCCATCACAGTGAATCTGTCTAGCGAAGAGTCTCTTTACGTGAGACGTGGACAGACTGTTTTGGGCTTTAAAAGGCTTTGATAATCCGGGGGACTGATTGCCAATTAAAAATATATACAGGTGGGACAAGAAATCTTTGCATTTCTGCCCCTTTTTCATGTGGGAATATGTAAGCTTCACTTTTATAGTAATATATCGAGGTTTTTTAATTAATGTCCCTATTTCTTGACAAAAAAGAGTAGTTCAAAATTTGAGATAAAATTGACAGAGGGGTATCAACTCTTCCTCTTCTTTTCTCTTGTGAAATCAATTTTCACAATAAAACTTAGAGATAATAAGAAATTATGCAGGATTTCTTTAAGACCCTGAATTTACCACTGAAAATGGGGAAACTTATTGAACATTCTTTGTATTCATCAGAGTAAAATGTTTTCTTTACATGTTACCTCATCTCTTGAACAGTTTGGCATCTAATTACTGATATGAATGTGAAAGAACACAAAATTTTACAAATCAATAAATTTATTTACTTAACTCAGAGCACAACAAAGGAGTACCTATTGATCAGCAGGCTGGACCTCATAGAATTTTTTTGTAGTTTTTATACAACTTGGCTTACAATAGTCCCAGAAGACCTTGTTATCAATAGATAACAAGAGTTAATGATTGTTAGAGTAATGAGTGATTTGACTGTATCTTCACAGTCATTTGTGAAGTAATTTTGTTTCTTATAGTTTAAAAAAAAAAAAAAACAAAAACCAAACACGATCTATAATGTGTTATTGTGGGTAATTACTTTACATGTATGTACATGCATAGGATTTATATACTTTTAAAAAACAAACAAACAAAAAAAAACCCCAGTCCTTACTTGTAAAAGATCTTGATCTGTAATGTAAATAGTGTATCTTGCAGCATTTGATCAGTGAATAAGGGAGTGTATTTTAAGTTACGCAGACTTTGTATTGACTACTTGCTCTGAAACATCCCTTCCTGTGCAACTTGCCAACTATATTGGAAAATGTTTTATTGTCTCAGGAAAGTGTTGTAAGCAGAAAAGAAAGCATTCACATGCCTTTTCACCAAGCATTTCTTAGAAATTTTTATTGTCTTCTTTTTTAATAATATTTCTTCTTCCATTAAAAATTATTAATGGTTTTCATAAAATTTCTTTTGAATATATTTGTTAAAATAAATTCTAATCTTCATTTCAAATCCAAATGAAAACTGATCCCAAGTATTTAACCTCTAATTTGTATAAGCACTATACTTTTGCAGGTATTAAAAACATTTAATAATTTTGTTCTGTGGTTTAGTCCTATTCCTACCAAAAGTGGTTATGTACATTATGAGACAAATTATCTGCAAAAGTCAACTAAATCCTTTGGAGTTGCATTAGCAAGGAATTTAACTTCAAATATTCACTTTCGGTACTTCTCAAATCCAGTAAAGTCTCTCAATTTTCATTTCATTACAAGAATATCTGTCACTTGGGCTTTATCTGTAGTGGCTTTCCTTTTTTTCTACGCATGCATTTTTTCTATGGATGTTCACAAGCCAATGACTAAGATCTTTGAGTAATACATAAAAATGATAGCATAGACCTAACTTGGATTCATGTTTCATGAATTCCTATTGGGAAACATTTATTCTTCAAACTGTTATTTCTGTCATGCTATTGTGCAGTAATTTCTTCTCCTCATATCCAGAAATAATAATAATTGGATGAAAAAAAATAAAATTAAGTGATAATTCCAATTTCTTGGGGGGAGGGGGGTGGGGAAGGTAGTATGCATTTGCTAAACTGGACATGCCTTGAAGAGGACAAAAATAATAAATGAAGTAATCACATATTTCATGGTAAGTGAAGAAAACAACATGTAAAAAATCCAAAAAAACCCAAACTTACCACAAGTCTCAAGTCCAGGGCAGTAAAATTCGTAGGTATGAAACCTATTTCATCTTCCCTAATTTATTCTGAACTTAGGAGTGTGCCTCCAAATAGGAGGGGTGTGAGAGCCATTTGAATTTGGGGGCAAGGGGTGTTGCGTTGAGAAACAGTTCTGGTGTCTTATTTTATCAGTAAATCAATTCACAGGATCATCTTATATCACTTCTGGTACCCCTGAATTGAATAATTTTCCATTTAAGCCCTGCACATATTATTTAGACAAAGGCTTTATAACAAGAATAGTTAGGCATATTGGTTTGATATTGTGGAGCTGACACTTTTTTTAACTCAGTCCCTAGCATCTTTGTTGTAGTGGTTTGACCCTGGATAAATGCCTGGCGTCCAGCCAAACTCTTTCACGGCCTTTTTTC
>JAWMRC010000089.1:43488844-43508895 GCA_035584755.1 Thripadectes ignobilis
GAGAGGAGAGGAGAGGAGAGGAGAGGAGAGGAGAGGAGAGGAGAGGAGAGAGGAATGGAAAAAAATAAAATGAGAAAAGGAAAAAAAAAGGAAAAGAAAAAATGAAAATGAAAACAAGAAAATTAAAGGGAAGAAAAAAAAAATAGAGAGGTTATTGCATCCCCCTGATGCAATCTGAATTTTTGTTGCTGTCTCTTGTCCTGACATTGTGCTTCTGTGGGCAGAGTGTTGCCCTGTCTTCTCTCTTACTTGAAGACAGCAATGCATTGAAATCTTCTTGAGATTGAAATAGCTCAACTTTCATAGCCTTTCCTTGTATGCCCTGCACTTGAGCAGCAGCCACTTCACTGGCCTCTGTGGGACTTACTCATGTCTATCCCATGTGGGAGAGGCTGGGCAAAGCACTCAGGTTTGTGTCAAGGACACTGGCCAGCAGGGAAAGATCAATTCTCAAACCTTCTGGCAGCACACTGGATCATGTGGTCCATAATGTGGTGTGGACTTCTTTGCTTCTCCTTCACAGACAACACAACATTTACAGGGCCCTGGGGAGTGCTGCTACTCCAGTTTGACATCAGCTTGTTCTGGTGCAGTGCTTCATCTATCTCAAGGACCAGACTCTGCTATCACCTTTGATGAACTACATAAAGTTCCAGTCTGTCCAGATCTTCCTGCACTGACATGTTCAGATCATTGTCCATTTCTCAGTATCATGTATGTAACTGCAGAGACTGGGAACATGGTACACAATGATGGACTACAGTACCTAAGTTTGTATATATTTTGGATACTTCATAAGCTTGTCATTACTAAAAAATGTATAATGATAGATCAGACACGAGATCTCTCAGAGTTTTCTGGCTGGCCACAGAGGTCACATTGTTAGTCAATTGCATAAAGACTGTATATAGATAAAACCAGAACTCTTTGACAACTGCAAGTCCAGAACACTGGAGTGCTTAAAAATGTGGCAGTATTCTCTTGCTCTTTTGTGTTAAAGCCCTAAATGAATTTCTAATGAAAGACTAGCAAATATGTGCTTATATGTTGACGTTACTTAAATTAAATACTTTACATTAATTTAAAAACAATTTTTCTATCATTTTATACTGGTAAAAGCATAGAGAAATTATTTTTTCAATCTGGAGAGATATCAAAATTTTAACAGGTGTAAACCAATGTACTCACAGAACGTAAAAATAAAATACATACAGTACTCATTCACATTTACTTCAATGCTTTTATTCAGGCATTTTAGTCCAAAGTTTTAAAATCATCTTTAGTAAGCTTAAGAGATCAAGTTTCTTCTCAGAATAATTTATGCCAGAATTGAGAACTTTGGGAGTTGTTATTGAGAACATCCTCAGACAGTAAAAATTACTTGGAAATATCTTACCTTTCTTCATGTTCTTTCAGAGTTTGCATTAAAATTCTTTGTTAGATTACCTATTGATTATATCTTTTTTTTTTTTCCTAAGCAAGAAAGTCTTGTTATTACTATTAATAGTAATAGAGTACACCTATAAAATATTACAATTATTTAAAAAATAGTTATTTTGTATTGTTTTACAAGAACAATTAAGTTTAGCTCTTCTTCCAGAATGAGTGACAGCACAAGCTTTTGGAATTCAACAAATAGTTTGAGACCCACACCTTTAAAATTATAATAATTCCTACTGCAAAAGTGTAATTAAATCCTGAAATAAATTGTCTGCCTCAAAATTAAATGTACACATTTTGTGTGCAGATCCAATGCATTACAAGAATTTTAGGTTCATTATAATAAAACATTTAAAAGAAAATTTGTGCACCATGTTTTTAAATTTTTAAAATTAATTCTACAAATTTAAAAGAGAGTAGAAGTTGACCAAATGTACCCTTTTTGACTAGAAGGAGCACTAATATGTCCATTTGTTTCCTGTGTTAGCAAACTGCCCCTTACTGTTATGCTGATTGAACAGGATTATAGTGTTTTGGAGACAGAGGCTGTAGTACTATTGAGCCAAGTATCTGATGTGTTAGAGAATACAATCTATAGGTATCTATCTACGTATGCTCCTTGGCAGTGGCTCACGGGGCTTGGAGGAATTCTGAAGATCCTTCATGTAACAAGATAAAAAAATCTAGCAGTGTTTGTCACATAAAGAATTTCATGTTTAGCTTTCTACTTCAGTGAGGGAGTTAGACATATAAAAAAATATAGGTCTGAAATTAAAAACCTGTATAGCCAGGCACTGGTAACCTTTTTTACCAACATATCTGGTGACATCATGGAAAATTATCTCCACTGGACATATTTTCTTTTTATTATTAGAAGGGTCTGCACACTTGTTTTATGAACAGCTAATGAGAGGGTCTGGGTGAATGCATAAGCAGATGCTTCATAATTAAAGGAAATGATATGGCAACAAACTAAGGAAAATCTCAGTCAGCAAGGCCATTTGGACATTCAAAATGGCTCTAGCACATTAACATCTAGGCTCTGAAGAACCTCACTTTTGGGAAGAGTTCAGGAGCATCTTGTAGTATCACTGTTTATTGTTGGTGTTGTGGTCAAAGAGGACATGGCATTGCCACAACAGTTATAAGAGGAAATAAAAAAAAAAAAAAAGCTAATTAGATAGTGAAATCAAATTACAAACTTCTTCCTGGCTCAAATTCATGTCTAATTACTTTGCTAGGAGAATGAAATAAGAATAAATTGAATGTGTAGGTAACATATGAGTGATTAAATCACAAATTATTTTTGATAATAGGTGCTGTTTATCACTGGAGAAACAAATTTCATATTAGTAGGCTTGTAAAAAATTAACAAATATCACTTGATCTGCAATTCAGAAGAAGGGTTTTTTTGTTTGTTTTGTTTTTGTTTTTGTTTTGTTTTGTTTTGTAGGATGGTGACAGCTATAACTGTATCTAAACTGATAGCCATAAACACATCAAATATTTCCTAATTCACCCTGCTTCACAGGCCAGGTGGGACTTGTTTTCATATTTAAAAAAAAAAAAAAAAAGAGCTTTTCTAAGGGAATTAGTCAAAGAAACATTTGGAAAATAAAATCCTAGGAGAGAATCCATGAGGAATCTTAAGCTGTTTGACTACTTAAGTGAATAAAACTGAAAGTTATGAAGAACATATATTTTCACAATATGCATTCCTGTCTCCATTGAGAGATGTTAGAGGAGCTGGTTCACACTTTTATAGGCCTTTAGTAACACTGAAAAATTATTTTTTTTTATCCTCCTGAAATATCTGTGACTGATTCAGCACTAATTATTTCATTTTTGGATGCTGGAAACAGCACAGATTATGGGAAGTTGCTTGGACAGTTTCTGACAGGGCTGTTAACACAAATATTCTCAGCCCTAGGGGTGATAATCACAGAACAATCTTTCGTTCCTGATGGCTTTAATCTATAAAGTGTTATGTGGTCTGGGATAAAATAATCTGAAGAATCAACATCTTGCCCCCAGCACACTGTTAAAACTGTGATGATCAGAAGCATTCCTGCTGGGGCTTCCTCAGAAAAGCTTACTTCATGACAGACTCGCACTTAGGAATCAGTTTTCCACCCAAATAGCCTGCTCGGTTTTGCTGGCTTTAGAAAACTACTGTGTAGATCATGTCTGTTCTTTTTGCTTTCCTTCTGAAACTCTTGAAAATATGCTGTATGAAGGTGGGTCTATTTACTGCATTTTTTGCTTTATTGTGTTTATACGCACAGAGTGAAAATCTAGAGAACAAAGTAAGTGACTTCAGATAAACAGAACACAGTAAACTTCGTAGATGTGAAGAACTTATTTTAAAACAGATAAAAATTACTGAGATTTCTTGTTTTAAGGCTAAAATAGACTCCCTTAAAAGTGTACATATGTAATCTGCAGGAGTGTGTGACCAGTAAGTTGAACAGTATGCCCTAGTTCCAGTAAAATGCTCCAATTTTGGTATTGAGAAAAAATACATCTATTGAAATGCTTTCAACATTAACTCCTAAATACTTTTAGATTGCCAAAAAATAATAACTTACATATCAAATAATTAAATAATAATTCACTTGCCTACACACCTGCAGATTCAGACTTTGGTTTTGGTCAATGCTGTATTGGTTCTTCTAATTTGTTCATCACTGTAGGTTTTGGTATGTACTGTATTTTTCAGTGGTGTGCCTTACTGAAGCTTTGCTTTACACTGTCAAGATTTTGCAGTTGCTGCTTTTCTTGGGAAGCTGCTCACCAAAGAAAGAATAGTAATTGATGAACAATATTGCCAATGGTCTGTTTAGCATTGCTTTCTGACTACAGGAACACCACTCTTTTGGTTTCTCAGCCAGAAAATTTTATTTCACTGATCAATCCCATCTTAAATTTTACAATTTCTTTCTGACAAACTTTAAAGGTTTTGAATTGTGGAGGCTTTTTAGAGCAATTAATAACTGATTAGAAGAGAGATAATAAAGGTATTCAAATGATCTCATGAATCAAAATTTCTTCCATAGTCAGAATTTTCAGTCCCTCTGGAGAGCTTATATAATTGTATAGTCATCATAGGGGTTCTGAGTGCTGCAACCTTTTATCAGAGAAATATTTTAAAATAACCAAATACTGCAAATATTACTCCTATTACAACTTTTTATTTGCTACACCTCATCTGCTCACTCACTTTGAGAGCAGCAAAATCTTCTTGCACTTAGAGAAGTATCATTCCCTTTTCTTTAATTCACTGATTTTTCTTTTTGCATTGTCTACCATTTATTTCCTTTGGTAATAGTTTGTTTTATAAAATTAAAAAAAAAAATAGAAAAAGTTGTACTTAAAATGCTAGTAATAATGCTATTAGAACCCTCACAATGCTTTCTTTGACATCCTAGTTTATGTGCATTTTACATTTTATGTTGTCCAAAACAAAGTGGGTTAGACACGCAGATATACCTCATTTTTATTTTCTACAAGTGGATTTGTAACTCCAGAAGTTTATTTCATATTCAACCCATTCCTGAAGACTTTCTTGTTGGATTTTATGTTGTTTTACTGTGGTTTTAATACACATTTTGTTGAAAATGTGTTTTAAAAAAAAAATATTTCTCTTTCTATTTGCAATAGCAATAGGATATGTGATATATGATACCTGATTATGTTAGCATTTATATCAGAGCATGCAAAAAATGCTGACATTAACTGTATCTGATATAACATTCTGATGAGTCAAGTAATTTTAAAAAGTGTACTTTATTTTATAAATTCATTACACAGAACACAGTGCCAGAGGCTCTCCAAGACATTATGGTATTATTTTTCTGTGACAACAGCTCCAGGATCAGCATTACCATTAGAATAGGAAGTTATAAAGTAGAAATATTGACGGATTTTGGCTGACATCTGATCTTATTATTATAAGAAATTCCAGACATATTCAGTAAAAAGGGGAATTTTATCACTATCTGTAGAGAATGTATATTAGTAGATTTGTAAATGGTATGAACTGTCAGTCATACTAATAAATACATAGAGATCTAAGACAAATAATTAGAAATCAGCAGGAAGCATTTTAGAAATTGATCCCATCCCTTTCCTTCCTTTGTTTTATAAAAAAATCCTAATGAATCTTATGAAAATTGTGTTGCACATAAGTACAGTTTAGACTCTTGTATCTGTAACATTAATGAATCAAAATGACTCATGGTATTTCTGGATTGAGAGATGAAAACTCTATAACTAATGCAAAAATGCCTTTTCTTTCTCATTTTTTAGAAAGGGTGTTAAATCACTATCTTTCCAAATTTCTGTTAGGAAGTATATTTGCAGCACCCTTAGGGTGACACAAGGAAGAATATTCTTCCTATATGTTCTTCTTTCTCTGAATCTTCTGGCTTTCAGCAGGTTTTGGCCAAACCTCTAACACTATTTAAATATGTTTTTTCTCTTTAATCATGAAAGGCATCACAGTTGATCATGTCTATGAGTACTTGTGGGCTTTTAAGTATGCAGATTATTCAGCTGACATATATGCACACTAATGAAATGTTACTAAATATAGAGCAAATCATTATGCAGAACATTTTTCACAATATTTTTAGCATTCACACCCGTACTGAGAACTTTATGTGTCCCATTAATTATGTTACTTTAATTAGAGTATAGTGAATTGGTTTTATATAAAGAAATTATTTTAAAAAAAACCCCAAACCTGTAGTGTTTAATGAGGCTAACAGAAAGATGTTTGTGTTATAAATTGCATTGCTCCACTCTTAAATTACAGCTTTTCCATGTATTTGAATAAGCTTTTTTCTTTTTTTTTTTTTTTTCCCTTTTTAATTGCTTATGATGTTTTAGTATGTCCCTGTATGCAGAAACACTTAGCAATCAGAGGTAACTGTAGCTAGATCAGGCCTTACTAACTTAAAGGACACCTATAAAGCAACCACATAACACAAGTGATGATCTCCAGACAAGTAAGATTTGAAAAGAATAATAACTGAATGTTATTAGTTGTAAAGTGGAATATTTATTAAAAAAAATCTAAAGGCTTTTAAACTTGCTAAATGCTTGCCAAATGCCTGAATCAGAATAAAGAAAGTAAAATACAAAACTAATTGCAAACTTTCATGAGCTAAAACTTGCTTCTACTACCTAGAAAGAGAAATAATCAAGGTACTGTAAAAAGGGAGACAACTGCAGGTTTTATTTAACTTTTCCTACTGGAGTTCAGGTTAAAATGATTTGAGTTAAAAAAAGGACTTCAGTAATGGAATTGAGTGGTTAATATTTTGGTTAGAGGTGATTTAACAAGAAAAGAAACTTGCTGGCCACATTATACCACATTATATTATTATGGCTGCATTAATTTTTGCTGTCACTCCTCAACTGCACTGATGAACAGTGTTTCTTCAGTTGCACTGGCAATCAAATATTAAATAGAATATTTAAAAATAGATTTTATTAAATAATAGAACAACTGTTTTCTTAATATCTAAAATTAGTATATAATGAACACTACTTCTGAATAAATCTCAAAAGTATGGGATTCCATAATACTTTTTGTTTGAATACTTTTTTTTCCCTCCCTGCAGTTAATTCTTTCAGTGAATAGTATGCATCACCTTCTGTGATTCTGCTTCCAGTTAAAATTTTCCAGTTTTAATAAACTTAATAAGTTTGAAATATATTGTGTGTCTTCCAGGATTTGGGTTAGTTTTGTTGTTGTCATCTTCTTTTGGTTTTCTGTCCCCTTCTTATCCTTGTCTGCTTCTATTGGCTCTACATCATCCTGGCTAAATAGTCTCTCAGAATAACTGCAATGTGTCTTGTCATTGATAGGAGCTGAAGGTCGCTCTGTTTGTTGGGAGAGGCAGCCTTAAGTCAAAGTTCAGTGCAAAAATGAGCCTGTCCCTTCAGTATTCTCAACCACCCCCTTAAAAGAACCATAAAATTCCTGTAAAGTTTAATCATTCATGGGCATATGTTCTACAATGTGCTCTGCATGAGAATGTATCAGCAAGTGCAGCTGAACTGGATTAAAAAATGAACAGCTACACAAACAAAACACATATGGGGCTCCAGATAAAGAATTCCAAATCCAGTCAGGGCAGAAAGAGAACACCTAAGAAAGTACTGGTCTCAGTTTCACTGTGTGGACTCTTGAATGTGTGATGACAGACAGGCAGAAATTACATAGCATGCAATAATCGAAGGTTATGAAAAAATTGAGATACATTATGAATTAAGAGTTTTCAATGACTGACATTGTCTGCACTAAACAAGTGAATGCACATTACCAGAGACGGAACAAGACAGTTAGCTGTATCTAGGGCAGAGTTGTTTGTCATGTGTAGCATTCAGAATGGCTGTGGAATACTCAGTAGTTGAGCTCCTGAACTCTGACAGGTTTTGCTGCCATTTGGCAAGTGTGAGTTTCCATGGATATCCAATGTAAACTGATCTATGTATGAGAGAAATCTATAGACTACAAACCACAACTCTTTACACCCTTATTACCAGAAAAGGAATTATTGAGAAAGGTATAATTTGGGACCATAAAGTCAGGATGCAAAAAACTCATGATCTTATCGTAAGATAGTAGATTACTTCGAAGTACACATAACCCAAAAATGTTGAAACTGAGGCCTTTTTTCCATGTGGGAGTCATTAGAACATACTTTAGATGTGGCATCATGACAAAGACACATACTGCACATGCCAGGGACTGAGCATGAGTAAAGAACCAAGAACATGTCAGTTGCATGAGCTAGGTGTCCAAGAAGAAATTTATGTTGGGAAGGGTAGGAACAGAAGGCACTTTACTTGTGCCCTGGTGTCAATGTGATCCTATTAAAAGTCTGGAAAGTAGTTTAGGTCTCTGTTTTCTTATTTCATACTGATATTTTGTACAAGGACCTCTTCTTAAATTAATACCCATTTCTTTGGTAGGTGTTGTTACAGTAAGATACTCTCCAAGAAAGCCTCACTGAAACCCAGAGCTTATTTTATAAAGCAGAAGACTCTTGTTTTTTTGAAGGGGCACTATTGAACAGTTTCAGCCACTCAGTGCCAGGTAACATCTTGGGGATCATAGTGCAGCCATTTGCAGGAGTTATACAGCAGAAAAAATTAGTGTGTTTCTTGTCCATGGAGATAAATCTCCTAAAAACTGACAGGGGAAATGATAGTCAAAAGGCAGAAAAAAATGAGAGAATGTCAAGCAAAAGAGGTTTCTGTTACATGGAAGACAAAAGCTTTTGTATGCAAGAAAGCAGATCCAGCTCCAATTACCAAAGAGATGTGATGCAGCAGCACAGGAGACCAGTCTTATTTATAATTAAAGAGCCACTGAATTTGTTAATGACAGGCTAGGGATTACAACAAAAATGGAAGAGAGCAGAGAAGCACAGTGACAGAGACAATAAGAATACACCTGAGAAGGCAAGAACAAGGCCAGGACCAAGACAATTTGGACTATATTAGTTAACTGACATGTAGGTTAAAAAGTAGAAATAAACTCAGGAAAACACAGAATGCATACACAAGACTGTACAAGAAAATGGTGTACAGAAAAAATGAAAATTTCTTCATTCCAACAGCAAAAACACAAACAAAGAAATTCCTGGCAACTGTAAAACATGATTTCCAATATAAAAAACAAAAACAAAAACAAACAAAAAAAAAACAACCAAAAAAAACCAACAAAACCCCCTTTTTATTATTTTGTTTATTTTATTCTAGTCTTCAGCTTTCAAGTCTCTGTCAATGGAAAGATCAATCAGGAAATCAGATAGGAGTCCACATGAACTTTGACTTCAAATGCAAAGAGATCCAAAGGAACTATAGAGTGGTCAACCTCAGCATCTGGGAAGATGATGAAACAACTCATCCTGGAAACCATTTCCAGGCACATTAAGGGCAAGAAAGACATCAAAGACTAGAAAGCACAGATATACAACAGGTAAGTCATGCTTGGCCAACCTGATAACCTTTCGGCTATCACAGGCCTAGTATGTGAAGGGAGAGCAATAGTTATTGCCTAATCAGATTACAGTAAGGTTTTCAATATTGTCTCCCATAAGATTCTCTTAGACAACTTGGTGAAGTTTGGTTGAGCTGAGCAGGCTCTTCCAACCAATCTCTTTGTGGTATTATTCATGACAGGGCAAGATGTAAGGGCCACTAACTAAAGCACTAGGGATTTTGCCTGAATATGAGGCAAAATCTTTTCTTTACCATGAGCATGACTAAGCAATGGCACTTTTTGATCAGAGAGGCTGAGGAGTCCTTGCAAATACCCCAAAGTTGTCTGACCCTGGACAACCAGACTCTGGGTGACATTGCTTGAGCAGAAACATTAGACCTTCAAAGTCACTTTCAACATTTTCCAATCAGTGATTCATCCAAAGGTTTGAAGGAAATGTTTTACACATGATGAATTTGCAGTTTCAAATAAGCCATTTCACTGGATAAATATACTAACAGACCAGAACAGACTAGCAGTAAGGGTCAGGCCTCCTTACCAGATTGCATGCTTCAAAGTTCTATTGCCAAAATACTATCATTTGTTATCACAAAATAAAAAGAAGTAAAGGAGACAAATTAAAAGAATGAACAAGTTAACAAAAAAAAAAAAAAAATATTCTTGGAAGCTGAAGAGAGAAACAAAACTCAGATAAGAAGCCTTTGGGGATGATCATATAAAACAACTTTACAGGCTGAATGCTATCTGCAATTGCAGCATCTCTGTAAATACTTTAATAGGAACCTTGTTTTTGGAAACATAAAGACACTTCTTTTTATTAGGAAAGTCACAAGGTACATTAAAACAACCTGGGTGGCAGGCAGGTGTGACACTGTGGGGAGTCATTAAATGAAGCAAACCCAATATATGACATCTAGCAGCACTGAGAATGCATGCTGCCTTTTTGTGACCGAAGAGAACAAGGTAGAGAAAACCCAAAAAAGTTTAATTGCTTAACATTTGATCTCCAGATTGAGATAGTAAAGCAGACAGTGAACTTTTAAGTGGTTTTGCCACTACAACTATTATTAGTAAAAATTAATTATTTGTTTCAAATTATATTTCAATATTTGTTAATCTCCTGAGGAAAATAGTTGTTTTTAAGTTTACAAGTAGGTCTGTCAGTAGACTATATAATTGTATGAAGTGGCTTGCAAAGTAGAAGCAGGTCAATGGGAAAAAAAGTCTTCTATATGATTAAATTAATGATTCTGCTTTAGGACATGTCTCACAGACAGCTTTCAACTTTCTTTTTTCTCATATAATAGGTACATGTACCAAATATATACATATATATATGTATTTTATATATATATATATATATATATATATATAATAGTTAAACTACATATTTTTTTCTTTTTATTTTTAAGGCTGATACTTCTTCGTCTAGTTTATTGTTGTGGCTATTTTGGATTTTGTTGTGAAAGGACAAGAGGAAATGGCCTCCACTTGCACGAGGGGAGATTCAAATTAGATATTAGAAAATATTTTCTCACTGTGTTTAGACATGTTAATAAGTTGCTAGGGGGGTGGTGGAGTCACTGTTCCTGAAAGTATTCAAGGGGTGTCTGAATGTAGCACTTGGGGTTATGATTTAAGGATGACTATGGGGATTCTCAGTTGATATTTGGACTAGATGATCTTAAGTGACTTTTCCAACCTTAATGATGCTGTGAAATTTCTGAAGTACAGTTTGTCAAACTCCTTATCCAAAACCCATGCTACAAAATCTCACCACTCAAATCTAAGCTGTTTAAAAAAATATGTTTATAATTGTCACTTTTTCCAAGTAGCCCAAATTTAATTTTTAGAAACAGGAAAAAGACATAGTGTAAAATATGACAGTAGCACAGAAAATACATGCTTTCTTTAGTATATTACTAATAAAGCCTTTTATTATTAATAATGGTTCCACAGTGTCAAGGCCCTTCCTCTTTCCCAGTCTGTCCTACTCATTCCCACAGTGAGTAGGCTGGTTTTGAGCAAAAGATTTGTACTGGGGCATAGCTGAGACAACTGATCCAATTTTGCCACATGGAAAGAAAGAAGTTTCAGGTAAAGAGGAAGAATGGTTATAGTAATGATAATACCCATGGTTATAGCAATTTTCTTGCCAAATAACTATTATACATGTTGACACCCTGCTTTACTGGAAGTGGATAAGCATATCTGCAATGGAACATAGTGACTCAATTCTTCTTTCTGCTTTGCTTTCTTGTGCAAGTTTTGCTTTAGCTATTAAATTGTCACTGTCTCATATATTGAGTTTGGATACAAGATTTTGCTCATGGGAAGGTTATAGGGTGGCTTCTGTGAGAAGATGACAGAAGCTTTCCTTTTGTCTGACAGAGCCAATGCCTGCCAGCTTCATGACCCATCATTGGCCAAAGCTGAGCCCATTTGCAATAGCTGTAGGACTCCTGGGACAATGTATTTAAGAAGGGAGGAAAAAGTTACTGATGAAGAGTAAACTGTAGCCAGAGAAATGAAGAGTGAGAATATAAGAGAAACAACTGTGCAGACACCAATGCCAGTGTGGAAGGAAGGGGACGAGGTGCTCCAAGCACAAATCAGAGATTCCTCTGCAGCCCATGGTGCATATCTGGTGATGCGCCCCTGCAGCCTGTGGAAACTTATGGTGGAACAGATATCCATATGCTGCCCATGAAGGTCCCCTTGTCAGAACAGGCTTTGAAAGAGGCTTTGACCCAATGTGAAATCCATGCTGTAGCGGGCTCCTGACAGGACCTGTGACCCCATGAATAGAGAAGCCCACACTGTAGCAGGTTTTATGACAGGACTTGTGCCCCTGTGGGGAACCCACACTGGAGCAGGTGGTTTCTGAAGGACTATACCCCATGGAAGAGACCTGTACTGAAGCAGTTCCTGCAGCCTATGGGAAGGACTTGAGTTTGGGAAATTCATAGAGAACTGTTTCCTGTGGGAGGCACCCCACAGTGGAGCAAGGGAAGAGCAAAAGTAGGAAGGACCTGCAGAGACAAAATGTAAGGAACTGACTGCAACAGCCATTCTCCATCCCAACGCACTGCTGGTGGGGGAGAAGTAGAGAATTTGAGAGTGAAATTGAGCCCAGGTAGAAGGGTGGGATTAACTGAAGATATTTAAACATTTGTTTTAATTTTTCATTGCCCTACTCTGGTTTCATTGGTAATAAATTCAATTAATTTCCCCAAGCTGGGTCTGTTTTGCCTGTAACAGTAGTTACTGAGAGATCTCTTTGTGCTCTTAGCTCAGATTTTTGCTATAATTTCTCTCCCCTGTCCTGGAGTGCTAGAGCTGATTTGGTGAGCACCTTGTATCCAGCCAGGGTCAACAGCACACAGAAAGTATATGACTGTTCACCACGTCAACCCACCACAGAGGCTTTCATGTTCTTGCTGCTTGTCTACTTGACAGCCCATGCTCTTTCTGTCTACCTCTGCATTTACTAACCCCTGCTCACTGATGTTCAAGCAAGTTATATAGATGCATCAGGTAATACCCTTTAACACTAATATTCTAAACCTGTTCCAAGAATATAGTGCCATGGAGCCTATGACATAAGGTTAGCACTGGTGGTGATGGCCTCTGATGAAACCTCTGCTTAATTTGGTTATGGTGATCATGCTTGAAAGCCCTTTAACAAGAGAACTTGGAACCAATAGGCTGGTTTTCTTATCCTTCTTCTGTATGCATGATGGATTTTTTCTATTTGGATTCCATCATCTGCTTACTATTGCTTAGCTTCTTTTTGGTTTTGTCAGTCATCTTTTACATTCTGTAGGCTCTTGTCCCTTATCTGCTGTACTTCCCACCAGTTTTTTTGTTACTTGGATTTACATCTGTGCCCATTGTCCCTTGAGTGGTCACCCTGCTCACACATATAAGTAGCATAGTTTTAAGCTGTGCCTTGTAATAAAAAAAATAATACTGTTTTCAGACACATAGTTTGTGAACACAACATGAACTATAAGTTCAAGATAAAGTAATAATATTATCTACGTCATGATTAGAGTAGCTTTGATTTGTAGATATCACATGCCTCTGCTTTTACTGAAGTGATTTCAGTCACATCTAGGAATAACAGAATCGTAGAATGGGTTGGGTTGGAAGGGAATTAAAGATCATCTAGTCTCAACTCCCCTGACATGGGCAGGGAAACTTTCCCCTAGACCAGGTTGCTCAAAGCCACATTGAGCCCAGCCTTGAGATTTCCAGGAATGAGGTTTCTATGACTTCTCTGGGCAAGCTGTTGGAGTTTTTCATCACTCTTAATGTAAAGAATTGTCCAGGAAACCTGCTCCAGTGTTTCACCGGTCTTATAGTAAAAAATTTCTTAATATCTAATTAAACCTACGCACTCTCAAGTTTAAAGCCATTACCCTTGTCCTGTTAATACACGTTCTCATCAAAAGTCCCTCACTGGCTCACTAGTAGTCCCCTTCAGGTACTAGAAGGCTTTCTCTCAAAGCACCTCTACCCCAGGCTTAACAACCCCAGCTCTCTTAGCCTGTCTCCATAGTACAAGTACTTGAGCTTCTGATCAACTTCCTGGGCCTTCTCTGGACTCAATCCAGAAGGTCCATGTTCATCTTACATTGGGAGCCCCAGAGCTGAATTTAGTACTCCAGGGTGGGTCTCACAAGAGTACAGCAGAGAGGGAAAAGTCACCTTCTTTGACCTACTGGCCATGCTGTTTTTGATGCAGCCCAAGGTGTGACTGGGTCTCTGAGCTGCAAAACATTGCAGCTCATATTTTGGCTCTCATCAACTAACCAAGCCTTTTTCCATTCACTCAATTCTTTGTCTAAAATGTACTTGTGCTTGATATTGCCCTGTCCCAGGTGTATCCGCTTGCACTTGGCCTTCGTGAACTTCATGAAGTTTGCACAGGCCCATCTCTCAGACCTGTCAAGGTCTCTCTGGATCACATCATTGCCCTACAGTGTATCGACCACACCACACAGCTTGGTGTCAAACTTGCTGAGGGTGCACTCAATCCCACTGTCCATGTCACCAATAAAAATGTTATCAAAGAGGTTAAACAAAGATGTTGATGGAAGATATCTTGCTTATACATTAGTTCCTTCAGTTTTATGAATAGCCTTCTTGTCAGAATACAGAGAATAAAGGTATTCACTTGAAATGAGAAAGTTTTCTGTGAGCTCAGATACACTATCAATGAGAATTTGTTAGGTAGCTGGTCATTATTCACTGAAGCTCCATGAGGCTGATTATTTTATGTTATCCTATTCACAAAATTGTGGATTTTCTATCATTTTAGTTGCTGGGGGTTTTGTTTGTTTACTTGTTTGGGTTTTTTTGGTTTTTTTCCTTTCTTACCTACTGCTGCAAATGAACACAAGATTTTATTGGGATTTCTACAGTGATATTTTGTTCTCTTTTCAGAAAACTCAAATTTAATTTAAAATTCCACATCAATTTCCATTACTTAACAATGTGTCTGTTGACAGCTTTTTTATTTCTGAACTCTGCTGTAGATTTTTCAAGTACATTTTCAGTGTTTTCATCTGTATATTTTATTGCTTCTCTTTGCTCCTTTATGTACCTAATTAGTGAAAAATGAGTTGTGCATGGGAGTACTCATGGGGTTTTTTTTTGCAAAAAGTATTTTTATTATTAATTAACTACTTTTATATTCATTACTTTTATATTTACTTTTAATATTCTCCTTATATTCACTGTTTTCTGTCTGTGAGCAATGTCAAACTTATTACAGAACCTTATCTCCAGACATCTGTAATGTTTAGAAGGACTTTTTATAATCCAGTATTCTAAAATAAAAACAAAGAACGGTGGAGGCATGATACCTGATAAAAAGGGGTAAAAAATAACCTTTGGTTTTCCAGATGAAAAAAAGGAAAAACATGATTTGATAAGAAGGACAATCACCAACAGCAATAAGAGTCTACCAAGGAAGTTATAGGTTAGGTTACCAGATTTCGTGAGATAGAAGGAATTCACCTGAGAGTGCTGAAAGACTAGTGATGTGATTGCAAGACCAAAAAGTTTAACAGAAATCTTACAAAAATTCCTAGTGATTTAAAGAGTATCTGGCAACTGTAATAAAATTGTCCAGCATGTGTCCTTGGTTTATCTAGGTATTTAAAGTCCAATCAATCTCACTTTTTTATTGAAGAAGATCATAGGAAATAATGTGAGACATGAAGCTAGTTAGAAAGAGTAGCACTACAATCACACATAATCAGCATGTGTGCCTACTATGATTAAATGCCCAGCTTCATTAACAGTACCATGTAATATACCTTTATTAATGCTATTGACATTTATTTCCCATAACATTCAGTTTTTGAAGCACAGGGGGTGTTGGTTGGATTGTTAGCTGCACTGAGAATTGTCCTGACCCTTAATCCAAAAGGTGGTTACTCAGTGGCTTGAAAATCATTGTCCAAATAAGTGCTTTGGCACTGGAGCTCATACCATGCATTAAGTTTATCAGCTGCGTGGATGATAAGACCAAATATGCCTTAAGCACCTTCATGTATGATACTAGTTCAGGATGTCTGGCATGTCAATGTTAGCACTTCAGTTCAAAGGGATCTGAAGCAGCTTGAGAACCAAGACAGAACTAAAACCCAGAAATGTCTGATGTCCAAGAGGGAGAAATCTCTAGATTAGGTTTATACCTGAGGGCAGACTGGGAACTGCTGAAAAAGGCCAGTGGATCTCTCTGGGTGCCAGATTTTATATGAGTCACCAGCGTGCTTTAATGACTAATAAAGCAGAAGACCTACACTACTACTACTACTACTACTACTACTACTACTACTACTACTACTACAGAGGAGTATGGCCAACACATTTGTAAAGATTGTAGTCCTCCTCTATGTGGAAAGGTCTCAAACAGAACATTTTGATCACTTTTGTGCACCACTGCTGGGAAAGATTTCTGCCACACTACATGTGAAACAGAGACAGAGGCTATATGTCGTGGAAAAAGAAGCCCCTGATAGAGGACCAGCACTGTGACAACTTCCAAAGGACCAGAGACTTTATAATTCAATATTACCTGAGTCTTTTATGCACGGGTTTTCCCCTGTTTAGACTGTAATCCCTAGAAACCCCTGCTCACATGTGAAAAGAGCTTTCCTTTTCCCCAGGTATCCAGCCCCTCCCACTCCCAATCCTATTGGATGTATCCCCTGTCATTCCCTATTCCTGGGTTCCCACTGGCTTTTGGTTCTCCTGCTCCCTTATTGGCCTCTGTTCCCCCCAAACTACACCACTCCCCCTGAACCCTTACCCAGTCACATCCTGCCTCCCAAACCCCACCTGAAGGGTTTAAATATCCTGGGCACAGGTAATTAAAGGGTTTTCTATGACCAGTCAGTCTTAGGTTGCTGCATCTCTTCGCTCCTGACCACGTGGGGATTTTGCAATCCCTTCCAGACCCTGGAAGGCTGGGGAAGTAGATTTGCTGATTCCCTCCCACAGCTGTTACACCATGTAGATCTAAAGAAGGATAGTAAAATCAGGAGAGGGTTAAATAGATGTTACTAAAGTCAAATTACTTCAACGGAGGTTTAGAATAAGATGGACTGGTTTAACTTGATGAAGAATAGAACCAAAGATCTCCAAACAACTGAGAAGATGTTATTAAGGTAATAGAATGTTCATGATAATGGCAGGTGATAGGAAAGGTACTGTGGCTACAAGTTTTGTCTTGGGATGTTCAGCCTAGACATTAACCAGGAAAAAAAATCATGAGAACAGTAATGCAGCACTGGATGGGAGTACCTAGAAAGCTGTGCAATCCCAGTCTTTGGATGCTCTCAAGATAAAACCCTCTACAATGTTAACTTTTAAATTAGTGAAAATTTATATTTACTTTCAATCTACTTCTAGGAACTTGATTTAATGCTGGGTTAAAAATGGGGAATTTTACTTCATTTTAAAAGCTTTTGTAAAACCAAGAAAATGTCTCTTGCCAAGTTCCATGTGTATGAGATGAATATCATCCTACATGGTTAACATGAAAGAAAAAGAATAGTACTATTTATAGACTGATATTGTTCATCCAGCATATTCAAACTCCTGTCACAAGAAGAAAAGGCCCAGATGGAAGGAATTATTTCTCAAGTAGACTATAAAAGCTTGCAATACACTCTTCTTAAAATTTTAAATATTTTAAAAATTAGATATTTACATTAAGAAATTTTATTATATATTCAAAATGCAATATTTGATAAACCATTCATCTATTTATCAGAAAACTCATTTTTTTAAAAAGAAACCAGCCTGATATTGTTTATTAAATATCTTTACAAACTTTGTAAACCTTACATACAAGATGCTACCTGACTTTCCTAAGGCAGACAAGTGATTTTATGAATGTGTATGCCACATATTGAAATAACATTAACATTCCAAAGCTGAGAGCTATGACAAGTGCAAAGTTTTTTTCACCAAAAGCTTTTTCTGACTACCTTTTCAGTAAAAAATATGTCATTTAGTGAATTTACAGCATTTATAGATCGAGGCATTGCACCTTCGTTATATTACGTAAAAAATTATCTGCTGGCTGCTTCCCTCTTTTGTTTCAAGGTTTCTCTTGACTGGTATAACTGAAATTGCATATGACTAAGTATTTTTTTACTCTCTCTTTATTATTTTTTTTTTTTTTTGTGTCAGTGACATATTAAATGCACAATACTTATAATATGAAAATAGTAGAATAAAGAAATTGGAAATACTATGTAAAGATACTTGTATTGACAGCAAGGTAAGAAGGTGTCTTTAAATAGTATATTAGCCTGTTGGTATTTTCCCAGTATAGCAATGAATCTGCATAGAACTATCATCAGTTTTGTCATGCTTAAGTCAACATAAGACCAAATGCAATATATATTTTGTTGTGGAAATCAAAATAATAAATAAGACCAGAATTAGAATGCTGGTTTGTACTTTATTCTTCTAATATACCACAACACTCATACTTCAGGTTCCTCTGTTGTAGGGCTTTGGTGGGTTTTTTTTAATTTTTTTTAAATTTCCAGAAACACTGATTAATGTATATGGTCTCTAAATTTTCATGGAATATGGGGGCTGTAGCTTAGCAATTTACAGGTGCATATTGTAGTCCTTCCCTCCTCATGAGGTCTGGACTGGTTTACCTTGTTTCTTTAATGAGAATATACTGACACATTTTCATTATTAGATCAAAGGAGTAGGGCATTACACAAAGCAACTTGCAACTGAAATATCAAAATTGACTAGAGTATATACATTTATTCTAATCAATTCTAGTTCTGATTTTCAGAAATAAATAGGGAAAAAAGTCACAGAGCACCTGAAAATGTCTACTCAATACTTAGATCAGTTTTCAAAAACAATGTTTAACTCACAATTATGGTATATTGAAATAAATTACATGATTAAATTGTTATTTTATGTTGAAATATGTATGATTCATGTCTAAGAACTCCCACTTAAAAAATAGAAAAAAAAAATCCAGATTTACTAAATTATTAGTCTACTTTTTACTTCCTAAGGCTGTTGAAAAAGTCCTTTAGAACAGATTGAGTCTGTGGATGCCTTTATTACAGGTGATGTGTTACAAAATCAATTGAAGTCAGATAATTTGGTTAATCCTCATTACTATTGTCATAGGCTGTGACTCATCGCATAAACTCCTTATTAGTAAGCAACAAGACACAAATCTGTGAGATCAACCAGTGTCAATAGAAGTTAATCAGTTTAAATATATTCACAAGCTAAACTTCCTCTGTCTTTAGAACATGATCTCAAAGAAATCACTTATGTGGGATCACACTGAGGAAACAAGGACACTTGAGATGTCTTTCTTGAATCCCTTGGTTATAACAGCCTACAGATTAAATAAGGGTATTATATTGATCCCCAGGAGGAATACTGACATAATTCACGTAAGAGATTTTTTCACCTCTTCTAGAGATAAAACAGGAAAATCTGGTGTGAGTTGGTAAAAAAAAAAACTGAAAAAAATAACACAATTTTGCAGTTGTCTACTCTTTTTGTTTCATGGCTATCAAAGTAATTGCACAGTGTGTAGCCTTCTAAAAATTATAAAACTGATTTAATTTTCTTTACCACAGAATGGTATTTTTATTGTTATAGACTACATTTTACCATTATGCCAAGGAATGTACCCATGTGAAGGAGGCAGTTCAAAATATGCTTTATGTTATATACATGTGTTAGCTAAGGCTTAGTTCTGTGGTCTAAATAAAAGGATAAGTCCAGCAGAAAGAAGAAAAAAAAAAATCTAAAAGAACTCTAGCACTAACAAAATATTACCAAAATATTACTTTGACTAAATACTGAGCTGGGACTGTATGAGCAATTGGCTTTAATAAACAAGACAAATTTGGAGGGCATTTTGCATACCCTCACCTTTTGGTTACCAAACTGGACTTGGTTACAATGGCTGTTTATACTGTTTCTAATTGTGATTAGTGTGAGCATGCTTGCTCATGACACTAATCAATGCTGTCATTATTATTATACACTTTTATGGTGATGGGTTAGA
>JAWMRC010000089.1:43508995-43524234 GCA_035584755.1 Thripadectes ignobilis
AAAAAAAAAAAAAAAAAAAAAAAAAAAAAAAAAAAAAAAAAAAAAAAACCAAACACACAAAAAACCTCCAAACCCCTCCTTTCTGAAAATTCATGTCATATCAATTTCCAGATATTCTTTATAGATCTATTAAATATATTTATTTTTTTTCAATTGAGTACCATTAGCAACATTTCAATACAAAGATTTTTGTCTGTAGGGCTCCCACATACAGCAATAAGACTAAAATGATATCTTATCCTCCTGTGCAGGCGGAGGAAGAGAAAGGGTAGTGCAGGAATAGGATGACCTGCATGTGGTAAGGTCTCTGGTAGTACCCACCTCTATGTAAAGACAAGATAGTTGCTAATAAATGTAATCTATGCGTTTGATAAGCAGAACACAGTTCACATACACTAATTAACTATGCAATGGATTTCTGGGTGCAATTTGTTTTTGTTTCAAAACCAAACAGTAAGTATCCATAAATAAATAAATTGCAGTTTCAATTTCCATTAAAGATTTCTATTGTTATCATGCATATGACTATTCAGAACAACCTTGAAAGATTTTTAAACCACAAAAAAGGTGGAATAAACCTCTAGAAGGAGAGAAATGTTCCCTCTAAGGAAAAAAAACTGGGCACATTTAAAAAAACCCACCTTGATTATACAAAAAAGGACAGAGCATAAATTAAAGACCCCCATGGGTAGTTTCGTGCAGCCAAAATCAAGTTTTGCTGCTTTACTATGTTGGCTAGTTTCTAATTGCACACTGCAATGAAAATCATTTATAACTAGAAAGGTCCCATAACAACATGGCAAAGGCACAGGGGCTGCAACAGAATATTAGAGAAACTTACCCTGTGGGCGATCTCTAGTTACTGAGGAAGATAATAACTGCTCAGCTACTCTGAAATAATTTAGTCATAAAAGAATGTTCATTAAAATAACGTTAAAGAGTGTTTTCAATGTGGTGTGCAGGGACTTAGCTGTATGATTCCTTTTAATATTAATGGAAATTGCATGGCTAAACCCACACACACTGTGATGAAAATCTGTATTTATGGTTTTAACAAAAATCCATAAAAGGAAACAAATTCAGGTAAAAGCTTCATTCTGTTGTGCCCTGTTATTTCTAATAATACAGTATGCAAGATTAGCACATAACAATTGTAATAGACATGCTGCTCCACCTAAGCTCTTAATGAAAGAAGTTAAGGAGAGAAGAAAAGGCTAACTCCTGTAGCAAAGCACTGATAAAATAGAAAGGACAAATGTTGATGGTAACATATAATTCTGGAACCTGATTGTTCATGTAATAGGCTAAAGCAAAAATATGTTGATAAACTGTAAAATAATTATTGCATTTTTCAAAGGAGAGTAAGTTGAAAATATCAATAAAAAAAGGAAATTGGGATGTTTGGTGGAAAAAGCCCTTCTGCTCAGACAGAAATTATAAACACCATACCTTAATGAAAATTTACAAGTAACTCTTGGAGCCCATATGTCTCGAAAAACATGGGACCCATGAAAAGGCCAGTTTGCTTTTATTCTTCTCAGTTATACTACCCTAGACTAGCATAAAGATGACTAATTGGGCTGATGTGAAACAGACTTCTCATCACAAAGCTGGAAAGCAATTTGGTTAAAGAAAAAAAAAAAAATGTCTACAGTGACAATAAAGAGCCATATCTGAACTTCATCCAGCCTAATAATCCACAGATTGTCAAACAGGGAGATGATAAAAAGCTGGTCTTATTAAGACAAATTTTTACTCAATTTTTTTCTGGTAACTGGTACTTTCATCCTGACAGTGAATACCAGAGATATTTTTTCTCCACTTTTATTACAACTTGTATCCTCATGTTTTGTTTAGTGAGCAGAGGACTTAGAGATATTTGAGTTAATGTAAGAAAGACTGTGTTGAAAATTTAAAATTTAATTAAATGCCAATTACTTATAACAAGAATACCCTAAGACAGTATTTGGGTTCATTTTTGTCAGATGAAGAATGCCTTCAGTTGGAGCCATTGAAATTTTAAAACATGAAAATGATAAAGCAAAAATTTTCAATTATAATCACACTTGTAAGAATCCCTCTTACCAGGAGGTAGTAATGTGAAGAGGAAGCTTAGTATATCAGCCTTTTATTATAGCTTTTATTTTTTAAAGGATGTTATGAGAGCTTAATATTACTTTTAAATGATCGACACAATAAGTGTTCCATTTTAATTGGCACTTCTGTGATTTATCACTGTATCATGTTGGGAACACCCCATTAAGCCATTTGTAAGTGAGTAGCAGGGTACTATACATCTGACAATAATTGAAGACGTCTATTGAAGGCTCTTATTAAGAAGAGAAACCTAGTAAAAGAGTTCATGTCCCCATTTGTTCTAACTATTGAATTGTACTGAATTGTATCCTTCCCTCCTAAGCAGAAATATTATCCTTGTCATCCTATCAGTCCACGTTGCTATCATGCTGACGTGTTTTCCTGTTCTACAACTGCATGACCAATATAATTTCAGTTTCTAGACAAGGAAGCTTAACCCCACTGAAAGTAATTGTCTTGATCACCTCATCTTGTTACTTCCTCTGTAGTCAGAACAGTGTTTTCAGTCCCCACTAGTACCATAATGCTTGAGATAAGTAAGAAGTCATATCAGACCTTGGGCGTAGCTCATGCATAGAGTTTCCTTGTACTGAGGTTTGAAAATGTATTAGGCTGCTGCCACTGACCCTGCAGTGGCTCTCATACTGAAAGAATTTCCATCTAAAAGCTATTCAGTCAACCCTGATGCAGCAACAATGAAGCATGCTTATCTTAGTGTTCTGTTTGCTCTCTGGCATTCGTGTTAAAAGTCTGATGATACTCATCTGAGTAACTCCATTTTACAGAGCTGCATTGTTCAAAACCTTTCTAATCTCCATCAGATAGCACTGTTTCAGGATTTTGTGATCCTAATTTTAGAAAAGTAGTCTCGACACATTGTGATACACGTAGACTTACCATAGTACTTTGATCTAGCCCAAATGATTTCTTTTCTGCTCCTACATTGCATATTCTGTGTTTTGCATTGACAGCTGTTGCTCTGTGTACCATCTGTCTTTATTGACACCTAGGTACACAGATGTGCTGTTACTGTGGAAATATTAGAGATCAGTTTAACCTTTCCTATTCCTATTGTCGCAATAACAATAATGCCTTGAAACATGTCCCCACCTAATATTTGCTCTAATTTATTTCAAGTGGGCTTTTGTAGCTTTTCTTGCTCTAAAAGCTCTGGCTTTAGTGAAGAAAAAAAAATAAAATTACTGATGATAGTAATGCTGTCATCTGGGGTGTTTCGAGGGTATTTTCTATATACTTATATTTTGTTTAGTGTCAGTAAGCTATTCTGTCAAGAATTTTAATAAAAAAATTAATATCACACATGAAGTATTGCCAAAATAAGTTAATATAATAGTGACTTGAAATGGATGCAGACTACTATAGTGCTTTCCAAACTTATTACTCATCTTTGTGTATAGACTTATGTATACATATATGCAGTATGTAGAAAGATGAAATTGAAGGCAGATTTATCATAAGTAACTGCTTAAGAACTATGTCAGAGAAATAGGAAAAAACTCTTATATGGTATCCATATGTGTACACAATTTAGTAGTGTCATACTCATGATACCAACATATGGATAGTATGCACAATCTCTTTGTCACGATCAGTTTTCAGATTCAAATTGTATCAAACCACAGCAAGTATGAAACCCCTAAACCAAAAAATATGGATTGAAATTTATTTTAAACTATTGCAAATAATTAAAGAATGTTTTGAGTCCTGGAAAGTCTGACTTCTGCTATTCCTATTGTATAAGTGAAGAAGATTGAGATGGACATTTATGTACAATATATAATAATATATTCTAATTCAATATATAAAGAAGTTTCTATAACAAATGAGTCATTTTTCACAGAGAGTATTTTATTAAGATTTATGACATTATAAAGAGGTTTTCAGGTATTTGTAACTCTATAATTATGAGCTTCAAAAAAGTATTTGTGTAGATATAAAGGAAAATACATTTGAACACAAGTATATCAGATGAACTCGCATGCAGCTTTAATTGTATTTAAATAATATGTCTGCAGCTTACATATGCCTTTATAGGAATTCAACAGTAACAAAAGTATGATATTTTACCCACTTGTAAAAATAGTCATACTGTTTAAAATCACAGTATTTCAGAGATGGAAGCATAGAAATTCCTCAAAGATCATGACAAAGGGATATCAGGCTTTCTCCTTCCTTCTTAGTAAGGTAAAACTATATCAGCTGTGGACACACTGGATAAAAAAACCAAAAAACAAAAAACAAAAAAACACAACAACAAAAAAACATACACCTTAAACCACAGTGTAGAATTCTGATATATTCATTGTCAATTTATCTGAATTTGAAGAGTTAAGAGAAAACCACAAGGATATTTTTCATCTGAACTTGAACCTGAACACCAGCTCTGACTTGTAATTTAAAGCTACAATATGGCTCACAACAATGTGTAATTTTTTCAAGCTACATCCATGTAAAATCTGAGGGGGAAAAATAATAAAAAAAAAGAAGAAACCAATTTGATCAAGGAAATAAGAAAAATATCAAAGTGTAGAGGGGGAAAAAAAAAAAAAAAAGGCTGCAGAGAATGTTCCAAATTTTGAACAAAAATGAGAAGATTTTGGTGAGCTAGTTGCTAGGGGTTTTTGTTGGTGGTTTTCTTTTTTTTGTTGTTGTTTTTCTTTTTGTTATTGTTTTTTGTTAAGACTGACAGCTATATGATACTTTAACTTTGAAAAGTTACCTTACTACTAAGCATCAGCTGTCCATCTTTCTGCACAGTTTCTAATCCTAAAATATGTAGAAAACAAATGGAGCAAAGTTTGTGGAACAGTAGAAAGAGGGACAGGATGGCAATGATACTGGTTTAGTCAAGGCTTATATTCTTTAGAAGCTGTGTCATATTTCTGTTGCAAAACTGATTCTTGGCATTTACAAGTACTTTGAGGGAAACCTTGGCATTCATATCCTCTGAAGTGGAATTTTTGTTTTTATAAGGACACTTCTAGAGTATAGTTAAAGTAAAATGCACAGCTATAATGTAACTGAATGAACTGAAGAACAGTTAGAACAAATTTACAATATATACTTTGTTTGAAATACCTTTTTATGCATACTTCCATTGCCAGTTACATTTTATCCTTTTTCCAAGCAGAAGACTTCATTCTTATTTTTTATGACTTGTATGAGCATAGAGAATTAATAGAAAATGCAGTTCAACAATGGAAGGAAATCAAGAGTGTTCTGATGCTATCTACAATAACGGATGTCCCACATGGACTATGTTTTATTGATTTATATCACTCAAAAAAAAAAAAAAATGTGATAAAAGAATGGACACATTATTTTGGCTTTTTTTTTCATGTTCTATTGGTACTTCAGGTGTCATTTATTCCTCAAAGCAACACAGAAACTACTACAAGATGGGACTGGAAACCTCAAACTTCAGAACTTCACCACATGAATTTCCCCTGCTTTATGGTACTGTTAAGGTTACCTGGTAAGAAGAAGAGCAAAACAGAAAAAAACCTAAAACAAGGCCCAGCAAAAAACAAACAAACAAAACTCCCCTAAAACAGGCCAACCACCCGCCCCCCAAAAAAAAAAAACCACCAACCAAATAAAAAATAATAATTAAAAAAAACAAACAAAAAAAAAAACCTGAAAAAAACCCAAATAAATCAGCTACATTAATGTGTCAGCATGTCATTTCATATAGGTTTATACTCCCATTGTCTTTTTGGAAACTCAGAATGCACTCACTGTGGTAGATTAACTTTAGACTCTTAAAAGTTATATTTTGCTTTTCTTCTTATCCTACTTCAGTGTTGATGTAATGCCATATAATCTAAAGTAAATACACTACAATAACTACGATCCAGAAAATAAGAGGCAGCATGAACTACAGTTATGGACTTTTTTTTCTCACTTTCTGAATGTTGAATAAATTCTGATTCTAACTACAGGAGGATGCTATGGGCTTTTTGATCAAACCAAGCTTATGTGTTCAAGTGCTTCAGCTGTGGGGCCATGCATCTATTATGAAATTGTAGTTCTGAAATTATGAGGTCTAGCAGTATAATGAAGCAAAGTTGAGTTCTGCCAGCTAACAGATAGAATAGAAGCAAATTTCTTTATTTGGTGAATAATATAAAATATTACCCTGACATTTTAATTTTAACAAAAGTAAAAAAAAAAAAAAAAAAAAAAGCCAAACAACAACAAAAATCCAAAAAATTCTTTTCCTCAGAAGCACAGTCTTGAATGAAGCTGGGATGTGAGGAACTCCATACCTGGTAAGGAATGAGTCTTCTTTGGGTTTTGAGGATATTCTCCTTATGTTTCTTCTGATTTTCATTATTATTATTTGAAGTCATTTAAAATATCAAAATAATGTGAGTCCTTCATTTTCAACATAATTTGATTATGGGATAGTGTAAATATCATAGTAAAAGCAGATTACTTTTTAATTTTGCCACCATAATTGTCTCCATGAGTATTACAACCCTTCTCTGACAGCAGGGCAACTGACGTTCTTGTTAAAATAGATCCCTTGGGGTGGAATAGAGTGAAATAACACTGAATGACTAGGGTTTATATATGACATAAGCATAAATGGCAAATTTATTTTAAGACAAGTTTGTTTCAATGGAAAGGAGATATGTGGCTGTCTTGGTTATTGTCTATAGAAATGCAACAATACAAATATATTAAGATAAATGAGGAAAACCAAGAAAGATAAAGAGACTATAAAAGAAGATACTGTCTATTCTCTACTGAAGAGTAGATACTGGAGAGGAAATATATCTCCATTCATGGATCCAGCTATGAGACTTGATTGTTGTAATTTAGATGTCCACTGGTCAAAGTGGAAGGCCCGAGGGTACATCTTGGGGGTGCTTTGGGGGTCTTTGATGGTTTAGGATGCTATCTAAGACATGAATTTTTTTTTCACGTCACTGCACCAGTTGTGCCTTATTAGAAGGGATGAATACCTTCAGGCCTTCAGTGTGACTGTTCTAACACCTCCTACAGCTGGGGGCAGTTTTACACCTGATTCAGTTGTGTAGGGGAGGAAATTGGCATGATAAAAACCGTGCCTGACAGAGTTCAAGAAACATTTGGACAATACCCTCAGACACATGATGTTACTCTTAGGGATGGTACTGTGGAGGTCCATAACTTGGACTCAATGATCCTTGTGGGTCTCTTGCGGCTTGGCATATTCTGTGATTATCTCACTTTGCAGAATCTGCTTCTTTTTGGCCTTTTCCCTCATCTGGCTGAAATACGAGCTTGTTGCTAAACAAATGTTGATTTGTAGTTATCTTCCTTTGATGATGGTTCACGCTCCCTTTGCACCTGGGCTGTTCTTAAGGAGATCAGAAGTTTGCCCATCACAGGCACAAAAAGTCTTGTCATCCCCTTTCATTGGGAAGTGCAAATCTGGCCTCAGCATGGCACCTTGTTGCTTTTGCAACCTTTAGCATTTCAGTCTCTCATGCGTGAGGCAAAAGATATGCACGAGAAACATTTAGCATGACCACCATTATATTCAAGTTTACTCAGAAGTAACTTCCAGACAAAACAATACTTGATGTTTTTAAATTTAAACACAAAACCTGAAAGAATGTCTACCCTGCTGCTATTTTTCAGAAATGCAGTATTGGTACCATTGTAGAACTAAAGAAGCAAACCATTTTCCTTTTGTTCACTTAAAACCAAAACCAAACTACTGCCACTTTATCCCACAAATCCCAAAAAACTCCAGACCTCTCAAAGTGATTAGTGAGTACATGGGTATTTACATCTCTTCTTCCTAATTCAGCAATCAGTAATAAAATCATAGAGGGTCGGATCCATTACCAAATCTTTTATAAGGGGAGCATAAATACAGGGATCTATGATGTTTTATAGATTAACTTGACAGTCTTTTTAAAAACTGTGCTTAGGAACAATTGTTTAGAAACCAGCTGTCAGGAATCATAAAGCATTTTGACTAGGAAACATATGTCTGCTTTCTTTATCAGTAACAACATTCTATTTTAATTAAGACACAGTAACACTGACAATATCCACCAATCATTAGTGAAGTATCCCTTTTCGGACTCATAATAAGGCAGTAATAAACAACTTCTATTGTAAAAAAAAAAAAAAACAAAAACAAAAAAAAAACCAACCAAACCAAAAAATCCCAAACTGAAACCAAACAAACAAAAGGACAACCCTTCAAAAAGGCCCAAGGAACCAAGAAACCATTCTCCTGCTACTTTCCATCTTTCTCTAGATATTATATTCTGAACACCAGCATAGCCTAGCAGATGTTACAATGTTCATGTTCTAAATATTATTTTATTTGCTATGATAAAGGTTTACTGAAATCCAGCCAAATCTATGGAAAAGGAAAATTTCCTCTTTTCAGAATTTCTAGCAAAAACACAGAAATTCACCAAGAGGTTTTTTTTTTTTTAATTTTATGTTCAGTGAGGAGTATGAATCTTTCTTCTCAGCAACAGCATTAAAAAGGAAGTTTGTAAATAGTTTTACAGTCATGTGAGACAAATCAGAACTGCACTGAAAAGCTTAAACAAATTTTATAATTTGCTAAGGTGACCTACTATTTTGAAGCATTAAAGAAGGGAATGACAGCAATAAAATTCTTCTTGCTGTACTAAGTAAGAAAGGGCCTTGGGAGGCAGGGAAGTGGGAAAATGGGAAGGGAGATTAAACCCTGATATTTTAATAGGAGATAAAAGTACTTATTAGTACTTATTAAGAGTAAAGAGGAAAAAACTGAGAAGACAGGAATGACAGAAAAAAATAACTGGGGAAGAAAGACAAAATATCATTCAGCTCTTGAAAAAGCACAGTATGAAGTCTCTCTATATCATGTATAATTTGACTTGATTATTTTTTAAAATAAAGCTTATTTTTTTTTTCTAATACTGTTGACTTCATTAACCATTCCATTTGAAATGAACAAGAAGACAGAGAAACAACTTTCCATCGCCATGATAAACATGTATAATGAGGTATGCTTAAGCCTTTTGCTTCTTCTTCTTTGCTATAGTTTATAATATTTTGAATCTTAAATATTGAAATCAATATTTCAAACTAGGATTGTCCTGTTTTCCTTTTTGTTTTTTTCCCTTCAGGGAAAGCCCAGACTAAACTACAAGTTCACAGAGAGTTAATCTACCAATCTAAGTTCTCTAAAACATCCTATGTTATCTTGGACCACTCTGTTTTGCTAACTTTTTCTGTCAATTTGTACAGGAAGCTTTGGTACTGGAACTCAAGAATCATTTTTCAACTCTCATAACTTTTGATGACTTCTGGTATACACTGTACTTTCAGTAGAGATTATTCCTCTTTTAATGCATTTATGATTAAGCTTTTCCATATTATAAGTTTTGCAGTGGATAACAAATAAAAAATTTGTATGTGCTGACACAAACTGTGTTTGTAAAAAAAAAAAAAAAAAAAGAAAAAGAAAAAAATGCTAGCTATTAGATAAATAATGAACATTTATATAGTGTTTGTCTTTTCAAATATCAACATCAGTACCATTGGTATATGAATTCTCATGGAGTAAATCAAAACAAAGCCTAAAAATGACAAACTAAAAAAATTGAAGTCAAAGTCACCAAAAGAAATAATGTGAGAGAGAGCTGAGGTAAGGCATGAAGGCAATCTTCAAGACAGATGAAAAATTGACCTCCTGAAAGATCTTTATCTGACAGAGCAATTCTAGGAAGCAATCCAAAATGGATACTGAGTACTGCATAGGGACTTCTCACTCAGTTCAGTCAATTCATTTGAGTCTTTGTCTCAACAGAATAGCAAAAGTGCATTGCAATCCACTGAGCTGCTTATGCATGCAGTGATAGCTTATGTTCATCAAACATAAAAATACCAGCTTGAAGACCAAACAAGTTTCTGTGATTGTGTTAAGATTGTGTTAATTGTGATTTTAGAAAGAGAAGAGAAAAGTAAAATATACAACTCATATGACTTCAACATGCCTATGTCATCATATTCTGTTTTGTGAATAGCCATAACACTATTTAAGTAGCAAATCCAAATAGGTGAGTAAATGTCCCTGGACTGTGCTTCTGAGTCTACTGGTTATGTATACTGCACAGTTTGTCCTTGAACTGTTTTATTAGCTTCAGTTATTTTGTGCTGTAGAAAAATAGGACCACACTTTCTGATCCTTAAGGATATACAAGTAGCCTGTGTCACAGGTATGCTTTGGAAGGCAAGACATATTTTTTGCTGTTGTTTCCATTATTGTTGTGCTCTTTGTATTATTTTTACTAATTTAAAATAAAAAAAAAAAAAAAAAAAAGGTCTGTAGACTTGAACAATGGAATTGTAGCAATGAGCCTCTGAAGAGATGGAGAAAGCTGACCCTAATGTTTTGAAAGCAGGCCTTTTACTCGGTTGTAAAATAGAGTCTGTGTTACCTTCTTGTTCCCAAAAACCCCTGGGAACACCCTCATTAGGATGCAAGGATGCACCTGGGCAGGATATGTGAAAAGCCCCGTCATTGTTTTTTTTGTTAACCCCTTCCATATTTGCTGTTAACCCTCAGTTTTGATTGCTGTTGACTCACTTCCTCTAAAGCCCTATAAAAACCTGGACCCTGGGAATAAACTTTCTCTCTGTTTCCTGTCCTGCTGCCTGCATGTGTCTCCTTCCTGGGACATCTCTGGGACCATGTGGCAAGGGGGGAGGGGAAGGGGGAGTGTTTCCAACTCAGCTGCCACATGGAATGTTCTTTTCTGTCTTCTTAAACAGTCAGTTTAAATTCTGTCTGAAATATTTCTGTGAGTTTTTCTGATATTGTTGCAAAAATGGCAAGAGTTTCGCAGCTTTCATCCAAATACATAAGGAAATGTAGGAGCAACTGTGGCTTCTACTTTAGCTAAAGGCAACTGAGATATAAAATACACTTAATATTACTGGTAACTGTGTATCTATGCTTTAGTTCTCTAGGGCTTAGACAGATGCAGTCCTTTCACTTGCTATTCCAGTTTTGCTCTTCAGTTCAGTTTTGAATTTTTTCTCTAAAAACTAAGTCTGATTGTAATGCACACATGATCTAACAACCCCATCCCCCCTCCCCTTTTAATAGAATAACATACCCATTAATGATCCAAAAATCCATGTTGCTAGGTGCAATAATCTCATTTTAAAACTATCAGCTGCAGGTAAAATAGAGACATAAAGGAGTATCCTGCATAATATGTTATGATTCAGATAGTAATTTTAACCTAATAATAATGATCAACCATCATCCTGAGTCTTAAAATGCTTCTCAAAACTTTAGTGACTAATCTGAAAAGTGCATTTGGCTAATGTGGTAGTTGGCAAATGCATGCCTACATTTCAGAGTATGTACTATAATATTGGCAGCTGTTCGACAATTTGGAATCAGCATTACAAACAGGTGCATACAGTGTAGTTATGGTTACTGAGTCAATTTTTCACTTTTACAAGCTTCCATGCATGCAGGTTGCTTCACTTATTTCTAAATGAAGTCATCATGTTCTATCATTCCTCCATGAATTTTTGCATGCATACATTAATCTTTTGAAATTTTCTGTAAGAATACAAATTTTGTCTTAGGTTTGCTGGAAATCCTACGCAGTACAGACTGAGAAGAAAATGAAGGTACCAAATACTATAAACAAATGCTAATTGATTCAGAAAGAGAAATGGTTAAAATAGTTATATGCAAATGAAATAACTAAATTTCCTCCAACTATTATAAAGACAAGGAAAGTTCTTATGTCTACATAGTGCAAACAAAAATTTGGCAATCTATGTCTTGAATTTTTTCTTGCCTTAAAGGCAAAAATGCTGGATCTAGTAGTGTAGTCATGGTGATTGTCTCAAACAGAATCATAGAAACATCAAGGCTAGAAGAGACCTTCAAGATCATGCAATCTAACTGTCCACTCAGCACTACCACTGTAATCCCATAACAATTAAGCCTTATCACCCAGTGCCAAATCCAGATGTCTCTAGGACATAGGTTTCAGTTCCTGACTACCCTAACAGCAAAAAGAATTTTTCTTATATCTAGTCTGAAGCTCCTTTGTCTCAGCTTAAGCCAATTTCCTCTTGTCCTTTCATTTGTAGGCATGATAGAAGAGAATGGCCCCCACCTTACCACAACCTCTTTTCAGGTAGTTGTAGAGTGATGAGGTCTTCCCTGAGTCTCCTCTTGAAACTAAACAAACACACCTTCAGCTTATTGAATCTCATGCATTTGTCCTTGGCCCATTTATGTAGTTTGTCAAGATCTCTTTGTAGACCCTTCCTACCCTCAAGGAAATCAACAGTGTCACACAGCTGGATGTCATCTGCAAATTTACTGAGTGTGAACGTGATCCTTGTGTTCAGATCATCCATAAAGATATTACACAGGATGGGACCCTGGGAAACACTGCTAATGACTGGCTGCCAATTGGATTTAGCTCCATTCACTACAACTCTCAGGGCCCAGCCAGTTTTCTGCTCATTGAACAGCGGGTACCTATTCATGCCTCAAGCAGACAGTTATTTAGGAGGATGCTGTGGGAGATGGTGTAAAACACTTTACTGAAGTCTATATAAACAACAGCTGCATTCTTTCCCTCATCTTCATTTTATCATAGAAGATCAGATTGGTCAAGCAGGTCCTGCCTTTCATAAATCAGTATTGGCTGCATCTGATCCTCTGGTTGTCTTGAATGTGCCATGTAATTGGCACCCTTCCATAAACTTGCCTAGCACAAATGTAAGGCTGACAGTTCTGTAGTCCTCCAAATCATCCTTCCAACCATACTTGTACATTGGCATTATATCTGCTATTTTCCAGTCTGCTGGAATTTCTCTGGTCAACCAGGACTACTGGTAGATGATTAAGAGTGGTTTAGCAAGCTTTTTGCCAGTTCCGTCACTACACTGGGCGTGTAGGGCCCATAGACTTCTGAGTGTCTGCCTGGCATAGCAGATCACAAACAATCTCCTTCCGGACTACGGGGCCTTCACTCATCTTCTCATCCCTAACTTACAACTATGGAAGATGGTTATCCTGAGGACAGCTGTTCTTGGTATTAAAGACTGAGTCAAAAAGGCATTAAGTACCTCTGCCTTTTCCACACCCCGTGATACTACATTACCCTCAGCATTGAACAAATTATGAAGATTCCTTGACCCTCCTTTTGTTCCCAGAGTAATTATAGAAACTGTTTTTGTAGTCTTTAACTGCCTTGGACAAATCAAGTTTTAGTTGGGCTTTGGCCCTATTAATCTTCTCCCTACCTGCTCTTGCAACATCCTCATAGCCCTCCTAACTTATCTGACCCTCCTTCCGGTGGTGAGAGATTCTCTTCATTTCTCCAAGCTCCAGCCTAAGTTCTCTGTTTAACCAGGGCAGTATTTTTCTCCAACAACTTGCCTTTCTACTCATGGGGACAGCCTGCTCCTGAGTATTTAGCCATTTGTTTTTAAGGTACGTCCAATCTCCCTGGACTCCTTTGCCTTTCAGGACAGATTCTTAAGCACTTTTGTCAGTCAATCTCCTAAACAGATCAAAGTCTGCCTGTCTGAAGTCAAGGGTGGAAATTCTACTGCTGCCCTTCCTTACTTCATCCAGTATTTAAAACTCTTACATTTCACAGTCACTATGCTCAAGATGGCCACCAGCTACCATGTCACTTACTAGTCCTTCTCTGTTCCAAAAGAGCAGATCTAGAAGAGCATCTCCTTTGGTGTAGGCTCATTTACATTTTGTGTTAGGAAGCTGTCTCCCACACACTCTAGGAACCCACTAGACTGCTTATTGTCTGTTGTATTGCATTTCCAGCGGACATCTGGCAAGTTGAAGTTGCCCGTGAGTACAAGGGCTGGCATGTTTGGTTGCCTGAATCTGCTTAGGCTATCCCTCAGATGGTCCTCCATCTAGAACATTATTTTCCTGGCCCTAAATTTCCAGGGACTCATACCTATTCTTTATGTGGGGACATGGAGAGGGCAGGGAGGCTGATAGTAGATTTGCTGGCCACACAAAAGAGGGATCTGCCTCCATTCTCACCCATCACCTGGGTTCCCGTTTGCATGTTGTGCAGAGGGGAAAGGCTTCTCCACTTGCTGAGATTCATTTGGCTTGTACACTTGCCTCAGGGCCAGTAGAGAACAGCTCCACCAGACAACCTGTTTCCTAGATGCCCTAATGCTTCTTAATCTCTCCATCTCCTCTTTGAGTTGTACCGCCAAACACTGACCTGCTCACATTTCACACAGGTGTTATCTCTGTTCCATCAGATGCCAGTTCCTGATTCTGATATTCCCTCCCTTGGACCCTTGCATGTTTCCACAGCACCTCTGTTTTCATTGTCACATGCTTTCTGACACATGCAGAGCACTTAGCACCCTGCTGAGCAGAAACCATTCCTGAATTCTCCTCTTGAGCTGGTGGGAGGGAGACCACACTTTCCTGCTTGTCCTGCATGTGTGAGCTGCCATATCCACCCTGAATGACACACCCACCCCATTCACTGCGCTACCTTCACCATGTTCAAGTGTCATGTGGTGCTTCCAGCTCTTCCTCTTCCTCATCTACTTGGCTATAGTGAACTTCCAGGTCCTGATGGGGCTTTGTGCTGCTGCTTGGGTGTCCCTGAGCTCAGGAACTCCCTGCAGAGCCCAATTTAAAACTTACCCCCAGACTTATCTCAGTTGCCAGTGCAGGAGCCACTGCAATATATGCACTGTTGCCAGTGTATATATTGCAGAAAAGGAAAAAGCCATAGTATTTCTTCAGTAAAATCTCTTAACTATTTTTAAAGATGTTACTAGCTCTGTGGAAACAGAACCTGCTGCGTTCAGCTGGGAAAATAAGGATTGGGTCCACGCAGGGTGAGGGTGAGAACAGTAATGAACCGTTTATTAGGGGGTGCATCAGACTTTTATAAGGTGGGGATGAAAGGGTCCGGGACCTGGGCACAGTCAGGGGCAGAATGCAACACAAAAGGGAGAGTAGGGAGGGGACGCTACAAATAAGGGATAACTGGTGAATGGCTAGCCCTACATGACACAGGTGCAATGCACCAAAGGCTAGCCGAGGGAACAGGGACCAATGAACAGGGGGT
>JAWMRC010000089.1:43533064-43546513 GCA_035584755.1 Thripadectes ignobilis
ATAGCTGGTGAGTAGGCTCAGTTTTTTCTATGTTTAAGTCCTTCCAGGATCTAAAATTATTAGCTGATTCCCCGGCAAGAACCATCAGACTTTGTGTTGTAAAACAATAAGTGCAGAAAGTCTCTAATATGTGGAATAGTTTTGTGTAAAGTATGCACAGTAATCCACATACTTTGAAAATGTCACAAAAGAAATTTTCTTGAATAGACATACAATTAGAAAATACATTTCTTCTAGAATTTAGAAGCAAATACAGTAAAGGAAAACATATAGACCTTTCAGTATAGTTATCACATAAGATGCTACTCTTCTGTTCTGGTGAACTACATTGAATAAAATTTCACAGTATTGTGAAAAGCCTATAAATGTAAATATCTATTCTTGCCTCCTTAAAGTTAATTGAATAGCTTTCTGCTTCTCTCTGTCTCTCTCTCTCTTTTTTTTTTTTTTTTTTTTTTTTTTTTTTTTTTTTAATGTGAGGGCATAAGCAATTAAGATATCATCTAAGGATAGAGGAAATCTGATTAACAGATCAAAAAGACCATCTGTGGAGATTGGATTTAATGCCAGGGGGTAATTCTCCTCTCTACAATGCTTATGCAAATTAGCTTAATCCAGGAGGCTGAATGAATTTACTCTGAAAAATGGCATTTTTATTTGTAAATATGTATTTTCAGAAAGTATGTTATTGAATATTATTCAAGGCTGTGATTCAGAATATTGCCATATTTAACTACATCATCTTACAGGTAGAAAATGAGCTGGGCTTTCAAACACAAGGGAGAAGTATGTCAGTCTACTACAAAAATACATTTTCAGAAAGATCTTGTAATTTGATCTGTAAGTAACATTCTGATAAGAGCATTTTGCTTTCAAGTTTTCTTTTTTTTTAGTTATTAACTGTTTTCTTGAAGCTGATAGCCCATAGTCATTGCAAGTTTCATATAGCTACATGGTTCTATGGAGTCACTAACAATATTTTACTTTGATAAACTTATATTTCTTTCTGGAGCCATTATAGTGTATTCAAATTAAACAAACAAACAAAAACTCTCATATGATTTTTGATCAGATATTTTATTATGTGTTAAATTTATGTATGGCATGAAACTATTTTCTCTACATGACAAAATTACTGTATTAGTAGTTCAAATGGATTTCTGATTTACAAACTTTGAATTTTCTTCAATATTCCTAGTGAAGGGGTAGCTTCCCTAATAAATGTATGGTTTCCAGCTCCAGGCTGGAATAACAGAGTAATTGTTTTTACTCCGTTATTCACATCAAGTCTGTAGTTAAGTACTTGCAAAGCTACAAAGAGAGGACGCATATATACGGACATATGAACAATTAAAAATAGGGTCATTGTTATCTGTTGAGCACCAATAATTTTTTTTAACTTGTGCTCTGACCATCACAATTAATATAACCTCCAATAGAAACAGATCTTTTAGATCTGTAACTGACTTATCGTAGGATGTGAAAACAAGAGAGTAATTCTGAAATAATCTATGGGACTGTAATTGTCTCCAATCACCTGCTTGTAAATTGGTACTCTGTCATTTATCCTTGCAAGTTTAGTCATATGCTATTGCCCAGTAAATGACAGATGCTTTGAAATTCTCAGTTGTTTAACCTACTAAAAGCTAGAAACATGACTAGCCATAGTTTCAGAATGAGCTTTGTTATATTCTACTGAAGTTACTCAAATGTGCAGAAATTAACAGAATTAGAGATTGAAACAGAATTTCTTTCAGGAAATGATAAGTTTGTTTAGTAGCTAAGATGACTAAAGGAATGTTGTAGTTTAAAATTCTGTGGCATTCTGCTGCTTGCTGAATCTTTTGTTTCAGCAATGGAATTACAAGAATATTTAGCTTCATTTGTTTACTTTTGTGTTCTTTTTAACAAAGATTAATAGAATTTTTTAATTAGGTGCTTATTTACACGGTGGGTCTTACTCTTTGACCAAACAATGCACCAGAAAGAACAGACTGTTCAAAAGAACAACATGGGAATTCAGAGAAAAGAACTGTCTGGACTTTGGTCTTCCCAGCTTGTAGTGTTGACTTTGCCTCGCTTCCTATTCTATTTGATAGAATAAATAGCCATTGAAAGACTGTAATGTGTGCTGAAATTCAGCGTTTCCAGTAGGAATATTACAGTCTCCAAAACTTTATTGGAAGGAAGCAAGAATGCATTAACTTCTGCAATGAGATGCTATACTATTGTAGAAAGTGAGAAACAGTTTGTGCTCCAAAGAGTTTACAATCAAAATACAAGACACAGGAAATGGCAGCAAGAGAGAGGAAGTCAGAAGAGGATATATGAGATGGCTACAAGACAGTAACAGAGATGAGTACCTACCATAGGTTTCCTACACTCTACAATACACAGTTTCTTAGGTTTTTTTAGTTTCTTTTTCTTCCTTTCTTTCTTCTTTTCTTCCTTTCTTTCTTTCTTTCTTTTCTTTTTAAAACACTTAAAAAACAGACAAGGAAATGTTATGCTTCTCTGCTACATTACACTTTGTACAACACTGTGCCATCATAATCATCATCAAGATGTACATCAACATATTTATCAACATATTTAGAAAAAGCACCACTATGCAGACAGAGTATTCATATATAAATGTAAGCTACATTATTCAATATGAACCACTAAATCCTTGATAGGGAAGATATAATAAGCAATTTTCATCTACTTTATAAAACTGGTAAAAGTTTCAAAATTAAATTCCCTTCTGCTTTTATTCAGAAATTATTATCAACGTGCTTGAAAAGTGTACGTGTCAAGTGCTAAGTGATTTTGCCCTGTATCTGCTCTGTGTGTGCGTCACACTGCTGAGGAGACTGCTTATTTTTATATCTGCTAACTTGAAGTCAAGTGACATGTAACTTGTCAGTGATTTGGTGATTTCAGAAGAAAATGTGCAGTATCTTTAACTTGGAGTAAAGAGAGATATCATTAACTGATGTTTTTCTCTTATTTGATTCACTCCATCATTGCAGTTGCTCTTGATGATAATGATTATATTACCACATCTCAAAAATGCCAAGAAGAAAGACACATTAAGGTAATTTGTTTCATGCAGTATATTAAACAGTAAGACTTCCATGTCAGGACTTATTTGAGCCTTCACTATTAACATCTTTCCTGTGGCTAGAAGGAATGAATTATAGAATTCCATCCTGAAAATATAAATCTATGAATATATATATAATGTATATATAAATGTATAAATACATGCCTGGGAAATAATTATAATCCAAAATATAAAAAAATATAATAAACTATAAAAAATCTTTTCCTACAAAATCACAATTTTCTGCGTATCTGGATATATTTGTACTGTAGTGGCACAGTTTACACTATTACTTAGATTTGGTGGACATGAAATACTACATAAATGGACTTCATATACTGGAAAGAGTTCTTGTAATTCACTTTGTTCTTGTTACATAATAAAGCTCTAAACTGCATTTTTCAGTAAGTTCATTATTGTCTTCTTCTAGAAAGTCTAAACTACTTCAAAAAAAATGAGGCTAGGATTTGTACACCATTTAAGCATTCTCAAAATATTACCCCTGTACTACCTGTATACTTATGACTTGACTATTCACTTTTTTTTATATCTTCTATTCACAGATTGGATTAGGAGTCTTTATGCAAAATTGAAAAACAGTTCTTCAGTGAGGCACAACATAATCTTTAAATTCTGATAGTGCTAAGAGAGAGGACCTCAAGAACAGCTCTTCATATATTTTAACAACTATAATATACATAAATATTGCCCCCCCCAAAAAAAAGCAGCAAAACAACAAAACCAAAACCAAAACAAACAAACAAACCCAACCAAAAAACACAACCAAAGCTAAGCCACTAGGAGAACATAATTTACTTTGTTGACTATAAAAAATGCCCTTGTATTGGAGATAGTTACCACCTTCAGCTGTAGCTGTATTGAAAAATTCTATGTGAAACTTTATGTGAAAGAGCTATAACAAATTTTATTTCAGAGCTGCTTGTAGATCATTGCTTGAATCTGGGGAGTTAAAGAAAAAGGGTTGACACAACATTGGAATACATGTGTGCTCAAACAAAAACCAGTCTCACCTCCTCAAAATGTAATTTAAAACAAAAGTTAACCTAGGTTGTATATCTGCCTTCAAAAACAATTGCATAGCTATTCCTACTATTTGTGAATACTTAAATTATTATGTCCTAATGGTTAAAACCAGGATTCCCATAACTTATACAAGATATTGAGGATAAAAAAATATTTTCTTGAAGTCTATGTTAGTGGTACAATATGGATATGAACTTGTCTTTTCATAGGGAACAAAATGATAAGACAAAATCAAAGGCATCTCTCTGAGAAATGACGATATTATGTAGGAGAAACAAATAAGTAGTGATAACTATAAAAATGGATTTTACATTTAAAAAATCTTCATATGTGCTCTTCACTTATGTATCTCTTCTTTCATATTAGGTTTTTAAGAAGTCCTGTGGCAACTGAATAAAAGGATATTGCACTAGCAAAGAACTTATCTAAATGGACGTAGGGACATGTTTGTCTTTACATGTACAGGTGGCACATTCATGTTCTTATGGACAGATGCAATAGTCTTACAGAAAAAATGATTTTCAATTATCACTGATATGTAACAACTGCAAAGAAAACACATACCACCTTTGCATGTGTTACATCTAGATTTTGTAGCTATATTCATACATCTCTGATGAAGTAAAGATTTACAGGGTTTGTACTTGAAACTGATAAGTTTTTTTTCTGACCTACAGGGAGTTTAAGTTGTTGCATGTGGGATTTGTTTTTTAGGGCTTCCCCCCTCAGATCTGATCTTCATTTTTGTACCAAATTTATATATGCATTTAGGGGTGAACAGTAGCAATCCTTGAAAAGCTGGCTGAGAACTTTAAGATTGCTGAGCAGATTTTTTCTTGCTAACCTTCTTTTTTTTTCTCATTTCTTAGCATTTTTTTTCCCCCCTCATTCACCAGACTGCTTTGCAACCCTTTAGAAGGATCTTGTCATTTTGGAGAGACAGGAAGAAATGCAGGGTCTTGCACCTGAGGAGGAACAAGCCCAGGCACCAGTATATGCTGGGAGCCACCCTGTTGGAAAGCAGCTCTTTAGAGAAGGACTTGGGGGTCCTGGTGGACAACAACCTGCTTCTAGATTGGGTCCAGTGGAGGTCAACAAAGATGATTAGAGGACTGGAACATCTCTCTTATGAGGACAGGCTGAGGGAGTTCAGCCAGCTCAGCCTCAAGAGGAGTTGATTTATCAGGGACCTCATCAATGTACATGAGTTGCAGGGAGGGTGCTAAGAGGATGGAGCCAAAATCCTGTTGGTTGTGCCAAGCAATAGGAGAAGATGCACTGAAAGTTCCACCTGTTTATGAGGAAGGACTTCTTTACTATGTGGGTGACCACATATTGAAACAGATTGCCCAGAGAGGTTGTAGATTCTCCCTTGCTGTAGATATTCAAGAACCCTCTGGATGCAATTCTGTGTGATGTGCTCTAGGATGACCACACTTGAGTGGAGAAGTTGGGCCAGATGCCTCACGGCTGTCCCTTTGAACCTTACACATTCTTTGATTCTGTTTTTAATATGCTTTCATCCAGACACCTTCACTCTTCCACCTCAGTTGCTCCTACAACGAAGTTACTCTGTCTTAAAACCATATGGGAAAATTCTGCCAGATTGTACTCTAAATCTGTAGAATCCTGATGGCTGCAAGGCAGATAATTTTATGATAAGACATACAGATTAAGCCATTATACTTGAGCACAATATGTGTCATGAAAATTTATTCTAACAGTAGCTCTTATTGAAAACAGTAATTTGTTTTCCCTATCCCTTAGCCTTCATCTAATCTATATGCATACATTGAAATACAGAGTTCCTCCCTAGGAAAAATAAATGGTCTGACCCAATTTACCACTTTACTCAAATTAAAGAGAATTCTATTTATGTCATATTAAACTACACCTTTACATCCAGAATACCAGGGATAAACTAAAAGAGAAAACTACAAGTGTTTTGTTTTTTTCCTCAGTTCTGTTCAGTTTCTTCTAGTCATTAAAATTCAGTCATTTTCTATTCATTAAAATGACATCTATAACACATGCCCTTGTTATTCACAACTTCTAATATTATTCACAACACCCACCCAATTACCATACTTAGCAAACCTAAATGGAAATCAATATCTATCAAATGGAATCATGCACTTCTTGCACTTTATTTCTTAGTCTTAGTCAAATTAGTTTTATTCCTCCTGTAAGTGCAATATTATGCACTTTCAGTACCTTTATTAAAAATAATTCTGAATGTACAGAAATTTCTTCCTACATATGCATTCTAAAAACATTCTTAGTGAGTTCAGATTAGTCAAATGTCACCTGAAGTGACACTTCTTTGTCCTAAAGCAGATAGTTGAAGTCCCATGGAAATAAACTGATAAACCTCTACATATAGACCCAGTCTATCCTGTTTCTGTCTATTTTGCAAAGGGTTTTGTGTGACTGAGCATTTCCACTGTGCTCGCAGGAATCATTAGGAAAAAGATCTTTTTATGCTCTTGGCTGTGCAGTTATGCTGGGTGATCTCAAATCAAAAAGGGTAAAGGAATCAGTGCCCTACTCCTGCAGGATCTCTGCCAGTTTGTGCTGTGTTTTATGCTCAGCAGCATACCTGCTCGTCTAGCCAACCTGCATCAGTAAGATGGCTTTAATGCCAAAGAATTGTCTGGAACCACTTGCTTTACTTTCCCTCACCACATCATCCAAGTGGACACATCTATTTAGAGCAGGATTTTTCCCAACAAGTCTTGTAATTAATCTTATGCTTCATTTATCTGCCTAAAATTCCCATTTACCAATGTGACTTTTTTTAATGACTGTCTGACAGAAATATCCAGAAATATTATTTTCCTCTATCTTGCATTGTTACCAGCCTCTCCTAATAGACATTTCACCTTGTCCAAAGTGAAAAATAAGAGCAGACATTTTTAAAGGAGGTGATTGTTAGATGGAAGCAACTGATCACCAATTTACCCCCAAAAGATCTTATGGGGGAAAGGGAAAAAAAAATGTTTGCATAAATGTGAAAAGAGAAGGGGAATGCATATATTCATTTCTGATATATTTGCACTGACATCCAGCAATTATTTAACTTACATGTTTTACTTTTGTGATGAAATAAATTTATTTCTTATTCCTGACTGCAAATAGATACATAAAGGTGAATACTTTGCTTATACAAAGATATTTTTTTACTGGCTTTTTTTGTTTTGTGGGCTTTTCCTTGTGCGGTTTTTTTTTTTTTTAAATTTTTATTTGTTCTTTTTGTTTAAAATGTGATATACAAAATTTGTAGAATGTTAAAGTAGATTAAATAGATTTGAATTTTAAGTTTCTTAATTCAGAAAAGCAGTTGAGGATATGTTTACTTTTTACTCTCATGGCAGAAAAAATCATATAAACAGTAAAAATTAAGTTTTAGAAGGCAGAGAACACTTTATCACTGCTTTCATACATGCAAAACTGACAAATAATTTGGGCTCAGTATGTTGAGGTTATGCTCTTTGATGAGTTTATTTTAGGAGGTACTAATCTGTTCATTACTGACAAAAACCAAACCAAACCAAAACAAAAACCCAACCAAACAAAAAAAAAGCAAACAAACAAAAAAACAAACTGGGAAACCTGTCTGTGACTCCCTCCTAAACCAGCAAAAGGAGTGAAGACTTCCTCCAAAAAAGAAAACACTTCCCCAAATCTCTCCCCAGCCATCACATTGAAATGCAAAGCTATCACCTATCCCTTTGCTTAGGCTTTAGAAGGGTGGGCTTCAACAAGCCAACTCGTTATGACTCCCAAGACCCAAACTACTGTGTTGGCAAGGGTAAAAAAAACCAAACAAACCAGTGTTTTGAATGCTTGATGCTATTGTAAAAATATTTCAAGTAGTGTAAAGTGACATCATTTGTGAAAACCAAATTGTGTTTCTCTGCCTGGCATGTACAACACAATAAAACAAACATCTAAAGTACTGTTTTCCCCAGGAGATATCTAGCTGAGATTTGGATGAGAAAACATTTTTAAACCAATTTCTTTCTGGATGAAAATATCAGCTAGCAGAGCAGAAGGGTATGAAGACATGGTGAAGGTAGGGTTCTAGACACTTCTTTTATAGCGCTGTGTTTACCTCTGACTTTTCAAAGCAGTTCTATGCAACAGGAGGGACTGCACATAGAAATGATGTTTCTATGGCAGACATAGGCCTATCAAGAACACTGCTCAACTGCCCTGTTTATATGGGCTACCACTAGATTAAATAGTGTTCCTAAACAATAAAAAACGTGTCTTCCAAAAGATTCAGATACCCCTGCAGGTGTGTAGGGGTGAGAGGAACATTCATAAGAGAAGTTTCCCAGGGAAGTTGAAGAACAATATTACAGTTTCTAAAAATTAATGATGAATGCATCCTACCACATGACTCCCTTTAATTTTTTGGTGGAGATGTTTTCTTCCTGTTTGCATGGAAGAAAGCTACAAGTAAAAATAAGGAGTTCATTAACATGCAACATCTTAACTGAAGAGGGCTTCAAAATCATAGAGAGATGTGTCATTTATTTGTAGCTTAAACTGGTTGAAAAATAAAGAAAAAAGTGGTCAAACTATTACAGCTATTGATAAATACTTCACAGAAGTGCAGGAAGAAAGCTAAACTTCTACTCACATGCAAATAAATACTTTAGTATTAAAGTAATCATTGTAAATTTTGTAATATATCAGTTTCAGTGATTATTAGATTGTTCCCTTCTTTACTTTTAATGTCAATGAACTTTTAGTTTGTATCTCTTATGTTCTGGAACAGGAAAGAAATAAAACAAATTAGCAACAAATATGCTGACTAAAATACATCACCTTCAAAAACCTCAAACCCCACCTTTTGGTATGAGTTAATTACTGTAATATACTAAGTATTAAAACTAGTTAGATGAATGTAGCACTTGTTTTTGCAGTTATGTTCCTTTTTGTTTATTTGTTTGGTTTCTGGTTTGGGTTTTTTGTTTGTTTTGGAGGTTATTTTTGAGTTTTGTTTGATTGTTTGGTTTTTGTTTTGTTTTGTTTTCCACACAGCAATTGGTCTGCAACTGTACTGGAATGTAAGATGTAAATGAAAAGCAAAATATATGGTTGTTTGAATTAAATGGAGTCTGTTTCTCTCCCCCTCTCTCTCTGAGCTAGTTAAAATGCAAATACACAAATAACAAGCACTTTCACCCAAGCACCGCAGATAAAGAATAATGGCACTTGCATTGTTAAGTCTTGTGGCTCTTACAAAGTTGCCAATTATTGTCCCTTATTTTCTTTACCAATAAAGCTAAAGAACCTGCTCTATTTTTTGATGATACTTTATTTTTATTTGTACTAATAATCTTACTTGTGCCTTAACTTTTAGATTTCCACTGTTGTTCTCCCAAGCCAGTTTCAATAAATAGACATTTGTTAGCGATTACTCAAAAAATAGAGTATTTCTGCAGTGAGTCTATAGGGTAATAACTAGCAGCTACTTACAGGACAATTGATTATTCAGACAAAGAAAGAGAGGGAAGGTTATACCAACAATGTTTAAAGCATAAGGCTCTGAAGACACATGAAAATGATTGTGACTTTGCTTACATTGAAGCTGATGGGGCTGTTAGAAATGTTGTTTATATCTGTCTTATACAATTTCAGCCTACAAAAGCTAGTTTGTTCAGATCACTAAGCCACAAAGGACTAAAAATTTTCTCACTAAATGGGTGTATTCTGTAAAACCCTTTACAGCCTCTATAGCCAGTGCTTGTATTAAATCACATTTTTTTACAAAGACAGTGAACTCCAGCATGCAAATTCCCAGTTAAGTGCCACTTTGTAGCAATTTCAACCATTAATTTATCTTTCTATGGAGTCTCCAAAATGGATTAGGATTGTGCATGCTTAAATTTCAACTATTAATTTATCTTTCTATGGAGTCTCCGAAATGGATTAGGACTGTGCATGCTTAAGTGTCTTGTAAATGGATGCTATATTTTATTTGCTTTCAAGAAGATGGGCCTATATGGGCTCCTCTGTTATTTTGCAATAAGAAGGTACCAAATCACCACCTTTAACTGTGACAAATAGAATAGGTCATTATTCTCCTGAGCAAAGAATCATCAGGTTCTGAACAATCCTGGAAGGATACAACCTAGCTTTAAACTGAAAACTTTTACAATTAGTGATGGAAAATATCAAAATAAGGTGTTGTTGTGGCAATGGGCATGCTGAGGATAAGTATACTGATAAGACATTGTAAAAAAGATAAAGAAACATTGAAGGAATAAATTGGATTGCTAATTAGGAATTCAGTCATACAGTTGCACATCTTGGAGGGTGGGAAATATTTCCCCAGTGAATATCAACTATTTGTCTGGTAAGAACTGACAGAGGTGTTACTGCCTGTTTCCTGCCTACAAGGCATAGACGGAATATCATGTTGTGTTCTGAGTTGCACTGAGTTAGGCACTTGTTTCTGACATTAAAAAAAAAAAGAAAAAAGAAAAAAAAAAAAAACAAAACCCCAAAGCTCTTTGCTTTCCTTTCCTGTTTCTTCATGAGACATGGAATACTGCTGGGCAGCAAACCTAAAGGTCATCCCTTCATATCCTGGGCCCTGAGGAGCTTGAATAGTGCAGGCTCTGTCACCCAGGAACTTATTACTTATTTCTCTTTTATCACATCTTCCTGTAAGACATTATTTTCTCTTCAATTTTATTTTTATTAGTACCTGATTGCAGGTGTTTGTCAAGAATTTTCATTGCCTTTGTTTTGCATGTGACATTGACACACACAGTCTGTGCATTACAAAGCAGCTTATTGAAGTTGCAGAGCTAATAACTGAAGAGTTAATAAGAACTAGAACTAACATTGTAATATTACATCTGCACTCTATGCAGTGAAAATCTCTTTTTGCTCACTGGAACACCATTTTTGGAGTGGAATCAGATTACACTATGACATATAAAAAATTATATAGTTCCCTTTCTAGTCTAGCAGCATACAGCTGCTTATCTACTGATTGTTCTGTAGTAACGTTGCACAGGAGTGCTGTGGCTTATCTGGGAACTTGATAGAAAAGAAATAAAGGAATAAATGCTTAAAGTATAATAAAAATATAAAAATAAAGTAAAATAAAAATAATAGAAACTTGGTATTGGAAGATCTCTGGTTCTTAATCTTAATTGTTGAGTAAGGTTGACTGTGAACTGTCTGAACTGTAGTCGAAGTCTTCTCTTTTCTGACTTGTCCGTAAGTCTGGATTCTAACTATAAAGATTATGCTTGATCCTGGAGTCACAGAAGAGAATTGTAGGCAGTTCTTAAAATTTATGTCTTCCACTTCTTTTAGTCATAATTAACAATTTTTTAAGAAAATGTAATAGCACTATCATGCTAAATCTTATCAGAGAAAACTTATTTTGGAGCTTTCAACTAGAAGGTGTTCCTTTATCTATAATATTTCCCCAGCTTCAGTATTGTATTGATTAATGGCTTTTTTTAGGATTCTTTAGTCTCATCAGACTTTTCTTTTTCATACACTCATAGAAACATAAAATATCCTGAGTTAGAAAGGACCCACAAGGATCATCTAGTACAGTTCCTGGTCCTCCACAGGACAGCCCCAATAACTACACTATGAGCCTGACAGCTTTTTCTAAATGGTCCTTGTAATCTCTCAGGATTTGTGCCACGACCAGTTCCCTGAGTAGCCTATTCCAGTGCCCAACCACCCTCTGCATGAAGTACTTTTTCCTAATATTAAAACTAAACTTCCCCTCATACATCTTCCTACTACTCCCTTCTGTCCTGTCGCTGTTCACCACAGAGAAGAGATGAATGCCTGCCCCTGCACTTCCCCTCCTGAGGAAGCTGTAGACTGCAGTGAGGTCTCCCCTCATGTCACCTCTTCTGCAACCTGAATAAGCCAAGTGACCTCAACTGCTACTTGTATGGCTTCACCACTATGCCCTTCACTATCTTCGTGGTTTCTGGCTACCAGGGCACTGCTGACTCATATTCAACCTGCCATCAACCAAGACCCCTATGTACGTTCCCAGAGAGCTGCTCTCCAGCCTCTCCCTCCCCAGTCTGTTTGTACATCCAGGATTGCCCCTTCTGAAGTGCAGAATCCAGCACTTGTCTTTGTTGAGCTTCATATGGCTGGTGATTGCCCAGCCCTCTGATTTGTCAAGGACCCTGTGCAGGGATCTAACAGCTCCTTTCATTTTAATGTCTTTGGCAAAACATACTTGAATACATTGGAGTTCTGCACCCAAGTTATTTATGAAGATGTGGAGAAACACTACTTATTTTATTTTATTTTATTTTGGTTTGGGTTTTGTTTTATTTTATTTTATTTTATTTTATTTTATTTTATTTTATTTTATTTTATTTTATTTTATTTTATTTTATTTTATTTGTATGAGTTTATTTGCTTACAACTTAACCTGACTTTCAGTTGATCTGGATTTTTGTTGCTTTTGGCAATAAATATTCAGTATCATATATAAGAAGATACTAGCTTTGTTGTATTGTGTTCCCAAACATCCCTGTAGGACAAGCTTTCTAGGACTTATTAGTTGAAGAGTTGACTTGATCTCTATTGTACAGTATGCTTTTAACTGTTTATCAGTCTTCCTTTTGTAGTTAAGGAGTTCTGTTGGTGAAACTGTTCCCTGCCACCAGCTTCTTTCATACTGTACCCAGAAACTCTCTTTACCTCAGTACTTCCTATCTATCTTTAAGATTGCAAGTCAAATTCTGTGTTCACTTTTGGACCTCTCACTACAAAAAAAAAAAAAAAAAAAAAATTATTTGGATTGTATCCAAAGAAAAGCAAAGATAGTGAATGTTCTAAAGAACAAGTCTTATGAAAAGAAACCGAGTGAGCTGGAGAAAAGGAGACTCCAGGGAGACCACATCACTTTCTACAACTACCTGAAAGGAGGTTGCAGTGGGGTAAGGGTTGGCCTCTTCTCGCAAGTAACAAGGTATAGGACAAGAGGAAATGGCCTCAAATTACAAGTGAGGTTTAGATTGGATATCAGAAAAAATTTCTTCATGAAAAGAGTCATTAAGCATTGGAACAGACTGTACAGGGAAGTGGAGTCACCATCTCCGAAGGCATTTATAGAACATGTAGTTCTGACTTTTAGGGGTGCGATTTACTGGTGGACCTGGCAGTGCTAGGTTAACCATTCCAGTTGGACTCAATGATTTTAAGAATTTCAGGGCAACCTGATCTTGTGGCAATAAGCCTCAGAAGATGATAAAGCTCACCATAATGTTTTAAAGTCATGGTTTTATACATTGTAAAATAGA
>JAWMRC010000089.1:43546613-43561324 GCA_035584755.1 Thripadectes ignobilis
TTTTGTTGGAAATTTCCCCCCCCCCCCCCCCCGCCCTAAGGCAACATTTTATAGACAACTTTTTGTCTCTAAAACACCATAAATGTAATGCTTTATTTTATAATGCATTGATAAATGTAGTGATTTATCACTCTGCAGAAATATATATTAACTTATATAATAAATGATTCAACTTCTTCTTTCATATTTTTTCTGCTAGGATATACGTGATCCACTTCACATTTCTCTAAGACATCATAGGACACCAAAGTTTAAATCCATCTTTTAAATCAAACAACAATGGGAAAACAATTCAAGCAAAAACACTCCCATCTTTCTTCCTATTTTTTGCATGTTAAAAATATGAAAATGGAAAAAAAAAAAAAAAAAAGAGGCAACAATGGCAAAATACCAATGGCAAAATAAAAAGTTTTCTGCATCTTTCCATCTAAATGTAACTTAGTAGGACATACTGAGGAAAACCTGATTGTGTTAAAAAGGTTTCTGTTGGGCAAATTTAATGTCTAGCAATAGGTGGGTTCCAAGAATAACCCAATGCTGTCTTGCCTAAAATGGAACTGGAAATGGATCTATACTTTAGTATTATGGTCATTAGAAAAGAGTAAATTAATGTTCCAATGACCATTGATGAAACTAGGTGTCTGAATGATTCCCTTCTACATGAGTGACTTACTGTTCAGTAAGCTATTTTGCAGGAAGCACTAGAGAATCATCAAACTTTAACAAAGAAACAAACCAAAAAGCAAAAGAATTCAAAAGGAAAAAACAAGCAAATAGAAACCTCTCTGGCAAACATTTCTGACTATTCAGTGCTGAATTATTAATTACCTATCTTCAGTCCAAATGGTTACATTTCAACAGTGAAAGTAATAAAACTAGATCAGGAAAAGTGGCAATAGCTGGAATTAGACAACAACTTTCAAAGTGTTAAAAAGCAATCAGCTGTAACCTGTACATAAATAAAACTAAGACTTTTGGGCAAGATGCTAACAGTGACATATGTGGAAATAGCCAATTATGGGGTGTTTTTGTTTTTGTTTGTTTTTTAATGGGAGTTGATAGAAAAGGCTGCAAAGCTTGTTTCTACCACTAATATCATTAACACATAGGGTTTGTGACAGAATGAGATGCTGCAGCAATAGCCGATCTTGCAATTGTTCACAATTATAGCTATTGCCTTAAATATTCTGGATTAAATAGAAGGAACATTTGTATGATTATTGGTCTTGTAATGAAGTTAGACTGTGGAAGGGAATGAATTCAACAAATGCACTGCCTGGCCTTTGAGGTTTTTTCCTAAGTTACTAACAAAACTACAGAAAGAGAAAAGGCATAGCTTGCTCAATGAAAATAATTGCAGCAAATTTTATGACTTCTCCGCTGTAAATATTTTTCAAGAGTGTTCCTCATGCAATTTAATCTCTGTTATCAGAAGTTGTATTATGTTGTGGAACAGAAAAACTCAAGATGCAGTGTAAGAAGTGAGAATGACAGACCAACATAGAACCTCTCAAAGACTGTTAGATGATTTTATTCAGATTTCTTCCACTGCCTATTAACTTTCAGGTTTTCAAATGCTGTCTGGGTTTTGAAAGTCAAAGTCAAAGATTCTTCATCTCCACTGGTAGCAAAGATTTTAAATTGAAATTACAACAGGAAATAATCTCATTGCAGAAGAGTCTATTTTTTTTTCTCAAAATTACATTGGCTGTGCAATTATAATAGTACTTTCTGAGATTAAAATGTGTACCTCTAGACGTTTTACATCTGCTAAAGAGCTGAATCTTATGGGAATTTGACAGACTAAATCTGACTCTGCTCATTTTATAAAAACACTGAGAAAGTGTTCTTCTTAAAAGTTATGTAAGAAGTCTTCAGAGCATGCAAAAGCAGTTTCTCATACTCATTGCTTCAACTGTAACATCTTAACTGTTAAAAAAAATGTATTAATAGTTTTTTAAAAAAAAAATCAAAAAAACAACAACAAAACCACAGTATATTAGCAGTTGTGAAGAGCTCAGCTCAATATCAGCATTTGACTTAACACAGCTTAATTACACCTTATTTACCATGAAAAAGTAAAGTCCAAAGAGATTTTACAGATCTTGTTCATGTGCCAGGCACTTTATAAACTCTCTCAAAATGCCGGGGAGAATGTTTTTTGGAAAACAGAATAAAAATCACCTTTTACAAACAGTGTTTTGGAGAAATAAATGGCATATTTTGCTCCTTAACCTCTGAAACTGCTATTGCATGCCACCAAGACAAGAAAATGGATCTAATGAACCACACATCTGGTGTTCTATGCCTATTTTTGTATGATTTGTTGTAGCATTTAAGTTTAGAAGAACCTTTTGCCCCATGAACACTGGCCTAAGCTGTACTGCATTTACTTGAAGGTCAAAAGAGATGTCATCCAGTAGGACTCTACCATCCCCTAACAGTCTGTAAAGTAGAGAAATGTATAAGTAGTATCTAAGTAAGTCATGTTATCCATTCTAGATTTCATATGCTTCATCCCTGAAAAAAAAATGATTTCTACTTATTGAGACAGGTGCACTAGAAAATTCACAGTTTGTTAATTTAAAAAAAAAAAAAAAAAAAAAAAAAAAATCCAAAATGAAATTTGCTAAAGCAAAAGGATAAATTTCCATAGTCCTTAAAAAGGTTGTGTGTTAGTTTATTTGCCCATAAAACACATCCAATATGGCCAATTGTACAGCATTTATATGTTTAAAGCTTTTGCAATTTATTCTTTCTGTCTTACGAAAGCTGTTTCTAGCATCTTTGCTTTCTTCTTTAATCCCCAAGGGACTATTCATAATCTCTTCCCTGTTTTGCAAATCTACTATCAAATCCAGCCATGATGAAAAGTAAAAGAAGAAACCCTAAGAAGTCTGTTAAGATTCACATTTCGTCTACTAATATATGAAGAATTAGGGGATATGTGGGACAGAATTTTTTGTTTTAAATCTTACCTTTTTTCAGATCTGATTCAAAATTAGTGAAATGAGTTTTAAACAAAACTTCAAGGGTAAACATCACTGTTTTATAGCGTTACTTGAACAAAAGATTAAAATGGTAATTTCTGTCACTGATGTTCTATGAATTAATTGTTTTGAATAAATAGTACAGCATTAGTAAAAACTGAACACTAGCAATGCTCAAAGACAAAATGTATGTTGCTGATGGATTGGCTTTATCATCATATTTTCACTATTTCAATGTGTCATTTATAATTGTTTTGGTCATTATAAACATCTAATGATAGAAAATGGTAAAATATAATCCTATCAATAATCGTGTATAATTCTGATCTCTTGCTGAAAGTAAGCACCACCTTGCATCATTAATAGATCCAGTTAATGACAATGATTCAGTGTAGGGTTCTTGAAGGAATATACATATGTAAAAGATTCTAATCCTTCTTTATGATATGATAGTTTGGATCTTCAATGCTAATCAGGTATTATGGCATCTGCTAAATGGTGGACATAATTACTTAGGAAAAATGCTACAGAATTATAAAACACATCTTTAATACTTCTTCACATAGTGAACTGTCTTCAGAAACAAGTATAATTCATCAAAACATGTTAAAAGAATTAGAAGTGACATTTTGTAGAAATGTTTTTGCACTTAAAAACCTAGCTTTTAATTAGCTAATGTGCTGCTTTTTCATGTTGTCATTGTGTACTTCCATCTCTGCCTCAAAACCAGAATTGTGATAAACTATCTTATTTTCATTTGTGCCTATAGGATTCGAAAACTTAGATGAATAGACTTAAAAAACCAAACCAAAAAACAAACTACAAGAAAAGTGTAAATGTCGCATAAATATATTCTAAACTGTCAATTATCTGGTTTATGTTACTAGATTGTGAAGAGTTTTTCAGTTAAAGCACAGTGATCTGACAATTTTCTCAATGAAATTAGTAGGAAACCTCTCTAAATACAAAGGACTAATTCATTTTTCACTGACAATGATATTAGTGTCTATTATTTTAAGCTGAATTTTAACTAGTAAATAGTAGGTATGAATCAAATGGAGTTTGTGTAGAGGTAGGCAAAACTTAGTTTGCAAATAATGTGAGATTTTTATTCTATTTCATAAAAAAAGTATATAAAGATAAGGATTGAAACTATCTACTGCTAATGTCAAAAGAAGAGCCGACCTTTTTATGGATTTATTTTCTATGTCTATTTTTGATATATAAAGTTTCAGAACAAGTAGGGAAAAAAACTGTTAAACTGCTTGTGATTTGTGTCAAATCAGTAAATAACTTTACTGAAATATTCCAGGAAATAAGAAACAACTTATGGTATTAATAAAACTATTTTGAAAGAGCTTACCAAAATGTGCCAAAATGTAGTTAACATTGGCTACAAACTCTGCCATGACATACCATGTTAACAGCAGATACAAAAGTGGTAGAGTATGGGGTGTTAGCATCCAATTCCTTACAACCATACAGTGCTTTTCGTTTTGCTTATTTTTTTTTTTTTTTACACAGAAAGAATTTAAAACAGCCCATCAAAGGGATACATGTCTAAAAATTCACCCATATAAAACTGTCTTCACAAGACTTCAAAGCCTTTTTCATTTCCTTCTGCTAAAATTCAATTAGTAAGAAATGTCTCTGCCCAAAATAAGGCACAAGTAAGACCATATGCTAAAGTCAATAGTACGAATTTTATTTAACAATGAATGTGGGGCAGAAAGATAGAAAGAAATAGAAAATAGAGGAAGGGGTGGGAGAGGGGGAGAATGAGGATTGAGAGAGAGAGAGAGAGAGAGAGAGAGAGAGAGAGAGAGACCAAGTAGAAGATAGTCACCACCTGTGGATTGAGCAGCACCCCACTGGGTCCTTCTTCAGCCTGGGCTGTTTGGTGGTGGGGGGTCCCAAAGTAATAAAAAACTCTTCACCATTTATACATTTTAGCAAATAAAAGAACTAATGTTCATTGGCTACACAGGTCTCTTATTCTTTTGATTAAATTATTCTCTTGCTTCTAATGCTAATTTGTCTGCATGCTTAGTCTTTCTTTTCTTTTGTTTTGGTGGGTTTCTTGTGTCAGTGGGCTGTGAGTCAGGACTCACTATCTGCCCCTGCTAGAACTACCTTTTTCCCAGTAGGAGTTGATTTCAGAAGTTGCTGAGTTGGCTCTCCTTCTGTCCAATAAATTCTACATTCCTTGTGTACAATATCAATAACATGCTATTCTCTCTCATCTTCTTCAACCCCCTCCTTGGTCTGAGATAACACCCAGACAATAGTACCATCTTTATCTTATCTCAGATTTCTGCTGGGTTGGCTTAACTTGCAGTTTGAGTTCTAGATATTCACAGAGGCATATTTAAGTGATATGAGTGCATATGAGCTGTTGCTTCTTTGTATAGTTTGCCATAGTGGTAATTTCTGTCCTGATGCCAGATATACTAGCCAGATCATGCCTGTGCCAGGTCTGGAGTAAGCACTATCTTGTTGACCGTAACGAAAATGAATATTTATTCACTAATTCAGAAATAGATAAATTTTTATTAGACAAATTTCTTAAATATGTTTTTTATTTGTAATATAATTCAGTTATACTTTTTGCTCTAAATCATGCATACTTGGATTCTCAGGTAACTCTTTGCTGTACTGCAATGATTTCAAAATTAGAATGAATTTAAGATATTTTTTCACATTTTCGCCTTCTCACAGTACTTTCTAACCCTATTTCTTTATACAATACATGAACCCCCTTATAAAGGGTTTTTGAACAGAAACCTAATTTCTGTGTAACATTTGAAAATCTAAAGAGCCTGGGGATTTATCCCTCACATAAGGGAGGAGCTCAAGTGTTCTTTTGAATCAGACAGTGCTGAATTCCTGGAGTTTATGAGATGAAGAGATTTTAATTAAGAGATTTTTCAATGTGGTTTAAAATCTTTACCTGGATTAGACATATGGTTTATATATTTCATGCAGTTATTGTCTACACTGTAAGATCTCAGTCCTAAAGCCATCAGTTTAACTGAGATATCACTTTTGTATTTAAGACTCCAAGAGTTCACTTACCTAACATTTCCACAGTCTTTGGTTCTTAACACCTTGAGACAGACTAAAGAGTTAAATTCTCCACATTTTTTCCTAGAAGACATTTTTAATTTAGGAGGAAACAAGGTAAAGGTTTAAAAGATGCAACATACAATCAAGGTAAAGCATTCTCCAAAGCACCAACCCAGCATGCTTCAACCCACAAAAAAACATTAGCAGAATCCAACCCACTGGTTTTAAGCTACCCAAAAGAGATAAGAATAAAGAAAGAAAAAGAGATTAAAAGTGTAAAGAAACAAGCAGAGTAAGAGTAGCAACAGGAGTTGCTGCCACCACAGAACCCTATGGAGATCCATCTCCAAGAGGCAGATGGCAGATCCCATGAGAAAAGATAAGATGGAGCAAGCCCATTTGCTACTGTATTTATGTGCTTTGGCCACCACCTAAACCTCTTCCAGGCAGGATGTCCAGCTCACTGAGGACTTCCAGGCCAGACTGGGGGTGGTGTAGACTATCAGGGGGTGAATTAGGGGTTCCAGGGGGCTATCAGGTGTCCCATTTAATTGATAGCTGCTCCATGTGAGCTCCAAGGCTGTCTTGACTCTGCACACTATATCAATTCTATGGCTGCAGGCCTGGCCCTGCCCACCGTCTCCCCTCAGACATGAGGTGGTTCTGACTCACCAATAAAATACTACTTTTACCAATCCAGTGTCTAACAGGCATGACGTGTATGTGCCTTTGTATTTGAACAACTGTATCCTAAGTTCTGTGTTAACTTTCCTGAACTGAGAGAAACTGAGAACATTGCAATAAGGAAACACTCCAGGCAGAACTGGGGAATAAATATTTCATCCTTGTTAGCTACTCCAGCACAACTGAAGTCAATTTATTGCAGCTGTGAATGTCATCTGAGTAACTTACTCATCAGTGACTTGGGCGAAGAGACAGAGGCCTCTTCAGTGAGTTCACTGAGGATATGAAACTGGAGGAGTGTCTGATATCCCAGAGGGCTGTGCAATCCTTGAGAAGGACCTTGAAAGGCTGGAGAGGTGGACAGAGAAGAACAATCTGAAATTCAATGAAGGCACATGCAGGGTCCTGTAACTGGGGAGGAATAACCCCCATCACCAGTACTGGAGGCTGAGCTGCTGGAAAACAGCTCTGCAGAGAAGGATCTGGGATCCTGGGGGACAACAAGCTGTCCATGAGCCAGCAGTGTGTGCTGGGGGCCAGGAAGACCAATGGTATCCTGGGGTGCACTGGGAAGAGTATTGCCAGCAGGTAGAGGGAGATGATACTGTCTCTGTGCTCAGACCTGTTGAAGACACATGGAATGCTGTGTCCAGTTCTGGGCTCCTCAGTATAAGAAAGAGAGGGAGCTACTGGAAAGGGTCCATCAGAGGCCACAGAGATGATGAGGGGTCTGGAGCATCTCTCTTATGAGGTAAGGCTGGGAGAGGCCTGTTCAGTCTTGAGAAGAGATGAGTGAGAGGGGACCTTATAAATGTGTACAAATGGAGGGTGCCAAGAGGATGGAGCCAGGCTCTTCTCGGTGGTGCTGAGCAACAGGACAAAAGGCAATAGGCAGAAACTGATGCACATGAAGTTCCACCTGAATATAAGGAAGAACTTCTTTACTGTGCAAGTGACTATGCAGTGGAATGGATTGCCCAGAGAGGTTGCAGAGTCTCCCTCACTGGAAATATTCAAGAACCATCTGGATCCAATCCTGTGCAGTGTGCTCTGGGGTGACCCTTCATCAGGAAGGTTGAACCAGATTTGGAACCACTGTGGTCCCTTCCAACCTGGCCCATCCTTTGGTTCTGTGTCTTCGTGAGGAAGAGTGAGAGGGCAGACCTGGACTGCCAGAGTTAATTCTATTGCCCCCAGCCAGGGAGTAAGACAGAGTGAGTGACATCCAGGCCTCATAGGTACTAGGAATGCAGAATTCCCTTTTTAAAAACAGCTAAACTAATAAACAAATAATTTAAAAAGTACTAATAAAAATACAATGTAAAAAAGTGTCATGTTAACTCTCAGCAGGTGTTAAATATTGGGTTTTATACGACCATAGAGTAATGATCAATAAAATCTTAAGTCCCAAACTGATAAAAGTTGAGGTGTCAAGGTATCCCATGTATACCTTATATATACCTCATTTATATCTCATATATATAGTTATACACATATGTAGGAGACTTGTAACTGTATGAGTCCACTGATCAACAGCCACTCCATATGTGATGTAGAGAAACAAGCCACCTAAAGCAAGCTGGTGAATTTGACAGATCTTTTGAAATGTAGTTTCAAAGATTTTCTGTGTAAGAAAAAAAGAAAAGGAAAAAAAAAGTAAACCCACAGTTATAAAGAAGCTTGCATGTCTTTCTTAAACTTGGTTTAATTGTCCAGAGTCTCATGAATTCCTCAGTTAACTTAAAAACATAAGACATACACTAGGAAATATCTTGGGAACTTTTCTAGCTACATAACATGCTGTAAGTGTACAGAATGCATTAATTTCTCAGTTATTTATATTTCAATATCTTTGCTTCAATTTATTTAATTTTAATCTATATTTTATTTTGTAATTTTTGGCACATTAAGTCTTAGAGTTCTTCCAAGTATATACTTGATTGACCTAAATTCTCTTTTTTTTTGGATCAGTTGCTGTTTCTGCACAACCTTGAAAACTAAAGTATAGGATGAAATAGAATAATCAAAGCGTTATTAAAAATACTCCTGAGAATTTCATGTCTTTAATTTACAGTCTGCAAATTTTTACTGTGTGGAAGTGTTTGAAACATTTGATGCTTGTTAGTTTGCATAAAAGAGCACAGAAATGACTGTATAAGCAGAGCAAAAGGTAGAACTTTACAGCATTTTCTATTTAATTGAATTTAAAAAGGAGTTAAATGAAGTTTCCCCAAAAGTGTAGAGCTTTAAAAAAATTAAAAAAAAAAAAAAAACCAGCTGGATTCTACAGTAACCTGTTTCTTTGATAAAGATGTCCTAGCAATAAGAATCAGATCCATTAATATTTCAAAACTTTTAGAACTTAATAAAACATCTAAAATCTGTCTAAAACATAAAAAAGACCTTATGTTTACATTGCTGAACATCCCAATGTTTTTGTTCTTATAGTTTTACCTTATGATTTTCTTCAGCAGCAACTCCACACACCTCTAAACTAAGGTACAGCTTCAAGACCTAGCAGAAAAATTATTGAAGAAATTTTTTCCTAAGTTGAATCCTTAAAACCTGAACACTGGAAGGGAAATTAGTTAAACAATTTTCAAGGAAGAATTTAGTAGTAAAATGAACTCTGCTTCCAGTACCCACCGAAAGGTAAGGTGTTTTAATAATGGCTAATCTCTCATCATTTATTAGTAGATTTCCTACCTTTCTGAAGAACACTCTCAAATATCACACATTATTTCATATTCAACAAGTAATTTTTTATTCTGTGTGGGAAACTGCACCAGGCCTGTGGATTTCTTGACAGAGCAAGAAGAATTTGTCCTTGGCCAGACTTCTGTGTAGCTGTGAAGATGAACAACTTGCAGAGACTCAGAGAACTCAGGAGAAGCAGAAGATAAGAAACCTGGACTTGTTTGTACAGAGACAGTAGTTTATAACTGTGGCCAATAGATGATTGTTTGTGTGCAATGAGCACCAATAATGTTAGTGCATGTACACTTAGGAAATGTATAAAAGTAGGTGTGTGAAAAAATAAAGGAGGAGAAGAAGTTTTCACTTTTATCTATTCAGGATCTTTGCCTGCTTTTTATTGGATCCGTCCCAACAACAACGACAATTCTGCAGTTTCTTCCATTTCTAAATACATGCCATATTCCAAGATGGAAATGAAGAGTCAGTTTTACAGGTGATATTTGTGATTCTGTTACAGAAACCCTTCATAGTTTATTGGTTATTGTTGCTACTATACACAAAGTAAGCTACTTGCAAGGAATTTGAATAGCAACCAGTTTAAGAGTCATCCAGAGTACTTGAATACTGAATACTACTTATAAGTTCCATTTATTTTATAGCTTCTATTGAAATCACTGCTCATAAATTAAAGTGCTTAAGTAGGGTTTAGAGGAAGAATTTTTGCACACTGTTACAATTTTTTAATATAAAAAGTCTACTTTTCCTTAAAGCCTAATTTCAGAAGTTTTTCTCTGTAAAAGTTAGACTTTCTGCCAACTCAGATCTTCTGTGACTTGCTAGAGGAAGTGTGACTGAAGTAAAGGCTCACAGATTTCAGTTTTATAAACCCTCAAGTTTCTAAAAGACAAGAGTATGTGGTACATTCTTTAAAGTAAGAAGTGGGGAGAGAGGAGAAATAGACTGATTCAACATTTCACATGTATTATTTCCATTGTCATAATACTCCTATATTTTTAAAGAAGTCCTTGAATGACTTTCAAGTACACATTATATTCTTCTTCATTCTGGTGATACACTTGAAATCATGCTCCCTGAGGCAGTCATTATTCAACAATCCAAAAAAAACCCCAAATCCCCCCAAATCTCCCTGGGCAAACAAAAGTAATTAAAAAAACTATAAAAATAAAAACTTCACAAAAAGACCCACCACAACAAACAAACAAAAACCCCACAAACAAAAAAAAAACCAACACACAACAAAAGACACAATAATATTGACATTATTACACTTCTATAAGTGAAAAGTTTTTCTGGTAAACTTGATTGCACGTGGAGTGGTAAACTGCAGTAGTAAAGTCCACTCCATCAGTGCATTTTTATGTCTATAGAGCACTAGATCTCATTTTTATGTTATTCTTACCTGAAGAGATGTAAAAAAGTATATTGGTGGTTTTAAAGATTGTAGTAGACGGGAAGCAGAAGATGTGTCGAAATGAAAAGGTTTTTTTTTTGTTTTTTTTTCCCCAAATGAAGTTATCAGTGAAATATTTGCTTGAAAGTACTGGAGTTGCATTGTAAAATGGTAAAAGATGAGAAATCACATACTTTAAAAGTTAACTATCTGTACACGGTTTTAAGTGGCTAGCAGAGAAAATGGAAAGTAATCTACATTATGGGGTCAACCTCAAGATTGCTTCAAACACCAGTGAGCACAACACATGTGTTAAGATAGATCAGCTTTCTGCTAAAGTAGTGAATGAATGAATAAACAAATTAATAAGTGAATAAATAATTAAATAAATAAGGTATATACATATGCATAATATGGTGTCATTTCAAATAACGCTAACTAACCACAATATCTATTTTTTCAAGGTGCATGAATAGTTCTGAAGATATGAAAATCATTGATGAATTGTCAGGTGTTGCATTAAACTTAACAACAAAATCTGAGAAAAAAACAACCAAATGGTAAATCTTTTCAAATGAGTTCAAGTACAGTGTAGTATTGAGCATAAGAAGTGTAAAACCAATTATTGCTCAGGTGCCATTTCTCATGCATTCTGTTTTTACAGAGCACTGTTGAGCTGACTGCTCTAGGCCCCACTAACTGTGTGTACGTAATGACAGCACAGCTGATACTCAAGCACACTCCTGACATTGCTTTCCTGTTTATTGCTACAGTTTACTTTTGATCCGTAATGAAAGACGCACATTTAGTGTTCTCTTGTGCTAGAGATGTTAAACTGAAACACTCTTCTTTAATTGTATAGACATGAGTGGTTACTGCTCAAACTGAAAGTAAAATGACTCTCCTCATTAAGTTGAAATGCTTGTGGGGAATTTTTTCATAAATAATTGAAGCACACACAATTGTAATAGTAACTAATGGGAATTAGGGGACATGGGCTTACAAACACAGCAATACATTTTGCAGAGCTAGGAAAAACTGTAGTAAGGCTGTGGAAGAAGATGACAAAATGCTTCCTTTTTCAGCTGTTGCCTTTTTGAAATGTCTCCTACTTATGATGTCTCATCTCAAAGTATATTTTAATAAACAGAATTTTGAGAATTTATTCAAAATCAGTTCTTATTGTACCAATAAGTAGAAAAATCAATTATATCTTTTTAGTACTCATTCATACTGATAAATAGTCTACCTTTCTACAGTTAGGTTAGAATGGAGTTAAGTAAACAGTCAAGCCCTCCTTGCTTGATCCTTTGACTTCCAGTGGGGACAGAAGTTTTAAACAAGTAAAATTGAAAAGCTTGAATTAAGTGAACAGAGGTCGCTTCAGATATTCTTTAGAACTGCAATAATAGACCAGTCTCATGAGATTTAATAATTGCTAAAGAAGGACATCTTCAATTTTTAAGATTCTTCTACATGTTCAAGACTTAGTTTTTTTCAAATGAGATTTTATGAAGTGTTATATATATGCTTCTGTGAGCTCCTAAGGTCTACATCTGCTTATTTATGGCGGGGGGGTGGGGGTGGTTAAGGAGTAAGAATAATAACAATAATCATAAAGAAAAAAAAAGCTATTCTATGGGCTATTATAATATTATTAAAGTATAATGTGACACTTAGGATAAGAATGTATTTGATAAGTAAATAAAACATTTACATAAAAAAAGGTTTGGGAGATGAGTGGAAAAGCTTTTCTGTTCTGATAACAACAGAGAACCATATATAGTCATATTCTATGGTTATGTCTGTGTATGTTTGAGAGAAAAATCATGCTTGGTCAAGGCAAGGCTGCTTAATTATTGTGTATCGTGTTCTCTTATGTCCTGGTTAAAGAAGAGTATTCTCCAGTTTAGTGCTCCTACTGAAACCACAAGCCATTTGCACACTACCCACTCACCTTCCATTGCGGCAGGCTGGAGTCAAGAACTGGAGGCACAAAAGGTAAAGATTATGGGTTGAGATAAAAACAATTTAGTGGAAACAGCAATAAGATAAGAAAAACAAACAGTAACAGCAACAATATTAATAATAGAAGTGTACAAAAGAGAGACAGTGATTCACATGCAAAATGCTCACCGTGGAGCCCAATCAATAAACTGCCACACTATGTGACCCAGCAGGGACCCCTTCACCTGTCCCTGGAAAATGACATGAGGTGGTATAGAATAACCTCTGGGTCGCAGACATGCCCTCTCCTGGCTACTGCAAAAATGATCCCTGTCCTGGGTGGAAGCAAGACATCTCAAAACCAGGGCTCAAAAAAGAACTGTATGGGAACATTAAAGCTTAATGATTCATCGACTAAAGTTTGAAGGAGTGCATGCTGCTACTTAACTGCAAACTTGTTTGTGAATTCATTTCCTCAAAAGTTGTGTCCTGCTACATTCCCTAAGAGGAAAATTAAATTCTACCATATATGAAAATAATGTTGTTGTACTCACATGTATTGAAGTATAGGGATCCAAAACTACACAGTGTCTAAATGTGGTCTAATAACTGCTGATTAAAGACAGAACTCTACACTCCAACTGATGCCCCTTCAGTTGACCCTAGCTGGCCCTAATTGCTTCTTGCAATGTCTGACCCTTGCTCAGGTCACTGCCTATTAGGGCCCATCACCATGCTCCAGTGCTGCTCCCTGGTCCTTCCAGCCCCAGTGAGCACCCTTGCAGGGCTCTGTCTTACCAGTACAAAATTTGGCCTCAGTTTTATTTAATTTTGTGGGGTTCTGTTGGCTCTTTTCCCCCATGTGGCTTTTGCACTATTGCACGTACATCTCAGTCAAGAGATTGTTTAATCTACTTCTCTCTTTTCTTGGAATGGAGTCTGTTAATTTTGTTTTCCTAAAGTAACTTAGTGGTTTCTTTTTGATCTGAAATTTCATTCTAGGATTATTCCTGTTAATGAACATTTTGATGTGAGTAAAGTCAAAAGGCTTACAGTGTGTTTTCTTATTTGCTTATTACAGGTAAGTCCTCACCCATTATAGAGGTCTTACTAGTACTTTTAAGAATGCAGTAACATTACCAAATTAGATATATATTTTCTGATATATGTCTGTAACTTAAAAGCGTTTTACTTTTTCTCTTTTTCAACCATCTGGAACTAAAAATCACCCAAAGCCTGTAAATTCCTACAATACTTTCCTTCTCCTCCATCTCATTCTTGAGTTCTAGTGCCAGGAAAGAAAATATGAAGCTAATATAGCCATCAATACTTTTTAACAAAGGATATTCAAGGAACAGACTTTCCAAAGGGCAAATAGAAAACTAGACCACAGTAATAATCATAGCACTTAAAGCCTGTTCAATTTTTTATTATTGCTATTACTTTGTACCTGCTGTGTTCATACTGTGCCACTTTGAGAACACTTTATCTCCAAGCACTAGTACAACCCACAGTCAGGTTAACAATACATTTTAGTTATCAGCAACCATCAATGTTCAGCAGATAGTGTTAATAATACACAGTTGCCAAGAAGGAATAACAGGGAAAAACTTGTTTGTGACTGGGAAATCCACAGACTAATCTGTTACATATACTTTATTAAAATTATTGGTCTGCAGTTTTTTTTAAATATCTATGCATTTTTTCTCCTCTAATCTACAAATTGAACAGTACATTGAGCCTTGTTATTTATTTGTGTGAGACTAGTCTTTAACTTTTCTATGAAAGTGATGCCTTAGGGTTTTCATGACTTTGTAGATTTTTATACTTCTAGGTAGTTACTCACATATAGAGTAGCTAGCAACCTCTAACCCTGTGCTAGCTGTCTTAAGGGTCAGATAATAGCTGGAACACCA
>JAWMRC010000089.1:43561424-43591361 GCA_035584755.1 Thripadectes ignobilis
GCTGAGCTGCAGGGAAGCAGCTGCAAAAGGGAGTTTCTCCCTTGTTTATAGTGGGTTGGGAGGTGATCTGACTTGGGGCCAGATGTTGCAAGAGTCAGTTTCCCAGCCTGTGGGTGAAAGGGTCTTTCACCTGGGAGGGTTGTCTTTCACCAGGTTGTTGTCCCTTGTTTGCTTCTGTAAGACATGGCAGAGTGGCTCAGGGGTTGGCTGGATACAGCTGGGAATGAAATGAAAGGGACACCTTTTGGATTAATCTACTCTGCATGTTTGAAGCAGTGGTGCTTGGAAAAGAGCTCAAGTGATATTCCTGAGGCCGTGAGTTCAACCTAGCACCGGTCTTTTCTATCTGTTACTTGTCAACATGTGTTGTACTCTTTTATACTTTTGTACTCTTTTATACTCCTTTATATTCTGTACCCCAAAACCCTATAAGTAAAAGACCTCTTCTCTACTTTACCCACATACAGTTGTCTTGGAAAGGTTTTTCCCCCCTCCTTAAGGCAAAAAAAAGTGACCTACAGGATATTAACTAATTCTGCTATGGAGAAAACATGAATGTTGTAAAGTCACACACTGATAGTGGTCTGGTAGAACTTCTTAAATAACTTTAAAACCAATGCATGAGTTTATGACTCAGACATAAAAGAACATAATTTCACGAGTATTTTTAAATCGAGAGTAAGTCTGAGATGCAAATAAAAATTATTGTTTTCAACACTATAATTTTTTTGCATTTATAAAGAAGTTAAATTCTTACACTGAGAACCTTGTTTTGTCATAAGAAAACAAAATATATGCATGGAATCAAGAATAGGCTATTGGTCACATGAGTGTTTCAAGAGCAAAATATCATCCCAAATTATCTCAGCAAAACATAAAGATCTCATTAATTGTTGTGTTGTTGGTTTTGTTTCTTCCTACTTGGTCATGGTACCAAAACATTTAATGTGATGAGGCATGGTGAATAGACATATACAACATGCTCTGCATTTTATTTTGTAAATGAATTTTCACAGTAAAAGCTGCATTAAAAACTGTACAGACAGAGGTCATTGGTATGATTATCTCTGAAATAAACTCAGATTATCCTGTATTTTGCATCAACTCTTTACCTCCATCTCTCATATCCCAATGAAATAAAGCTTCTTAATACATTATTTTGCTTATCCTAGAACTTATTATTTGTCTTTTTCAGTCTGTCTCTCTTGTCCACAGTTTATGAGTACCGAAGATTAATAGAATGTATTGGAAAATGTAAAAAAAATGTAACATAAGTCCTGAAAACTGTCATTTGAATGAGTTGTTCTCTCTCGGATGTCCCTTCTTTCAAGAATAATGAGTTACCTGGCTCTTTCTTGTAAAACATTGTTTATTATAAAAAGTAAACTGTACTCTAACTGTACTACTAAAATAATTTTCTTGAACAATTACTTTCTTTGCATCATAAAATGAAAATAACTGGTGTTTGAAGAGTACTCTCTGCTTTATTGCTCCTATATAGCTGTGTATATCTGTCAAAACTGAGTTTCAAATAATATTTCCTAATCAGCCAGCTGCCTGTAGTTAGAAAGGGAGCAGAATCTGATCTGATCAAAGGACAGAATGCCACTACAATTTCCTGTTTGCCTCAGCCATTATTTCTTTGTGGTTAGTTTCTAGGAAGCATAGGTGTCCATTGCATTTGACAAAGAAGTTTAAATTTTTTTTTTTCTTGCCTTTGAATAAGGAGTACTATCATTGAGAATAGAAATCCATCAATATTCCAGCAGCAGGCTCTGGGAATAATACAAAGGACTTCTAATACCAAAGACAAAAGGCACTGTCTGCCAATGCCTAATTTTACTGCTCCAAACTTTGTTAATCACACTGCTTGCAGTTTTGCCTTTTTCTGTATTGCCTCTATTGCTTATTTTAATATCTTTGGGTACAAATGTCACGTAGTCTCCTACCCAACAGTAGCTCGTTGCATTAGGCCTCCAAATAATTAATAATAATTATAATTACTTATAATTATTAATTAATTATCACAATTAATTATAAAATATTAATCATAGATTCTAAAAAGACCTTTCTTAAGAAGTATTTAATACTATTCTTACACTGTAACAGAAAGTTAGTTCTCCAAGATACCTTGCCATAAACCAGGCTGACTGATACAACATCTGTCTTTTGTGACACTACTAGTTCTTTGCCCATTCAAATTGTTAGGACATCATTCTGAATCATCTTTTCTGAATTCTGCCTTTAACTGTGCTCTGTTAAGTTTTACACTTAACTTTGCTTTCTGAGACTGTGATCTTACAAACAGTCTTAGAACTGTGTTCTCTCATAACAGTTCTTCAGTTTTCTGTTTGTTCTCACTGCCTAATAATTCATCTCAATAATTTCTTCCTCTCCCTAGTCTACACAATACCACAGGGTACTTCAGTGTTGTGCAGAAAAGAGGTGGAAAAACTTCTGACTTTGGGAACTGCTCAACTCTTTCATTACATTTCATATTAAAAACATGCAACTCCTGTTATCATACCAGCTACAAGATGTTGATAAATATAGCCCAGTTATTTGCTTACCCTGGGTACTGAGAATGCTTGCTGTCTGAAACAATATGTCATATGCATCCTAAAAGTACACCCTATGTCTGAATAAGGAGTAGTAGCTGACAACAACTCACAAAGTAAAATTGAAGAGCTGTTTCACTCATAAAGGTAAAAGCATTGTGAAACTAACTACATTTTTTGAACTCAGTCTTAGTACACTAATACAGTATCACTACTTAATTTTGTTTCCCATTTGAACAGTAAAACCAGAAATTGCTAGTAGAAGATCAGGTATGATATTAACTGTACCTTATGGTAATTGTGCCAGAAACATGGTCCCCTGGTCAAGGGGAGTGATTCGCCCCCTCTACTCCATTCTCTTGGGTCTCCAGTACAAGAACGATGCTGATCTGTCAGACTAGGTCCAGAGGAGGGCCACAAAAATGGTGAGAGAGCTGGAACACCTCTGCCATGAAAAAAAAACCTGTGAGAGCTGAGGCTGTACAGCCTCTGGAAGGGAAGTCTCTAGAGAGACATTTTTGCAGCTTTTCAATACATAAAGGGGGCTTATAAAATAGGCAGAGATATTTTTAACCAGGGCCTTTAGTGACAGAACAAGGGGTACTTGTTTTAAATTTAAAGAGAGTAAAGATAGAATGGAAACTTTTACAACAAGAAGGGTAAGATACTGGAACTAGTGGTCAGAGAATTTGTGCTCCACCACTGGAAGTGTTCAAGGCCAGGTTGGACAAGCTATGAGCAAATTGACCATGTCAAAGAAATTCTTGCACATGGCAGGAGTGTTACCAATCAATCCAACCCAAAACATTCTATGACTATATGATTCTATGATACATAGTTCAAATGGAATATAATAGCAAAGATCATGAAATATGGGCATATTTTGAATACTGTTAATCATTAACAATTCACTGAAGATTAATTCTGGGTCAGTAAAATAAAAAAAAACAAAACCAAACATAGTCACAGAAGAGGAGAGGGAAAAACTACTGTGTTTTTGATTGTTTGTTTGTTTGTTTGGGTCTTGTGGGTTTTTTTGCTTGTTTGTTTTATTTTGTTGTTTGGTTTTTTACTCTAAGGAAAGAGTGAGCAGCAAAAAGACTGTGGTGAATTGACCCTGGCTGGATACCAGGTGCCTATCAAGCCATTTTATCACTCCCCCTCCTAGACAAGGGAGAGAGAATAAGATGGAAAACAACTCCTCGGTTGAGATATGGTAGTTTGCTAAAACAGTAATGTTTTTAAAATTAATAATGCATTTAGCTTAAAATATCTTTATTTATAAGATGGCAAGAAAAAATTACCTTTTACTTCTTTTAAATGGTTTCATGATTAATATTTTTAATTTTAAATTTGAGCTAAATATATCAATATGAATGTGCAATGGGATTAAGGTGTGCCTGCTACAATAGGAAAAAAATCATATCCATGGTTATAGAAGTTGTTAAGATTTTCTGAATTACTAAAGAAAGACAGATTTTTCATTGTTCATATTGTTCTGTGAACTTGTAGACTATATTTTTTTTTGTGGTGGGGGGTGGGGAAATGAAAACAAATCAAAACCAAAACAAAACCCAAATCTCAAAAGTCACAAAGACAACTGCAAAATGTAAAACAGAAACAACAAAGTTCATACTTCATTCCAAAGCATGCATGTTAATGTTTTTTAAATGGACCAAAATTTAACCATTATTTCAACGTAAAAGACTTTATTAGAACTCAGGTAAATATATGAAGGTAATAAGAAAGACAGTAGGCAGCTATTTTATGCTGATTGGTGTACATCCAGAAAGCTCAGTGAAATATATGTTATAAGCTTATGAACTTTGGTTTAACCTTTGAGAGTTTTTAGACTTATTTGTTACTCCACTGTTGTGAATAACAGCTAAGGTTTGGAAAAAGAAGATAAAAGAATTTTTTTTCAAGACAGACCAATGGTGGCTTTTAAACAAGTGAATAGTAGTACAAATTCTGTTATCCACAGCAGGTAATATTTACATTTAGTTTTGCATAAGGCAAGGTTTTTCAGAACCTAATGTAGTGCATAATTAAGTTACAAAACTTTAGAAGTATAACTGTTTCACACAAGAATGGTTAACTTCAGTTTCTCACACAGAAAATAAAAATTCTTCATTTCTAACATGTTTAATATCTCCAATTCTGTCTTAAAAAATGAATAAACAAGGAAACTTAAAATTAACAAAACAAAAAGCCAACCAAACCTGTGTACCAATGCACTCAGAGTAACTGGAAGATCATATGCAAATGTATGCACTATAACATGGCCATAAGAATAATATAAGGTGGTGGAAAAGCATGTATCTTGTTATATGTTAAAAAAAACCAAACAAAAAAACCCCACCCCCAAAAGACTAAAACCAAACAAACAAAAAAACAGACTGGGGAAATTATCTTAGAACTCAAAAAAAAATTTTGCCTGGTATCATCTCTGTGTGAACTGAAAATTATATCTTCATTGCGAAGTGTTATGATTTTTTAAACAAAAAAAAAAATTAATAAAGACAGGCAAATGACATTTTGTTGTAACCATTTGCAAGTGTAATGTGGACTAAATATGATGGATCTCTCAGCATTTTTTGTGTTTATGTATTAATTGTACAGATACTTAGCCAAAAGTAATTAATTGCACAGGCATGTCTTGGCAAAGTTTGAATATACTTTCTTCCCTAAGAGAAATTTTACTTAACTGGGGCTTGAAATGAGTTACAATTAGAAAGACCCTTTACAGTCAAAGTGAAAAACCTCACAAGATCAGACTCAAAAGGAGCATTCAAAGTTAACAGAATAACCATTCATATGTACGCTACTTGTGTTTCTTTTCTTAATACAGTGCATTATATTCTAAAAGCTGGATCTCTTCACCTACCTTTAAATTGATGTAGGTGGATTCAACCCCTAGGAATTGTGTGACAAACTTCAAAGATGTTAATTTTAAATCAAGAATGGATTTCTTCCCAAAACGTTCACACTTTATTATAGATCTAGAGGAGCAATATGTAGTTGTAATTTTATAAGTTTAGCATAAATTCACTGTAACAATGCTGTATGAGCAGAAATTAATTTGCAATTTCTGTTTTCATCAGCTTGGAACAACCAAAATGATGCTTTGTACTAGTGCTCCTAGAGTAATGCTTTTGTTAGCCTGATCAAAATAAACATTAGTATTTAAACACAATGGTCACAAATAGTCTCAAAAGTAAATCGTTTGGGTTGCCATGAAGGATTACTGTTAAAAATTAAGCATTTAAGTACACTGTATACCAGCTAATTATAAGATATCTCTGATCCACAAAATTACCACCAAACTATATCTTCCCATCTCAAGTCCTCCCACCTTCCTCCTCCTCTCCCCTAACCTCCATTTCAGGTCACAAAATTACAAAAAGGACTTTCATTCCATGCAACAGGTCATCTGATACTAAAGGAGGTAGGCAGTTGTTAGGGTGAGCTGGATCTGAACTGGTAGACCAGGGCAAAAATATTCTCATTTTTCAAAGATTTACTAATATAAACTCAATAAGAATTCCTTCACAACTTTCCTGATTGTTCAGCAAGCTGCTGTCAGGACCCTTGAAAGGCTTGATCACTATTCAGTAGTACACTAGGAACAACTTCAGGAAAACATGATGGCAGAAAAATTGAAATGGAAGTAGGACCATGCGATCAAGTATTCTTCATAGCTCAGGAGGCCAAGAAAGTCTGAAAGAAAGTAAACTGTATCAGCTTGTTTCACACAAGATCTTTGAGTACTATACAATAACCAGATGCAGGACATCCTTTCACTTGCATCATAAACTCTTTTATTTTACTGCTTATCCACTTAAGTCATATGCCACACAATATTATCTGATCCAAAATTACTTCAAAGTGAAATATTTGAAATAACTTAGTGTGCTGGTTTAAAATTAAAAAAAAAAACAGGGTAAACTGGCAGGAAAAATGAAACCAACTCACAAAGAGACTATAAGCCAAAATTACAATTTAATAAAAAGATAACAATAGTACAACGATACAGAGAAAAAAATCCGTTTGACCCACAAAAACAGATATACAACCCTACACTGTGGGGCATGAGCAGAATGGAACTCACCAGCCCCTGTGCTGAGCACCACTTCCCCTGAGTACAAAATAAAAGGAAAGAAGAAATATGTTGGTGAAGATGATGTCCACAGTCTGGTCAAGAGTGGCACACGCTGTTCTGTTGAGATTCTGGTCTTGCTCTGGATCCAACAAGCGGTACCAGAAGTCCCAAACCCCAAGATTATATACATTCAGGTTCAGGTGGACATGCCCAATACCTTCCCCAGGGTGAGGAATTTCAGAATGGGTCATTTACTCTGTGAGTCATGGGATACTCCTTGATGGCCCATTAGCAGACATGATCCCTCAGGCTGTCTGTGAAGGTGCTAATGACTCCCCAGAGGGAAGTTATCACACCTGAGTCATTAGTGTGAAGACAGGAAAACTTCATTATCTCATAGAGTTCTTAAACACCCAGCTTGTAACCTGAGGGGCCAGGTGTGCCCTGGACAGTTGCTGCAAGTGATCCATTATTAACAGTTCATCAGAAATGACATAGAGGGTGTAGAATACACAGCCTTGGCCACACCCACAGAGTGACAAACTGGTCACATATAACCAGAACACATAGATTCTCATTTTAGATTTTTAGAAGTGCTACATATCTAACATTCTTATTTTACTCTGAACTTTGGAATAATTTTTCATCAAATTTTACAATTTTGTATAATATGACATATGAATATCTCTTTAACGAACATGTCAATGGAGAAAATTACCTGAATTTCAACTGAGTTTTAACTCAGTTAAAAAACTTTTTTTTTTTTTTTGTTAAGCAAACTTTTCAGAGTCCTTAATAAATACATAATGAAATGAAAAAATCTGAACAACTCTCAGAATAATTCAGTTTGATGATTGTTATAGTTTCAAAACCCAGTTGGAATTCCTTCCAAAGAAACTTGGAGGCAATGCATTAGCATCCCAACAGGCAACAAAAGGCATCATGGATATGCATATTCTGTTAACGACCCAAGTTAGAGTCTTTGTTCTAATCTCTCCCCAGACCAGAGGGGGGAAGGGGTCAGTGCTTTCCTGGGTCTTCTGCGCAAGTCATCTAGCCCAGCGTCTGGGCACGGAGGAGGGAGGACAGGACACTCATACCGGGTCCAGCACCGCTTTTGGAGGCCGGGACTGTGCCCTTCTGTTCCCTTGCCTCACCAACCATCTTTGAACATCACGGGTTGCTGCTGCGAAAAAGGGAGGAACTCGCCCGTTTCTTCTGTGGAGGCTGGGTTTCTGCTGCCTTTTGTTCTTTGTCACCGAACTCACAAGAGCTCCCCTGGCATCTGCTCCTGCCACTTCCCTCGTCACAAGAGGGAGGAGAGACCAGCCGGCCGGGCATGACATCGCCACCTGCTGTCTGTAAATATAACTGCAACCCCTGAGAACAAGCAGCCAGTGGTTGAGGTGCAACAGCGCCACCTGCTGTCTGTAGATATAATTGCATCTTCTCCCCTTTTGGGCACAACGGAAAAATATTTAACTGTTTGATTTGTTGTTTAGAGTTAAAAAGGAGTTTATTACAATTGTTGTTGTTTGGTTCTTTCTGGATACAGATATATAGGGAGAGGTATATATGTATATCTGTGTATTGTGGTTAAGAACTGTTATCCTTTCATATATCTATATCTATATCTATATCTATATCTATATCTATCTATCTATCTATCTATCTATCTATATATATATCTCCTAATTAAAGTCCTTTTTTTCTAAAATTTAAGGAGAGGGATTATTTTATTTCTTGGTCAATCCAGATATCTTAGTTCTCCCGTCAAACTAAGACAATGATCAATGAGACAAAGATGTCTTGCAGAGGCTGCTCTTCAGTCCAAGTTTTGCACAATGAAAAAGTAAGGTAAAGAACTCAACCAACTGAAACAGAAGGAGTTCTATGAATTTCAGTTACAGAAATCAGGTCATGTAATTTGACTACCCTCTTTATAATATCCTAAAAAGAAGGATGTTCAATATGAAATTTTAATCTAGCTTTCACATAATGTCTTCAAAAATAAGGCTGGTGGGGGAGTTGGATGAGGAATAAACAAAACCGTTTTATGTCTTTTCAACTACTATAATGTGTGTGATCTCTACCTATGTTTGGTTTTGAAATTGCAGATTTAATTTGAATAGTATAAGAGAAAATCTAATTCTAAATATTTTTATGGTAAGAATTACCAGATAAGATGGTAAACATGAAGTACTGCAAAGTAAGAGCAAGACTGTAGTCTATCGTTATAAAAGCAGAAGCTCTACTAGGAAAAATGTGAACACGAATTTTTTTACCCTCTTGATTTTTCTGTCAAGCCAATTATTGAAAAAAGAGATTGGTTTGGAAACATAGAAACTAAATCTAGGCTGGCAAAGAACTGTTATTCCTTGCTATCACATCTATTTCAGGATGATTATATGTGGTAGTAAAATAAACTTTCCTTATGTTACAGTAAGGGTCCTTGTCACTGGTTTCCTATTCACCAGGTTATTGTTCTCTAAAGACCCAATATTTGTTATGATTTGGTAAAAGATAAAAATTAAATAAGAAGACACAGCTCTGTGCCTATTGCACACATTTTAGGTGGGTTTTTTTTTTTCAATTTTATGAGTATTTCTTCTGGAAATGACACTTGATGGAATTACTTGGTGGTATGTTAGCCCCAGCTGACAACTGCATTATGCAGCTACTCACTCACTCCCCAGATGGACCTCCACAGTAAGATGAGGAGGAGAATCAGAAAAAGGTAAAACTTGTGGGTTGAGATAAGAACAGTTTAATAATTGAAATAAAGTAAAATTATGTAATAATTGCTATTATTGTTGTTATTATGATTGTTGTCATAATGAAAAAGGCACAGAGAGGAACAAACCACAAGATCAATAAGTGATGCAGAATGCAATTGCTCATGATCCCTGACTGCGCAACCTGTCCCGAAGCAGTGGGCAGCACCTCTGAGGCAATTCCCCCCAGATTATTTTACTGAGTATGACATTCTACTGTATGGAATACTCCTTTGGCCAGTTCAGGTCACCTATTCTGGTTGTGCTTCTGCTCAGATTCTTGTGCATTTCCTCAGTGGCACAGGAAATTGAGAAGACTTTATTTAAACTAAGTGCTACTCAGCAACAATTAAAAGATCAAGTATTACTGACATAAATTTTATTAAATCCTAAACATAGCACTGTGCTAAATACTAAGAAGAAAATTAACTTTATCTCATCTGAAACTAGGACGTGGTTGGTTTGGATGCAAAGGACCTGTGGCTTAGAGAATAAAATAAAGAAGCGTAAAGCATATCATAGAATCATAGAATAATCTAAGCTGACAAAGTCTTTTAAGTTCATTGAGTCCAACCATTACTGTACCAGAAATATGGATTCATATTTACTCTAATTAATCTCAAGGTTCAGCCAAGAAAACCCAGTATGAAAGAAAATTCTAAGAGAGTTTGTTCTTTTATCAGCAAAGGTATTTATACAAGCAGTGGTGGAAAGGTAGCCTACTCTTGTTGCACAAACTAGCTTCCAATCAACAGTGCAAAAGGAGCCATTTTATACATTTCACTACACTATAACAAAATACAGTTTTGCATAGTAATAAGATTACAATATTTGATCATGCATATTAATGATTATGGAGAGACTAGGCAGAGTCTGGGTGGAGTCTTCCAGAACCTTCTTTTGGCATTAGGATTAGGTGGTCGTTTCTGGTCTTCAGCCTTATTCTAGGGGTCTTTAACTTCTCTTCTTCACCTTGAACTCTTTGGGCTTTATTGTTCATGACCTAGTCACTGAAGCTTACAAAAACTACTGGCTTAAGGCCATTTTGCTCTATTCAAATGTCTATGTAGTCTTGATTAACAGCACTAAGTTATTTGTATATAGTCTCTAAGATCAGGTCCAGTGATTTGAACAGAACACAACTCTATGTTCTCTGATAAAACTCAAGCAAGGCAGGTGCTGAATAGTTTCTAGTGATCCCCATATCTGGGGTCTATCCTTGTTTCAAGTTCTGTAAGAATTTTGATTAGTTCTCTGACATCTGCATGTTTATAGAATTCAATGTCAAGCAGTTAATAAATTTTACTGCTATGTAGGAAATAAATCTTAGCTAGGAAAATGTGTTTCTCTTCCATTGGTCCTGTATCAGCAGATGACAGAACTGGTGTGATCACATAAAGTGCCTGGAAACCACTTTCTCTTTTCTCAGGGAGTCATTGGATTATTGACAACTTATATTTTCTTGACAGAAATTCCCCTACACACTGTATTAAGATTCTGAAGACCACAGGAATTTCTTTAATACTTAAAATATAAATATGGTAAAGACTTGTTAGTTCTGTTGGGATTAAGTATGACTGTAGTGTTCTGTCTTTCTCACTCAAGACATAACTGGGGGGCAAAAGGAAGAAAATGTCTCTTCTCCTTCTTTGCAGATCTACAGTAAGGTTACTGTGGACTGTGAAGAGGAAATGAAGAAAAGTATAAAGTCTGACTTTGTCATTTAGGTGTGAATGTGACTAGAGGGCATAAAGCTGCAAATGCCATCCCTGTCGGTAGCTGAAATAGAAGTACAAAACACTGACATCACAAAATCCCAAAGGGAGAAAATTTTAGGCCCTTGATGCTGTAAAACACTTCTTAGCTTTTATTTTACTGCCTACCTAGTAAGTTTGGAGTTTTATTTCTGAAAGATAATACTTTTGTCTGCCACTCTCTTTGTAGGTCCCCATTTGCCAAAAAGATACAACTCCACAGCAGGTTTAATTTCTCTTTCCACATTTTCTCCCTCAATGATCACAATTCATTTTATTGCTGGTAAAATTCCAGCTCACAGTATGCCAGCATGGCTGTTTGTCAGAACAGTTGCCTTCCTTAGAGAAAGGAGGAAGGACTGGGGAAAAATAGGAGGAGGAGGAGGGAGAAGAAAAGAAAACAATCTAGATGCAATTATGAGTGACCTTGCAATACTGAACAGGCATACTCTACAGAATCAATAGCCAGACAAGTTTCTGTGGCAGATCCAATAAAAGGAAAAAGCACTAGTGTGGGGGAGGAAGCCAAGTAGATTAAAAAAGAGAGATAATGGTACTACTACTACTGTGAAGGTGTCAATGTTCTGTTACAAGTTTTGAGGCAGAAATTTGATTCACATGAAAAGTGACAGCTGTTGTGACTTTGGCCAATTAAATGACAAAAAATGAAATAATTTTATGTTGTCCCTGGTAGATGACAATGTATTTGAACACCAGGCAGCTAGATGAAAACAATGAAGAGTACATAATCTCTTGCTGCCAAGTCAGAATTTTCTCCTTCTTCTTTCTTCTTTCCTTTCTCCTTTTATTCTCTTTAATTTCTTATTCCTTTCTTTTTTTCATTTTATCTTTTTCTTCATACCTTACTTTTTTTCTATTTTTCCTTTTTCCCCCTAAGAATAATAATTTGGGGTGGAATATTGTGACAGAGCACTGTAGCTGATAAAATTAAAAGAGAAGGTTCAAAACTTAAAACCCTGAGGTTCCATTTGAATTTTTTATTAATATCTAGAGAAGTTTATTAATCATGCTTAATGTAAGTTTTGTATCTCTGTATGGAAACTTTCATAAGAAGGATTTCTAAATTTTGGGAATTTTTTTTCTCCTTTATGTAAAGAAATCAGGTGAACTTTGGGGTTTATTCTCTACACTAAATAGAAATAGAAAAGTAGAAATATAGAATAAATATTCCGTTAAAATAGAAAGGAAGTGGGAATCAAATTTTACTTCCTTCTTTCACTTGAATGTGTCCTTAGTTTTTGAAATTTTCTTTTAGCTACAGGACATATGAGGGTAAAGTATATAAGGTATATTTATATTATTGATCAAGTCTAGCCTGCTTGAGTTTCATACTATTTTCATTGATCCTTCCATTGTCTCTGATCCTAACTTCTAACCTCAGTTTTTACTAAACACAAGGTGCAATCTGGGGTGCGTTATTTCTGAAGAATACTGAATATTCTGTGAATGCTGAATTTTCCTAACCCTGCCTCTGTGGACAATAGTGATGCAGAGCAGTCACTAGGATGCTATCCTTCTTATTCAGAATCTGTCATGCATTACGCTTGTTTCACAAATAACTTTTTAGACATGTCAAATCATGTTCACTTTTTCTTCCCCAGACTTAATAACAGTGGAATTGACAGTTTAACTCATTAGGAGGAGATACCTATCTTCTGCAGTGACTGCTCAGAGTTTGGTGCAATGTGTGTAAGAAAACAACCTTTCTTAGAAATATACATAAGCAGTAAAGTTTAACACTTTTCAAATGCCATGGAATCATATGCTTTTCTTTTCTTATATGTTTCAGTTGTTCAGTGGAACAATAGTTTTACCACTGTGCATTTTCCAAGCCTTTCAAAGATTTTTGTCTTTGATATGCCCTGCACAAAATTGAAAGCTAGATTTGGGCCTTATTAATGTTTCTACCCCCTTCTCCCATGGGCCCCCTGTCCCAAACAGTAAAAAAGAGAACAGCACCAATACCAACCAAATAATAAATTCAAACAAAACTGAAAAACACAAAACCACAGAGAACCAGCCAGAAAACAGCTGTACTAAAATTGTGTTCAAAACCATGATTTTTAAGTAATAAAAGGAGGGCACACACCAATGATACCTTACAGAGGGAGAGAACCTTAAAAGAAACATTCATATGACTGTTTCAAGGCACTGACATACTCTCAGTGATACTGATAGTGGCTGTAGTTTTTAATGAAAGTAATACTCAAGGAAGTGAATGATGATAAAATTGCTCCCATTTGTACTTCCCTAAAGATTCTCTTGTGTGTTGTATAGCAGGGCAATATTGAAACAGATTAGAAAAATTATAAGAAGTCCATAATTTGAAATTTGGGACACTTATGCAAACAGTCAGGAGTGATAATGAAATTGTGTCTGTTTTTCAAAAGTAGCTCTATCACTTCTTGCAAAATGTTAGGTTTAAATGAAGTGTTTGGGGAACTTCTATAGTTGCTGCTGTGTTATGCTCACTTATAAATTACTTAGTTTGTTTTCTTTTGTTTTATAAGGCAAATGTCTCTGCCTTTCTCCTTGTTCTGGCAGCACTTTTTTTTTTCAGAGCTCTCACAATTAAGATTTCACACTGAAGGGATTTTGTAAAAACATTTGTCACATGCACATGATGCAATGTTCTACTACTGAAGTCATCTCTGTTTCCGACTTTGTCAGTCCCATATGCCTATGGAGGGTAGATTTGGACAATTAAAAGTCATACTCCACGGATTTGAACATCTATTTCATGGTCCTGTTCTGTTGTATTCAAACACCCTTCCAGAGAAATAAATTTCATTTTTCTGAAAGACTGAGGCAACTATATCTACTACTGAACCCAGCTTAATCAGCTTAATGCAAAAAGCAAAGCCCATGCAGAAAAAATCTCCAGCTAGAGATTAAGTGAGAAATTGGCTGGAGAAAGGGAACAGAAACAGACTGAGCTTTGGTTTCACTTATTTCATGTAAAGAATAACAAAGTGAATAAAGTGACTGGGAAATAGGGGATCATTTCCCCATCTATTTTCTATAGAAGATCTTTTCCAAAGTGACACATATTTGTTTATTCTGTGCATAAAAATAACATTCGGGGCATGCAGACTTTGCTCTGAATACCACATTACCACAAAATGAAGCTACATCTCACCTTGGAACATGATTTAGATGGTATTTATGGTAATGATCAGGAAATAAGTATCTAGGCGTTCACTGCTACATGTACACTGCTTTATTCAGTGTTCGGGCCAAAGACACTGGCTAATCCTACACCAGGATGTGACTGCAAAATCCATATGTTGGAGTGGCCTACCTGGGAGTCTGTGAAACTATTTATTAGATTTGCACCATGAACTGAACAGGGCTCAGGAAAATTGCTGCTGTCTTGTGTAGTTCAACCTCTCTTTGGTAAGAGCTTAGTTATCCCAGCCAGATATGATTTGTCTCTGAGGCACAGAAATATAATATTTAGGAAAAAAAATAAATAAATTTTTACCCTTCCCTCATTTTCTCGAATTGCAGCAAGTTGTGTCAACCCTCCAGTGCTATGAAGTGTATCCTTCCCAAACATTTTCTTTCCAGACTCTTGAAGGTTGCCTGAAACTATTGGTTTACTCTACTAAGAAAAAAAAAATAAAAATGTCAGGATACCACATTTTTAGAAACTTAACTTTTTGTCTTTTAAGAGATCTCTCTGCTTTCTGTTGTTAGGAAATACCATGTTTATTTAAATATGCAAAGACAATTATAAATTTCTCCAGTTCCCTTGGCCTTTGATATTTATAATGGACATTACCTGCCAAGGCAAAGGGAAACATCTCTGGATGTTTCTCTTGCTAATATTGTGGTGGTTCATTCACATGCATGAAGAAAGCAGGAACTTCTCCTAACACTCTACAGTCAAATTCTGTTTGCCATTAGAGCAGCATGAAATGACAGGTTTTTTTCTCAAAAGGAAGAAATAGAAAATTACTTTGATACAAACTCAACTTTCAGTTTGTAATATTTTGTCTTAATATATTATACATTTCGAGTTTTGTACACATTTTAAAAATGCCTAGTGTGTTGTGTTTCAACAGAAATAAAGAGAAAAGTGTATCATGTAACTTCTGCATTATTCTGAATGTGTGGGTTTTGTGGTATAACCTTCTATTGTGTATCTGCATCTCAGTGATCAGCTGTTACAAACACATCTCTCTTCTCTTCAGATGATGTGTTTGTGCAGGGATGATAATATAAGTCTTTAATACTTGAGAAACTGAACCAGAGACCTGAGTACTTTAAGTAATGAAAGAAGTGAAGTATTACATAAATGCTTGCATTATGCCTGTTTTAATGCCTACAGTTTCTTCCTTTCCTCTATACAAAATTAGCAAAGTACATATTCCCTATTGAGAATGTATCTTATATTAGAACTATAATTTCGAGGATCAACATTTGGCACTAGGCAAGTTAGCTACTGTGCTCCCATTAAATTGTAGGGGAAAGAACTTAAAATATCACCTTAAAACTGAAAATTCTCTGAAGGATTTTTTTTTTTTTAAAGTATTTTTATAACTAATTGGTAATGAGACAAGAGCAAAATAAGGCTTCCAGTTGATAACCTTTCAGATCTGTTTTCTCCTTTTCCCCCTTTCTCTGCCTGCCATAAATGAAGACCCCCTTAAACAACCCACAGTCCTGTGGGATATGTGAAAGCAAATTATTCTAATATGAATCTCTTCTGCAATTTCACCCACTGAAAGTGACCTCTACAACGTATATTCAAAACCAGTGTAATTAGACTTCAAGATTAGAAAAATGTATTAGTATTTTTATATTAAATTTTCAGATAATAATATCATTCCTGAATATCAATAGGTATTAGAGAAGAACTTTTGCCTAATTAAAACAAGAAAGGTATTTTGGATGGAAAGGATATTTTCCCAGGACAGGAAGAAAATAGTTCAGTAGTTTCAGATGTTTTCTTATGTTTAGATATTTCACAAAAATGTTGAATTTAAGAAATGGAGTAGAAGAAAATTACAGATCCTGCAAGGGTTTTGCGTTACAGAAAAAAGTAAAGGCACCATAGGATGCAAGAACATATGGAGATTTCATGTGATAAAAGAACCTAAGTCCATCTCTGTATTAAACTTTGTCCTTTATTTTCAGTTAGGAAAATGAGAATGAGATATATAATATAAATGGAGCAATTTAGACAAAATGTAGAATACTGAGGGATGACTTACAGTGGGTTGTTACTGCATTTGTGTACCAGAGAGCAAAATCACCTGTGTCATTAACTTGTCCTGCTATCCTTTGCAACAGTGATTTTAAATAATTTATAGGAAGCATGCTGCAATAAAACACCTTTAGGTGGGCAGTAGTGGTATTTGTCTTTGCAGAAGAATTTCCTTATTTCTTATTTCAGCCTAAATCTTTTATCAAAAATACTAGGGCACTGTGGAGGACTATCCAAGAAGTAAACTTTGAAAAAGGTTAGGTACATTCATATCTCCCAAAGCAGGATCAACAATACTTTCGCTGAAGACAATTGTTAATATTCACGAAGTCACAACTGAAGTTTCCTTAACCCTTCAAAAAATTTCTTGCATTATCTTTGCCACTAGAAGCTTTTCCTCACTTAAATGTTTTCCCCTTGTCTTGGTGTTGTGGTACAGTTTCATTTTACACATGAAGGACAGAAAAAAACCCCTTTTTTTCCCCCTATGCAGAAGTCTTCTTCACTTCTAAAGACATACCAAAAGATCTCTCCCCAACATTCTAAATCTTTTCTCAAAAAAAAAAAAAAAAAAAAAAAAAAAAAAAAAAAAAAAAAAAAAAGAGGCAACAAAGAATTCAACAGATAAGAGAAAAATAATCAGAAAATACAACTAAAGAAAAACAATTTCCACAATTGGAGTCCATGTCTCAGCTTATGGAGGAGGCAATTTAAATTTGTATGTTTCTTAGTTTACCCTTTCAAATTGCAAATTCATTATGAGGTTTGACCTGCTTCAAGAGATTAACTTTGTTAAATTCACATTCCTTTTTCTTCCAAAGTACAAATCTGTCTAACAATTTCTGGGTGGATCTTGTTGTCTTTAAATATAGACATCTGTCCTTATCTTTGTAAATGTTGTACCTTTTATTGATTGTATTTCCAGTACAGCTTCACCTTCCCTTCCCCCTCTTCCCATTTCCTCTTTCCCTTTCCCCTTCCCCTTTCCCTTTCCCCTCCTCTCACCTTTCTCTTTCTCTTCCCCTTCTCCTGTCCCCTCCCCTTCCTTCCCTTCCTTCTTTCCCTTTTTCTTCCTTCCCTTTCCCTGTCAATTTCCATTTTTATTACAATAATTTTAAGTTTTTTGAAGTTTTTCTGAAGTTGAAGTGCTAACTAAATGTGGTAAGCACATGCTTCATTTAAATCTCTAGCTCACTGAAAAGAAATACTGCATAGGAAGAGATTGATCTAATTTCCTGCAAAGTGTTACAGGATATATCTTATTATTTTGGTGTGCAATTCTCTCTAATTAATATGCACATTTTTTTCTAACTTCTTTACAGAAAAGATGTACTTGTGTTCGTCTGACTCTCCTATGGCTCTATGGTTGGGTATTCTCTCTTTCCTACATGCATTTTGGAAAGATTGAAACTAGAGAAGAGGATAAGGAGTGGCCTTGATATTTTGTCAACTCAGGCTGCCTCCCTTATGGAGACAGTATCTTTAAATCCAATCTGAATCCTTCTCGCTGGCAATTTTAAGCACAGAATAACAGAATTATAGAAAATGTCTAGTTGGAAGGGACCCAGAGGCAGCACTCATAGCTGGCATTTGTTTAATGTGAGAAGCAAGCCATGTGTATGTACAGTCAGTATTTCTTTCTACATGGGTCAGATTAAGATGTGTGAGGTGATTTATCTTTTCTTTTGTCTTCTGTTTCAAAGAGGAAGAAGGCTGGAATTTAATGTTGACTGTAGTGACAGAGCTAATATTTTCATGACACTGACATAGCGTAGATCTACAATAAGTCATTCCCATTAATATATAAACGTTATTTTTTGTGACCTAGTAATTTTAAACATTGATTGAATCTGGAAGTAATTTCTTTATTTCCAGTGCCTTGATCAGAGACCAAAAAAAAAAAAAGTTTGTTTTGGGTTGTGGTGTGGAGTGTTTTTTTGGGGGAGGAATTATTATTAATTTTTTTTCCTGCATTATTTTCCTATTCAGTTATCTCTGAAAAAAATGTCTTGAAAAATATAGTCTATTCAATCATTTGAGAAAAACTCCTTTGCCCACTTTTATGAAGGTGCTAATATATTTATACCCAGAAACCTTATTTTAAATTGCCTTATATATGTATATGTATATATATTTAATTAGAACATAGTTAGAATATGCTGTTTTATTTTCTTACTTATCCCCTAAAAAAAAATAACTTAGAAATAATATGTGTGTGTAAATATATTTTACCAATACCTAGGTAGGTAGATGAATCAATTAATCTATTTCATATATGCTAGATACAAAGAATATTTTATCTGTCTATCCATCTATCTATCTATCTATCGTCTATCTATCAACCTACTTATCTACTTGCCTATGTCCTACATATCCATATCTTGTATAACTATCTATATCTTTAGAGTGCAGATATGCCTGTTGGGATGAAGAGAGGAAAGCTGAGCCTGTTCCTTTTGAGAACTGAAGAATACAAGAGGAAGAGATAAGGCAGATGAAGAAAGGTGGTTTGTTTTTTTGGTGTGGTTTTTTTTTTTTTTTATATGTGACATATTTATTTTGAAAATTTACTTAGAAAATTCTTAGACATTTATTCTGATTCATATCATTACATATTCAGTTTTCATTTAGCCTCATAGGGGAAAAACACCACCAATATTACTTGGTGCATTTTGTTTTGAAATAAGTGTTATTTGTTCTAAGCAAAATTCCAAACTCTACAGTGAGTTCCTGAAGGAATGGCAAATGCAGTGGTTGAGGACATGTTCATCACAATTGATAAGTTATGGAAGTCAAGCCCCATATTTTTTTAAAAAAATAAATAAATTAAAACTGGAAGACTCAGGGAATTACAGGTCAGTCAGTCTTACCTGCATGCACAGCAAGATCATGGAGCAGATCCTCCTGAAAACTATGCTAACAGGCAGAAAAGAAGATGATTAGTGACAGTCAATATAGTTTTACTAAGGGCAAATTGTGCCTAAAAAATATAGTTTTCTGATGCAACTCAGTTCCAGTGTTGATGAATAGGGAGTAGCAACTGATGCCATCTAGTTGGACTGATGCAAAGCATTCGACACTGTCCTACATGACTTACTTGTCTTTAAATTAGAGAGGCAAGGCTATGATATGATCCAGTTGGTGGACTGGAGTTGCAGACAACAGCTCAGTGTCCAAATAGAGACCAGTGACAAGTGGTATTCCTCAGGAGTTGGTACTGGAAGTGGTTTGACTTAACTTCTTCATTGGTGACACGGACAGTTGGATTGAGTGCACACTCAACAAGTTTGCCAATAAGACCAAGCTGTGTGGTGTCATTGATATGCAGGGATACCATCCAGAGGGGTGTCAACACACTTTAGAGGTGGGCTCATGAGAAACTCATAAAGTTCAACAAAGCCAAGTGCCATGTGCTGCATATGGATCAGGGCAAGTCCAAGCACAAGTTGGTGATTGAGTAGAATTTGCTTGTGCTGGGCAGTGAACAGATTGAGAGCAGCCCTGGGGAGACGGAGGGGGTGTTGGTGAACAAGAAGCACAGCCTAGGAAGCCAATTGCCTTAAAAGAAGTGTTACTGGCTGGTCAAGGGATGTGATTCTGCTCCTCTGCTCCACTCTGATGAGACCCTACCTGGAGCACTGTTTCCAGCTTGGGGGTCCCCTGCATAAGGAGGATATGGACCTATTGGAGCAAATCCAGAGTAAGGCCACCAAGATAATCAGAGGGATGGAGTATCCTGTGAAGATAGACTGCATGAGTTTGGATTGTTTAGCCTGGAGAAGGAAGCCTCTGTGGGATCTAATATCACATTCCAGTACTTTAACAGAAAGCTGGAGTGGCAATTTTTACAAGGATATGTAGTATATATACAGTATATACAAGGGGCAGTGGTTTTAAGCAGAAGATGATAGATTTGTGCTAGAAACCAAACTGTTCTGTGATTGCATGATTATACAAGCAATTGCTATAATGATTTTAAGAAAACAATGGAAAAAAATATAGTGTGGTAATAATTACCAGGACATTAGGAGCTTCATCCATTTAGAGTGAGTAAAAGTTGGCCCTCATCTGCATTGAAAAAGAGGACTTTATTACACAGGCTGAGGTTAAGAATAGAGTGATCTGGCCTTGGTGTCTGAAGCAATGTAGCTGAGCTCACTTGCAAAGGTTGGGACTTGGATCTACAATTTAGTATGCTGTTTGAGGACAGGGAATATAGCCCTCACATCCTTTCCAGATGGCATCGAAGGCTACAGCCTTTAATCAAAGTGGTATGTGAAGACTGGATAGTGAATTTTGATGTTGCCAAGTTGTGTTCTTGATCCATGTAATGACTAGTAATGTCGTATTTGTGCCAATGAAATGAATTTGAGCCAGCAGTGGAAAGAGGACAACTTTCTTTCTCTCTAACAATTCACTGAGTATGTAGCTGAAAGAAAATATGCTGTAAACAGTGGGTTTTGTTCCCAGTGTCTTTCAGGAAACTTTATTTATATTTCTAAAGTTGCTAATAGCATACAGTCCCTATCTGATACTCTGCTCTTACTTTTTGCCTTAGTTAGCATGTAGTGTTTTTGCCAACTGTAGTAGTATTACAAATCTTGATGCAATAGTTGAGGTTTCTATGCAATTGTCACCTCAGAAAGAAAGAATTATATTTTAAGAGCTTGCTATTATATGCAATTTTAATCTCAAATTCTTATCAGAAAGATTTATAAAAGTACTGAAGATGATTGATCTCCAACAGTGATTTCTAGATTCCTCTATTATTGAGGGATACCTAAGGCTTTTAATTGCAAATCCAGAAAAACAGTTAAGCACCTTCAGATTCATAAATCTTGATAATTTACATTGAAAGCACTATACAGATTATATTTGAGAGAAACAAAAAAGGTTATCTACAGCAAAAGATTCTGAGGATGTGCATTTCACACTAAGTGTTTCAAAATATGTCAGGAGCAGAAAGAAAGTTGCCAGGAAGAGTTTCCATGAAAACTCTTCGAACAGTTCATTGTAATATCAAAGCACAAGCTTAATTGTAAATTGATGATCCATGTGTCAATACTTATAATGGTGCAGATTTATTTGTTAAAAGATATGATGTAAGCCCTGTAAATGTAGATGTGAAAAAATGGAAAGTTCCCAATGCTAATAGAAATGTTACTATAAGCAAAAGGATTATTGAAAGGGGATTGTCAGGTTTTGCTTATCTTTTATTTATTTGACCAAAACACAGACTTGGCATGCTATACTGATGGCAAGAGTTTTACCAAATCTGTGTTCCTGTATTCCTGAAGGTATAAAGAATTTTTTTTTCTCCATAATTATAAAATAGCAAGTTCAAGTGCATTTGCAGAAATCAGTTCTCCAGTGCCCTTGAGTACTTTTGAAAATTGCAGCCAAATATGATTATGCATAAATATGTCTTTCACAAAGAATCTCATTCATAATTGCTCTAGACTTCCTTTCACTCAGCTTACTGAGAATGCTGTTCTTTTGATATTAGATTTTAGTCCAATTCAAATCAAAATAATCAAGATGTTCTGTTTCCCAGGAAATTGTAAACCCACTGTATTTTAGAAGCAAAATACAGTCCCTAGACTTGGACAGGTTTTTGGCAAAAATTGTCATTATTTTTATTTGTTAAACTTATTATAAATATGCTTTCCTTCACTTCTGAATTATTTATTTTCAAAATTGTAAGTCTGGAAACATATCTACATGACAGAGTAATTAAAATATAGGGAACTATAAAGTAAGTCAATAGCTTTTGTTTGGAGCAGTTCCACTTCCTCAAAGTCTTACACACTGGAAGAGTCATTCTGAGTACCATGATTCGCTCTGCACTAAAACTACACACAAGTGAAGCAGCTAGGCACAGTTCTTTGTTCCAGTGTAAAAATAAAAAAAAAAAATAATACACATTGGATATTTCAGAAAACATGCAGTTTGGTGATTGTGACATTCTCCAAAGTGAGATGAAGCTACTGAATATCAATTTCACACTCTGAAATGGAATGATCTTCACCAGGAAATGTTCAGATGCAGAGTGAATTTTATTAGCTTTGCTCTTCCTATAAATGCTCATCATCAATCACTCATGTTAAATTTTTCTTCTTATAAAAATGAATTTAAAAAAAAATAATTATTTTTAATTTACTTGAGTGTAAACAGAACTAAATATTGATAGTTTGGATCAATTTGAATATATTCCTGACATTTTCCCCACTAAATGCTGAAGAGAACCCTGGCTGCTCACATTGTCTTTTTAATAGCTTCATCAGTCAGAGGATACCAATTGCCCTGGGAGCAGTGCTTTCTGAAATAAAGACCACCTGATGGGTTTGATCTGAGATTTAGGACATTTCCACTACATACTTAGATCTGTTCTGTGATTTGTTGTGCAAGTTTGGTCTATACCTTCAGTTTTGTAGTAACCTTTCTCTCCTATTTGCCTTTTTTTTTTTTAATTTGCTCTGTGGTTTTGTGTCGAGTTTTGTGTTTTGTTTTGTTTTGTTTTGTTTTTTCCTGTGTGGGCATGTGTACATGTGATGTGGCTTTTGGCTGCACATTCAGCTTCTGTTTGTGGTATTTTGGTAAAGATGTATTTTCATTCAAATAGATATCTTAGAAAAACTAGATGTAGCTATCATGTTATACATAATGATGGTTCTCTCTGCTACCATTTAAAAGTTCTGTCCATCAATCACTTATGTTTAGGATGGTTTATTTTCTTTAGACAATTGAGTTTAAGTATGTATTCATGTTTCTCAATGCTGATAGATACTCTCTTCCAGAACACATATGTTGATGCAAAGGTGTCTTGAAAACTATGTGTCCCATACAGAATTCATGCAAAGATTAAGGAAAATATATTGTTCTATGGAAAAAAAATAATAATTAGGACATATTGAACACTTCAATACCAGCTTCTTGCTTATTGTATATATGTACAAAACTTTCCTCTACTTTGCTTTAAATGCATCTGCTTTCTGAACATTAATATCATTCAGGACACGGGTTTTAAATGCAATTCTAGTATTTATTTAGTATGGCACCCCATACTTTATCAACAAAAAAATACATTCCTGTTAAACTTACTGCTAAACAAGGATTTACCATTTGATTAAAATCCAATTAAACATTCATCACATTGGGTGGATATAATTAAAATAACTGAAGAGGGTAAATGGTTCAAAGCACTATAGCTACAAAAATGTCAGTGGAATGAGAAAGGAAAAAAACCAACAAATATACAATGTTCATAGTAAATCTGTTTATGAAAAGACTTACTCTTTACTATCCTTTTAACACATTTATCTTACACCTCTGGCTATTAACCAGAGCTAAATGAATTAGGTCCTCATGGAAACAGTGTCAAGGAACCTGCAAGGGGACCTGGACATGTTTGAGATAACCTCATGAAGTTCAATAAGCCCAAGTGCTTATTGAGCCTATGCTTCACATAGGCTTGGACAGTCCCTGAAATTAGTATAGACTGAGAGAATTCATTGAGAGTATTCCTGCAGAGAAGGACTTGGGGGTTCTTGTGGATGAAAAGCTGGACATGAGTCAGCAATGTGTGCTTGTAGCCCAGGCATCCAACTGCATCCTGGCTGCATCAAAAGAAGTGTGATCAGCAGTTGCAGGGAGGTGAGTCTCCCCCTCTATTCTGCTCTTGTGAGATCCCACCTGAAGTACTGCATCTAGCTCTGGGACTTCCAGCATAAGAATGACATGAACTTGCTGGAGTGAGTCCAGATGAGGTCCACAAAGATAGTCAGTAAGCTGAAGCACTTCTCTTGTGAAAATAGGCTGAGAGAACTGCAGTTGTTCCACCTGGAACAGAGAAGCTTTTGGTAATAACCTATTACAGAGCCTTACAGTACCTAAAGGGGGCTTATAAAAAAAAAAAAAAGGAAGAGCATCTTTTTACATAAGCCTACAATGATAAGACAAGGCAGAATGGTTTTAAAAAAGGAGGAGTTATATAGATTAGATGTCAGGAAGAAATTATTTATTCAGAGGGAAGTGAAGCACTTGTGTTAGGGACCAGAGTTGTGTTTAAGGCCCTGTCATATTTGGTCCATGGTTGTGCTTGTCGATGTGGTATGAGAAAATACTACATAGTTTTACTGTGGGAAACTCAGCCTTGGAGAAAGAAACATTAGTATAACACCGAACTGGTGAGAACTTAGCTTTTGGCAAAGGAAGAATAGAGAACAGAGTCGTTGTTAGCCTGGAGTCAGCACCTTGAGCTTTTGCAGTGTCAGTTTGTACGATGGCCATGCACAAGCTGATGCTGCAGCTGGTAAGACTCCACTCCAGAGAGAGGAGATATAAGGTGTGCACCTGGGCTGGGGAGGTGAGCAGGATCAGATGAGCATTGTTTTTATCCAGGGGATGCCCTGAAACTGCACTGCCTACCTATCCCTCCAAGTACCATCTCCTTCTCCTGCTCAGCAACTTGTTAAGATTCCAAGGGATGGTATGTGTGATTTTCTATTACAAGTAACAGGATACATTTGCTTTGTTTACTAATAAATTTGCTTTGCTGCCTCAGAAGTGTTTTAGCATCTTTTATTTTTTGTGTGAGAATACTCCTGAATCTGGAACACCACTGGAACAGGTTGCCCAGAGATGTGAATGCCCCATTCCGGTAACTGTTCAAGCAAGGTTGAATGGGACCCTGAGCAACCTGATCTACTGGGTGACACCCCTGCCCTTGGTGAGAGGGTTGGAACTAGATAATTTTTAAGGTCCTTTCCAATCCAAACCTTTCCATGATTCTATGGTTCTTTGCTAAATATATTTAGTGTGATAAGTTACACTGAGCCTGGTCTTTTGATCTCTGTTCATACTGAAAAGCAAATAAAAAGAATTTCTTCATCAATTTCAGACACATTTTGCAAGCATAGAAAAGAACTGACTGAATTCATGTGTGCAGTGCACTGCTGTCTGATATTAGACAAAATCATAGCGGTCAAGGAAATTATTTCATAGGAAAGGATGTGAGCTATGAAATGAGGACTTCTGCACTAAGCCTTCTAAGGTTTCCTTTGCCATTCCCTGATACTTCAGTGTTTTTGGAAAAGAATACAAGATTTTATCACAAAATGGAACAATAGTATCCTTGAGAAATCATCATGCAATTGTCCAATTGAGTTAAAATCTACATTGTCTAGGCTACATTTTCTAAGATTCATAGAAATATATAATCAGACCTCCATAAAAATCCTATATAAAAAGTCCTATATAAAAGACCTCCAGAATCAGAGTCCAACCACTAACCTAACCCTACAAAGGTCCACTGTCCCATCTCCAAGCACCACATGTATATTTCCTTTAAATACCACCACAGATGGAGACTTAACCACTTCCCTGGGCATCTTGTTCTAATGTTCTACAACCCCTTCCATGAAGAAATTTTTACTAGTATCCAATCTAAACTTTTGAATTTATAGGGTTAGACAGAAGAGAAGATATTCTTAAAAGATGTGAATATATTTAATATGATTTGTCTTCAGTTATGAGGCTTTTTCCCCAGCCAAATGATAATATTTCAAACAGTTATTATAATGTCGTTGGTAAGACTAGGGCAAGTCATGTGCTGTAACATACTCTTCAGTAATCCTGTTCAAAACAATGGGATCCATAAAGTTCATAATAACTTAAATGAGAGAAAAAATTGGCTTGCATGCAGTAGAGTCACACATTATATGAATCATAAACAATTAACAGAATTCTGATCTTAGTATTTTGTTCCTTTCTTTGTTTTCAGCAAACCAAATTTTGAATAAAATATATAGTTTTTTTAAAAAAAGTAAATATTTGCTTAGTTTCAGAAAATCCTTAGTACTTCTGTTCCCTTTTTCTATATTACAGAATCCCAAGTGCATTTTTGCAGCAGAATCCTTACAGTGTTTCACTACAAGATGTAAACTATACCCTTGAAAATAGCACAGCTATAATTGTAATTATCTTATACAAGGGCAGCTTACCCATGAAAATGAACTCTTACTGAAACACAAAAAATTTGAAAAAGACACTGAAGAGTACCAGAACCCCAACAACTATTCAAAATGAATATAAGAAGCAAATATTTTTTAAAAGTTTACCCTGTCCAATCTCTCCACTCTTGCACTGTTTTCTTGTTGCTGGAAGAAAAAAACCTGAGTGACTCTAAATCTGCTTTCTTTCAAATACTTTTAACTGACATCAGAACATGACCTCGAGAGATATAAAAGCAAAGAGATTTGCCTTAAAATAGTTAAAGTGGGTAGTATGAGTGACATAAAGTTAATGATCATTATTTTGATTCTTCCATTTCTATTCTCTACATGAATAGGGCAAAAGGAAAATTTCAAGATGCTGGAAATTTTCAGGTTTATGAAAAGAAAAAAGTGATGGACTTTTTAGAAGAGCAACCTTTTCATTGTTAAATCTTTTTTATTTTTTTTTTCTAGTATTGATTGTGTTCCACCTAAAGTTATGTAATTTAGAAGAATTCCTCATAAATGTTACAAAACTTTTATTGGAAATATTTAACTTTTTGAATTTATTAGAAAAGTTTTCAATAAACAAAACATGCAACAAAGTGTTTGTTAATATGCCTATGATTTACAGCATCATTAATATATTTTCTACTGCAATCCTCAAATGTTTTATGATGGACCTGTCCTTTCTGATATAAGAAAAGTAAAAATATGAAAGTGTCAAGAGTAAGTACTTATGATATTCTTTCTTATATGGCAGGTACCTAGTGCTATCTTTGCTTAAACATTTGGGAGTCCTACAGTAATGCACAGCATCAGGGCATTTATTTTGGAAAAAAGAATAAATGAGTGATCAGTATGGATTTGCTTAGATAATAATATATGTACAATTGTCAAAAAGAGACCTTGTCAAAAATCTTTGCATTTTTGCAAGGCATCTGTGTTTTATTATAAAGAGCAAGTAATAGTGTTACAACTTACTTAGGAACTATAGACTTGCTTCAGGAATACAAATACACAAATGTTTATACCTGACAGAAAATTCTTTTCAAATCAAGTCTACAAAGGAAATATTAGGAACATACAAGGGAATACTTATTATTAAAAAAAAAAAAAAATAGTTGTGGGAGAAGCAAAATCAAATTTTATTGTTATTGTAAATCAAATTATCCCATGAGCAACTATCATGAGTTGCTTTGTGGATCCTTGTTGTGGTTTAGGAATGGGATTTCCCAATTTACTGTTCCTACTGAAACACTCCAAAACATGTGCTTCTTGCTCACTCAATTCTCCCTCTCCATCTCCCCATGTGGCAGGCTGGAGAAGAGAATTGAATGCAAAGAAAGATCATGGGTTGAGATAATAACAATTTACTGTGAGCAGCAATAAATAAGAAAACAGCAGTAACAGCAACTAATACTAATAAGAAAGTGAACAAGAAAGAGGCAAAAGATTCATACAAAATTGGTCACCATGTGGAGTCCAGTAATATGCAAATGTACACTTTTCATCAATGTATTACAAGTGTTCTGGAGCCTCACTCTTTTCCAGCGCAGATCAGCACATGGATTAGATCATGCAATATGGTGTAGCTGTATTTCCACCCCACAGGCCGTCAGTTCCAGGTGTACTGGATATCCCCCCACGTATCCCAGGTATCCCAAGCTGTGGCCTGCACTGTGCTGCTAAAGAACTGAAGAAAAATGCATCAACAACATTGATGGAGGAACCACTTTACCGTCTTGGACTCCAGTTCATACTGAAGTTCCAGCACGCCTGGCACTGCAGCACTCATTGATGGTGTACCAACATCCAGGCCACTTGGTGTAAATATGGACTGGAGGTCCCCTCAAGCAGATCAGAAGCAACACCAGTCCTTCTGTTCTCTCTGAGGACTTGTCCACTGGAAACTGATGTGCTATTTACCCCTGAAGAACTTCCCATGGTGCTTCTTTCTTTCAAATCATGTATCCATGCTGTTAGGGCAGAGGTGGGTTTTCTATTGTATTTCCTTATGTCATCTCCATGATTACACAGCTAAAACCACAGGTTACCTCATGGTGTGTACTCTCTCTCTGGAGCAGGGGGTTAATTGCTACAAATAGGAGACTCTGAATTGTATTGATGGGGCATGGGACATTTCCCCTCCAGCTTGCTCAGGTCTTTTGAGACTGTCTTGGACATTCTTTCCACAGTTGAGACATAGGTCAGTAGAAAGCAAAAGAGATATAATCTTCATATTGCCAGAATCAGGTAGTCACCTGTAGCTTTGTTCTCCTTCTTTCATTGACATCAATGCCAGTGAATTGGTATAAAATGATGGGATGTTCTGTATAAACTTCCATCACATGGATTGTGTACACTGGACCTCACCTGGATCTACTGCTCATAATTCAAATCCCTGTGGATTACCTTCAGCAGAGCTGATTCTCTTGGGTATTGGATACCTTTCTCCACAGTGTTCCACCTGCTTGGATGCTCTACTAGATGGGGTGTTCCTCAGATTCTGCTGTCACTGTTTTTTATATACATTCTTATAGAAATACGATGAATGCTGGTTTGGGGAGTAAATGCAGTAAGTGCTTCAATTCAGTCTGAACCGAAGCCCTGATGAATTTACATCATTATTAGTTTTGGTCTGAATATCTACTAGATGGTCTCTTCTCCAGCTCTTGCACATTGTACAGAGGATATCAGTATTTCAGTGGGAGTATAAAAACAAAAACAGATCTCTGTGGTTCAGAGAGAAAAGAGTTTGATATCATCCACTAAATGGTGATACAGAAAGGTTCCTCATAGTTGTTAGTTAAACCTAAAGGTATTCTTGAGTGCAGCTCCAACCATTCACATTTGCATCTGCTCATTTAATATAGTTGTACCTTACATCTGACTTCTAACAATACTTAAGGGTTTTTCCTTTAGCCTGAGAACATTGATTCACTAATTTGCACATTCAGAAAATAGTCTCTTTGGCTTCTTTTCAAAGTAGTGTTTTAAAAGGACATCACATGACTAGTGGCTTCCTGGGAAGAAAGGTGTTTAAGCCAGGGCTTTCCTACTGGATAGTTTAGATTTGCCTAAGCTTTATACACCGGCTGCTGCAAAATCCATCTAGATACATAATTATTAATTAAACGTGAACACAAAAGAAAGCTAAGAACTACAGCTCCAATTTGTGTTCTCATTGGGGTCGATCATGGTATTGAATATATATTCATGATTCCAGGAAGATTAACCTACTGGTGTAGTTGCAAATCCAATATAATTCCGGCCAGGAGACTCAACATTGCTGGTAGACTGCTGGCGTCAAACAAGGACCCTGTTTTGCCAGCAGACTTGCTGTATGTTAGGAGAGACTCTTCTCTGAGTTTGAAAAGGCTGGCTGGAGTTCAGTTATTAGCCAGCAAAAGGTATTCTCTGCACACACTGAGCTGTGGGAAGAATCTGTCCAATTTACTGACACGATTTATTTTCCTAATGTGCTGGGGGGGGGGGGGGGAGTTGGGGGGGGGATGTCAGAT
>JAWMRC010000089.1:43591371-43610865 GCA_035584755.1 Thripadectes ignobilis
GGGAATGAAAATCAATGAGTAGAAACCAGAAACAAAGACACATTAAAGGAAGAAGTAAATTTGTCTCTGTCTTTAAGCTTTTTAAGAGTAGAATGGCAGTAGGATGTTGACAATGGCTGCTAGCAGTCCTTACAAAGTGAAATTGTTGACAGAGAAATAACTGGCTGGGTTGTATGATTTATTTATGTGAAATTCCCAGAGAAGTTAATAAAATTATGGTTTAATTGAATGACCTCACTCATTGTCTTACTTTCTGGTTGACTGATACTATATCTCATTCATTTTTCACATAAGGAAAAATATATTACATTTTTGTAGTAAATTTAATTGGAAATCTTTCCCAAAAGTAAAAATCCATGACGTACCCTATATGGAGAACGGAATGGTGACTATTTAAACACAAGAATGCAGAAAAAAAATTAAAAAATTGAAGAATCCACCCAGAAACTAGCAACAACAACAAAAACAAAACTGCAAAACATGAGAGCACAGGAGTAATTTATGTGAACATATTGCAACTACGTAAATTGGATTTTTTCCAAAGCTAACCTTGCTAAATCTTGTGAGGAATGTCAGTGGTGTTTAATGATCACAAGCCATGTAGATCTCTGTTTTCTTAGCTTTTCAGAAGACCACTGGGATCTTTTACTTTGACATTTCTGTTATGAGTATTAGTTGTTATTAGTATCTTTTATAGGTGGGCTATGAATTTATTATCTTAAAAAAATCTCAAAATCAAAAATTTAGTCTCCAATTTCACTTAGAATTTTTCAACAAAAAGCATACAAATAGATGTATACCTTAAAACAACCCAAAACAAACCACATTTTTCTAATCTATTGTTTTCAAGGTGTTTTGGAGATGGATATTGCCTTTCCTCTTCTCTCTTAGTCTTGTCAAAAAAAAAAAAAAAAAAAAAAAGGTGAAATTTGGCATACAAGGTTTTTTTCAAGAACTCAGAAAAAGAAAGATTGTATTATTCATTTTAGTTACAGGCATAAGTGTAAAATAAGATAGTTCTCATCTAAAGTCTACTTCCCAGTCTGTACAAAGTTGCATATTCTGGAAGCATGAAGCTAAGAATGATTTCAATAGAAGTCTCTGACCATTTTGAAATGCAGTTATCTGATGTACAAGAAAACTGGTAGCAAATTATTCCAAGTGCACTACCCTAAAATGGTGTAACAGAAGCTTAGCAACTTTGAGTTTTCAACGTCAGTCTTCTTTTCTGACAGAAGGAATATTAAATATCCATGGCTTAAATACCTTAATAAATTCCAGGATTCTAAAGCTAGATACAAATGACTGTAAAATGTATAAATAAACTAATATTGAGGTTGTTTGTTGAGTGCATGCTGCAGTATTAATGTGAAATAATGACACAGAGTTAACATAAACTGAGAAATAACTAGAATTGCTGAATCCTAGATTGGAAAAGACCTCTAAGATCACTGAGCACAACTGTAAACCCAACACTGCAAAATTCACCACTAAATTATGTTTGCAAGTGCTACACCTACCCATCTTTTAAATACCTTCAGGTACAGCAACTCAACCACTTCCCTAGGCTACCTGTTCCCATGTTTGACAACTCTTTCAGTGTCAAAACTTTTCCTAATATCTAATCTAAACCTCCACCAGTCCAACTTGAAGGCATTTTCTCTTGTCCCATTGTTTGTTACCTCAGAGAAAGGCCTGTCTATCACTTTGCTACAATCTTCTTTCAGGTAGTTTTAGAGAGGGAGAAAGTCTCCCCTTAGCCTCCTTTTCTCCAGGCTAAACAAACACATCTCACTCTGCTGCTCCTCTCAGGACTTACTCTCCAGACTCTTCACCAGTTCATTGCCTTCTCTGGACACACTCCAGCACTTCAATGTCTTTTCTTTAGTAAACCAAATCTGAGTTTCAAGGCGCAACCTCAGGATTGCCAGTTACAGGGGAATGATCACTGCCCTAGTCCTGCTGGCCACACTATTTCTGATACAGGCTAGAATGTTATTGGCCTTCTTTGCCACCTGGACACACTGGAGGTTCACGTTCATCCAGTTGTTGACATGCACCTGCATTTCATTTTCCAATGGGCTGCTTTCCAGCCACTCTTCCTCAAGCCTGCAGTGATGCTTGACATTGTTGTAATTCAAGGGCAGGACCCAGCACTTGGACTTATTGACCCTCATATCCATAACCTCAACCCATTGATGCAGTCTGACCAGATTACACTGCAGAGCCTTCCAACCCACCAGAAAATCAACACTCATTTAAGATTGTGTAATCTGTGAGCTATCTGACTGAGAGTACCCTGGATTCCCTTGTCCAGGTCATTAACTAATGAAACAGGACCAGGCTCAGTACTGAACTGTAAGGAACACCGCTGGTGTCCAGCCTCCAGCAGTATGTAATTCCATTCACTACCACTCTCAGGACCTGACCATCCAGCTAGTTTTTTATCCAGCGCACCTGTTCTAGTTGTGAACATCCAGTTTCTCCAGGAAAATGCTGTGGGAAATGCTGTGAAAGGCTTTACTAAATTACAGGTAGACAATATGCACAGTCTTTCCCTTTTTTCTAGGTGGGTCACTTGGTCATAGGAGAATATCAGGTTAATCAGTCATAGAATCATCACAGAATCATAAAATAGTTTGGATTGGATGGAAATTAAGGACCATCCAATTCCAACTCATGTCATAGAAGCAGACCGGGTTAGTCACAAAAAATTCAGAGATAATAGAAAAGTATTTGGAAAGAAGTTTATGAAGATCCAGGAGACAGTGTGGCTTTTAAAATATATAACTTCACAAACTACATTGATTATACTGAGCATTGCTCTAACTAATTTTACTGTATTTCAGCGATGAGTGCTGTTTAGAAAATTGTGAGGAGAGTGTTCTCCATGAATAGAATTTTTACCTAGAACAGGGTGAATTATGCAAACATTCCAATTTTTCAATAGAAATGCTTTAGCTGATAGGGGTACTTTTCATGCTTTTTCTTTCTCTTGACCTCAATAATAGAATATGATTTGCAGAGAGAGGAACAGCTTTCTTTCAGAGAAGAAATTGAGAGGAGTACACTCTCTTAAAAAGAATGAGGTAGAATCAGGTAGCAGTCCCACAATCAGACTACTCAGATGTAGAGAGGCCACCTTCTGAAAAAGGACGTTCATTTCTTAAGATTTTTTATTGACTCAATTCTAGGAGAAAATCAGGGAAGAAGAGTGACATAGTGCTAAAAATAGTAGAATAAGGCTAAGAGACAGATGTAAGGAATTGAGCAGAGCCTTTGAAGAGGTCAAAAGGCCTTGTTACCTACCACAAATCAGGAAATATATCTTCTTTCCTGAGTGGAAAAATACACTCAGGTCAGTAGATTTTTATAAAGTTTGTAAAAAGGCAATGGTGTGCCTCTTGTTTAAAGATTTGTTGAATACATTTATGAGCAACCAAAATGTAGAGTCTTTTGTTGACTATAACTCAAGAACAACTGTTAAGGAAATTATCTATATTTTCAAGACGAGACTTTTCTCTGCTTTAAACTGTGTTAGAAAGTATTGATGTCTGATCTACGCTGTTTAGATAAGACTGACCCTTTGGTATCTTTCCACATAGCTTTCACTGATTCAGTTCAAAATAATCTTTAGAATCCAAGAACACTCAGACTCAACAATGGCAGCATTACATTCTCCAACTTTTGTAAACTTATAGATTCTATATATTTTGAAGATAAAAGCAGTTTACTTGGTTAAGTGTAACACTTTTTCTATTCTTTTGTTTTTCTGTTATAATGCGATGATCTCTCTTTCACCTAACCTTGGGACCGTGATCTGACATTGCAATTATATGTGATTAAATAGCTTTAGATATAGACCTTTGATGTATTACCTGCATGCCCATGCCATCCATGAGAGATAGTATTAAAAGACTGATTTGGGGGATCTTCCCTATTTAGTTTTCAGAAAAAGTACTTTTAAATAGTTTAGCTGAAATAATGGAAAAAAAAAAAAAACCCGAAAATATAGGTTAGAATTTACTAAGAAAGTTTACATCTAATTTTCATTAAAACATGTGCTTCAAAATGGTTTTTTTTGTGTTGATACTTTGAGTAGCAGTTGGGAGAAAAGAAAAAAATAAAAGTTTTAGCTACCAAAATACTGTACAATTACACGTGGTCTTTCAGGAAGAAAATGAAATGTTGGTAGCCAAAGAACAGGGGAGAGTATTCTGCTTCCTTCACTAATGTGGTTGTGCAGCTTAGTTTGGACATTTGACCATACACAGTTTGACAGATATCCTGTCAGTGATGTTAAGCAAAACATGGCTATCATTGTTGGTATATCCAGTTCTGTATTTCAAAGTCATATCAGTGGTTATTTTATATAACTTTATTCTCTTTTTCTCCTCAAGAAGAGTTAACTGTCTTGCTAGCTACATTTGCATCAATATAATTACATTTCAAGTATCTTGAAGTTTTTCTTCACTTTCTTAATTTCATCAGAACATAGGTTTTGCTACATTAGAACTGATCAGCAGCATACCTGGCTTCTTTTTGTCTCAAACAGGAGTTCTGGCTGGTTACAAGTGAATTGCATAATGTAATACAGACACTGAAAAATATAGAAAAAGAACAATCTACAGAGTGTCTTTCCCACTCACATGCATTAAAAAGAAATCTTTGTCTCAGGGGATGGTTGATGAAAATTATATTTCTTTTGCAAGTCTTAAAATATGTAATCCATTTTATGTCATTCACTGTGGACTAACTGCTTTGAAATATACTTCACCTCCACTTGTAGAGAAACTCACTTTAAATCTACCTAAACAGAATTATAATAAACTCATTTTTACCATAATATTATTAACTTAATTGTGATATTATTTCATTAGCTAGAGAAAAAGTATATGCCTCACAGTTACAAATATTTATCTGTTAAAAACTCTTATACTTTTCAGAAAGTGGTATCTGCTTAATCAACTTCAAAACACTGAATAAGGAAGGCAAGATTTCTACATGAGGGAACTGAATATATAAAATCTGTATAATCTGGATAGTGTAGTTTATCTAAAGATAAGCTAAAAGTCAGTCATCTTAGCATTAAATAGACTTAAAATATTTTTCACAAACTTGTGTGGTAAAGTCCATACAGACGCACGTGCATAGGTACATGTATACATTTGAAATTAATCTTTGTATGTGTGTATGTGTATGATTTTATTTCTAAATGAAGTTCAAAATTTAACTTAAAAGAAATTTGAAAACATATTTCCTTGAGTCACGTAATAAAAAAATCTTTGTGGTATTTATGTCAGCACAAATTTTCTTGCCTGCAACACAGCCTGATGAAATTGTGTGGTTGACATAAATCTTGTCCAACTGTTGTTACCATGATACAGAATATATTTTGCACAAATGAAGAGCGTCTTCTGTAAAGTGTCTGTAACTAGGTACTGGAATTAAGTGGAGGACTTGTAGCAAGAAAAAAAAAAAAAAAAAAAAAGTTGTTACTTAAAGATTTGATAACATTTGAAACCAGGAGAATATGGAACTGTTACAGTTGCTGTAACTTAGATCATTTGCTCTTCATAGAACATAAATTATTAACTGCAAGACATGTGCAAGCATTTTTCCCTGAAGAAATCATTCAGTGCAAACTTTGAGAAATGGTCTACTACAGACTGGATGGGGAGAGGTTTTAAAGGTTTGAGCTTTATATTTATTAACTTTTTCTTTCTTCCTTTTTGATTCCTATACAATTGTATTTTGATTTATTTGTTGCAGTTCTCTGACAGGAAGATCAACTAATCAATCTACATTTTTTTGTTTGTTTTTTTTCTCTATTTTCTAGTATGTTCAAAACTAATATATAGGACTGAAAATTTATGTATGCATTACTAAATTACAATGTGTATATCATGTCAAGTTATATGTGTATATAATGTAAGTACATATAAAATCATGTATGTGCAAATGTAAGAGATTGAAAACAAGTTATTACTGGCTTGAAACAATTCTCTGTCCTTGGGAGGGGTTAGATTGGTTTTCACAAGGTGGAATGGTACTCTGCCGCCATATCACACCTCCTTGAGAGCCTTTAGTGCATGTGTCAGTCACTGACACACCTGAAACTCCACGCCCCACTCCCTAGAATCCCTAACCCAGAACCTCTATGGTTTGCAGGCTGGAAGCCCCACCTGGGAAGTTGGCCACAGGAGTACAGAGCAAATACAACTAGCCCACAAGGCCTCCATGTGTTTCTGGTCCTATTGTCCTTGGATTTGTGTCAGCTGGATCTACACTGGACTTAAGGTGGTAGCTATATTTATTTCTGTCTATCTTTCTCTCCCTCTGTGTTCCTTTACTTCTTCTTATCCTAATGTCCTTTTCTTGATTTTTGGGAAACTTAAACCTGGATGGGTTAGAATTTCCTGAGTAATGCTTTGTGAAATGCTTTAAGTTGATTAAATGTTTTAAACTTCTGCCAAGTTTCCTTAGTTTCCAAAATTAGCCAGTAAAAGTATTTTATTTTGACCTCCTGAAAACATAATCATGTTTTTCCCATGTGTGGCCTTCAGGTATAAGAGAACCTAAGGACCTTTTAATAAATCCATCAGGAGGATTTTGGGGCCTTACATCTTTTAGGTGTAAAACCCCTATAATATGCTCGTGGACAAGCCTGGCGTCTGACAGCAAGCAAACTATATATATTATCCATGCAGGTACTTTAACTTGAGGTACATAAAACAATTAGTAAATATGCATATAATATATATGAAATATTTAAAATATATAAAATGCATATTTCATTAGTCTGCATATTTTAGTAGTCTAATACTAATATTTTATTAGTTTAATACTCATAAAAACATACGAAAGAGTAGAAAATCACCCAATAAACACTGGTATTCATATGGTAAAATCACTATACTATTTCCAAGCTGAACTTCAAATATATGGTCTTAAAATACCTCATCAGTAACTTAAGGAAACGTATTGGTCAAAGCTATAACAATATTTTGACCAAGAAACACATATCCCTCTCATATTGCAAGTTGATGTAAAGCCTATTACTATCAATATCAAGCAGTTGTATCTCATTTTTCTTCAGTCAATGTGCTAAATCCTTGATAGATAACTAAGGCACTAATCAATATCTGAGTGTGAGTCTGATTTCATACACTCTTTTCCTGTTGCTGTTGTTGTCTGGTAATAGAACATAACAAACAAGATTCTGAAAATGTTAGTACTGAAACTATGAACATACCAGGAAAATAAAAGCCCTTTCTCCTGGTTCTCTAAAAGAAAAAGAGTACACTAACTATTAACTACCTTTTCATACCTTGAAATCAATTCTTTTTATGAGTCTTACTCTCGGTAATTAAACTACATTTAAAATAAAGACAACTGTGGATCAAGTGCACCAATAGGATTCCTTGACCCACCACTGTAGATTTCAAAACTGTAAATAATTCTATAAAGTGTTTATTTAAACAGTATATTTGGTATTTTGATTTTTAATCATCTTCTGACTCGAGCATCCACAACCATAAGGAACAGTTTTGTCATAAATTCTGTCATTTATCAAGATCTCACCTAAGCTGTAAAGATAGGTGACTGTCTGTCAGTGGTTAGGCATAGTGCTTCTGTAGATAATAGCACTTAATCCCTTGGTTCCTAAGCCAAAGTATCACACAAAAATAGAAAAAGAAAATATTTTTTATGATTACAACTGTCTTTAACACAGGGTATTATTCTCCTGATTTGATCTGTGTAATGTAACTTTAGTCTTCCAGTCTTCTTCTTTGTGGTCAGTGTATAAAGTGTGGTCCATGTCTAGGCAATAATACTCTGGAAAAGATCCAGGAGGAAGCTAGGGGTTGTAGAGATCAGAGTTTGTCTGAGCTCTTGCTGTTTTGCATGAGTCTAGGAAGGATAAGTACCTCTGCACAAAGTAAAAAGCAGACAAATTCTGCTCAGGTTCCCATACCAGCCTGAAAATCCTGTGCATGCCCAAATTATATTTTTTTTTGCATCCCCACATATGGTCTTTCTGCCTTGCAGCTGCAAAACAGCCAACAATCTGTCTGTGGATCACTGGCTGCAAAACCTGTATTTGTGAGCCTCCTGTGGTTCATGGGAGTATATGCAGAAGCAGACAGCTGGGCTGGCAGCAACAACAGCTGTGTTCTCAAATTGTCATCCAGAAGGCTCCTCCCAAAATAGGTTTCCGGAAATCTGTCTCATGACACCTGGAAGTGAATTACATCCATGGAAATAGTGGTGCCTGGGCTCTCAGAAGGCTGACATAGTATCTTTGTGAGACATTTATCACACATTTATTTAATGCAAGTACTTTGCCCTTGAATTAAAGTAAATCCTGGATTTGGGGAAGAATGAGACATCACAATAGGCAATGCTTCACTCTTGATGTGTGTCTTCTGCTGTTATTTTCAGAAGAAGACATTTAGTTTCAAGCTACTTAGTAACTCATACTCTCATTTGATGTCAAATCAAACACCTGAAGAGGTGGGGAGGACTTTTGGTGCCTCCATGTTCTGGAACTAAGTTATAGATAAGAGTGCAATGCAGATATAAGGCTCTGTTTTTTCTATTACCTACATCTCTCATGAGTGAAAATTAGTGGTTTTTTGGGACCTGAGCAAAATATTTGTTTTTCTTTCTGTGAAGTCTTTTAATATTGTAACTTTGGGACTTCTCTCATGGCTTTTTTACTGTAAGAGACAAATTTTGTATCTTTGTACCATCTTCTGCCCATGCAAGCCTGGTTGAGTCATATGTCAACCACTCATTGATACTCATATTACGAAAACTGTTATAAAACTAAATCTACTTCATATGTTTACATTTTGACAGTCAATATTTTACTCTATTGGTCCTGTCTTTTGACATGGTATATTTTAAAAATCTTTCAAACTTGGAAACTAGAATGTTGATTCATAAAGAGAAATATAGAGAAAAAAGGTATATATAAGGAGAAATTATTGTTGTCTGTATTATTTATGCAGATTAAAAAGTGGGGTTTGTAACTCAGTTTTACTTGGCTTCCAGTATTCAGCATGTTAGAGCTAATCTAAATGATGCAAAGGAATATATAATGGGACAAATGTGCAAAATAAGTAGGTATTTAAAACTATTTGGTCATGTAGCTTTAAATCTATATTTTAATATCTTTGAATTCCTATTTTACAGTTTATATGTATATGAGCTAGCTTTCAAAATTTCAAATTTAAATTTTAATATACTGTTTATATGTATCATCCTTTAGTCCATTCTTGCAGAGTTGACAATGTTTTCTGTGTCACCCTCTTTATCTACACGTGCTGTTTCCTTTCAAGACAAGCTCATAGCAGAAATCAGAAGTTCCAAAGACAAAAATTGTCCCTCCAGAGCAAGTCGATTAGCTGTAAAGCAGCATGCAAGGGAATAACAGCAGTTTTGAGATCCAGTTCTAGATGTCCTTACAGGAATTCCTTTATTTTAGTGCACAATCAACCAAGTTGAAAGGAAAATATAATCATCCTAAGCCCTTTTTAGGGTTTAGCATTCAAGTCTCACTCAGAACACCATTACACCCACTCAGCTTCCTTTAGATTTTTCCTAGGGTAATTTTATAGACTGTGTGGGAAGAAGGATGGCAGAAAGGGGGAGGCTATAGACCATTTTAATCAATGAGCTGTGGCTCAGAGGTGACAAGGAAGAGCTTGTTAGATCCTGTTCCAGGTCTGCCTTCCTAGAAAGCAGAGTCAAGATGAAAAATGATTTAGCAATAGAGGAATTGCTAAGAATCAGGCAGGTCTTTGAGGGCAGCTTTGACAGATGTTCTGTCTTATGCTCATGCTTCCAAACATGTTTAAAACTGTTTGGAGCTGGCAGACAGGAATGACAGACAGCATCACTTTGTTCATCTGGATTCAGGGTGAGAGGTTCTTCAAAGTACGAAGGCCAATCTCTTTTTAAAATTTGTTTATTTTTTCCTTTTCATTTGCCTAGTTTAATTATTTGGGTTTTCTTTTAAAACTTATTGCTCATAAAACTTAATGAAAAAAAAGTGTAAAGAAATCTGTGTCTGTGTTCTGAATACTGCAGTCATTGTTCTAGGAAATTTCAAATTGTTCATAGAACTCTGGTTTAAGAATGACACACTTATTACCTATATCTAATAAAGCCAGAGATCTCATCATCCAAAAGGTGAAGAGAAATGATCCATAGTAACCACTAAGTGGCACAAAGTTCACAAGGTCTAAGTTCCTACCTGTCTACAATGCTTTCTGTTGGGCTGTGCTCTCAAAGGAAGTTTTTGCTCCTGCTAGTTTTTGTTTGGCTCTACAAGGAGAGAGACAGATGTGTAAATGTTATTTAAAACAAGTAGCATAGACATATACTTGGAGAAAGAAAATAAAGGAATGCAATAGCACTGTTTTCAGTAGTTACAATAGTATTGTGTGACTTCTCAAGGAGATTTTTGACTTTTAAAACTCCTAACGTTGGTTTGTTCTAGAATTAAGTTATAAAATGTGTGCTCTTCTCTCCTCCAAAACTCAAAGCCACCTCTAAATGAAAATTTATTTCTCTTTACTCATTGTCATTGTTTACAGTAGAAATTTTGATGGTATTTTCATCAATCAACTTTTCCAACTAGCTTACACAAGCATATATCACTTTTATCACAGTTTCTATCACTTATATCACAGTTTCTAAAAAGCTGCTGAATAAAAAGTGTTGTTAGAATGGGACTGAGAAATGTCTCATACTTTGTCTACATGCAAATGTTATTTGCATTGTGCAAATATTATTAAGAAATGTTATAAAGATGTACTATAAAGTAAATTTTTACTATGCCATTTGGCAGCAGGAAGATAAAAAGTTTGCAGTCACATAGGGATCAGCCTTAACTTTGTTCTCAAGTTATTTTTCAAGTCACTTTTATTTTTATGCTTTGTGTTCATCCTATTTATTGCTTCTCACATATCTTTCTTGATCAGGTTTTCTTTAAGTTACTTTGATTTTTTCCTTTTCACTTGTTTTGGCTAAGGTCTCTGTTTTCCTCTCATGTACTTATCTTTCCTTACATTTTCTCCTGTTCTGCACCTATTTTTTTTTTTTTTTTCTGTGCCTCTTTACTCAGTATTAACAAAACTAATGATCATCCATTTTTTTCTGAAGTAATCAAGACTTTGATATATATTCTTCTTTGCATTAGGTATTTCCTTGTAATATGACTAAGAGCTGATGTACAAGTATAGAAGAACACTTTCAGGAAAGTCAAAAGACAAGTAAGCTTCACACCATTTGAAAGTCATTTCAATATTTTTTAAGAATCCTTTTTATTAAATGTTCATCTCCTTGTTCCGGTGCACTAAAATAAAGAATTTTAAATTAAATAATAGAAGGTGAGGGAATGGTATACCACTATCTCACTGAGACAGTTTGCACTATTTTAGCTATAAAAAATGTGAGTTATCATTTTGTAGTGGCTAGTGGGAGGAAATGGAAGCCAGCAGACTGCAATTCTGCTCGTGAATCTGGTCCATTTCTTTCTACTACCTCTGATGAATTACTCAGTCCCTGCTTGTGTGTCTGTTTTCACATGCTTCTTTCCTCTTTTTTTCCCCCTGAAGTGCTCTGCCTAGAATAAAATTGTTACTCTATTATGAATGCAATAGCATAGACAGTCACAGTAGAGTCAATTGTCAATTTTCAGTGCAATTATAATGAGCTACAGGCATAACTTGCATTATTCATGGGGGCTGTGTATCACATGGATCATGAGTCAACCAATGTTGACAAAAATTCTTGACAAATAAATCCATTATGGAAATTGTTTTAAAATATTTTACCTTACGAAATAATTAACATAAGAACACTGGGGTATATAAAGGAGAGTTAATTAATAACTTTCTTCTTCTGCAAAGAACTTAATCACACACAGAGATTTGAAGATCTCCAGGGTACAGATTCTTAATGGCATATATAGGTTGTGTTTTGAAATATTTATTTTTAGAGAATCCTCTTCTATTTAACAGTAGGTGTATAAAGTGCAAGGATTAGAGACAATAATATTTGACTCTACATTTTATGATAGCATATGAACAAACCTCAAAACCCAAAAATTTGAAACCCTTTGTTCACAGGAAAACAGGTTCCATAACATAATCCTCCTCAATGATGGCAGGTCATATTATTATTAAGATCAGTATTGTACTCTCAGTTACTGTGAAACATCTGTGCAAAAAAAAGTAGGAAATACTGTGCATAAAATACACATCAGTGTGCTTTCTCAGAAGCTAGCATAATTTTTTATTTTCTTTTGACAAACTCATTTCACCTACCTTTTATAATAGAATACTTTACTAATACTCTGCTCCCCCCCTCCTTCTATTTTTCCTGGTGCATACACTTTTCTATTCAGGTAGGTAACTTGCAGTAGGATTCCAGAGGACAGATGGAACTCTAAACCTTTGGAGTCATAGTTACGTGCCCTAAGTACTTGTTAAAACCTAAAGTGTCTCATCAGTACTTTTCCATTCTTTCTGCTTTTTAGAATTAGGTTAATTATTAATAATATCATATCAACCATCTGATTTCAGATGGCTGGAGTTTATTTTCATGTGAACAATATTGTAAATAAATTATAGGCACATTTAACTGAATTGAGAACAGAACATTTCCTTGGCCATTTTATGAGACAGGTTGCTAGCAATTGCTGTTTCTTGATGTAAGTTCACTAACAGTGAACAGGTAATATACTTGTAATCAGAATATATCTAATTTACATATAGAGGACTTTTCCATAAGACATCAATAATTATTCTTGATATGAATAAAGTGCAACTGCTGCAAGAGATTCAAATGTGAAGAATGTTAGATGCTGAGAAAGAATGTAGAACATCAATATTACATTTATAATTATTCACATGAAAATATGAATCAAAGCAATAAAATAATCTATAAGCTGAAAAATTAATAAACAGAATGATAATGATTGACTAGTTCAGTAGTTCTATTACTTGAGTTACTTCTATCCTTTTCCCAGTAAAGTCTAGATTTTCCACCATGAATAAAACTTTAAGATAGGAGGACTGTATGCCCAAGACTTGAAAACTGGAAAATTCCATTTCTAAACTTAAAATACGTTTTAATTTTTGAAGTTCAGCTTCTTTGCTTGGCTCAAATGCATCTTGCTACAGCTGGACAACTCAACGCTTAATTCCTAGATAAACCTCATCAAGGCTCTTAAATTGGGCATTCCCTTGACTAAGACAAGTTTCACCTACTAGGAAAATGAAGAAGAGAGTCCTTGGTTTGAGTCTTTCCTACATTTTTCTTATGGGCTAGTCACTGAAAAAAAAAAAAAAAAAAAAGTGTTAGAAATCTTGAAATAGAAACTGAAAGAAAATCCTTATGTAAAATCTAGATAATTTTGTGGGTTTGTTTTTCCTTCTGTGAAATGGAATTGACAATCTTTACCACAAAATATCATTAAAAAATTTAAATGCAGCGATGACAGTAAGACCAGATACCACAAAAGAGACCAACAAGAGGATTTGGATAGGCACATGTAATAATATAAACAATAACCAAGTTTTTGTTTGGAGGATGACTGTTTTTTAGAAAGTTTTTATTAATTTTAAACTTTCTTTATGTCTTGCCATTATGTCTCTTTTATTTCATAGAAAAACAAAACTCCCTTATTTTCTTCTGTGAAAATAACCTACGTAAATATGTTCCCTTGCAAAGCTGGCACTACTAATGTATTGTAGATAATTTACACTAATTGATTGATTGTAGGTGCTGAACAAAGCATTTCATTTTAAATATGATGCATGGTGACAAAAGATAGGACTGTCAGATCAATAATTCTCTAGACAAGGTAATTATATTTCAATGCTAATTGTCTTTAACTTTCTTATTCACCCAAACAAAAGAGAAACTGCCAGTATGAATATTTTGCCTGACTCACTTCAAAATGTTATGTACAAAGCTTCAGTAAAGTGATGCCCATTGAAGGGTAAAAGTAAGTATTTTCATTGAATGATAAAATATTCTTTAAAAAAAAATAATCATTGTACTTAATATTTAAAAGTATATCTGTGCAGGATTTGAGTACAGAAAGAACATACTTCCTAGAGTTTTCATGGCACTGACAGGGAAAAACGATTTAGTGTGCTAAAACAATACTCCTTCTCAAAGTAAAAAGTAGTCCATTTTCAGGTTTGTGAGTGCATGGTTCGTTTTTGTATTGCCAGTTGAATCAAGACATAATGTAGATATCCAAGAATCAAGGAAAAATGACAAAAAAATTCCAGGCTAATGGAGGATGCAGGACTGTAGAGATATAATAGTTATGAAAGATAGTGCCAGAGGGATTGCTGCTAGTCACATCATTGCAGTTCTTAATATATTATGCCTTAAGTAGTAAAAAATTTACAGACAGGCATTTCTGATGAAAGTAAAGGAATGGTCAACTTCTGATTCCCAGTGGAAACATACAATAGATGTGAGATGCTGATATTCCATAGAAGCTGTTAGCTTGATAATTATTTCTAGATGGGATTCCTTGCAAATTTTGCTTCTGTAGCTGACAGATACACATGAAACGGGCAACCTATGGCAGTTTAATTGATTTTTATTCCTTAGTACCATTGAAAGCTGTAACAGAGGATCTCACTCTGCTGCCCAAGTCAATGTATGGTGCACAGTACTTTATCTGTGCAAAAATATGGAACTGAGGAAACTATATTCTCATGCTGACTTAGATCATCTGAGTGACTACTTTTAAGGGTATAAGATTTCAAAGTTTTTTTCACAAAACTACGAAACTTGAGAGCAGTGGAAAAGGTCTATGTAAGAATCTTATTGATTTGTGTTGTAAACGCAAGCTTTTTACACACTTCTCTTCAGTGCAGATAACTGAACCTGCAGCAAGGTGTGACCATACATATATTCACATAAGTGTGTTTATCTACCCTATTATCACTCATTGAAGGAGTTATTTCATAAGGAGACATCTCTAAGCATGTAGACAATATAGAAGTATTTGACATCACTAGACAAAATAATGAGCAACAAAAAAAAGAAAAAAGTACTTTTAGTATAGTGAGAATAAAATATTTTCTGATGTTCTGAAAACAAGGACTTAAACTGGACAAGAGAAAAAAATAGATTTCACTCATGAAATTGAAATGGACAAAGTCATCTTTTTCCTCTTTCTGAAACCCTTTACTCTATGACATATCTCTATGTGACTGGTAAAATCAAATGCAGACCATCACTGCCAGGAAGGAAAAGTTGCAGTTCTACCATAGCTTTGTAGCAGTGGAATATTATGCCTGTATTTTGGCTATAGTAGGATGAGATTTAAAGATCCTGATTAACAAAATAGATTAAAAAAATGTTAAATGCCCTTTTTACACACACACAGAAGAAAGACATTTTCAAGACATGCAATATCAAATACATTGTGCTAAAGAGACCACTTTTGATCACAATGGGTGCTCCATTCTACATTATGGATAAACAGAAGCTATAGCTGTAAATGTGTAAATTGTTCTTTTTTTGATATTTAGTTTGTCTTGAATTTAGTTAAAGGCACTCCTCAAGGCAGACTGAAAATTTCTAAGAATCTGTGATGGCTCTATATTTTTGCAATTAGACTCAAAGTGATGTATTTTGTACCACTTCACAGAATCATTTAGGTTAGAAAAGACTTCCAAAATCATGAAGTTCAACCTTCAACCAATTGCCACCTTGCCAACTAGACCATAGCACTGAATGCCACATTAAGTCATTTCTTGTGCACCTTTGTACTTTGTCTTAAAAGAAAATTAAACACTACAGAAAGTCTATTTTTATGTTAAATAATAATAATAATTTAAAAAAAAGAATATGAAAACTAGTACTAATATGCAGATACGAGTATCCTTTTTTTTTTTTTTTTTTTTTAAAAAAAACCATAAAATATTCTCCTCTAGCAAATGGGACTGTTTAAGGAAGTATCATCAGCATTTTTCTCCTATAATCCTAGTCATACTAAATTAAAGCTAGTGGACTCTGAAAGTTCTTTATTATTATTTTAAGGAACTGGCTTAATTATTCACAAACATGAAGGATAACAAATATATTTAAAGAATATTTCAGAATAGCAACTGGTTTCATTTGTGTGGTTTGGGCTTTGCTACTTAAACAGAATTCTCTATCCTTTTCTCGTTTTTTCCAAAATTGTTCTTGATTTTCTTGCAAGATTCTGGATAACTATGTTACTATCTATTAGTATGAGCACAAGCATATTCTAGAGGACTTAAGCAAAACTTTGAAAGACATCTGCCTTTAAAATATCAAGTGTAGCATAAAAGCAAAGGTAGTGAGGAAGTCTCCTTACAGTCTTGAAGTCACTAGTGCACAATCTGTAAGAATTTCTTTGCTTTAACATGGAAAAAAAGTACTTTGAAATCATACTTGATCAATCTGATGGGTTTCTATGATGGCATGATTATCTGGGTAGATAAGGAAAGGGCAATGGATGTTGTCTACCTTGACTTCGACATGATTTTTGACCCCATCTCCCATAACATACTCGTAGGTAAGCCCAGCAAGGGGGGTTAGATAACAGAACAGTGCAGTGGATTGAGATCTGGCCAAATGGCAGAGCTCAGAGAGTTGCTGCAGAGTCTAAATGGAGTTCCACAGCCAGTAGTGTGCCCGAGGGGTACGGTCTTGTTCGGCTTATTCATCAATGATCTGGAGGAAGGGACAGAGTTTGCAAGTTTGCAGATGATACAAAACTGGGAGGAAAGGCTGATACCCCAGAGTGCTGGAGTGAGTGGAGAGGAACCCAATGAACTTCAACAATGGAAAGTGCAGGGTCCTGCACCCAGAGAAGAATAATGCCATTTCAGACTGGGAGTTCATCTGCTGTAAAACATCCCTGCAGAGAAGGACTCCGGGGTCATGGTGGACAACAAGCTGTTCATGGGCCAACAGTGTGCCTTGGTGGCCAAGAAGGCCAATGTTATCCTGGGGTACATTAGGAAGAGAGTAGTCAACAAGCTGAGAGAAGTGTTCCTGCTCCTCTGCTCAGCCCTAGTGAGGCCTCACTTGGAGTACTATGTCCAGTTCTTGGCTCTCCAGTTCAAGACAAAGACATGCTGGAGAGGGTCCAACGAAGGACTATAAAGATGATTAGGAGACTGAAGCACCATCTTCTTTATGAGTAAAGGGTGAGAAGTCTGGGCTTGTTAAGCCTGGAGTAGAAGCATCTGAGAGAAATCTTATGAAAGTGTACAAATATGCTAAGGCAAAGTGCCAAGAGGATGGGACCAGACTCTTTCAGTGGTTAAAGACATGAAATTCCACCTGACTCCAAGGGAAAACTTCTCCTTTTTTGAAGATGACCAAGAACTGAAACAAGCTGCCCAGAGATGTTGTGGAATTTCCTTCTGAGGGAGATATTCATAACCCATGTAAATGTGATCCTGTGGAGCTTCCTCTAAGTGAACCTACTTTAGAAGGGGTATTAGACTAAATGATCAGCAGAGGTCCCTGCAACTTCAAGTGTTCTGTGATTTTTTTAATAGATCTTTCCACAACCGTGCATGTTTCTGACAGATTCAGTGGAAGTCTATGAAATGAGAATCAGATGTTCTATTTCACAAGAACTTTACTAAGGTGAAAGAGTAATTAGTTTGTTTGGTCTCATCACTGTAATTCTCTCCACAATGTGTCACATTGCCAATCTTAACCTTAAACAGCCAGTAAGAAATAACATTTATAAATGTTAAGTGACAGAACATACTAAGGAAGAAATATTTTCTCCCTTATTGTCTCTTGCTGCTGTAATTTGCAGAGGAAAAAAGAAAATGTACCTTCCAGTAGGAGATTGGGCTGCAAGTTACTGGAGAATATGATCATTTCTTTACCGGTTATTACTGATATAGTATTACTATGTAAAATATAACATTAAAACTTAAACCAGAGAGTTCTGAAATCTGAGGTATTAGCAGGGTTCCTTGAATAGATCACAACCTGTCCTAAGCTATTCTTCATGTCTCATATGACCTATCAGGTATTTATGGAGTGATATTAATCCATTTTGACTCTCCAAAATCTGCTTCTGTCAGCATAATGATACCTCCAGTACAATAACAAGAAGAGTTAGCATGATAGCATGAGAGTAAAATCCAAAATGTCAACATACAAAATGCAATATTTGTGATTGGTCTTACCAATAAGAAATTATTCTATAAATATATAAGCAGAAGAACTTTTAATGTGGGAAGTTTTAAATGTGTTGATCAATTAGGGAATACCATATGAATACATACATTATACCAGATATCTTGGTCTTTGATTATGGTAGCCTAATACTCAAAATAAGCTTTTGCAGAAGTATTCACTTTCTCAACAATTTAAAAATACATGTTGCTACCTGCATTCTCCACTGACTTGTTGGACTGCACCTTTTCAATTTATAGGCATAAAAAAATATATTTTCTACAAAAAGACAAAAATTTATTCCTATCCAAAATGGAATCATAACAATGTAACCAAAGAATTACTGTTTTCCCAGATGGGAAGATGTGATGTTTACAGAGAAAAACCAAGAATACTATTACAGAAGAAGGATTTATAAGAATAGTTAGAGCTGCTAATGCAGGCTTCCTGGTGAATGGTAGCAGAACGTGTACTAACTCTCTTAGTGCCTATGCAGTCCTTCTCTTAAGAACAGGGAAAGTGGTGAATATTGTCTGTCTTGATTTCAGCAGGGCTTTCATCACTTTGTGCTTGGCCAACCTGATCTCCTTGCTTGACACACTTATCTTCCTTAATGAGCAGGTGACTTGCCTAGTGGATGAGGGAAAGGCTGTTCATGTAGCGTACCTGGATTTCAACAAAGCCTTTGAAACCATGTCCTTCAGCATTTTCCTGGAGAAGCTGAAAGCCCATTGCTTGGACATGTTCACTCTTCTCTGGTTTAAAAACTGGCAGGTTGGTCAAGCCCAGTGAATGGTGGTGAATGGAGCTCCATCACCTGGTAGTTGGTCACAAGTGATGCTCCTCAGGGCTCTGTACTGGAGCCAGTCCTGTTTAGTATCCTTATTGGCGATTTAGATGAGTGGATTGAGTGTGTCCTCTGCAAGTTCACAGATGACACTAAATTGGGCAGGAGTGTTGACCTGCTAGAGGGTAGGAAGGTTTTACAGAGGAGTCTGGACAAGCTTGGATCAATGGCCAGTGGTAGAAGGTCCAGTAAGGTGAAATGCAAAGTCCTGCAGTTGGGTCACAACAACCCCCGGTAGTGCTGCAGGCTTAGGGCAGAATAGGTGGAAAGCTGTCAGCTGAACATGAGTCAGCAATCTGGCCCAGTGGACAAAAAGTCCAAAGGCATCGTGGCTTGTGTCAGTGATAATGATAGTGATAGTGATAGTGATAGTGATAGTGACAGTGGCCAACCAGATGAGTCATCTGTACTGGTCTCTGATAAGG
>JAWMRC010000089.1:43636918-43647828 GCA_035584755.1 Thripadectes ignobilis
TCCCAAGCGAAACTATGCTGACAGCTCTATCCACTCTTGGAAAATCTCCTCTCCGTTGCTCTGACATTCTCCGACAATTTTAGCTGTTTCTGTGTAGAAGCAGATAGTCAAGGTTATACTCTGTTTGCCTGACAGAGCTAGCTTTACTCAAAATCTTTTGATAGACACGATGATAGTCAAATCTCATTTCAGCTTTCATATTCTTTCCTTTTTCCTGGAAATAAGAGCCTCTCCTCTAATGATGGGTTAATTTCCCGATTTTTCAGTTTCCCTATCTGGAGGATTCCAGTTGGGATTGCAAATATTTTTTTGCTCACAAAAGTTTTTATAAATTAATACCTTGTTATGAATAGAGAGTCTGAACAGTTTGTAATGGTTTAAATGCTTCAAGTTTAACACTATCATATATAGAATATTAGGATGTCATAGATTAATGTTGTTAGTGACTAGCAGCAGTTTTATTTCAGATTAAAAGGCAATTTAACCTCTATCATTCTATTCAATGTCCTAGAAATTATTTATAAAAAAGTTGAGAAAGAAAACTCTTACAAAAATAATAACTAATAATCAGTGAATATATCCTCAGTTTCAGATGATGATAATGCAATTGTACTTGTAAGATCTTATATACAGCAATCGACACCAGAGATGTGAATTGATATGAATAAGAAATTTCAGAAAGTGCCTTGATACATCAGTTCAAAATGTCTCTTGAATAACAACTGTTTATTACCCTAGCAGCACAGAACTGACCCTGGGATGAACATATCTAAACAGCAGTGAGATTAAAGCATCAGATACTGTCCAGCAGTGAACCTGTTACTGAGAAACTTTTGACCACTGAAGTCACGAGAGAATTCCTGTCCTACTGTTACTTTTTCCCTTGCTGTCTACTCACATCCCTTTGCTTTACATTGTGAATGCGACAGTGGCCTGATGCCACTGCAATGCAAAATATAGGTAATGAAAATTGATATAGCATTAGCTAAATAGCTAATTCTTATAAAGACTCAGTAGTCTAATTGAGTGAAAGGTTCTTCATGCATCTAAAGAAAAGAACATTCCCACACTAATATCTATAAAAGCAGAAAAGTGAGAGGGTTAAATGTAAGCCAATTCCAAAAGTCTTAAAGCAATTGAGCTGGTAGCCTATTGCATGGTAACTTAGTGGCGTTTTTTTGTCTAACAACTTAAAATGTTTCTCTAGGTGGGAAAATGGTAACTGACGTAACTTTTACAATGGTGCAAGCTGAGAGGTAGTGCCTGCATCAATACCACTACTGATTTTTATGGATTTAGGATCAGGAATTTTATTAGTGTGAGAATGAAATTCAGTATCAGATCATGTTTCAAAAGTACTGATGGAAGAAGGTCCATTTTTTATAAACTTCTCTGTTCCTGAGAAACAAATAATAATTGCTTGTCTTTGTATCTGGAGACTAAACTCAGTCTTCTCTTTGTGGCTCAGAGAGAAAACTGGCATTTCTTACTTTTCCCAAGGTTATTCTAACATTAATTAAAGTGTCTCATTGTACTTCTATCTCCTGTGCTTGTTCTTTTGTGGATATTATGCTATTTTTAATGTATTGAAAATGAATAAATTCAAATGTCAGACCCCAGAAAATGAGTACATATCATGACCCGTGGACATGTAGAGCAGGTTTTGAGATGTATTAACAGGATTTAATTTGCAAAGATCTTCTGATTATTTACATTTTACATCACTTTCACTGCATGACAAGGTAGTAGAGAATTAGTAATGTCCTTTCTTAACATTTTCAGTCATTACTAATGATCTATATCAGCTACAGACTACCATTTTTCGTGATAAGAACATCATGAATTAAGTTGCTATAATCAGATACATAATTTCCATCTAGCATGTCAAATGAGAGGGAGAGAGAAGCAGTAAGGGAGAATGAAAGAAGAGAAAATTTGAGAGATCATTATTGCCACCTCACAGCAAAGGGAGCATAAGCGTCCAGGGGTACACCTGGGCAACCGTAGTCATGTCCTTCTTCATAGCTGAAAATTACAGCCATGAGTCATTCTGGGTCAATGAGATTCAAAGTCAACATGTGCTCCTACACCCCTTGCTTCTGTCTGGAAAGGCAGCAATCAGAAATGTGAAAAGGGTAACCATTACCATACCAGTTTTAGAACTGTGGGTTTTTAAGTGCACAAATTCACTGTGGTTTTGGTTAAATGCTCATACTTCCTAAAAGATTTGAAGACTACTGGGGGCTCTGGTTATGCCAAGTGGGCAGATACTACCAAACCTTTTTCTCTGTTTTTAAAGTATTTTAATGGGTTAAAGAAACAAGCATATCTTGATTCTTTCTTCCAAGTAACAGAAAAATAAAAGACTTCTTCATACCTGACCATCCAGCAGTAAATTTCATAGAAAATTCGGTATCTCATTTTCAGGCTAAATTGCAACTTTATAGTTGCAGCTGTTTTCTTTGAGTAACCTGATTAAAACTGAGTGATTACTTTTATATTTTGTTTTCTCTAGTGAAACCATGTAACAGTAAATCAGCTTCAACTTCTTCCCTTTTGTCCTTCCTTTATTACATCACTACAGTTTAGAATATTATTCCTTTCTCTTTATCACTTGCTTCTGAAGACTATTTAACTTTTAAGTGATCAGAGCATCCAATCAAAGCATAATGAAACATCCTATCCCATCAGTTACAGATAATTGGTGAAAGTTATAGCCAACATGTAACAGTGAAATCGTGTCATAAGGAAAAGTGATTTGTAGTGTTCATAAGTAACAAGGTACATGAGCAGAAGCCTGGATACATGACAAAAAAATCTATCACAAAATTTAAAATACTTTCATGCTTCGACAAATGTCAGTGCAGTAGAATATTGGTTAATGGTTTCCCAGTGTCGAATAAATACCAGAGTAATATAAAAGTTTTCTGTAAAAGTTTCCTACAATTTTTTTTTTTTTTCCAAATAAATGTTTTGACAAAAATGAAAAACTTAGGTCTTTCAGCAAAAGATGTGTTTTGCTGGAATAATTTCTCTTGAATTCCAAAATGTTCTATTAAATGAAAATGCTCTTTGTGTTCAAATAAAATAATCCAAAATTAAAACTGGCACATAGTTCTCTGTTCTTCATTCTATCTCATACTTAAAACAACTCTCTACTTAGAATTATACCATGCCTAGTAAATATCCCATTTCATAAAGCAAAGAGATATTTTGGTGACTTAACTTCAAAATGATCCAATTGTATTAGAAAAAGACAAATGTCTTGACTAGTTTTGCTACAGCTAATCAACTGAGCATAAGATAAAGTCTATATTGCCTATGAATTTATGTCTTTCATGTTTCCAGGGGTGGTATTTGAACTCTTATTTATTTAGTTAATTTTGATCTTATATTTTATAACACATTTACTCTAAGCCATGTTAAAATAGCTAGTTGGTTCTACTTTTGAATACATCTCATCTAATGTTAAAGTTTAGATTTACAGTCTGCATGTGTTTAAAGTGTAATTCTGCACCATAAAGACAAGGTAGCTTATGTATGGCTCTTTAATGGTGATTCACTGAAATTTATTTAAACAAAAGAGCAATACTCTGCTGTGAAGTGAAAAATCATTTTTATAATAAATGAAATTAAAGAAAAAATAAATTATGTTTCCTTTAGCAAATAGCAACAGGAAATTCATAGCCAAGAAACTCCAAGCTCTTTATATGGTGGACTGTGTAAACTGTAGTCTGTGCAATTTCTTATCATGTAACATATCTTATCATGCAACTTACAGTTTCTTAAAAAAAAAAAATAAAAAAAAAAATTATTTCCAGATTACAATCTGAAAGTGTTAACTATGGTTCCAAAGGCACAGAGCATTCATGGTAAATCTATTTTTTACAGGGTTTAATTATAAAAAGAGGCACTGAATACTATAAGCTTAATGTACATTATTCTCATACATATACATGATTTATGTACCTTAATTTTATAGTTTGTGTTGTGTATGTGCATTCACTTTGAGTATTCAGATTCCAAATACTTGTAAAGATGTTTTTACTATTCTAACTATAGCAAGAGAATAATTCAGTGAATGTTAATAATAATTAAAATAGTAAAAATCCACTTGGATATATTTTTCATTTTATATCTGATCTGATTTTGTGTCAGTTGAGAAATGATGCAGTGTTGCATCCAATGCCTATTTGATGGTAATTGCACCAGAATGACTTAAGTGCTTGAACTCAGATATTTATTTTTACATCCAAAAATCAGCCTTTTTTTTTATTATTATTATTTAGAAATGTACTAGACACATTTTATTATCAGTAATTTATGTTTAACAGAGAAACTGAGAGTTTGACTTCATGACATTTAACTTCGTAAAGAAAAATGGCAGTTTCATATTCTGTGTGGTGGTATAGTTTACATGAATCCAGGAAAGACTGATCACATTTAGATCCTTAAAAAAAGAAAGCAACAGCCTTCAATTCAAAAGATCTTGGTGAATAACCTGTACCTTAGTGATTTATTAGTGTACAATTTAGAAAAAGTACAATCTTTAAGTCTTTCTCTCTGTTTTTTTCCCCTCATTATTCAGAAATATTTACTAGTAGCGATGAACCTTATCATGGATCTTATTCTGGTCATTTAAATGTTAACATTTTTAAATATAAATTTCCTGGAGTTGTTCAAATGTCACATGGTGAGAAACGTCTCTTGTCTTTTGCCTTGCCTTGCCTTGCCTGCCCTGCTCTGCTCTGCCCGGCCCCTTTCTCAAGCTAAGCTCTTCCACTCCCCTCCCTTTCTCTCCTCTCCCCTGCCCTCTCACCCAAAACAACATCAACAATTCATTGCTCTATTAAGAATATTGACAAAGTTGAGAGTATTTTATGAGTTTTAAAGCAGTCTCATTTTCACACAGACCATCCTGAGAAATACCCATCTCTCATTCTGCAATTTCAGAAAGGGTTTATATGCATCCTAAATTCAAGCAGATGTTTTTATATTTTACTGTAACAAAACCAATGTGTTTGCACCCTGCAGGACTGAGTTTCAAACACATTTTCTGGACAGTGTTGACAAAAGTTAACACCTGTGTCAAAAATATCTATTTGGAAAGCTATGCTGGAGCTTGTCTACATAAATTCTTCTAATCCTCCATTGATGTCCTTGAATAGAACTACAGAAGGATAGAATCATAGAGTGGCCTAGGTTGGAAGAGACTGTAAAGATGATCCAGTTCTAACCCCACATCCATGCCATAGGCAGGGATGCCATTCACTAGACCAGGTTGCTTAGGGCCCCATCCAACCTGACCTTGAACACTTCCAGTGACTGGACACCCACAGCTTCTCTGGCAACCTGCTTCACTGCCACCTGAGTAAAGAATTTTCTCCTAACATCCAATCTAAACCTGGGGTCTTTCAGGTTGAAACCATTGCCTTTTAAGAGACTGAAAGATCACAATTGCCTTAAACACTGTAGGGGCCACAGAAGAAACTTGCTATAAGACAAGTTACGACAGTGGGTAGTTCAGATAAGCAGAGAAGGGAGGAATTTGCAACAGGAGGGCACTAATTCCAAACCTGGTGGAGGTAAGGCAGGTTAACATATCCTAGTGAATACATCTGCACAAAAATTCCCATTGCGACCAAACTGCGGGAAAAGAAGCAACTGTTTATACATGTTATCCCAAGGTTTGGGAACACCATCTGTGCCCCATGCATACCTGGAAATTGGACTGTTTAAGGGGGATATCCAAGAAGAATTATTCCAGGGACTCCCACCAGTGAGAAGACCAGAAGAAGAAAAACTAACAGGATGGCATTGGGTCCACAAGCTGGTGATATCTTTCTACATAATCTTTCTCTCTCCCTGCCTCCATTTCCTATTTCTTTCTATCCCTCTATCTCATATTGACTGTTAAATAAAATCAGTACTATTGATTTCATTCTATGGTCTTGTTTGCACCTTAATTCAGGCAGAGGCATCTCTCAAAAAATGAACCATAACACTCCTTCTCATGTCATTATATGCCCACATAAAAAGTTCCTCTTCCTGCTTTTTGTAAGGCCCCTTAAGGTACTGGAAGGCTGCAATGAAGTTTCCCTGAAGCCTTTTCCTTTCCTTTCTGAACAATGCCAACTCTCTTAGCCTGTCCTCATATGAAAGAACTGTTCCAGCTGTCTGGTCATCTTGGTGGCCTTCTTCTGCACTTACTCTAACAGGTCCATGTCTTTTTTTTGTGCTGAGGATCCCAGACCTGGACACTAATCTGAGTGAAGTCTCATGAAAACAGAGCGAAGTGGGAGGATCACCTCCTTTGACCTGCTGGCCACTCTTGATGCAGACCAAGACCTGTTTGGTTTTCTGGGCTGCCAGTGCTCAGTGTTGGCTCATGTCCAGTTTTTCATTTATGAGAACCCCCACGTCCTCCTCCATAGGGCTGCTCTCAATGATTTTTTTTCCCACTCTGTCCTCATGTCTGAAATTGACCCAATCCAGATGCAGGATCTTGCACTTGCCTTGTTGAACTTCATGAGGTACTTTTAGGCCCACTTCTCAAACATGTTCAAGTCCCATTGGACAGCATCACTGCCTTGTCTTTTGTCAACTGCACTCCTCAGCTCCATGTCCCCTGAAAGCTTGCTGATAGTATTGCTGATGAAGATATTAAAGAGCACCAGTCCCAAAACAGAGCCCTAATGGACACCAGTCATCACCAGCCTCCACCAGGCTCCATCTCCACCAGCCACTGCAATTCATTATCTGCAGAATAGTTCATTCACCAAATCCATGTCTCTCCCATTGGACTACCAGCACGTCATGTGGGACCATACAGAAGACCTAGGTAGATAACATCTGTTGATCTTCCCTTGTCAACTATTGCAATCACTCCATCATAAGAGGGCTACTAGATTGGTCAGACATGATTTGCCCTTTGTGAAACCTTAATGGCTGTCTATGATCACCTTCTTGTCTTTTATGCAGAAGGATCTTCTTCATGATCTCCCCAGGATCAGAGGTGAGGGTCTGTGAGAGACTGGAAAAAAAAATTATTACTAGCTTGGAACAACTAAGGTGTGGGGAGGGGACAGATCAAGTTCTGTAAAGATCTGCTCCACACTACACCCCCTAGAGCATCTCTCCATCACTGACACACTGGAATCAGTGCTCTTCCACCCTGCCCCTGGAGCCCCTAACCCAGCTCCACAATGGCTGGCAGAGCAGAAATCCCATCTGGGGTGGGATGGCCAAAGGAGGCCAGAGCAGATAAAAATAATTGCACGAAACTTTCAAGTGTTGTGCCCCTATTGTCTTTGATCCATAACAGTTAAGATCATGCAGGAACCAAGGTGGTATATATTTTGCTTTTTCTCTCTTTATCTCTTTTTTCTTCTAATTACTGAAACTTGGAATCTTGGATACTTACAATTGAATGCACTGGAGTTTGCTAAGGCAATGCTTCATGAAATAGTTTATTGTGATTAAATGTTGCCTTTAAAATTTGCCAAGTTCCCTTATTTTATAAAGTTTGCCAGTAGAAGATTGTTGTTTGATTGTTGTTTCCCCTTGTACTGCCTCGGGGTATAAAAATGCCCCAAGAAACTTACTGGGAAAAACTGGGGCCTTACCAGCTCACCATCTGCAGGTCCACAAATTTTTTTCTTCCCTTTTGTAAAGCTGGGAGCAATGTTTCACTTTTTAATCACTGTGTATTTCACGTGACCTCCATGACTTTTCAAATATGTTGTAGAGTGTCTTGGCAACAACATCAGCCAGTTCTCTCAGGACCCTGAGATGTCACCAGGTTCCATATAATTGTGGCTGATTTCAAGTGGTCTCCAACCTCTTCATCACTGGTAGTGTGAGGGACTTCACTCACCCAATCCCCACCCAGAGGATCCAGAACTTGAGAGAAGTAGGAAGCGTGACGCCTGGTAGGGGCTGAGGCAAAGAGCTCATTGAATACCTCATCCTTCCTTGTATCCAGATCACCCTTCTTGTTTCTCATTTATTCAAAAGGTATGTAAACTCAGGGAAAAATTAACAGACTATATGACATTTTGAAAATGTAAAGATTCCGGTTGCATCCTACAAAAAAACCAAAAATACCAATGGTTTGCTTGAGTAACTATAATGAAAATACACCAAAAGATCACCTTCCTTGACACTAAACTCAAAGCCACAAGTGGCTTAATCTTCTGTAGAGGCTTCATTTTCTGTATTCATATCATGAGGTTAGGACTGCCTGATTTAGTCTCTTCAATAAGGAACAGCTTCAGCTAAGCTCTTTTTACAATGGCAGTGGTACCCCAGTAAGGTAAAAAGAGAAAGGTCCTCCACCATCATTTGAGTGTTGTTAAATTACATCTGGAAAAGATCTAAACTATAACAACAAAAACAACCAGAACAACAAATCAAAAGGGGTAACTCATGGATTCTAAGGTGCCTATACGTAACACTTGCATATGTGTAGGACCTATGTAGTCAGCTTAATTTACTCTTTTTCTGATGTATGCTTTTAAAAGTGTACAGCTGAGGCAGCTTTTATCATCTGGTGGATGATTTGAAGGATGCAATTGCTAGTATTTAGCAAATAGAAAATGAATGATTAGTGTACAGGAAAGGGACATAAAGTACCTTAAAGCTCAGACCCATGGTAAATAGCTGCCCTTTATCAAGAAGGCACTGTACACAGAACAAAAAATCTTGGTAAATGAAGTTCAGATAGAGATTTTCTTCTCCTGAGGAAAGAGGATAATATGAAGAAGTGACTATTTTACAAGTACAATATTTTTATATTTAAATCCTAGAAAAATGTTTTATATCAAATTTATTTCTGCTTTAGCATATATAATGAGAACAAACCATTTTTTCAAGGAAATAAGCACGGAATAATTCTATGCATTCACTAACTTTTTTCAAAGTAAAATTATACAAAGTCCTATAGAAAATACTATACTTTTGTTATTTTTTTATAGTTTCAGAATCTTGCAATGGAATTCCTTTTCCTACCAACACAAAGTTTGAAGCTAACACCCAACCTCCTACTGATAGTCAACAAAAGGAATGGCTGAGCACCCACATTACAACCTAATGGCTGAAAGAAGGCAGAGAGGTTTTGTTTTTTTTTCCTTTCAATTCTTGCAGTGTGATGGACAGGGAGCAGTTAGGTTTTCTTTTTGCTTCTCCCGGCTGCTGTGGGAGGTGGAGGCATCTCGGGGGGAGTCTCTCTTTTCGATTTGGCTCTTTTTCCCCTATCCAGCCCCTAGCTCTGGGCACCCTGTTCCTTGGATTTGAAAAGGACTTTTTTTCCTGATTGGGTTGACATCATTGGAGGGGCTGCTGCTGTCCCCTCTGCCCCCTAAGGCCCAGCGCTGCTTCTCTTGATCAAAGAATGGGAGTGTACTCTACAGCCCAAAGGAAGTTCTGCATGATCCCTCTGCCCCAGCGATCCTACATGAGTCTATGGGGGACCACTACAGCTCCATCATTGCACCGTCTCCACACTGTTCCTGGGGGACTGGCCCTCTAGCCAGCTGAGGCATGACATTGTCACCTGCTGCCCATAAATATAATTGCACCCAAAGGGAACAGAAACTTTTCATTTAATTTGAAAGCATTGTTTACAGATTGTTTTGTTTGGTTCCTTTTTTTTCTGTATATATATATATATATATATGTAGTAGTTAAAAACTGTTATCCTTTTCCATACATTTTCCTAATTAAAGTTTGTTCTTAATTTAAGGGAGTTGGGTGGTTATCTTTAGAGGAAGAAGAGGAAGAAGGCCCCTTTTCTTCTCCTGGTCAACATAGACATTCTAGTTTCCTCTAAACTAAGACATTATTATACAAAAGATGAATAGCAGAGATTAAATTCTATGCACAGCTGCTCTTAGAATTAACTAACAGAGTTCAGTTAAGTGGAGGATCTAACAAAGGAGAGTTCATGACGGTTACTTTTTTGTGCATGGTGAAAGAAAAGGACATTGAACAAAAAAAGAAACACCAAAAAAACTTAGTTAGAATTATAGCAATAAAAAAGGATATAGTAAAATTAATAGAAAGCAAAATATTTTCCAAAAGGATGTGATGAAAGCCATGTCATATATGATCCCACTGTGGGTGATTAAATTCAAGTAATACAAAGAAATACTCAGCAGAGTTGTCTTCTTCCTAGGAATTTTAAACAGGTCTTTTCCATCTTTAACCTCTTTGACTGTAACAAGATATGGAAAATTTAATGTACGTGATAAACTGATTTCCACACAGGGAGCACAGAGAGGCAGAGAGAAACGATGATGGGTCAGCAACATGACTATCCCAATGTAGGATCCTAGGAGCACCTCTGGGGTGTTGTAACATTCCAAATAGCACCCCCAGCACCTACTTGACACCTCAGGGTGTCCCAGGGAACCTCTCCCCCTGAACAGGAAGACATCTACATTGTGAGACTGTGGGAGCTCTCCAGGTCTCACCACAAACAAGGATCACTGCCTGTGTGTATGGAACACTGTGACAGTGTGGTGGAGTGCTCCCACTTTGTTCCCCCTTGGCAACGTGGTCCCAGAGATGTCCCAGGAAAGAGACACACACAGACCACAGGATGGGAAGCAGAAAGAGAGTTTATTCACATGGTCAGTGGTATTTAAGGGGTTTTAGGGGATATGGGTCACAACCCATAAAAATCGAGGGTTAACAGCAAATGGAGAAAGGGTTAACAAAGGACTAATAAGAGTGGTTTTCACACAGACCTGTCCGCGTGTCACGGCCCTGAGGGGATAGAGAGAACGGTTCCCACTCAGTGTCAGGGTTGAGAGCGAAAATGTTTATTAAGAAGGGCATGGTACATTTATAGGTTCGGCTATGGAAGCTGCAAGAACAGAGGCAGGACCATGACAAGAAAGGGATAATTA
>JAWMRC010000089.1:43660433-43704263 GCA_035584755.1 Thripadectes ignobilis
GTTATCCCTTATTTGTAGTGTCCCCTCCCTACCCTTCCTTTTGTGTCGCGTTCCGCCCCCGACTCTGCCCAGGTTCCGGACCCTTCCATTCCCCACCCGATAAAAGTCTGATGCACACACCCTCCCCCTCCCACCCCACCCCCCCCCCCAATAAACGGTTCGCTACTGTTCTCTCGCCCACCCTGAGTGGATCCGATCTTTTTTTAACCCGGCTGAACACGGCAGTGGATCATTTGTAAGTGAAACACAAACAAAACCTCTCCCCAATCTCAGATGGCTTCAATACTGAGCTGAGAATGGATTCATAGGGATCTCAGCTTTTTTTTTTTTTTTGTGTGACTAGTAGTCCATGTATTGAGGCACTTTAACTTGATAGAGAACTGCTTCTAAAGCATTTTATTGTTTAAGGTCACTATACAAAATGATGTTTTTAAAAAAAACAGGAAAACTGATAATGCATGTGACTAACATAGAAGCTTTTTCATGTAACGGGTGAAGTCTTTTAAGAGACAACAAATAATGCCAATGACATCTAGAAATGCAGTGTAAGGTCTTCTTTGAAAATTGAAAAAAACCAGCCTTCTTTTCTATATATTTATATTGGGTCACTGGAAGAGGGAAGTTGTCATCCCCAACCTAATTGCGTTCTGAAACAGACTTACTTTCTGGTGCAACAGGGCAAAAATGAAATGAAATTTCTGATTAAAAGACTGATATTAAGGTACTTCTAAGTATGAAAATTATAATCTCACCATTATTACTATGCATATTTCCCTTAGCATTGCTGTGCATCTCAGATCTCTACCTGTTAAAAAGTCAGTCAAGTCCATCAAGTGAGGAGCTTTCTGTAGCATTATATTCCACTTTAATAAATAATGTTGCAAGTATCACTTTTCTAAATATCTGGCCTTGGACACTTCCTGGCATGCAGCATCCACAGCTTCTCTGGGCAACCTGTTCCAGTGCCTCATCACTCTCACAATAAAGAATTTCTTCCTAATATCTGATACCTAACCTAAAACTACTTTCAGTTTAAAGGCATTTCCCCTTGTCCTATCACAATGTGCCTTTGTCAAAACTCCCTGTCCAATTCTCTTGTAGCTCCCTTTAGGCACTGTCAGGCCACAATAAGGTCACCCCAGAGCTTTCTCATCTCCAGGCTGAAAAATCCTAATTCTTTCAGTTTTGACTTATGGGAGACATGCTCCCACCCTTCATGGCCCTGTTGGTATTATCTTTTTATTATTTTCTATAAAAGCAGGAATTTATTACCACATACTTCTAGACTGAAACAAAAAACTCAACTGTTTAATTGTTTTAAGAGAGCATATTATGAAGTATGAAGTAGAAACTGTTGTTTTGGGTAGTTTAGTCATAAGAAAAAAAGCAGAGGGGAAATTCCCATTCTATATTTGGTTGGATCAACATGATTGATGTCATCTTGTTTGGTGAAGAGCTTCAAGGAATTCTTCCTTGTCGTGGATAAACAAAAACTCGGTTTTACATGTTGTTTCAAAAAGACAGACTCATTGCTACCACAAGGCCCTATAAAACCTCAACTCAGTTTTGACTGACAGGAATGTCAACAACAGTGCTCTTGAGAGTTTACCAAATGCCGTTGCTATTGAAAATTATTAGTACATACATAGTTGTTTTCAATCCTCAGAGACCAGTGAAAAAGATTCTTATGTGTGTCAAAGGCCACTTATTATTAAATTTCTGCACTTCAAATTAGACCTTCATCATCTGGCACAGATGTAGTTTTGACCTCTTCTGTACTAAAGTGCAATTGCTTATTGATGGCTTCTGTGATGCAAATTCCTAAAGTTTTCTCAAATCTATTTGCAGGTGCCGTGGTCATACATAGATTCAATAGCTAAGTGAGTTAAATATGTATGCATGAACAAATGATTGCAAATTAGTGATATTTTCCCTTTTTACCCATTAATAAAAGAACATTAATGTTTTGCACTAGCTACTGCTTTGGCAATAAGACTGAATTATCTCCTAATATGCACCAATGAGAACCCAAAGATAGTTCTGAGATAGTTCAGTTTCTATGTCCTATAGATTTCTTTTCTACCGCCAACACCACTAACAAGCATGACAGATAAGACAAATTATGAAGGTGCCTTTTCTTTAACTCAGATTTCTGTCTTCAAGGAACAGGACTGACAGTATCAGCTTTTTTTTCATGTAAGTTACTGTGCAGCACCATTATTAAAACATTTTCAGTCATTACCAGCCAAAGCAAGGTGAGGGCAATTGACCTGGTAGTAATGGAAGACTCTCTCTTGTGTTATCTCACCAAACACTGTTCACCCATAAACAGATCTCAGCACATGCATTTGAGTCTGATCAACCTCTCAAAAAAATTCTTACAATAAAAATAATCCTTCTTCAGATTTGTTATCCTGTGAATTACCTTTGATACTCACTTTGGCAGCTTATATGGACAAATATTGTACTGAGTTTGATATTTTCTTTGCTTGATGAGCAGAATCTTCTTGCATATTTATAGTTTAGAGGAAAATTTGGCTAGTCTATGAAATACTCCTTTTTTCATAGATGATTGTTCCCAAGAATAGTGCTCTGACAAGCAATAATATCAGCAAAATTACAGAACCTCTCTGTAAAGATCCTGTGGATCTATGGATACAGGGAAAGATGTGCTCTGCCCCTTTGCATATAAATAAGGTACAATACATGTATAATACTAGTATGCCTTCACGTAACTTCTGACTGTGTTTTCTTGCAGTTCATGACTTTTTTTTTTGTTTTTATCTAAACTTGCAAGCTCTTATTTATATTGACTGGACTTCGTGATGTGAATTTTTTAGTTTCACGTGTTTTTCAGAAATACTGCCTTTGTATTTTCCACATTTCCATTGCAATAGGAATTTGTTTATTTTCTTTATTCTCTTTAGTTTTTAATTAGAAAAATGTTCATCTGTTCTTTCTTTAGCTATGGTATGTGGCCATCCATCCAAACTGTGTTCGAAGACCTTAAATTTTATTTAAATATAATTTTGTGGTTTTTCACAACTTTTTTCCATTTATTGTTTGATCACTTGCAGACATGATCAAGCTGTAATTTGAAATGTTTTCTGAAGAAATATTTGAAGTTATCAAGTTAACTGAAGATATTCCATATGTGCAATTAAACCAAACCAAGTTAATGTGTGAATATGCAAATACGTTAGCAAAAGCTGAGGTTGATTTAGGTTAAACATGAAACATTTGAAGCTATTTGGGGAAAATTTAAAGACAAGATCAATGAGATAAAGGACAAAATATTTTGCAGTATTCAGAAATGAGAGAAACTAATGATGTTTCAAACCTCAGTAAGATAGCTCTGGTTCCATGGTATCAGAAAGCACTGGAATGGTTTCTTGTCCTCTTTTTGCATCTTTCTCCTGATGAGAAGTCTGCTCTAAGTTAAGCTCCTTTGTGGATGCTCAGAAGCAGATTTAAAATCATCTCTTAAGTGATTAACCTCCTTTGACCAGTATTCCTACCCTGCAGAAATCTGATGTGATAGGAATGATACCAACAACCATCTTATATGATCAGGTTTTCCCTTTCTTGCTTCCATCTCTAAAACTGTAGCTTGTTATCTGCTGGTATGCTACAAATATCAGTTTCCTAGCTTCACCACATATTGGTATGAGTTTTGCATCTTCTGCAGTTTTTCTGTGTTTACCTTCATGCTTGCTTGAGTGCAATGACGGTGAAAGTGAAGAAAATAATTGTCATGAACAATAAAAATATTTTCATTCTCAGAAGAAATGAGCTAACACCACAGACCAGCTGAGTATTTTATTGCACTGCCTGATGTTTTTCCTGCCATGCTGTGCCATAAAAATCCTATCGGCTTTTGTCTGTACTGCTTGTGTATTGTTTCACCTTTGGACTTCAAAAGAGACACATGCAAAAAGATCTGTACTCCCAAAAAGAGTCTCAATAGAGTCGGTAGGGGTTCAGGCAGGCCAAGCAGTACATCTTTATGCACTACATTGCTGGATCTGCAGATTGGAAATTGCAGAGGAAAGGGATTTATAAAGGTGTGCTTTCTGATGAAATAAAAAATATTTTATATCAGCAGAACCTTCCTGCGTAATAAATCTCTTTTAACAGTATTTTACTTTAATGGTGTCTTTGCAATAAAAAAACTTGTAAGTGTCCTAAATTACTATTCAATATACCGTGGGATGCCACTCTGATACTCATTTGTGGCAAATTCATTTACATATATAGTCTACAGGATCTGATCTAAATACATGGAATAAAGGTATTTTTGTCTATACAAATTAGAAAGACTATCATGCAAAGATTTAGAAAACTGTCCAGAAGGACTGAGTAGTTTAACAAATAGTGAGATAATAAGAAACATCCATTAGAACAATGAGAACCTAAAGAGATCAATATATTAAGATTTTTTGAAAAACAGTAATGTAATCTGCAACTATTGGTGCACACATATGAGGTAGTTTTCTGAGAGAAGGCACCTTAACCCTTATGAAAACAGTTTGAGCAGACTATATACTGATTGTCCTATCACAACGGACAAATGTTGGATGTTTTTTAGGTCTCACATCATTAAAACATCAGGACATTTTCTCATACCATTTTGATCTGCTCCTACCCATTATTCTCTTAATTCACTGTTCAGGCTCTCATTGCTCACCTTGAATATTCACTTTTCTGTACTGACCAGTAAGTATTTCCCATGGATAGCATTTTGATGTGAACTTCCTGTCTTGCAAAGGAGGTTTTTTTTCTTTGGACCTAGAACTGCCTACTCGCATCCATACCTGGGCCTAAGTATACTATCTCAAAGCTACATAGAACATTAGTACTTTAACCTGTGCAATTGTAAGGGCTCTTTCATTTGCAAAATTTCAGTCTGCCTTTCCTCCTCTGTGCCATAACTTATTTATTGAGTCTGGTGTGACTGTTTTCCAGAACTCTGTGCAATTCTTCTGCCAGGTTGTTTTGTACTGTTTATCTTGCACCTTCAAACCCCAGTTCTCTCACTCTTGACTTCTGCAAAGTAAATGTCACTGATGTGAAACTCACCCCTTTGTTTGTTTTTCCTACTTCCTCTTTTGTGGAGTTTTGTGGATATTTTAGTTTTATTTTAGTTAGTATTTTAGTTAAACTTAGTCAATAACGATAATTTAAATATGCAGTAAACAGTACTTAATAATGCATAGGCAAGGGAGTTTAACAGTCAATCAACACATAATGGTCATGACTAATGAAGGATATTGTAATTGACACTAATATTATCATAAGCAGTAACAATTGAATTGAATGGATCATACAGAAAATTTTACAGTAGTAGAGAAAACTCTGGTAAAAGTCAACATTCTCACCACCAGCTTTACCACATGCTACACTGGAAGGGATGCACAAGAAAGAGATTAATTACATCAGTGCTTTTCCTGACTTGTCATTGGGAAGAGTATCCCTTGCACTTTCCCTTTGGCTTGTTGTTTTTTTTGTTTGTTTGTTTGTTTTTTTGGGTTTTTTTCCTCCACTTTCCCCCAGAAGTACTTTCACACTTAGGATTTACATGTGCTATGAACAAGGATCCATATAAAAAAACTTTTTTTTTGTGTGTGTGTCTATCTAAACATCTTTTGTGCAACACATATTCCATTGTTTTCATACACCATTATGGCAAAAAGATAATTAAAGATTCCTGATTTACCTCATAAAAGGGAAATCCCCTGACAGTTACTCTGCACTTATTCAAGGCCTATTCTGCAATGGGTGAGCAAAGAAAAACTAAGAGGAGTAAAATGATGTGATATATTCTTGCTTTCCTTATGCAGATTACAGCAAGATATGGAAGCTGACATTGAATCCTGTTTAAGGTACATTTCCAGAGCACCTCTCATGATTCAGCACTCACAGCTCTTGCAGGCATCTGAGCAAACTCCAGATGATGCTGCTGCCACTGAAACAGTTTGAGAGTCACACTACCATCCTACTCCCATCTGCTCCTGTAAACATTGCAGAGGACGCAGTAGGCAAACTGTGTCCTAACAAGGAAATACCTTAACAATAGGCTTTAAGACTGAAATAAGGGATCTCCACCCTTCAGTTATCTACAGATGCATTTCAGAGTCATGCTGCTAATTCAGCAAATAAGAAATCTGCACACACACCCCAACCCTCCAGGGGTGCTTCAGAAAAGGTAGAAGATGCAAAGATGCAGACTATGAATTGTGGTCCTAATGATTTCATTAGTTCTAATGACTGAAACCCAAAATATTAGCTGGCTGCCTTATAAGACATCAGCCTACACTGTAAAATCTGTGTTACACATCCTGGATTTGCAAATGCATTTGGCATATGTGGCAATGTGTTGGCAGCAGAAGAGGAGGCTGCAGAGATAGCTTCTGTAAGGAGATACCAGCCAGCTCCAATGGGCCCACCACAGAGCACAGCTGTGACCCTCAACACAGCTGACACAGCTGGTGGTACCTCCAGGAAAACCTACCTAACAAAGGGTAAAAAAAAAAAGCTGTGCAACAAATCAGAGAAGCGAGAAAAATATTAATAAAACAGCCTTGCAGAGACCAAGGTGAGGCAAAAAGAAGGGGGAGAAGGTGCTCCAGGTGCTGGAGCAGAGATCCCTCTGCAGTGCACAGAGAAGACCAAGTGAAGCAGGTTGTTCTCAAGCAGTCCATGGAGGAGTCCACACCACAGAAGGTGGATATGACTTGAAGGAAGCCACAGTCCATGGTGAGCTCATGCAGAAACTGTGTGAGGAGGGGAGGAAATAGGAAAGTCAGGAGTGAAGGTAAGTCTGGAAAGACAGTGGGTATGGAGGGAAAATCTTCCTCTTCCACTAAAAAAAAACCCACTAGTTTTGTGTTTCCTCCTCACCATCCTACTATGTGTTGAATTGAAAATAAATAAAATTAATCTTCACCAAGATGAGTCTGCTTCCCTTGTGGTGTTATATGGTCAGTGATCTGTTGACCAACAAGCTTTTCCACCTTATTTTCTCTCTTTTTTCTTTTGAGGAGCTAGGGGAAGAGATTGGTTGACTGCGGTTCTGGCAGACAACCAAAGTCAAATCCACCACAGCAATGCATCAGGGAAATGTATTTATCCCTTAATGAAGAATGAATCCTTGTAAAGACAGTAACAGTAACACTGTTTGAGAACTTTGATGCAAGAAAACTCCTTATCTACCAGTCACGTACTAATCACCTAGCACACTGGATATTTCTTAAATCTTACAGAAGACCATTCTAGTCCCAGATGCAATAAGAGTGGAAAGGTGACTGATGGAGTTGAATTTGCAAATAATGAGGCCAGCTTTCTGCTTAACACTTGGTGTTCTGTGATGTTGTTCAACTAAAATGAGAAATAAGCTGTGCACAGATCCCTCAAAGAATTTCCTTTCCCATTCATGATTTGAATGGGAAAGCTCTCCAATCACTATGATTTTCTTAAAGGGTATATCATAATCTCACACTCACTTTTCATTCTTCCTTTGAACAAAGAGATTGTGTGTAACAGCAGGTCCTGAACTGTTTCACGGGATCATAAAATAGTCTGGGTAAGAAACATAGACTCATACAATTATAGAATGGTTTGGGTTGGAAGGGACCTTAAACATTATCCAGCTTCTACCCTACTGCCATGGGCAGGGACACTTCCCAGTAGACCAGAATGCTCAAAGCCCCATCTCAGCTGGCCTTGAACACTTCCAAGTATGTGGCATTTGCAGCTACTTCGGGCGACCTGTTCCAGTGCCTCACCATCCTCACAGTAAAGAACTTCTTCCTAATATCTACTCTAAACCTAGTCTCTTTCAGTTTAAAGGCATTCCACCCTGTCCCATCACTACATGTCCTTGTCAAAAATCCCTCTTCAGCTTTCTTTAGGTACTGGTAGGCTCCTATAAGGTCTCCTTGGAGCCTTGTCTGGGCTAAACAGCCCCAATCTCACAGCCTTTCCTGACACAGGAGAGGTGCTCTAGTCTTCTCATCATCTTTGTGGGCCTCATAGATACAGTACTGCAAGTGTGTGAGAGCTGAGCAGAGGGGCAGAATCACCTTTTCTGACCTGCTGGCCACCCTACTTTTGATGCAGTCCAGGACACAGTTGGCTTTCTGGACTGTGAATGCACATTGAGTCCATCATTAGCAAATTTGCAATTGACACCAAGTTGGGAGGTAGTGTCAATTTCTGGAAGGCAGGAGGGATCTGCACAGGGACTTGGACAGGCTGGAGAGATGGACTGATTTCAGTGGGATGAAGTTCAACAAGGCCAAGTGCCAGGTCCTGCTCTTTGGCCACAACAATGCCACGGAGCACCACAGGTTGGGGACAGAGTGGCTGGAGAGCAGCCAGGCAGAAAGGAACCTGGGGATTTGGATTAGCAGGAAGCTGAAATTGAGAAAGATATTGAGGTGCTGGAGCAGGTCCAGAGAAGAGCAATAAACCTGGTGAAGGGACTTGAGCACAAGTGCTATGAGGAGAGGATGAGGGAGCCTGGAAAAGAGAAGGCTCAGGGATGACCTCATCACTCTCTACAACTCCCTGAAAGGAGGTTGTAGCCAGGTGGGGGTTGGTCTCTTCTCCCAGGCAACCAGCAGTAGGACAATAGGGCACGTGCTTAAACTCTGCCAGGGGAGGTTTAGGTTAGATATTAGGAAGAAATTTTTTATGGAGTAATCAGGCATTGAAATTCAACACTAGAAAGGTGGTGAATTCACCATAACTGGGGATTATTAAGATGAGACTGGATGTGGCACTTAGTGCCATGAGCTAGTAATCACAGTGGTGTTGGATCAGGGGTTGGACTTGATGATCTTGGAGGTCTCCTTCAACTCAGCTGATTCTATGATTCTGTGATTCTATGATTGCTGGCTCATGTTGAGCTTCTTACCAACCAATATCCCCAAGTCTTATCCTCAGGTATGTCCTTAGATATATCCTTGCTCTCAACGCGTTGAAACCCCATCCTGTATTTCTGCCGGGAATTTCTTAAACTCACATGGGACCTTGCACTTGGCCTTCCGTATATGCTGCCTACCCCATGTGTTAAAAAACCCTCAAATTGTGGGTACAAGGGACTTTACTGAGAATGCATCAGCTAGGATTTCTTAGAGATCCCTCCTGCTAGTGTGGTCACCTATGGTGACTTCCTACTATTTCTTGCTGCCTGAGATCTAAAAGCTAAAGTCTTCCAGTGTGTAATAGGTGTTATTTCCCCTAGCAGAGAGCATGGCTTTGCAGAAGGCTATATGTCACACAACACCAGCTTCTACTACAAAAGAAAATATTGTTATCTGACTAGCTAATTTATGCCTTGAAGTGGCGTATCACAAATGATTTACTGGATCTGTACATCCAGAAGTCTATGTTTTCAGTAATGGTAATCTTCAGATGGTGGTCTGAAACAGATTTTGTATCATGTTGCAAGAGATTGAAATACAGTTATTCTTTCTAATCTAATAAAATTATGCTGACTTCTAAACATATTAGTCATTATTGGTCAACAATATTATGCCTTATAAATCATAATAATTATTCAGTTTATTCAGGTTTTATAAAGTTTTGGAATAAGGAATAATTTGAGAATAAATTAAATAAGTCTATCCAATAACAATTAGACACAATGTGGTCTTTACCATTTAAATGGCTAGAGCACTACTTAGTAGGACCTGTATGGGTAGACAAATATTGTAGAAAGACCTATCTGTGTGTGTGTGTGTTACATGAGAAAGAAAAGAAAACTACAAGTCTTCACTACCCCTACATTAAATAATTGAAAGTATAAAAATAAATAAATAAATAAATAAAGATATGTCACATACAAAAAAAAAATGGCATTTATACACATAATTATGTCTGCATATAAATGTATAGGGCAAGTATGTAAAAAAAGTGACAGTTTCCAGAAAAAGAAACTATCTGAAGAAGAGGTTTTCAACAGAAAGAAAAGAACAATATGAAACACTTTTTCAATATAACAGTTATTGTATGAGAAGACGTTGACAATTTCTTTAAAAGCATTCTATTCTGACAAATTTGAATTAAAAAAGAAAGTCCTGTATGTAAAAATTTAGACATTCATTCTCTAAATCATAGAATGTAGATAGGATGTAAAATTTTATTTTCAAATACAATACCTTCTTTCATATATTTTTTTTCATAAGCCACTTTTTATTTTTCAGATCCATGTAGAGGTTTAGTCATCGCTGTACTTATAAATTACACTAGTCCTGGCAAGCTTTAAAGTTTTAGTGTATCAAATGTCACTCCTTCTTCTATCTTCACCCTTTACATATTATGGCTATTTTGATTTTTTCATGCAGTTTTTTTATCTTTGCTGTTTTACCATATTCTGTCAAAAGTTCATGTGTTTTAAATTTGATTAGACTTCAGATAATTTTTTTCAGTCATTTATTTGCAAACTAAATAATTATTAAAATGAAATTTTTTTTTTTGGGAGGGACGACTGTTTTTTCATGGGATTGGTGTTTTGTTGGTTTTTTTTTTCTTTTAATTTTCCTTTAATTATCTATTCAATTGATTTTACGTGAGGCAATTACCCATTTCATCCATTTTACATTCTTATTTTTACTTTGGTGGGATGTGGCCTGGGTACATATTTTTTCATCCTTTGTGTAGTCTTCCTATCCCAGGTCCTAAAGAATTCAGAATCACTAAGTGTAACCTATCAATGACAAGAATAATCCTCTAAAGTCTGTAGCAGTGTCTGAAAAGCAATTTCTTTTAACCAATTGGATTATCATAATCTAAAGTACCAAAACTAGACATCCAAAAATCAATACCATTCTACCATCTGTTATTTAAATCCCAAAAATAGAGAGCAATAAGAGAGGCTATTCCAAAGACCTGATAGTTGAGAATGAAATTTTTTCAAGAGAAATGTGATCCTGATCTGCTGATCTGAAGACAAAATAAAGTTTCTGGTGGAGTCAATCAATGAAAAGTGTAGTCCTTTGAATACATTCTTTACTATGCAGTTGTTATATGCGGGTACAATTTGAAATTCAGCATGAAAAAACACATTGTCAATGACAGTTCAAATTCTAGACTTCAATTTGACTTTCAGGATTTGTTTCATATACAGAGTACCACAGGGACTGCTTTAATTGTACTGAAGGTTAATACAAAAGAGAATTACTGGTGATATGCTGTACTCATATGTCTCTGTTTGCTGAAAGTAAACATCTGAACCAATAAATTTGAGCTCTGTCTTCTTGTGATCATGTAAGCAGGAAACCTCACTCCTGTCAAAATGGTGAATTCTGTCTGCTATGAATACCTTGAATAAATTTAATGGAAGTCAGTAGCTCATCATATGTCCCTTCAAACCTCTCTCTCTCTCTCTCTCTCTCTGTCTCTCTGTCTCTCTGTCTCTCTCTTCTGTTAACTTCTGTATACAATTAGAATATCATGTTATGGCAGGTTGTGCTTATAGCACAAGGCCAAGCAGAACATTAAAAAAATTAGCAAATCCAGGTTAAGAAAAGTGAAACTTGATTGAGTGCTTCTCTTGTTTACTCAAGCCCTGCTAGACTCCTTGTGCCGTGCCATTTAGAAGAACTTAATTTTTTTTTCTGTTTCTGTAAAGATGTTATCTATTGTAATTCTCCTCAACAAACTGACCAATTTTTGTGCTGTCAGGTTTTGGAATATTGTGCCATATCTTCTTTTTCTTCTGGAAGTTGCACCACATCTATGTTTTGTTCTCCTATCTAATTTTTGTCCTCTTTTTTTATCCTGGCTTCAGAGCCAGTCCCTGAATTTACATTGCAATGAAAATTGAAAGTTCCTATCTATAAGTTAATGTTTCCATGAATTTAAAAAAAAACAAACAACAACACCAAACCTAAACTTTGCAAAAAGCATTTACACACTGTGAAAAATTTAAATTTAATAAGCATTCTCAGGTAAAAGAAAAGGAGTAGAGAAATCAGAGTTTGGTTACAGATGTTAATAGGATTACCTGTGACTCTGGTACAGATTTGATGGCCATCTCAGTTGGTTACCTGGAATTTAACCACTGTTTCAAAATGTTGTTTACCCAAATCAGGACAATTCCTTTAATAATCTTGAGCTGTATTTTCATAAAAAGCAGTTGATCAGAAAAAAAATTACTTGGTTATGTTGAAAAACACTTATAAAGAAAGGCAGAAGCACAAAATAGAGAATGTGGAAGTGTTAACAACTGTTTGCTATAACATTGCAAGCTTTTTGTTCATCCATGTGTATTATTAATTACATATGTGTGTATATATTTAATGAAGGAGGCCTGTTACATAACCTACAATATTCCCTAGAGAAGAGGGTTCTTGAAATGTGATTCTGCTCTGAATTTTAATATGGAAAAAAACAATTTTATTTAGGAGGAAAAGAGTTCAATAATTGTTTTAAACATGTTACATTTTGATTACACTTGTAAGACAACCCAGAACAACAGCTCCAGAAAGCTTTTTCCTGGATTGTAGAAAAAAAGCAAGGAATTTCTAAGCAGTTAGAGGCTTGGGACTACCAGATCACAAAAACAAATACCATAATAGGTCATCAGTTTTATTTACTAGATTTTTAGTAATTAAATTGACATAAAGTATGTTATTCACAGTGTAGATTAAAATTGAGTTTTAGGCTCTGCATGAGGATGCATTTAATTATGACCTTAGAAAACACATGGGTGGCAAGATTTCAAAATAAGGACATACCATACTTATTCATGTATGCAGTAAGGTATTTATGTTGTTACAGTGAAATAGGATGAAATTACTTCCTTTTTTTTTTTTTTTTTGCTACACATGCAAAATTTCAGTATTAAACCACATTATTTAAATTTAAGGGATAAGTGAGTAAGGAGCAAATGTTCTTTTAAACAGCATTGTCTGTCTCTTCATTATCCATGTGACATTAAAAAAATTGGTGTTCAACTGCAGCAGTATTGCTCTCACAGTTGTATTTGCTGTAAAGGCATATTGTTACAAGTTAGTATAAAACTAAGTAATGCAAAATAGAAACAGATATTTAGAAACTTAGTCCTATCTATATGTACTACATCAGTCTCTGAATGCCAGCCAGTGGAGTTAAAAAGCAATGGAAACTGAGCTAGCTGAAACCCTGTCAGTGTGTCTCTCTGTGCTCTTTATTTAGGAGCAGACGTTTGGAGAGAGAGGATCTGCACTTAAAGCATACTCACCAATAAAGGTGCAATTGGCAATACAGACAATTGGAACTGCTTTTCTGTACAAACCTGGGGCAGGCAAAGAGCTCTATTACTGACAGTGATAGAAGAGCAGAGTGGAAATGAAATTGATGTTAGCATTATCTCCACCTGGGACATCACCTTACTTCTCACCACCATTTCCACAGGACATTTGCCTCCAAGAAGAGCAAAAGTTAGCTATGGGGAGGTAACTGTCATATATTTCTGTGCACCTTCTGTACCTCTTCATCTGATGGGAAAGTATCTTGTCTCCTTAAGCTGTGACAGTCATGAACACATATTAGCAGCCACTATATGAAAAATATCTACAAAAACACAGCTGGAGGGGAAAGTAAAATGATGCTCACAAAAGAACTTGAGAAACAGTATCCCTTGTTCCACTTCAAAAGTTAATTAGTGATGATAAACTCAGTATGGTCTTCGTTTGTGTAATATTGAAAATGTATATAGATTAGTTCATTAACAGTAAGGAGTAAAAATTCTAGTGTCCAAAATCAAAGAGAAACTATCCTGTTTGGGGTTCTTGCTTATTCCTTTTGCTTGCATTTGGTATAACTTAGATATGAAGGATCAATTAATGTGAAACAAAAAAATGTATGTAGGTTAAAAAGCTCTTATTTTTTTTCAAGATTACAATATTTTATACCTCTGCTGAGAACAGCGATGTAGAGTTTAAGGTCAAAGTCATTGTGTAACGTAATTCTTTTTTTTTGTGAGTTCACAACCATACTGTCCTTCTTAAATAAAGAAATAAAAGATACCTTGAAGTGGGGTAAGTAGTCAATTTTAACACCTCTGTAACAGAGATCGGCAAAACCAAAAAAAAAAATAAAAAATCTACACATGAGTAAATTTCTTGTCAGAGACTGAAATAGTTAATGGCTTAAACATTCTAAGATCACAAAAAGACTTTTGTCCACTGTAGCAGACTGAAAAGAAACAACTGCTCACCCAGCAAACCCTCCCCTTCACTGAATATGAAGAGTGAAAGTCCTGTGAAAGGACTTTCACATCAGATAAGTTGGTGCCACTGTCCAGCTATCCCAGGTGCAGAAGAGTATGCATACCTGAAGCTACAAACTGGATTTCCAGACAAAGGAAAAATAAGAGGCAGATCCTGTGAGGTGGAATAATCCTTCTTTTCTTGTCAATGTCCTCCCTTACATGATGACTCTGCTGTAAAACCTCAAAGACATTTTACATCTGGCCTGGGCTATTCATCTCAAATGTTGGACCATGACAGACCATGATTGATACTGAGTCTTAGGAGGTGTCAGTGACTCCTGACATGTCCTGGGAGATGTCCCGTGACACTATCCATTGTAAAACTCCCTGCCCTAGGGGAGGTGCAAGGTGTTCCCAACTGAGCTTGAAGTGTACAGTAATTCATGAAGTCTTTGAGGGTTTTTTTTGGGAGGGGCTACCTTTACCTAGCCCAAATTGATCAAGACCATCACTTTGATAGGACTGTGACCACCCCTTCAACCAACAGACATGGAAACTTCAACTACCAAGTTTCATCACTGGATCCAATGAGTTATGACTATGTATATCTTAGGACCCTTATCCTTTCTTTCTTTTTCACTCGCTTATACATTTTCTTAAGTGTTATGCTTTAATATTGTTGTATTACTAGAGATAACACCCAGAAGAGTAATATACCTGTTTATCTCTGAAACAAAATTGTTTCAAAATAAACTCTACATATATATGTTTACAAATACTGATTATTCAATGTTGTTTCACACTAATCCACCCCAAGGGATTTACTAACAAGAACCAGTTGCCCTCTCCTTCTGGGGTGGGTTGTAGCACCCACCCAAAACTGTAGCAAGATCTATGCTACCAGGCATACCCTAATTTATAGAAATATTAAAAGACACCAAAACCAAACCAAAACGAACCAAAAAAAGAAACCAAAAAACCCACCAAAACAAAACAAAAAACCAAACCAAACAAAAATCCCCAACAAATAACAAAACCCTAGAAACCAAATAAACAAAGAAAAACCAGCCCTCCCAAAAAAAACCCCTCACACACACAAAAAAAAAATACCAAAAAACAAAAACAACAACAACAAAACAAACAAAAAAAAAAAAAGGCCCCAAGAAAGTGAGAAGGAATTGCTATTGCAAAGGCAATGGATTAGCTGCAGGCAACTGTCTGAAAATGAGCTTGACAGCCTCTGTTCATGGTCATGTTCCAATCTGGAGTTTGTCAGAAATCTGCAACAAGTAGTTTCTTAAACTTTGGGAACCAGGAATAATTTGCTCTTTATAGAAAAGAAAATATTTTCTCTCAAAAAATTTTCATAGGTATTTGATTCCATATATCATAAAATAAATATTATATCTGTTTTGTAGTATTATAAACACTGTAAAATCTTTTACTTTATGTTTCCCTTAATATCTGTTATCCTATTTACTTACTTGCTATACAAAATAGAGCACACTAGTTTGTGGTTTTTTTTTTTTTTTCCTTTTGTTACTTCCAACATTTCTGATTGATATGAAACCAAAAAATATGAAAATTGTGAGCTAGAAATTTGAAAAAAACCAAACAGTTGAGAAGGGGAGAAAATAATTAAAACTACGGACCTATTTTATTTATGAGTGCCAGGGGTGGTTTTTTTTAAAGAAAACTGATTTTAGACATTTTAAAAGGCTAGAATATTTGTAATTGTAAATTTCTTTAAAGATTGTTAGGCTAAGCTGTCTTTATGTTTTCTTGGAATTGATAAACTTTCATTTTAATTTTCAACTTTTTCTGATAATGAATGGAAAACTTACTTTTCCTATTAAAAATTCATAGAAGTTCTGATATTGCCAAATTCTCCCAAAGGAGAAGAACACAAAGTCACTGAGTCAGAACCATATAATTGTTAAGGTTAAAATTTTCTTTTGTTCCAGAAAAAAAAAAAAACCAAACAAAAAAAAAAAAAACAACCAAACAAAAAAAAAAAAAAAACAACACAGAAAAAGGCACATGACATACCTTCCTTGGAATTTTGAGAAAAATATTAGCAACAAAATAATACTGAAACAGGATTCCTGTGGATACAACACCTTTCAGGCTTGGCTTCTTATTAACTTATTTGTACTTACACAAAATTAGTATTTAGCCATTGTAAGTTTGCTCAGTTAGCCCAAAAATATCAATATTTTATTTGTGGCAGAAAAAGTTCTCTAGGTTGTAGACCCATATAAGTTTCACAGAGAAGCTGGTCCTGTTTTACTGTAATAGAATCAGAGAATCATAGAACCAAAAGATCACTGAGTTCAGCTTTTCACCAATTATCACTCTGCCAACAAGACCATTGCACCAAGAGCCACACCCAGTAGTTTCTTGAACACCTCCATGGATGGTGACTCTACCACTTTCCTAAGCAGTCTGTTCTATGCTCAAAGTCTCAAAGTCATGGATTTTATCTTTGGTATATACGTCTTTCCTTTTTGAGTTTTGTTGTTCTGGTGATAAATACTTCTAGGGCCTTACTCCTCTTTCACTGGAAACTCAGTTATCTGTCTGGTTGTGATTCTTTTTTTTTCAAATCTTAGTAGGAGTGTTGTATGGTACACAGGCTGCACTCAGAAATATAGATGAAAAGACATTTTAAATAGTTTTTGATTGTGGTGGAAGAACACAGGAAGTTGATCAAAGCATATATAAGTGGTCTTCTTCATTGTATCTTGAAATACACAATATCATAACACATAATTTCATTGGTTATTGTAGCAGTGTTTAATTAATCTCTTCCATGGGGGAAAAAATCAACAACAATAACAACACACACACACACACACACACACACACCCCAACCAAACCAAACTAAACACACAAACAACAAAGAAACAACATCACACAACATGGTTTTGTGTTTCTGCATCCATTTATCTGCTTGTATGGAAGTATAAAATACAAACAGAAGATAAAGAAGTAGGAACAACTATGGTCTGGCTAAAGTAATTTTCTGTGCAGTAAAGATATACACAAAATGCTGCAAAATTGCTTCTAACCATTTCTGGTAGATCTGGCTTCCCTAGTTTCTGGGAAATGTTGATCAGGACAAATTGTATGTGAAAATTTCAGAACATTGCAAAATTAAAAATGAAAAGCATCCTCAGAAAATTGAAGCATCTTGGACTAGTAGAAAACAAGGAGATATACAGATAGATATAGATGATATATTAGCATTGGCCAGACTATATTATACAATTAGTTCATTTATATTTATGTTTTATTCTTTTACGTATGTATACCATAGACTGATTATTAGAGAATGTAAAGTGAATCCTGAAAAAAATAATCATCAAAAGAATCTCTGCTGGAAAACAAAAATGAACAAAAATAATTTATATTGCATTAAGTATTTTGTCAATATTAAAGGAATGCCATTTTCATGGGTCAGTATTAATTTTTTTAAGGATTGCATCCATGTTCTGTTACCATCAGAGCTTCCAGGGGAGTAACCCTTTATTTTCTTTAAACTCAGATTTGTTTGTTTGTTGTTTATTTTTTTTCCTGAAGAAAAAGTATAGCTTGTTGGCACTGGTTTTGATATATTCTGTCATATCAGTTTGAAATTATCTGGATCAAAGGACAAAAGAACTTGGACTTCTGTTGTGGATATTGCTTTCACTAAGGTTTAACTACCTCTTCCACTGTTACAGAAGACTATAGCTCTTCTGATGTTTCAAAACTCTTTCAAGAACTCTTACAAAAGCAGAGTTATTTCTGAGTATTGAAAGAAATATGTTATATTGCTTCTACATTTCTAGTCAAATAACAAATTTGGTCTTATCCTGTGGCCTTCAAACACAGAAAAAAGAATTCTTTTCAAAATTCTTGGGTATTTAAAAGACATTTTGTAGCTATTTACACCTTATTGTGTAGTTGTAGGTAAAATCATAGATTAACAGAACTGTAGAACTATAGAATAGTTTGGATGTGAAGGGATCTTAGAAGATCATCTAGTTATCTCCCTGATGCAATAGACATGGACATCATCCACTAGATCAGCTTTTTCAAAGCCCCATTCAACCTGATTGTGAGCATTTTCAATGTTGTATAACAATGAAATTGTGTAATTTTTTCATCCACCAATACACCCAAGTCCTCTGCAGGGTTGCTCTCAATCCCTTCATCCTCAACATGTATCACTACTTAGGTTTGCCCAAACTCATCTGTAGGACCTTGCACTCTTGTACTTTGACTTATTGCATTTGATGAGGTTTAATGGGACCACTCTGATCTCTAATACAGAAATAATTAATTTTTTAAACAAACATTTTTTATTGACACTGTTATGTCTAATCTCTTCTATATATAACCAAAAATGTCTGCTTTCTATTATACTAGGGACTTTCAGAAGTTTTGCCTTGATAAACATTTTGAAATCTTTTTCTTCACAGAAAACTTCCTCTACTCTTATTTGAAGTCAGATATGGGTAACGTCATAATATAAAGGGGATCTTCCAGCTGTTTCAGTAGACCTAGAAATTCTCCTTTAAGAGGTTCAAAATGTATAGAAAAACTTAACACATGCTGTCCCTACAGCATATACTGCTCTGAAAAATCTATGCTCACTGTTAGAAAAAAATCTGTATCTTGGTCTTCATAAAGATGTCATATATGCTGCAGCTTTTTCACAGTCTTTATAAAATAAGCTGACGTTCCTCAGATGGTCTTGAACGTGCAGTGTTTCCAGGATGAAAATCACTGCTATATACAAAATGCTTTTTTAATTTTCCCAGGGAAACAAATGAAATATGGAGGGTTCAGATTCAAAACCAATGCAACCAATAAAAAACAGTACCTGGAAGCAAGTGATAGAAAACAGCAGCAACTCTCTAGAAGTTTGTTTAGGGAGGACAATGACAGACTGCAGGGCATTGTCAACATTCTTGTTTAATGTCCTTCACAATTTTAATCCTTTAGGAACCCATATACATATTCAGAATGGTTTGCACCTGTTGTTGTTGTTGTTGTTGTTGTTGTTGTTGTTGTTGTTGTTGTTGTTGTTGTTGTTATTATTATTATTATTATTATTATATTTGGAGTAGAATATTGATATAACAGTTGAAAGAAACTTTGGAAGAGGACTAAGGAATGCATTCTAAGCAGAAAACTGCATTGAGACTGAATACTGGTATCTCTTCTGCAACACGTGTACAATATCTTTAAACCCTGAAAAAGTAACTTGCTTTTTTATTTTATAAAGAGACAACAATAAATTAAGTATGTTATAAATCAAGATCTCACCAATTTTTTTCACTTTCTTAGGTGTTGAGACATCCAAAACAGAGATCTGTAATACCTTCAGTTTCAGCCTTAATACTGCTGATCATCAGGTGAGTTTTTTCAGGGAAAGAAGGATAGGTTACCAAGCTGTCCTGTAGTTATATATCTTGCATCTTCTCTTTCAGATGATAGTAAATATTCTTAGAAACAAGATACTAGGTCAGCTCCAGCAAAACTAATGCAAACATATTCCAATTTCATATTGACAATAATAGGTCCAGGTTCATATGAAAGTTTTATGGAGTTTTTTGTTTTAAGGAAACAGTGAGTGGTTTATAATGTTTTTTCTTACAGCATATGTTTGAGTCAAAACTAAATTATAACTAATATCTATACATATAACAGGTATCTTTTCAGGCTCTGAGTACTAAACCTATTTTTAAAACCTGTTTTTCAACATTGTGAAAGAGGAACTATGAATTTGTAATAGTACAGAATATTACCAGAAAATACACTGTAATCAGTTAGTATAATATTTTTAAGGACTTCTGAAATCACAGTTACTGCATCTAGCATCCTTTTTTTTCAAGTAAGATGGCACTTGATTGATGAAGTTAATATTCAAGTGTACAGCTATTTAAAAGACAGGGTGGTGACATGTGGAAACAATGGTCAAGGAGGCTCTGTTCTTTTTCAGTTAGTAGTTTTATTGGCTCAAGCTTTTCATGGCTGTTTCCTCCAATCAATCATCTGTGATTTACTACAACAGGAGAAAACACAAAATGAAATACACCTATCTGCTTTATAAAGATGACAAGGGCATTGAAAAATGCCCCAATATCTGAGGACATCCCTTACTATAGAACTATGAGGTTACCTTTGTTACATTTAAAACTTTGATGTCATCAAGATATTCTGTATATTTACACCAACTAAACACAAATCTAGTAGAAATATTTTCAAAAGCCATGACTTTATACATTCCTACGTTATAACCTAGTCATGCTGAAGCTCAGTGGAGACAGAAGTAGGGATGCTCATTTTCAATGCAACATTTTCCTGGTACTCTCTCTCTCTTGTTTGTTATTTTCCCTCTAAATCACCTTACAGTGATAAATCCAGCTGTTTAAGGTGTCTCTTTGGCAGGCTATCCTTTGATTAGGCAATTTATCTTTAACATTCCCCAAAAAGATGTTCTCCATGAACAGTGGTTGACAGTTAGATACTTGTACTGTGAATGCTATATTGTACTGGCTAGTTAACAGAGAGTGAGATCAGCCAACGCTAGTGCTCCTTAATAAATGGCCATACTCTGTACCAATAATATATAGCCATCACTATACAGGGGAAAAGATGCTGCAGGATGGGGAAACTATGGACACATTATATTTCCTATTAAATATGATTTATCAAGAACTTGCTCTGTAAAACATGGTTTGTGTCAGACAACATATCCTGTGGAGATCTAAATAGTGAAGAAATCAGGATGGATGCTGATTATTTTATAAATCCTGTGAGACAAGTGGTCTGCAGTTATATGTGAGTAAAAGCAGCTATAATGGAGTGGCCCATATTTACATTAAAGCTATATGAAGTATTAGTTGCAAAATTTAAAACATTGACAGACTTAACCATATTTTTTCAGATTCATTAGAAATAGTGATGTGTCATGTAAAACTTTATATACTAGTGATGAAGACTTGATATTCCTGGATTTTGGTGAGGAATATTTGGTCTTTAGCTTATATTGTTGGCTTTTATTCTACTGACAAAGAGGGTCAGCACAGAACATCTTGACCAAAAGAAGTAAATAGACAAGTAAAATCTAAACTTACCATAATTATATAGATAATTTTCCTAGGAATATTGGTAAAGTGAATAAGCAATTTTATCAAACTTAATAAAGTGAATTTTATCCACGGTTTCATTGAGTATCCTGTTTCACTGTCTAACTATCCTACACAAAAATTCTTTTCCTTATACCCAATCAAAAGTTACTGCCTTTCAGTTTAAAACCATTCCACTTGTGTCATTACAGGCCCTGGTAAAAAATGAAAGTCCCTCTGCATGACATTCCTTCCCTCATGTCTATCAACCACATGACTCAGCTTGGTGTCATCTGCCAAATTGTTGAGTGCCCTCAATCCCACTCTCTGGGTCATTGATAAAGATGCTGAACAGCAGTAGTCCCAATAACAGCTCCTGAGGGACACTGTATGTCACTGATATTCATTTGGACATTGAGCTATTGACTGCAACTCTTTGCATACGGCCAATCCAGGCAATTCCTTATGCATCAAATAGTCTGTCCATCAAACACTTACGTCAGCAATTTAAAGACAAGTATGTTGTGTGGGACCATGTCAAAAGCCTTGCAGAAATCAAGACCGGTAACATCAGTTGCTCTTTCCTTATCCATCAATGCAGTTGCTCCATCGTAGGAGGCCACCAGCTTGATCAGACACAAGTTGCCCTTTGCAAAGCCATATTGGATGCCTCTAATCACAGCCCTGCCATCCGTATGCCTTCATATGTCTTCCAGGAAGATCTTCTCCATGATCCTACAAGGCAGAGAGGAGAGAGTGACTGGTTAGTAGTTCCCAAGGTCTTTGCTTTTACCCTTTTTTAAGAATGGAGGCAAACATTTCCCTTTTGTTTTTTCAGTCACCAGTCAGTGCCATGAGTTTTCAAATATTGTGGAGAGTGGCTTGGCAACTACACCAGACAGTTCACTCAGAACCCTCAGGTAAATGTTCCATGTGTTTTCATGTGTTCAGGTCCTTCATATGGTCTCAAACCTGATTTTCTCTTACAAAAACAGAACATCATTCCCCAGTCCCTGCCTTGAGGCTCAGACGCTTGAGAGGTGTGCAGGCAGAGGTTACGATTGATTTTATCCCTTTGGCTATTATACATTATTTGCAATATCTTAATTACATCAATCAGGAACTGGCCATGAAACATCCACAAAACATTTATGGCATCAGAGTCATTTTCATTTTTTACCTACACTAGCTTTCAGCAGTATCTGTTGAAGGTTTCCAACTTATGTGGAAATGCAATGCATATATATATAATACTTTGGTTTTGATCCTGCCTTTCCATTTATCTCTAGGAGAAATGACATTTAGTTGGAAGGTTGTAGGTATTTAGTAGTAAATTGTGGGACCGTTTTCAGGCTTTAAGCTGGTTTATCAGCCGACCAAGGAAGAGATGTTGAATATGTAAGCTGACTATGATAAACAGACTTTGTTTTCTTCCCTGAAGTATTATTTTCAAGTGTTAGCAAGGCAGGGGTTTTTTTTTTTTTTTTTGTTTTTGATTTGGTTTGGGTTGGGTTTGGTTTGGTTTGGCTTGGTCTGGTTTTTTTTGTTTGTTTGTTTGTTTGTTTGTTTTCTAGACATGCCTGCTGTTTGTTATTATCATACCATGTTCTTAAGTTAGAGACTCTATACTAAATGGGGTTTCAAAGACGATAATTGCCATTAAGGTGAGCAATATTACCCTCACAATATGAAAATAAAAGTTTGAATTTCCAAAGAAATGCATATCATATATGAATTTCATGTTATTCAAAGAACTGGAGTTGTATTTTTACCAGGAAGTTGCTGAACATAGCTGTATTGGGTTTGCATGACAAGGTTTTTGTGGTGGTGGGGGCTACAGGGGTGGCTTCTCTGAGAAGCTGCCAGAAGCTTGCTACATGTACAACAAAGCCAATCTCAACCACTTCCATGAAGGACCCACTGCTAGCCAGCAACAGTAGTAGTTCTCTGGGAACAGAGAGGAAAAATTATTATGGAGAGGTAATTGAGGTAAGAGAAGAAAGGAGTGAGAATACGTGATGGAAACACCCGGTTCAGTGTGGACGGAGTGGCAGAAGATGCTACAGGTACCAGAGTGGAGATTCACCTGCAGCATATGGTGAAGACCATGGTGAGGCAGCTGTGCCCCTCGAGGGGGGAGCCCAAGGTGGTCTGTGGAGGAACAGGTAGATGTGCCCAAAGGAGGCTATGATGCCATGGGAAGGGCATGCTGGAAGAGGCTCCTGGTGGAAACCATGACCCCATGGAGAGAGAAGTACATACAGGTTTGCTGACAGGACTTGAGATCCCATGGGGATCCATGCTGGAGCAGCCTGTCCCTGAAGGACTGCACACCCTGGAAGGAGCCCACTCTGGAGCAGTTCTTGAAGAACTGTAGCCTCTGGGAAGACTGACATTGCAGAAGTCTGTGGAGGACTGTCTCTTGTGTGAGGGACCCCACACTGGAGCAGGGGAAGGACTCTCCCTGAGGATGAAGGAGTGGCAAAACCATGTGACGAACCAACCGCAATCCCATTCCCCATCTGCCTGGGCTACTGAGGGGAAGGAGGCAGAGAATCAGGAATAATGTTAAGCTCAGGATGAAGGGAGGGGTTGTGGAGAAGGTATTTTAAGATTTGTTTTATGTTTCATTCTATTCTGTATTCTGATTTGATTGTTAATAGATTCAATTAATTTCTGATTGGTTCTGATGTTTTTGTGATGGTAATGGGTGAATGGTTGCTTCCTGTCTTTATCTCAACTCATGAGCCTTTCATGATGTTTTCTCTTCTTTGTCCAGTTGAGGAGAGGAGTTGTAAAGTGACCTGGCATTCAGCTACAGTCAAACTACCATAACTGCTCAGATATCTGATTACTGTACCTACGTTCTGACTTGTGCTTTAATACACACTGCTATATAAACATTACTGTTTATTTGGAAGAATTTCAGTGTGTCTTTTAGAATATTCTGATATCCAATGATTCTGGTAGATTATAATTATGAATATATGGTTAAATATTTTCTCTAATTTTAGCACAGCATAATTCTTAGTACTAATGGAATTGTTTATTGTACAACCATTTTTTAAGAAGGAATGCTGAAGTGCTCATTAACTGGGCAGCTAAATGGTAACATCAAGTAACTGAGCACCTGTATTTGGATCACTTTTGTACCCACCTCCTGCTTTCCTAATGTGTAGGTGGCACTGCTGCATCAAGGAAAACCTGTTAAACAAAGCTGACAGGAGTTAAAAAAAAAACAAACAACAAAAACATAGGGTGATATTCCAGAGAGAATGACCTACTTGGAAGAACTTGTTTCATTTTTGGATCTTTCTCTGTTAATAATGTGTGTCTCAGATAGCCTGTTGGAGAGCTCTAAATGGTACTGTAAATTGGCATAGTTTTAGAGAGAAAAATTACTCCTTTATCTATGGCCTGTCAACAGTCTGTATATTAATGTATTTTTTGTAGTCTTCACCAAAATAAGCTCTATGTTTCCCATGTTCATTCTCTATTATTTCAAAATCATCAGATAAAAAAATCTAAACTGAAACAAGTCATAAAAACTCATATCTTTTAAAATTTAAGCTGATTTACAAAGAGAAAGTCAGAATCCTTATAACAGCAAGTACCATTATCACTACACAGTCTTCTAATTTCTCAGTATTTTTTTCCCCAATGGATACTCAAGCTTTCTACCCTGAAATTCAGACTGCATCATGCCTTTGGTCATTAGATCCCAGAGTAATTTTGTACTTCACTTGCACTTTGGCATTTAGTACAGGTGCCTTCCAACAGAGTCATGCCATCGCTGATCAATTTAAGGAGACTCATGAGAGAAGACAAAAATTTCACAGAATTGGGACCTAGCCTGTAGCACTCACTCCCACAGATGCTGAGAATTCCCACAGGCTTGCTGTTTTTCAAAACTAAATATAAAACATGTTTTTATTTAGCTTTCCTCTGATAAGGTATTTTCACTTAAAGATATGCATACAGCTCTTTCCTCTACCACAGATATTTGCACACCAGCACCTCCCTCCTTCACCCCCCTCAAAAAAAACCCCAAAGAAACAAACAAAAAAACCACCAAAAAAACCCCAAAAACAACACAACCAAAACCCAAACAAAAAACCAACCAAACAAAAAAAAAAAAAAACACAAACAAAAAGCTACAACCAAATCTCCACCCCAATTAATTAAGTTACTTCTCTCACACAGTAAGAACGGGAGAGAAGAAGTAGAAGGATGGCTGCTGTTTCTCTGTTTTGAAATACTCCAGAGGCACTTTGATTCTATGGTGATGAGGCTATATACGTATCTAGGTAGTTAATTCCTTAGTCCTCTAAGGGAGTCACTGAAAAATAAATGTTGATGTATAATTGACTCATAGACATATTGCCTCTGGCAATATGTTATAGAAATGGCATCATGAGATCGAGGGAAACAGATCACAGATTTTAGTAACTGACACTTTGCATTTTGTAGGTTTATTCCTATATGTTTCAAATGTTAATTGGGATTATAAATCTTTCTACATTTGGGTGAGGTTGTGCTTCATCTCCTTGACAGTAACCTAGTGTTATATTTTAAACTTACAGAATTAAAATGACTAATATCAGCATGAGTTGGAATAGTAAAATTACATGTTAATTGTAAATTCACAATTAAAACTGACACTTGCTCTGACATGTGACTGCATGAACATTGTGGTGGCAAAATGCTAGCAGTGCTTTTTTGACGCTGCATATATAATTAGAAAAAAATTGCTACCTCCTGTCAGGGTTTTCTGTCTAACTGTAGGGTATATTTTCCATCTCTTTTGTTAATATTGCATTTCTGAGGGTGTTTTATTGGTCCAACCAATAACAAATAGTATCTTGAAATTAAGAGGAAAGAAATTAGTTAGTGTGCCTCTTGTTGCGTGTATAACACATAAAATAAAATGGGAAATACTGTAATTGTTTTGAAGGCAGAGATTCAGGATGCATTCAGAGGAGTGATTCAGTGACAATGTCTAGATAGTTAACATTTTTAAGTTTGACTCCTTGAGGGGTATGGTACCTATCAAGCTGTCTTCCTGACAAGACAGCACTCTATTCAAATATGAATAGATAATCCATTTAAAAGTGGTTTGTGGCGGGTGGAGAAAAATCACAGAATAATATAAACCAACAGTTAGTGGAAGGCATAACTTTAAATACAGATGGGTTGTAGCGCATGTCAGGGAGACTTGTACAATTTTAGAATCTTAAGAGACCATATGTGGGGGCAGGTAGTGGGAGGAATGCAAAATTTGTGGGTTTAAAAAATAACAACAGAAAACCTGTGGCAAAGTTCTAAGAAATGATTATGTTAATTTGTGATTCATTGCCAAATGTAACTACGGATTCATAGCACCGATTAAATCCAGTGTTCTAATTAAGATATATTTTTGTTTTACTCCATGGAAGTTGCAGGAATTTAGCAACAGTATGTTTCTCTAAACCACCTAATAATTTTAAAATTTCAAGAATGAAGAGCATTAGGAAAAAAGAGAAAGAAGGTTTTGCAGTAAAGTGAAAAAAAAAACCAAAAAACCAAAAACCCAAAACCAAAGAAACCCAACTATACATAAGATCAGAGCTATCTCTGTCATGCATGCAATTTTGACCTTGAATGACTCATCAAGCTTGAATTTCTTTGGTTGATCTAAGTGTTTTTAAAACACTGAGGATCCATTATCCCTGCATCAATTTTGTACCCAAGAAATTTGCAACCATACTTGTAGGAGGACTAGATCTATCCTGTTGCACAAGGTTTAACTCAAATAGTTGTACTGTGGGTAGTACATGGATGGATGCTTCAGAGTCAAAGGAGACATGTTTAAAGAAGAACATCAAAGGGGAGGACCAGGAGCTTAAGATTCATAACATCTGTATGTAGAAATTAATCTACAGTTGTTGACAAAGCATGATCTCCCTCACAAAAATTTTATGTGAAGAAACATGCATTATAAGATTTTCAAATTGCCTGCTGTATACAGATTTGTATGGTTCTAAGTTTCTCATTTGGAATTTAGCACTCAAAAAAAACCCAAACAAAACCCAAAACAACCCCAAACACTGTTAAATATGTTAATGTCTTATTTTCAGTCATGAAGGTCCTCTGATGAACAAAAGCATGTACCCATATTTATAAAAATCTTGGTGCATATAGGACACATGGGTAGTACTAGATATTTAGTCACTTTGTACTTGCAATATTTATTGTCACTTTTTACTTGCAATGTTTATTTATCAACTGGCATAATCTACAAAATTCTCATAAGTCTCATCAACTGTACTGAGAAGTTTAAATTCTGTAAAAAGTTTTATTTGGCTTTACCTGAAGTGCATTGGAACTAACTGGCAAACACTAAGGTATTCTTCAGTATAGCAGTTTTTAAAACAGTAGTAGTGAATTGTTTTGCAGGCATCATAATGCCATGATACAGCTTTGGGACATTCAGAGAGAATCACTAACCTGGAAAATGAGGATCCAGCACCTAGAATGGACCTTAGCTGTTTTAGAATGGGTCATGTCATAATCTGTATGGGAGGGCACATGACCTTCGGTTCTTTCATACCCAACAGAATCAAGGAGTGCATAAAATTCATGGATCACAATAGGTTTTCTAAGTACAAAATAGCAACACATACAAGTAATAAAAAAATTTAAGTACAAAATAGTTCTCCTCTGAGAAAATTGTACTATCTCTGTTGACATTTGAAGACCTTGTGTATTGTCCAAATGCGAAACAGTTCTCAAAATTTCCTTGATTATTTAGAAAGTTTAAATAAATTGTATGAGCAATAAAAATATAGGCATAAAAAGTATTGTATTTCATATGTTACTTGCAAATAATATAATAAATTCAATAACGTGAATAACACAGTAATTTGTGAGTACGTCCAAAATGCAGGAAACAATCAGAAGCATGTTTGCTATAAACTGGTAGTATAAGAACAATTTAAATAGATTAATAGTATTTAAACTTTTTATATCAAACCTGATTTTTTCTTACTACTATATAAGTGATAATGGAAATGAATAGAAGAGATTTCAGTTTGATTTGTTTGCTTTACTGTGCCTTTAGCTTTCTTTTTTTTTATGATTAAAGAAAGGACAAGGTTTCTTTAGAAATTTGGTTGAAGATAAAGTTTCTGAAACACCTGTTCAGTCAGAAGAATAACAAGCCATACAGCTAAAGGGCTGTAGAGTGAGAAAAAAAATGGATAATGACCAGGGTAATAATTAGTATTAATTTTATTTATAAGGTTCCATTATCCTCTCTACCCAAGTCCCTGTTGGAGAATCTGTGGGTATTGACATAATAATTAGACAACTGGAAACAAAGACAAATACGAAGAGCATGAATGCAAACAGTTGCATTCCTGAGATCTAGAGAGGAGCAGCAGTAGTAGTGAAATACTAGGTCTGCATTGCTTATATCCACCAAAAAATTACTCACTTCTCTGAGTTTATGAGGACTCGGAAGGCCCAGGAGGGTAACTTCCCACACTACATAGGGCAACAAGCAACCAAACAAATGCCCAAAATATGGGACAATATTAGAAACAAGCTCAGAGCTCTAAAACTTTGAGGACAGAACTACAAAGTGTTGCAGACTAAAAGGCATGAAGAGTGTTATAAGTGGTGAATAGTTCTGAGGTAGGGAGATCTCAGCAGAAGCAAGTGGAGAGGTAGGCAGGCCCCCATGAGACATGGAAACCTTCATCATGCAGGACAGAAAACTGTGGTTGCTTCTGTAGAGTTCATTTTTATCATTAATTGTGTAGAACTGTTCTTTTTTTGTTGGGTTAAAAATAAAAGGGAATTTAGGGAGTTTGGGGGCAGAATAACTGTGGTACTTCTTTCGGCTGGCAGTATCACTAAAAGCCTGCAGAAAAATATTTTGTATTAAAAAATTATGGAGCTGGCTAATATAGTTATATACTTCAGGATTTCAGACAACATCATCAGCACAACATCTGACAGTTGTTCTGTACCAAGAGAAAAATTCCACAGACATCAAGAGGTCCAAAGAACCAAAAGTGTGGTCACACATCTAAGGAAAACTGCATAGGAAAACAACTTGCTCATTTTTTATGTTCTTGAATTATGTTTAAAGAGTATGATTAACCCCTTTTCTGTCAATGAGACTTTTCTACTAATATTGCTGAGACTTTTCTATTCACATGCTGGTTGCTTTTAGAGAGCCCTGCAACACTCCAGCTGCTCCAGGCTGTGATAAGTAAGCATATAAACAGAAAGTCACGGCCTTAAGAGTATAAGGGTTTATAACAAAACAAATATCCCTTTTTACTTCACGCAATATTACAGAGTAACAATACCTGACAGAAAATGCCATGAATAGCATTGGGTTTGTGCATAACCAACAGAGTGCATGGTCAGAGGCTAGGTGTGATGTACACATGCACAGGCCTGCTGATTTTCAGCAGCACTGGGGAAGCACCCTTGTCATCTGTTTCAATGAAGCTGTGATAGGATAAACTGGAGGGGATTGCCACATTCTAGTGAGATTGCAATTTGGACTGCTGAGCTTTCACTGCTAGAGGGGATGTTTGAGAAGAGATGAGCTTATCTTTACTTTTAAGTGTAAATTGACAGATAGGAATAGAGCATTCTCCCCTCTCTCAAACCAATTTTAGATCAAGATTTTAAAGTCATTCCATGCAGAAGAACTCAATGCTGACACATAGGAACTTTTACTGGTGGGTAGTTTGAATGAAGATTCTTGTTTGAATGAAGCTTCAAAGGCAATCAGATATTCCCCAAGAAAGTTTTTTTTACCTGGTGGGTAGAGACTTTGAACAATGACCCTTGAAGATTAGGCTGTTGAGTTAATTTATAACTCATTACACAAACCACAGATTCTCAAAAGTTCTCAAGTTCTGCTGTGGCTAGAGCACCCTTAGGAGTTTAAAACCAACAGAGATGTGAGGTGTGGTCTTAAGGACCTGCTATTTCTGAGTAAAGAGATAGTGAATGAAATAAGATTTCTTTTAACAATAACAAGCATATAAGAAAATATCCAAATCCTCTGATGAAATTATGATCATATAAGCAATGCTCTGCAGAACTAACAACCACATCTGTTTTTTATCCTCCCATCAAGTGCAAATACAACTCTACTTTACTGCATTGTGAGTGTGAATTAAACATTAGAATTTCTATGGAGAGACTGAAAAAAAATATGACCTATTTTTTGTGCAACATAAAGTAAGTTTTCATCCTATGAAACGTTTCTATGCACTCTTTTTTTACCTGGATATTTAAAAACAATAATTTTGGTTTAGGCTAACAGTATAGGGTTGGATTTTAAGTTTTGGGGGTTTTTTTATGTGCTTGTGGAGGTGTACTCTGTCAAATACACAAAAGTTTAAAAATTAAAAGTTAACAAAATGTATAAAGGTTTTTTTGGTATTTAATTGGTAGCTTATGTTAATCCTAAGAGATTTGATTAAAATAAAAACACAATTAGTTTTGTATCAGAATTCATAGTCATCATTTTTTTTTTTTTTTTTTTTTGGTTACTCCAGAACAAAATATTTATGCAACATATTCATTTTCATATATTAGTGTTTTGAACAATAATGTTTTTCTATGTAAATTACTGGTCTTCCAGTAATTTAAAATCTTTATATTTAGCTTATATATTTCAACAACAGTATTAAAGATAACTCTAAACTTAATTAAGAAGAACCTTTTGAGAAAAATACACTCACTACTTGTTTACATCAATTAAGAAATCATATACTAGAGAGGAGATATCTTTTTTTTTTTTTTTTTTCTCCTTCCAGTAAATAGCTAAGTATAATTCTATAGGCCTGTTTGAATTTCTAAGTCCACTGGTTCTTAGTGCATTTCATTATCAGAATTAAGTATAAAATGTGTGTTTCTTTTGTGGTTTAGGAATGGTATGAGACACTGAAATGGTTTATGGGTTAAACATTATCAAAATCACAGAAAGACTTTTGTCAACTGTAGTAAACTGTGCAAAGAAGCAACTTCTCAATGAACCTTGCCCTTCCCCAAATTCCTTCCCCACCCTGGACTTCTCACACATGGATCTTCCCTTACCACCACATGGTCTTCCCTCCCTACCCTGGGCTTCCCTTGACAGATCCAGACTGAAACTATCACGTTGACAGGACTGGGACTCTCACCACCATAAGAGCACAAGAAAAAGATCAATGGGACACCATCAGAATCCACTGAGTGGTGGTACTTTTTTCACTTAATCTGTCTCTCTGTCACTCTTTTCTCTCTCCCATTCTCTCTTTTCCCTAATTCTTTCTATCTCTCTCTACCTCACATATACTGTTATATAAAATCCATACTATTGACTTCAGCATATGGTCTTGTGTGCACCTTAATTCAGGCAGAGCATCTCTCTAATACTGGTCATAATAAATGGTAGTCGTCAATTTAGTGTTTCCACCAAACCACACTGGCAATCACTTGCCACATCCCTACTTCCCGTTCCTCTCCCTGTTGCAGCAGAATGGAGAAGAGAATTGGAGTCACAAAAGTAAAGATCATGGGTTGAGGTAAGAACAATTTACTGGAAACAGCAATGAGATAAGAAAACAAACAGTAAGCGCCACAATACTAATGCCAGATAGTAGAAAAGGAGAAACATTATTGCTCACCACAGGTACCCCTGACAACAGACAATACTTAACTGCTCTCTCTGCTGTGCTACCCACACTGCTCCCTCTGGCTCAGAACTGATGTAACCCAACCACTCCTGCAGGCTCAGAATCGGGACCATCCCACCACTCTCTCCACTGTGCTTACTTGACCAGAAGGGAGTCCTTCTCCCCAAGGGAGACTCCTTCCTCCCTGTCCCCAGCAATGATGTAAGGTGGTACAGAATAATCTCTGGGTCCTAGGCACTCCCCTCCTTGTTACTGCAGAAATTAACATGCCCTGGCCAGAATCAGAACAGTTTCTCTATGTTTATGCTTTACTCCTTTTCTTCTATTTGACATAAAATTTTTGGTTAATGTGAGGGACAACACAGCCTGGAAGTGTCTGCCCTGAGCAGACTCCAGAAGACCAGGTTTTTCCTAGGCAATTGCCCTCTGTCACTTCCTCCAGGGCTCTGATAGAAATTTTCTACAGTTCCAGTCCCAGGAAACACCCCTGAATTGCTCAACTAGTTAACAGCTTCCAGATTGGCCCATTATTCATTATCCTGTGAGCCAAGCAGACTGAATCCATTAATTTTTCAATGACTAAATTAATATACTTTCTGTATTCTCCTAACTTTACTTTGGAGCTCTGACATTATTTTTGGTTAGTCAAACGTATCTGTTAATACATCTATCTGTTTTCCTCAGATGAACTATTCTTGCTTTACACTAGCCAGTTTTCCTGACCTCCTTTGCTTTTTAGAGCTACCTTCCCTGGTATGTCCTGTGCCAGTTCCTTGAATAAGCTGAAATTTGTTCTAAAAGTAGATTTGATCCTAGAGTCCTCCCCTCATGAATGTGCCACTACTATATCCAAGACAAGCACTGATTATCACACTTCCATCAGTTCTTCTGTATTAGTGAAGCTAGCAGATCCTGCTGTGTGTCACTGTTGGTTGGACTGTCTAGTACCTGCATAATCCTCCAGAAGTCTTCTGGATTGCTTGTGTTTCTAGGAGATAGTTACACTTTTACTCTCCCAACATGTAAACTTGCTATTGGATCAATAAGCACCCAAAAAAGAAGACACGGTCAAGCACTCATTTGATTTTTTTCTTATTTATTATTTGTGAATATATTAAAACAAACAAACAAACAAAACCAGCAAAACAAAACCAAAACCAAAGCAAAAACCAAACCAAACAAAAAACCCCAAAAAACCAAAAACACCAAACAAACAAAAAAACCAAACCAAACAACAAACCCCTATTATAGAAAAGATATGAGTTTTAATCTACCTTGTAAACATCATTTAACGTCCCTTATACACAAAGTCTCAAGCAGCTAATTATGTTTTAAGGACCAGATAGACTACTTTTAAACTGCACACTAAGGTTTCTGGAGTTTAAATCCTTCATAGAATCTTTAGACTCAATTTTGAAATGACGCTCAGTGAATACTTGTTAACACTTCCATGTTTTCATCCTTGTGTCCACCTGTATGCTCTCCACTGTGGGAGCAGAGAATATTGGACTGAAACAAAAGCTGACAGCAAAGACCAATGTTCTTAATAAAGGTTAGAGAGTTTTCAAGAAGCAGTTTCAAGCCTAAATAAGAGGATTGAAGTTATATATGAGTTTTTTCAAACTGATTTGAGAACCAAAAACTTGGAAAATATATTATCAGCCCAAGATGCCATGGTGACTATATTGATATATGAAGCTAAATTTCATGGCTAAATGAACAGAAAGGTGAATATGATGAAGGTAAATAAAATTATTTGCATTCTAGAAGGCTTGGAATCCAATGATATCAAACTTCCTGAAATTGTTAGAGAAACAACTCTTGGCAAATGTTTTGTTTTGAATGTTTCAAATTGTTCAGTCAGTGGCCAACTCATGTAATAACCTAAAGCTGACAAGTCAGGGTCGGAATATTCTTGCTTCCCTCTACAAGAATTCAGAGAACAAGAAGTGAGAAGTGTCAGCAAACAAAGTATGGGACATCCTGAAAGAATAGAACACATGAATCTCAAAGATATGGACTTGATTCCTGAATTAGACTTAGTTCTGTAAAAATACAGGAAGTGTAGAAATTTATAAGTTTTGTGTTATCTACAACCAGCTACCTGCAAAAAATAGCCCTAGTAATTATTTTACTTACCTTCACCATTATTCTGGGGAACAAGAAGTTTCTTTATGAGCTAAGCTGAAAATTAACCTTCTCTGAATGCTAAATCTACCTATTTTCTGTATACTCTTGTTAACTGCAAAGAACTTCTGCTTTGTAATGGTCATCATTTCCTTGCTTTGAGTAGATGTAATAAATTATGGTGTTTACATAACTCTGCAAAGGCATGTGGAGCATATCAGAGGTTGTATTTTTCTTTTCACTTATTTGAGTTAGAATGCACAGATGCCATGGGCCTAGTAGTCCCACTGCCAGCCTGAGAAGGGCAAAGAGTCTTGTCCTGGCCATACCAGATGGGGATAACTTCTCTGGGGCTGTGCCAAGGGTTCTGTTGCTTAACTAAGGCAGTAATAAGAGCCTGACCTGAAGTTTTTAATGACGGGCTAAATAATGGATCATAAAGTATTCCAGCTTATATAAGCTACCAAAGTAGAAAACACCTTGGTCACCACATCTTTAGTGTTATGTTTGGAGTATTTAAGACTCAGTTCCCAGAACTCTAAAACATTAGTTTAAACTACTTTCACACTGTAAACTTTTCATAACTTGATTTGTTTTAATAACTTTAGTTAGCTAGAATTGGAAAGGTTTTATTTGTTATTGATTCTTTTCAGTTAACAAGCAGGTCACTAAGTTCTTTAGAGATTCTGGTTTCTTTTGAGCAGACATTCTATTGCACTTCACTTTCATGATGCAGTTTAAAGAAAAAGGTTCCTCTCTTACTCTTGTACTGCTGAACGTCAGACTATGATATTGAGGGAACTCATCTGCAAATACCCATGGACCTGATTCTGAGTTTGTAAAACCATTGTACGTCCAGTCTAACAGTAATGAAACTAGTGTAGAGGAGATCATAATCAGGGACTTAAAAGACAAAAACAACCTTAGTCTTTATTATACATTAAAGTTTAAGACTTAATACCTTAGAATCCGGTGGTTTTCTTGCAGTCTAGTAATCTCACTGAGTGTGAATTTTGCTGTATACCCCTATGGAGTCTATTACCCTTCTCTATCAAAGGGTTAGCAGTGTTAGAATATACACTGACTTGATTCTTTCTCAAGTAATTTATCAGAACATGGAAGGCATTTTATATTTCTGCAATTCATGGTTCTAACCACATTTCCTAGGTTAAAGGTTGTTTGTATTTGTGCACTGTGTTGTTATAGCATTGTGTTGAGCATTGCACAAACGTTTGTAGGAGACATTCTAAATAGGTAAAACAAGTCCAAGAGAGTGTCTACAGAAAGGTTTTTCTAGTGACAAATGAAAGTAGAACTTCACCAAAAGTTAGATTAGAAATGCTTAAATTTCCCAATAAGCTCTTCATGCTCTTTTCACCTTCACTTTGCTTTTTATACTCAGTATTTTTGTTATAGAGCAATCAAATTTAACCTTGACTCATTCTGAATCCAACCAAGTACATTGGAATTTCTGGATAGCAAGTTATTCTAAGTCCAATAGTGGAAAGACAATACCATAATACATCTTGGTTTATCAAAGTTACTTGAAATATGAATGTAATCTTATAATAACAATAGATTGATTTATTATGTCATGATACACCTGGAAGAAAATAGACTCTGCCTGATTTTCTGTGAATGATTTTGGATGGTATGAACAAGAATTACTATGTTATGCCACTAATCTATAAGAACAGTAAAATCTGTGAGACCCTTACACACTCTATGCAGCAGTTTCTTTGTGGTATATTCAGAGCTTCACACTGAAAAGATGAAGAGTTCCCTGTTTATAATAGATTAAATTTCAACTTTTTATTTTTTAGCATTTAACATTTATAATTCTATAGTTTTAGAATATTTCACTCTGAGTAATCAAGAAAAAATTGCAGTGGGTGGGTGAGCTATTTTCTGAGTTTTACCTCTTGGAAAAGTATTAGTGTTTCTTTGAGAATACACTTACAGAGAGAATTGTTATTAGGAAATTTTTATGTGGAACTTTACCCAGAAAAGTAGGCATTTTCATCTGCTGAAATGCTTAGCGAATTTTAACTTTAAAATGTTTTAAAAATATTTTTTCTTTGGCACATCATTATAGTATTTTTCCTATAAAACTTTGAAGCCACTCTATTGAGTATGCAAACTCCGCATCACATCTTAAAATATTGTCTTCTCTGGCAATATTTTCCCAACAGCAGTGACACTTCAGATTTAATTTTCTTCATCCGTAGTCTCTAATGTTGCTTCACCATCATTATGCTTGCCAACACCAGTACTGACACTATAAAGCTGTGTGGAACAGTATCACTTACCTAATGTCATAGCAAATTGTTGAAAATACTGATCATTCAGGTCCAGGTCATACAATTTCTCTCATCTATCCTCTCTACAATAAAGTTTCACTTTGACCGAAATTTTCCTTCATTGCTGATAGATCTAGTATTGCAAATCATAGTCTTCTAGACTGCTGACTCATGAGAACAGGTTTGTAGGAAGGTGATTTCCATAAACAAGAAATGGCTTTTAGATTTATCTGTGGGTACATCCACTATTTCCCTTCCTCTTTCTTGTTTTTCTTGTTCTTTCTTCCTTTGATCTTTTCCTGTCTTTTGCATCTCACAGTTGTTGGTTGTGTTCAAAAATATGCATTATACTTGTCAATTTTTTGCTAGTAATTTTATTGATTTTAAGGAAATGTGAGATATTTCCTGTTAGCTTCCTACAGATATGTGCAATAATACATAGAGGATTTTGTTCAGTTTTTTGGCATAAGCTTATGGAAATGTCATTAAGTTTCTTTTGATCTTTCAGGTATGTTAGGAAATTGGAGGCACTGTAGCTGATCAAACTCTGCTTGGCACCTCAACACGTTTACTTCTCCACATGTGTACGGGTGTAACCTTTGCAATACTTTACATATTACACACACTTTTCCATGAATAGTTTATACTCTATTAGAATTAAATGAAAAAGTTGTTGAGGATATTTTGAGCTATGAGTCCTGGTATTCAGTGGAAGCTGAGAGCTCTTAAGTACTATGTGAAACTAGTACCTGAAGCATATTTTGAGTTAAGAATAGTGTCCTATTTGCAGATATACACTTATTTGTGCAATGAAAGTAGCAAAAGTATAACTGGGGCTAGAGTATAATAAACACTCGTGCCTTCAATTATGGTTTCAAGAGGTAGTACTAAAAAACACCAGAATGAGGATAAATCTCAATTAAAATAGGCTAATGAAACCTAACTGGACTTTAGGGAAGAAAAACAAAAAACAGAGAGAGAGAGAATAAATTAACCTTTCACCAAAAATTGAATTAGACAGAATAAACATTCCTCTTTATCAGATACTATGAAACAGTTCTGAAAAAAAAAAAAAAAAAAAAAAAAGAAGGCCTGTAAAAGGATAATTATCCTTACCTTAATAAAACTCCTTTAAAATAATTATTTTCACTGAAGATTTTATTCTTTACTTAATTTGTATTAAAAAGTGTTTTAAAAGCCATATACAGAACATTTTAAGTTGCATAGTTTGGTCTATTGATTCCAAGGCTATAAAACTTTTTATTTCATGGAGCAATTATAGAGATACCCATCAAACCCTAAGATTAAAAGGTAAAATAATCAGAGGGGTAAGCCAAGAAAGAAGGTATTGATCGTTCATGAAGGCATGATGATGTAGAAAAAGTCAGCATGTATTACATTAATCCACAAATTAAAAATAACATACTTATCCAACATAACTTCAGCAGTATGTAACCAAAGGCTTTTCTTTCCTTAAACCATTAGTATAATAGAGATTAAGGTCATTAGCAAAAAACCATTAAAAGAATTATGATATTCTTTTTTTATCATGAGGTACATATTATTTGCCTGAAGGAGGTCTGCCATCATTTATCTTTTTTTTTTCCCCATAAGTATTACTTTACTCTCTCATCTTCATAGTTTAGCTGTTCACTTATTTTTATTCAAGCATAGAAAACATATGCTTAAGATATATCTTGTAGGAATTAGTGAAAAAAGAGGCTTCAAGGTGAGAACATTGGTTTTTTTTCCTTTCATTTCAGAAATCTAAAGTTATCTTCAATCTGTACTCCAACCATATAAGAAACTCAAGCAAAATATCAGTAGATGGATTAATGAAACACTTGTCAAGCTCTTCCTAGGTTCTCTGCTTAAGAACAGAGATGGAGACGAATCCTGCTCTCACTAAATTAAATGATAAAATCTTGCTTTATCTTCAATATTGCAGACCAGAATCTAAATCCATAATAGACTAAAATCTGATTAAATTTCAATGCATGTTTTAATGCAGACTGAAATCCCTGGAATATTTCAAGGCTCACATGAACATTGGTATTGACATACTTCTCACACTGGTGGTCTGTTCAAATGGGCTTTCAAATCTAATATCAGCTGATTTGAAAAGTCATAATAATAACACAAACATATATTGATAGAGTTCTTCATATTTATTTCCAGGTTGATCTCTAACACTTAGACATCCACTTTCACACAAAGACATTAAACTGGTTTTCCTTTTTTTTCCTTTCTCCTTAGCAGGTTGCCTAGCCAGAGGAAAGTATGTTCTGTAGAATCGCACTGAAGATCATTAGTGAATGATTATTCTAGTGAAACAACAATGGACAGCAGTTCTACAAATTCAAGCATAGGTGCCTAAACAGAGTTTTAGAGAAAGGGGGCACAATAGCTTAAGGCTGCCAGATCCTAACGCTCTGACCCAGGCTCTACAGTTCAAATGTTCAAGATTTCCACCTGACCATATTAAAAATATATGCAGTTGTTTCATGAAGTGTGAAACTGCTAACACACAAGAGGTTAGGAATAATAAAGGAAAAATATGGCATTATGCCATAAAGAAAAAAATACTTTCTAAATAATGGGGATATATAGACCCATTTAGTCCCTTGAACAAAAGAAAAAAGACAATTAAGAAGTTATTCTGTGACATTTAGTTCGAATATTTGATTTTTCTTAAATGACAATATACTAGATTGGAAATATGGTTGTTGTTCTAAAAATGAATGTATATTTAATATATAAATGTCACTGTCCTGAAATGAAATTTTATTTTTCCTCATTAATATGTTCTGTCATGCTTCCTAAGCTACAGACCTTCCCCAGGAAAAATTTGCATTATGACCCATGAGGTGTTTGGCTCATGGGTGCATATCTAGTCCTTTGAATGCAAGGAAACTTCATTTCAGCAACCTGAAAATAAATGATTATGTCAGCAAGTACATTTTTAGGAACTCTGCAATACAAAGGTAGGAAAACACCTCCTCAAAAATAAATTCCTTTCATTTTGTAAGAAAGCTAATTCACGTATAATGAATGTAATTATTTCTTAATTTCTCTCATCATATGCACATTTGGAGTACGTGTAGTGTACAGACAGACTTTGAACAAAATGAGCAATTATGTTTCACACACAGTGGGAGAAAAATACATGTAAGTTCCCTGTCCCCATTAAAACATGATTATTGTGAAAGTACAACACTAGTGCTGAGTAATTCTCATTTTTATGTTTTATTTCCTCCTCAGAATAAAGTATTTAGTGCTGACCACTGTGAATAAAGAGCAGTTATGAAGAGCTTCTATTGACAAACCTGTGTCAGACAGATTAATTATGTGAGGATTCCAGGGCTTCGGAGCTGCTTGGGGGCATCTGGTCTTTGCAGGAACGGACCTTTTTGCCTTCCAGGTGGTTACAAATTGCTGAGTCATCTTCTCAGTTTCCTGCAGGAGATGTTAAACACTGTCCCAGAATAAAACGATCAAGATCAAGAGCAGTTTCACAAAATATTTTTTGCTATGTATTTTCCTGTGTATTTCCTATTCCTCTTATCTCATAAATTTTATTTTGTGATGGGATGATCAAACTTCTTTCTGTTCATTGTGGTTATAAATACGCTACACACCAAAAAGTCTGCTGCTTTTCTTTGCAGATGTTAGTCCACAAAAAGCAGAGGTCTGAGGACTGAAGCTGGTTGGAAAAAAAAGAAGCTTGTGAGCCCACAGAGACCTAAAGATGGAAGAAAAAGGCGATGATATTTTTCATCTTAAAACTGTCAGGTTTGCAGTTTTTGTAGGTCTGCATTTTCTTTTTCTCAAGCTTCATTATAATTTTTTTAAAATGTACAACCTCAGCCATACTTTTCACGCATGGCTTGCAAAAAAGACATAGATTACGCCTAAAAAGAAGTGCTGCTGATGTACAAAACAGCATATTTACTACTACAACTAAATTCTAAAAAAAGCAGATATGCAAATCACCTTTCCTACTGTATTAGTTGGGTATAGCTGCAGCACTGGCTCTGTGTTAAACTTCTGTTATTTCAGATGGTAGAGATCATAAAATCTGGTAGACACTCTGGCTTGGAGATTTTCTTCTTATATATGTTGACCTTCAAATTGATATTTGGAATATTTTATTTTTATTTCTAGTTAATTGGCATGCGATTTTGCATCCACATGGATTTTCTTCCAGTTGTTCTCATGTGGCCAACTTTACAACACCTTCTAATGTTAAATTCACTCAGCCTTCACAAACTTTAAAAAGCAGTGTAGCGCTCAGGATGCAGAATAGGTGGTTCATTTGAGCTTCATGGCTAATTATCATGAACCTTTTTAAGACATGCTACTACACAAAACTTTTGTACTCACAAAATAAAATGTATATCAATATATTACTCCTGGAAGAAATTCGTAGTTAATTGCAGGAATAAGACACAGCAAGCTGAAAAAATCTAAGTCAAAGTAAAAAATAAGGGGAAAACCTGAAAATTGGAAGGAACATAGGAACAAAGATCTATAAGTTGATCTATTGTTGATCTATTTGATAAGAGGTATTAAGATGTTAGAATCCCTAATTTTCTACTTTATTTAGCAGGGGTTTACTGTATACATAAAATCAGTTTTAAAACCATTAGCAATGCCATATTTAATTGCAGTTTAAACCAATACTCACAAGTGTTCTATCAAGGCATACCACTGTGAGGAAAAACGGGGAGGGAAATACTTTTCTATTCTTTTATTGTCCTTCCCACTCCTCCCCCCAAACTCTGAACCTTCATACTTCAAACTAGGTCAGACTGAGTTGAAGTGAACCTTAAAGAAAAGCCGGCAGTACTCAGTACCAGGTATGCCAGAAGCTCTTCATCGCCTGTTTTCTTTTAAGGGCAGTGCTGTAGTTTGGGCAGGGTGAACTTCGGAGATGAAAGGTGGACGGCGCGACCTCTGCCACCTCTAAGATGAGAAAGATCCCTCTCTGGCCGTTTTTCGGGTTGCAGGTTGACTTCGTCCCCCTGACCTGCTGCCGAGGGCTGACCACGCGCTGCCCCCGCTCGCCCCACGCCCACCCCGCTCCGCGGCCCCGGCGGGGATGCTTCACCCCGCGGCCTTCCCCAGACGCAGCCCTGACTGCGATGAGCCTTTGCAGGGACTTAGGCCAGCGCCCTACCTCTCCTCGGGTTTAACCTGGTGCTAGAGCACGAGGAGGCGGCCACGGCTCAGCAACCGTGGAGTAGCAGACGGCCAGCAAGGCGGAACGGCACAGTTAGGGACTGGGAAACGCGTATCATGGAAAGAAATCACCTTGATCGTCCCAGGGGAGGGGGCGAGGGGGGTTCCGATGGAGAGTCTCTCAAACCCCAGAAATCAATAAGGATGTACTCGGAATAACGAACAAAGTTTTATTTTACTGCAGATGAAATGAAAATTAAAACAAACAAAATCCCCCAAACAAAACAAAAGTCCCCACCTAAACAAATAAACAAACAAAAAAAACCCCCTAAACCCACACCCAATCAAGCTTCACAAAACACAAAGATAGCCCAACAACTAAATTCCGTGGTTTCGTCTTTCATAAACGGTTTAAGGTCTGTGAAAAGCATTTGAGCATTGTTGCGAGGAGGCAAACGATTGCAAATGTTCCTGTTGGAAGACAGTATTGACCTACGTTAGAAATACCTACTTAAATTAAATCTCGATAGGATCTATTTCTGGAAAAATCTTAATTAAATATAGCGCAAACACAAAACTGTATTCTAACCAGAAAGAAAACCCCCACCCCCCCACCCCGTCTGTTCTCAGACAGCATAGTGGAACTGGAAACCTTACAGCAATCACCCCAGCATTTTTCTGTAAAGAAATGGGGAGGAGGGAGGTAGGGAAGGGGCTCCAATGGGTCTCGTTGCTGGGAGATACTTTGAGGGCAAAATAAAAGTGCCCCCTGGGAGCAGCGCTCTGCGGCTGCCGCCACCGCCGTCTCTGAGAGGCTACAGTATCAGGCGGAGAAGAAAATAAAGGAGTTTGGAGTTGATGTACACGCCGGAGCAGCAGTAAAAAGATATAAGATATCGACACGCTCAGCTGCATCTTGTTAAAAGCTTCCTGCGGGTTGGCAGAATGAAATTTTTATTTAAAATACACAAACTATCGTCAGGGGAGGAACGGAAGGGAAAACACTAAAAGGGCCAAACACAATGCTTAACCCACCGGTACAAGCAAAAGAGGGGAAGCGATGAGATTTGTTGGGGCGAACGGAAGAGGGCGGAGGGTACCCTCCTTGCAGCCCAGCCACAGCGGGCACCTGGGGACTCGGTGTCTCTACTCAGCTTTGGAGACTTTCTCTTTGATGGTGATAATGATAGTTGTTCTGGTACGGAAAAGGGACTTATGAATACTAGAAGCAGAACGTGTGCTCACATTTGGGTGCGAATAATAGGAAAACGTGCCTCGCCACCACATCCACAGCAACGCTCTCTTAAGTAGTGGTAATATTATTATTTTATTATCGCCAGCCGGCGGCTTTAAAGGTGCATTATTTTAATGCATTATTAATTGTTTTCTCGGGGAGAGAGGAAGACGGGGATTGGGTTTATTATTACCCACAGCGAAGAGCTCGTTCCTGTCGCACACGCCGGGGAGCGCGGTGGGAGGAGGCTGAGCCGGGGGAGGCGGGTGGCGGAGCGCGCCCCGGGCTCGCTGTGCGGCTGCGGCGCGCACACGCGGGGCTCGGCGCAGCCCCCGCCGCACCCTCCCCGAGCCCCCGGCCCCTTCACACGCCTCCGGCCTCAAAGTTCCGCGGGCAGCTGCCGGCGAGGCACCTTTCGGCCGGCACCTCCCCATCCCCAGCTCCGCGGGGGCGGCGCGGCTCCGCGGCCGCCAAAGTTGCGGCGGGGCCGGGGTGCCGCCGCCGGCCATCAAGTGGCTCGTTAAGGAAATGCAGGTGAGCGGGCTGAGCCGTGGAGTGGGCTCCGCGGGGCCGGCGGGGATGCGGCCCCCGGACCGGCCCTCGCCGTCCCTCCGGGCAGCTCGCCCGCCTGGAGCCGGCAGCGCTTGGCACTGGGGGCTGGTGGCCACCGCGCCCACGGCCAGAGACGCGCCAGCTCCCCCCGCCCCGCTTAGAAACACACACACACAGACACACACACACAGAGACACACGTACACACCCCCCACCCCTCCTCCCCACCCCTCGTTCGCTCCCTCTCTCGTTCGTTCCCTCTCTCCTCCCTCTCGTCGCTCTTTTCCTCCCTCCCTCCCTCTCTCTCTCTGCCGGCCTTACCGGAGAGAGTTGCAGGTACCTTACCTCTCCTTTCCCGTGTGGGGCGGGGGGGGGGGGGGGGGGGGGGGGGGGGGGGGGGGGGGGGGGGGGGGGGGGGGGGGGGGGGG
>JAWMRC010000089.1:43704363-43772079 GCA_035584755.1 Thripadectes ignobilis
GTGTTTGGGGTTTTTTTTTTTTTTTTTTTTTTTTAAATCACCATAACAAAAATCTATCTTTGGAAGAATGACTCTTGTCGGAGTCTGCTCTGAAAGCAGAGATACCCCCCAGGAGCTAGCGGCAGCGTTGCTGAATCCTATCAAAACAGAACTGCCTGATGTGGCATGTGCTTCTCTCTCTTTGCAGTTCCTTCTGGGCCTGTGTGGACTAGGGTCACAACGCGGTGCCTGACTGGCAGGAGGGGAAAGCGGAGACTCCTTCAGGTTTCCAAAGAGGTCCTGGTGGACAGCATTAGTAAGTAAATACTCTCTGCTTGATTTCTGTCCCTGTGTTCTCGGGCTCTTCCAAACCTTTTCTCAGCGTTCAACACATGTATGCACACACATACGTATTTATATATGTATGTGTGTATGTATATATATGCCTTTGTTTTCAGGTTACTGTTCTGGTCAGAGAAAAAAACTTGACTATGGTAGCTTGAACTGTTTTCAGTGGGAAAGTTCATTAAGTGGTTTGGTGGTCTCTTATGAGAAAATTGCTAGTGAATACTTGTCTAAAGAAAGTGAGCGTGGCAACTACTGTGTAATGTCTACCTTAGTTCCAGTATAGGTATGTAGTAGATTACAGGAAATATCTAAACAAAGGGATGTTCCCTCAGGAAGGGTCTACAGCATGCCCTGACCTGCAAAGGAATACCAGGTGACAGAGCATTCAGTTTAATATAAAATATGTCTGAGTTATAGATACTAATAGCATTTTTAGTCCATGTTTCTGAAGTTCCTAAATTTTTCATCAAGTTTTATATACCTGAAACTACTCATATTTTTTTTCTTCTAGTGAGAATGATAGTTTCAGACAACAGCTTTGCTTTCTAAGTGCTTTTATGGGACATATTCAAAAGTACTGATAGCACTACTTTCAATAGGTGAGAAAGATCCAGGGGAAACAAAAAGATAAACTCATTTAAAAGGGTTTCATAAGCAGTGGGACTGAGATTTGCTGGCTGAGCTGTAGAGTTGACAGAAGGTAAAAAGATAAAGGTACGGCATGAAGAGTCTGCTGTTAGCTGTTCAGTGCTAAATATATCTGCATCTGGGAAGGAGAACTTTTGCAGGCATTATTTCTCTTGGGACAGTGGACTCATTATTGACATTTGCTGCATCTCTGGTAGAGGAAACAGCTAGTGCTAGTAGTTGAGGGTTAACTGTTTCCTAGGTAGAGAAGAGAAATAAGAATGACAGGTATGTCAGTGAAATACTGGCTCTTGTTTGCTAATACTTAAATGAAACCTTAGTGTTATGTCAGTAGAAATACAGTTGAGTCAGGTGTTTTGAATGTCCTGAAAGGAATCAATAGCATTTCAGCATTTTTTCTCTATTCTGGCCAAATGGACTTGGATTTAAATTCTTCATGTGTTGTAGCTATTGTAGGGAGAATAGGGATTTGAATTTGAATGAAATAAACTTAGGTTTTTACAAATTCTTGTCAAATTTGGGTTATTTTACAGTAAAAATTTAGAATAACAAGTGGATACTGTAAAGAAACTGTACAATTCAATTCTCTTATGTTTAATGTCTTTGCTGTTCACCCAGTCAGAATAAACTTGTGTCATTAGAAGCCATTAAACATGAATTTACAGATTAATTTTAATAAACTTCTCAATGTGAAATTCATGTTGTATTTTCAGGTGTAATTCAAAATTACAACTAATAAATATCACAAAGAGTGAAAGCTTATCGGGGTCAAATGAAATGCATTTCTTCATAAAGTAAAAAATTCAGTTTATGTCACAACAGTAAAGATAGCTGGACAAAATTTGTTTAGAAAATTAATATGATACAATCAGGAAAGACTAAATCTGCAGTAGCAGATGGATGACATTCAGAGTTGCTCTCAGGTATTCATAATCTTAGAGCAAGGAAGCATTACAAAGCATAGAGTACAAGTTCTGAGGTAGTGAATCTGGGTGACTTTTGTATTGCATTACAGCAGTCTTTGGGTAATTGACAGTAAGATTTATGACAGAAAAAATACCTGATGAACTTGTGAACTTGAAATTAAAGGATAACATATTTACTGGCTTAGTAAGGAATCTAACTTATCACTGTAGTACTACAAATTTGTACTACAAATTTACATTTCAGTTAAAACCAAAGATTTTTTGTTTGTTTGGTGGGTTTTTTTTTTTTTTTTTGTTTTTTTTGTTATGACTAGGCAACATTTGACATGGCTCATTGCTGTGTTGTATTTCCTGAGGGCAGAGCATTAAAATAATATATCCAGCTAATTTGCATGAACTGTTTTGAGATTGCATGCAGGGAAGTTTATTAGGTCAAGCTTTCAGTTCTGCTAGGTGGTCCCAAACATGCAGCCTTGCAATGTTGAATGCCCAGCAAAGTGTCGATTTAAAAAAAAAAAAAAAAAAAAAAAAAAAAAAAAAAAAAAAAGATTAAAATATGTTTGATTAGTCAGGAACTGCATTGCTACATTGTGCAATTTAGCTTGAATCACAACATACTCAATTACTTTATTAGTTTGGAGCATACTCTACATTATTTGTTTTTGGGATTTTCTTTAAATCTGGGATATGTCCTAGCAATATTTTAGCATCTGTATGAAAAATGGCTCAAGACATGCATCACTTTTGCTGTAATTACTGCTGTGGGAAATAACCTATATCAAATCAGGGCAATAAAGTTTGATATATATTGTATTTGATTATGTATGTATGTACAATCTCAAATTGTTGTTATAGGAGAATGTCAAATCGGGTCAATCTAATCCACAAGAAACAACAAAGGACTTGAAAAAGACCTATTGCTGGGAAGTTATAAACTTGATGTAATAAAGTTGCATGTGTCAGCAGTAATGTTCTTTATTATGCAATTGTTATTCAGATAAGATAATGGCCAATGAAATATATAAGCAGTCTACAGGGAATGAACAATTAATTCCTCTACCATATGCTTATTTAAGATTTCTTACTAATAAAATCCTACATACTTGCATTGGTTTTCAGGAGATAATGTCAAATAACACTGTCATTATTAATCAGCATACCAAGATCCTACCAAACTTTGTAGTGATAAACTGTGATGTAAAATTATGGCAGTGCATTCATTCTTTGTTAAATATGGCTTTGCTGAAGAAATTGGCAGTTCAGAAACAAATATGGTGCTTGATGGTGCAAACTATTTTGAAATGGGAAGTGTAATAAATATCAAATAATACACTGATGCTTTAATCAGGCTTGCTGTGTCCTCTTTTAACAACTTACTCAGCATTAATACCTTTTATATGTATAGGTGCTAAATCTACAGGTTTAAAGTATTGTAACTAGTTGGAGAAACTAAGATATAATTAGCTAAATTGCGAAACAGGCGAATTCAGCATTTTGGCAAAGGTCACTAATACTTCTCGTGAGTCAAAGCTTGTTTAGTGTGAAAACAGATTGGTACCTGAATCCCACATAATTAGACTCTCCCTTTAAAGGCATTGTAACCAACAGATATTAATTTTATGATGACATTTATGTGGATGATCTGTAATTTAGAGTTGAATTTTGTTAACTGGACTCAAGGAAGATAGTTTTTTTTCTTCACTACAAGGATTATAGGGAAATTGGCTGGGAAGGAGGAAACATTCATAGCATTTTCTTAAAAAGGAAAAAAACAAAACAAAAAAAAAAAAGCAAAGCAAAAAGGCCATAGGAAGATCTCAGATTCAAAAGCGTGTGGGCTGGAGAATGCCTTTATATATGATGTTTTGGGGTGGGATTTTTTTGCCATACACATCTTATTAGGTCATTAGTACTAGAAGTTTCTTAAACAGCTTTTATGTAATCACTTTTTCTTTTAGACTTTCCACCTTACAGTTTCACAGCTGTAATCCTAACAAACTGACAAAGTTAACAAGGGATTTTATGTCACAGTGATAACATAATGATGGAAATAGGGTCACAAAGTATTGACAGGGAGTGCATTTGGCCTAGAAGTTTTTGGACATATCTGATTGTGCTGAAAAATGTTTAGTAGCAAACAGATGGATTTAAAATTCCAATAAGCAGTAGACATGAATTAATTAATTCTCAAACAAGAATTAAATGTTTTAATAATAAAGAGTAATGGAAACAGACACAAGATTAGGCTAAAGAAATGTATAATGGAAAATTTTTTAGCATTCTTAATGCTGTTAGATGCTGTTTCATGTTCAGTTTATCTGTTCTAGTAACTTCTTTAGAAAGATTCAGAATAAGAAAACAATAACAGAAAAGCTAGCAATAAACAGAAAATTGCAGAGAATTTACTACTATTTTTATGGTCAATATTAGGTTGAATTGCTTATCTATTTTCATTTGTTGTCAATAGTTTCAGAAATGGTCCCATTTATCTCATATTTCTATTCTATTAAATACGCTTTATTAAGTGAAGAATTGCTATGAAACACATTCTTTACATCCTTTATTTCTCTATTGGCAACTTTGTAACCACTTCTAAAAAGTGTATTTTTTTGTCAATGCTGAAGATGAAGATGTAATTGAAAAAGATTTTACCTGAATACAGACTGCTGAATCTGGCTTGTAAAATCAATTTTATAAAATTTTTGCCAGCGATACTGTGAAATTTTTCAAAATACTAATAAGTTTTAAATTTATGCTGAGTACAGGCATGCTTTAAATGCCTTTAAAGTTCTTTGAAATACTACTGTACTTTCCAGGTTATGTACTTGCATTGTGTTGAAATGTAAAATTATGACTTTGGAGATGTATTTGGAGAAAGAGACTTCTTGATGTGTATGTTTGCAATATGAAGAAGGCTCCAAATATTTTGATGATTTCCCTGAGAATGCTCTGGGAGATTTGTTTTAGCTGTAAGCAGCATGAGCTCATATACTTACCAAAAAACATATAAATACATATTACAGGCTCAGCCCTCTGCTTTCTCTAAATATTGGGTTTAGAAAAATGTTTTCTGCACCAGTCAGTCCCATCTTTAATGCGACCTTACAGCTTTTCTAAAAAGCTTTTAGGGTGCTTAAGCTGAATTCTTCAGTATGTTTCAGGATGGCTTCTCAAAAGGTAAGGTGGATATTTTGGTGCATATGGTGCATTCTGCTTTTCTCCTGAATTTAAAAAAATAAAACCTGTACACAGTGGCATTCAAGAAATCATTCTTTCTCCAAGCTGCTGCTTTTTCTTTGGTTTTAGATTACCTAGCTCCTTTGCAAAGTATATGTAACACTATTCAGCAGTGAAATGTTAACAGTGGAAAGGTGGCCGGAGAAGAAACTGCTTTTTAACAGGAGTGATTGTCTGTAAACACGAAGGGCGCATGGTTTAATGAGAAGTGGTATTATTTATCTATTCTAGTTAATATGAAACTCTGTGTGTAGGGCAAACTCATATTTCCACAGGGCTCGCGAGACCTCCCAGCTGGTGATCTTCTCATAGGTGACAGAAAAATTGCATTATGATGATGACTGTTTTAAGGTGACCAACATGAATAAAGGTCCTCTGGTGGCAGCAGATTGGAAGCGTACACCAAACAATCTTCTGGAAACAGTAATTCCTAAGGTTACTGCAGGAAAAGTAACTGCATACAGAACAATTGCATCCACTCTAGTCTGAAAGTCAAGTGATTTTTAGACTCTCATGAAGCAGCTTAACAGTCAATGTGGGAGTATGTCAGGCAAAGTAAGTTTGCTCTAGCTTTGACACATTCTCTCTCTCTTTTTGTCTCACCCCTACACTCTTAAAATGTATCCTTGTGGTGCAAGGCATACTCTCACCAGACCTTGTACTACATAAGACAGTGACTAAAGTAGTTCAGATCTATATTCTCATTCTCACTCTTTCAGTCAAACATGTTTTTCTTTAGTAAAAAAAAAAAATAATTCTCTACTCTGTAACTATATCCAGAGCATATTATTTTAAAGTATATGGATTTTTAACATTTTTTTTACAAGCGCAAGTTAATTGAGAATACTTACAGTACAATTTTTTAATCTACACTGAAGCATTAATTTTAACCTGAAAAGTTGGTTCTGATGAAGCACTACAGACTTTCAATACCTATCCTTAAGTATAAGGGAGAGCAGTGATGTCTTACTTGGGTAGGTACAGTATTTCTCTCAGTAACAAAAAGATAAACAAAAATGATGTTTTAATGGCCCTCCATTTGGGTAAAAAAACATAAGGGTATCTATCCCATCAGTTTAACCATGAAAAAATCCTACAGGGTGGTGCATTGCGCCAGTGTTATTTTCTTTTACATTGAAAAGAATGTGTCATGATGCTTTGTTACACAAAGCTGAAAGCAACATCAGTTCTCAACAGAAAGAATTCAAGGAGAACCCTTATAAGCTGTCCAAGCAAGTCCTGCATGAATTGCTTTTCTTTTCTTCTGCAACTAAGATTTGCCAGATGGCATTCTCAGGCTTCTTCAGAGAGACAGAAAGCCATAAGGAATTTTGTCTTTTTCAGAAATCATAATAGTATCATGGAATTAAAGTTGAACTTTTCTTCATCTATGTTTTCCTGAAGGGATTGTGTGAGGTGGTTTTTTTTTGGTTTTTTTTTGACTGTTAACTGTTCATTTTGACTGTGACATAAAAATGTTACCATACTCAGGCATTAAGGCATTAGTAGGAAGAACCAACTCCCAAACTGTCAGCATAGCTAGGATATTAGAGTTCACAACATAAGAAGTCAGGCCTGAAACCTCTTTTGTTGAAACCTTGACACCTGAGAAATTCCTGTAGTGATAGAAATCAACATTAAGCCATTATTAGTGAAATATCCTACATATGTTAGTAGAGATGCTTGGAAATATATAAAAAATTCTGTATGAGAGGAAATTTAGTTAACCTTCTCATATGTAATTTTCTGAAAAATCCTAGGTATAGAGAAATCACAAAAGTGAGTTTCAAATAATTCATTGCATATAACCTATAATATGATTTGTGTGGCTACCATTCATAGAAACAGTCATAATGAAAAGTTGTATTAATCATTGGTATTCCTTCACAAACAGAAGTCAGCCCAGCAAAGCTCATTAATTTCAAATTTGACATTAGTAAATTTGGTCTGGCAGCATTACCATACCAACTGAAGTACTTAACAAAAAATAAGATAAAAAAGTAGAACTGTTGAGCATTAATATAGTAATAATCTGTGTTTCCTTTGAATAATTTAACCATTTCTTCATTTTTAAGCACAATTACTCTGTGAAATTGTCCCTTCTCCATATGAAAAAAAAAAGATACGCTGATGGCTTTTTCACACAATTTATTAAAATCTTCTCCCTCCCCACTCCAAGAATGCTGGGCAGGTAGGCTTGAAAAGCCTTACAAATGCATTTGCCAGTTTTTGCAGAGTGTAGGCTTTGGACTGGGTTGATTTGACTTCTCTTTTTCCACGTAAACTATCTCCATTAAAGCAGCAGTGAGTTATTGGAGTTGGAGACTCTTGTCAAATGCATAAGCTAGAAAGCATACAATGGACAGCAAAGCCTCAAAAGCAGCCAAAAGGTATGTAGCTCACCAAACCTGGATAAGCAGATACGGCTAGCCATGATCCCTGTATCAGTGATAGTCTTCTGCATAATTAACTTACTCAGTGATAATTGGATCAGCAGTACACAATAGGTGTTATTTGGAGGAACGAAGAAATAATTCCAAAGCAGGGTCAAATTAATTTAGTCTGCATTTGTAGAACAAAATGCAATGGACTTCTGTGCAGTTTGTTTTAAATTTTTCCTTCTAATGGAAGTATGAGTTAAGAGGCAAACTAATGAAAAAATAAGGTTAGCTACCAGAGGTCATTGGGTAGAATAAATTGGTCAGGAAGTGTATTTTGTGGATTTGTGTAGCTTTTGTGGTGTGTTGTTTTGTTTTGTTTTGTTTTGTTTTGTTTTGTTTGGGGTTTTCTCTTAGTTTGTTTATTTCTGAATAATTTCCTGAGAAGTTTCCACATAGATTGTGGTGCTCTCTTGACTTAATCAGAACGTACAATTTCTCCTATTTAAAAATCTCTTTCCTTTCAGAACTCCATATAGGTGGGGTTTTTTTTGTGGTTTTTTTTTGGTTTTTTTTGGTTTTTTTTTTTTTTATTCTAGGATTTGTATTTGTCACAACTGTAATAACTGTGTTGCAGCACCTGTTTTTTCTCATCAGCTGTAGGTTTCCAGAGGTGTGGAAATGAAGTCCCTGGATCTCATTATCATATTCTATATAAGATCATAAATTGGAAAGTATCCAAATATACTTTTTCCTCAGAATCATCTTTTTTCTTCTCAGCATAGAGGCCAGTCTTTCTCACTCTTCCCATCTTCCCCTTTTTCCTATCCTTCCTTTCCAGAAGGCTAGAACAGAGTTAAAATACCTAATTATTATTAAATTACCTCATAATTTGGATTTCTGTTCGGTCGCACTGATACTAAGGATAGTGACTCTTTCCCTTGGGGAAAGAATTTGTTTTTAAGTAGGGTGATGTTCGTAACCTACTTACTTTTCTTTTTTTGTCTTTTTCTTAGAACTGATAAAAATGAGAAAGGGAGCACTCTAGCTTATGAAAATATCAGATGTTTCCTAATCTGGGTGAGAGATGAAGAAGTAACTGATATAGTTCGGCTAGAGTTATGAATTAGTAAAGAGTACATTTATGAATTTTGGGGTGAGTTAGATGTGTTAGTGTCTTTGGGCAACACTGAAGTGCAGTTATAAGATTACATCTTTTTTACCAACTCCGCTGCTCTGACAGGTCTTGGTTGGCTTGGGAACTGAAAGAGTAGGGGAAAGATAGCCCATAAATATTTGTACTCTGTTAATTTTATTAATCATCAGTGCTGAACAAATTAAAGAAGGTATGAATTGTGATTTAGCTAAGCATTTCTTGGTTACTTATATATGGGTCTGTGAAAAAAATAAAAGATTGCAATTTATGTTTCATTGTATATTTAAGAATAGGAATTGTTAGAAAATACAGGAGGAGCAAGGAAACAAAAATGCGAGTAGAAAATAGATAAGTAATAGGAATGGAAGAATTCCTTAGCAGTAGTCCTGCTATTCATGTCTCCAGTGCAATGTCAAGTCAGATAATTCTTTCTTTAACCACTGGGATGAGATTTAGTTGTCAAGGCATAGGTGGCTTATGCCTTTTAGATGCCCTGTGGTATCTACTCAGTCCTAGACTATATTCTTTTGTACCATATTCAGTCCTATACAGGTATTTCAGAAAACAAGGAACGTATAAAATTGCATGTTCATCTGCATTCAGGATTATGAATTTTGCATGTCTATATTCAGATGTTGTATCTAGAACTTTGCCTTTCCTCCTTGCCTTTCCCAAAGGCAAGGATTTTTTCATGTAATGCTAATTATAACTGATGCTAACAGAGAGAGCTCCCTTAATCAACACTTATGCTTAGCTATCAGCATAATTAGATTAATTATATTTTGGAGACATCCTAGAAATCCTATCATGCATGTATGAATCTCTGTGTGTTGGAAGTGACATCATCCTTGTATTCATATTCTGAAAGAAGCTTGTATGTTGTTCTTTGTTTCCTTGTTTTGTTGTAAGTTTTTACCATTTTTGTCAATAACATACAGATTGATGGAGTCCAAAGGTTTCTGGTACTAATTATAGTTCATCCACAGAATCAGCTTGTGTGCCTTCCCACTCTGGTGCTATGCTGGTGTCTCTGAGACAAATGTGATGAACTGTGTAATGTCACACAGCCTTTTTTTTTTAATTTAATTTTTTTTTATTTTATTTTTATTTAATTGCTGCTTTGGTAAGTCACCTTTTTCTGTTTCTTGGAAAGGAAAGATGGACCTAGAGATCTGTGTAATATAATTATATTACAGTGATGTGTGTTTTATGTTTTTGTATTATTGACATTTTGACCATTATGCAAACAGTAAAGATTACTGGCAGTAATATTTTCTTCTGAGAAATATTGATCTTGGGATGTAAGCAAAGCTAATAGGATAAATCTTATGGTGATAATACTGTTTGCATATAACTTCTAGCATCATTTGGTTTGGACAAAATGTTTGAGGTACATCAGTCTGTATTTACTGAAGTCACTTAGATATTACATTCATTAAATGATTGTTGAAAAAGAAATTCTAAGTGTTCTGCTTGGTAACAGGTATTGCAACTAGCATGCTTGAGACTGCTCTTAGAGGTGGAGGTCTCTGCCTGTTACTTACCTATCAAGGCTTTAGAAAGGCAAAAGTATAGATCTTGTTTGTGAGCCAGAAACATTTTCCATAAACAGTAGGTGAAGCAATTTTCAAAATTTATCCTGATAATGACAGAGAATATAGCAGCTCCATGAGCAGAAAAAAGGATCCAAGAACTTTGTATTTTTTCATCTAATTTTATTAATGTATGTGGCCCTAATTCATGTAGGGTGGTATCCCAGTTTATGCAGACTGTAACATCTGTTTAAGGTGTTTCACTGTCTGTCTACATTTTACTAACTTGGGGAAACAAAACAAAAATAAATTATTCCAAGTTCAGATTTTCATAACTTAACCTCACTCTTTGTTTCTAAAAGTAGTACAGTATCTTTTGTTGTCATTTATATATCAATAACATAAAAGTTTAAAGTCAGATGGTCCTTGGGGGATAATAAAGAGGATGCATAATAATTATGTTAATAATAGTTATGGTTATGCCTTATGATTGAAAGCAAGACCACATTGTAAATTTCTGAGGAAGTAGATTGTATTTTCTTGCTCAGTACCCAAGAAGAAAATATAGGAACAGTGTAAACAATGTAATGTTTTTATTTTTTGTTTTGTTACTCACCAAGTTTCTTTGAGCAGGTAATATTGTGTTACTGGTTGCAGCTGGAGTTGTTTCTTATTTTCCAATTTCTGGCTGGGTTTTTTTGGATTTTCTAGGGAGGAAAGAAAGAGGGGCAGAGGGTGTGTCAGTAAATGTGAGAACATCTAGTGATCAATTTTGCTGCTGTATTAATTTTGAATTGTGGAATGACCCTTTAAGCAATATCATCTTTATCTCCTTATTCAATACTTTCTGTTAGGTAAAAAATGAATCCTTGCTCTGTAAATATTGAAATATGGTGCTTATTTGACTAAAGCTGTCTGTAAGTAGTCAGGTAAAAGGAAGAACATCTCAGTAAGAATTTGTGAAGGCTGTCTTGTTCAGCTTGTGTATCTAGCCTTCAATCAAAGTTGGTAATGAGGTGGGAGTCCAGATGTTTCTTCTTGTGAACATTAAGAATGAACAACTTAAATAATTAAAAGTGTGTGTGTTATTTTATGTCATAGTCCATATTGGAAATGAGGGTAACTTTTCTTTTCAGCATCCTTTAGCAGAAATGCCTGGTGGTATTTTTTTCTTGTAAAACATAATCCAGTTGCAATACCTAAAAAGAAATAAGACAACAAATAAGCATAATTTAATTTTTATCCAGTGTAGCTACATTGGAATGAGAACTGGTAAAATCTCAAAACAAGATCTTTAAACAGTTGTATAGGTGTCGATTCTGTCCTACAGGAACAAAAAAACAACAACCCTAAACAAACGCAAACCCACAAAACCCACAAATACCTAGTTGTGGCAGATGTGTATATTAAACTCTAGATTGATTATAAAAATACGAATTAATATTGTTGGTATATCCATGTAGCTATTGGCAAATCTTATTCCCAAAACTGCAGTGAAAAAGGACATTATTGTAATACACATTGTGTGTAAATTCATGATGAAAGAGATATTTTCCCAAAATATCAAATTTGAATGTTAATTCAACTTTAGAGTAACACTTGTAAAGTGAGATATAATTGTCTGTGCTATTTACTTTCATAATGGTATTTGAAAGCAAACATCATTAGTGTTAGAATTAGTGAAAATACAAAGGAAGTCTCCATAATTCCAGTGATTTGTATTTCAAACTGAAACTATTCAAGTGTTTCCAGTAAATGGATATTAAGTAAAAATTACTCATTTAATATATTTTTTAAATATATTTCCATGTTGATCAGCAGTTATTTTTTGTTTGGAAAAGAAAATTACATGATTTTTACATATGTTTCTGAGGAAAGACTGATACTTTGTATGCTCTTCTTCCACCTGCCACTATGTAATGATTGGAAAGATTTCAGAAAGGGGTAATTAAAGCATGTGTGCACGAGAAATGTATAGATCGTTATTAAATATAACAGTGTGCTATTTTGTTCTATATTAGTCAAACAGTTGCAGTGGCAAAGACAGATGAAATATAAAACAAGAAGAGCCAGCAGCACCCAGGTCCTAAGCTACAAATGCACATGCAAATGAGTCTTACAGGATAGTAGCATCCATGTTAATCACAGGACAGCTGGGACCAGCTGGCATTGTTAATGTATTGCTAGCAAGAGTACTTTTTCATGTTTCTTTTATACAAGTTCATAATGAGCTAGAAAATTTAAATAGTCATACAAAGTTGACACGATTATTTTCTTCCTCTTTACAAGACTATATGCTTTTTGTATTGTCAAGTCTGTAAACAGAAACGGCAAAATCTACCATCTACTGAAGAAATAGCCATTCAATATATTTTAAAAATAAGAGCAGTCATTTTTTATACATCCTGAAGATGACAGTATGGTTGTAGTTATATTGTAAGTGGCAGACTGTTTCATTTTCTGTTAGCATTTCATTATTACAAACCCCGTTGCCTGGCTCACTGACATAGACGTACTTAGTTAACTATGTTTCTCAAGAATGAAGACTGTTTTTGTTATGTAGTTAGTTAAGCAAAAGTTTACTGTACATATATACTCTTACAGAAATTTATAAAATTACACAGAGTTCTGTATTGGCCTGAAGCGTTATGGGATGTAGAATATCCATTTAGAATCTTTAAGGTTAGAAAAATCATCATGTCCAAACATCAGCCTGTCATTCATACCATGTTCACAACTAAACCATGTCCTCAAATGCCATGTCCATATATTTTTTTGGACACATCCAGGAATAGCAATTTCACCACTGGATACACTATCCAATCTTCTTAATTTTTGGGGTGACCATGGAAAGACTATAACTTAATTATGAAAATTGTTACTAAAAACTTCTAACAGTGTTTGAATAGTATAATATTCCCTCCTACAAACGTAATTTCAGTGATAAGTAGCTGACATAATAGGGGTCTCTCTCTTACCTGAGAAAAGTGAATTTTTTTTCTGGTAGCTTGATAGGCAGGGACAGGTCAGTATTTTTAGTTTCTGGATCTACCTCATAAAACACACTGGCTGCTTGTCAAATATAGAGACTATAAAATCAACATGAACCAAGGAGCCCTTGGGCTTTGTACTCAGCAGAAATGAGTACCGAGCCCCAGATCCTGCTGATGAAAAACCTTCAATGATTCTGCATTTTAATTAGATCCTTGGAAACGTGCTGGAATGATGGTTAGGGAGACTGGGAAATAACACTGGGTTTTAAAATTTTTTTTGTTTTGTTGTTGTTTTTTGGTTTTGTGGTTTGTTTGTTAAAATAGATGTGATGTTACATGCCACCTATTTTAGCAGATATTTATATAACTATATAAATAGATATATAAACACATATATTTAATATAACTATTTATTCTTTGTTTATGAATGAGTTCTTATTACGTGGTCATGAGCCAGTGTCATGAAAACCAACCACAATTCAATTGGTTTGCAATTCAGTTTAGGATGCAGATTCTCTTAAGAGGCTGTTAGTCATTCCCATGGGACACTAAAGCATATTGTAAACACAGAGAAGTGAGGCTAACTACTCTAGAAAAATGTCACTTTTATAGTAAGACTCTAAAAGGAACTTTTTGTGCTTTTGTGTTCCAGATTGTTATAGCCATGAAACCTGAAAATTATTTGACACCTTTGTAATAAGACACCAGCGTTCTGGTTCCAAGTTAATTCCAGGGCAAAAATTCTACTTCCCTTGAATGAAGTTACATATAACTCAGAACAACACCTTAAAAGACAAAGATTGTACCTGCACTTTTTCTGAATAAAGTGATGATTATTTTCTTTTTGCTGTTTTGCTTCATTTTCTCTCTCTCTGGAGTTTTTTTTACTTGCATTGATATTACCAATTTTTAACTTGTGCTGTCAAAGTGCTTTGTTTAGAGAGAAGAGTTTTGCTGAACTTTAAAAGATTGCTCACCTATTAGAAGTATCAAAGTCTTATGAATTAGTTTATAGTAAGTAGTTACCTTGGCCCATAGTTTAGGTTTTAATTCATTTATATACAGGGATTCAGGTGTTTACGAAGACATCAGTTTAAGTGGATGGTCCAATGCTGTTTTGCAAAGATAGCTTTTGAAACAATACATGATAAGAACTGGCAAATATGATTAAAACGAAGTTTTTCTTTCTATTGAGGTTGACATATGGTTTGAATTATAAATTATGAAAACTAGTATTATTTAAGTAATTTAGCCAAGCTGTGCTGAGGCATTGAAAGAGGAATCTATACAATGTTTTTTTCTTTTCCCTAGCAACATGGAAGTAAAATCTTTATGTGTTTGCGTCTTTGAAGTGCAAATGGTAAAGTAAGAAAACAGTTTATTTCTTTTGATTAGATGACATGGGAATTTTTCTTCAAAATAAACCTCATCGTTCAGTATGGAGACATCACACTCTTGTATCCCTGGCATACTGTTTTGTTCCAAGACTTTAGACTTGGTGAAGCATTTCTGATACCTCATTACAAGAATAACTGTCAATGATGTGACCCTGTGGTACTGTGATGTCTTCCATTCAGTGGTTTTCAGTTAAATAGGTCAAGATCACAAGTTTGTAAGGAATTGATTCAATTTTTAATGGCAGTCACTGAGCTTAAATCAGATATCAAATAGCTTAAGCAAAACAGTCATTTATAATAAATATCTGTCAACTGAAAAACTTTCTCAAGTAGGAAATAATTTTCCAGTCTCAAATAAGTAATGGTCTGTTATGTCATCCTCCAGATAAACAGTTTTAAATTGCAAGAATGTCTCCGAATTAATGGGTGCAGTGGCAGGTTTCTGTATGCAAGTCTCTTTTATGGCTTGCTTATATTCAAAGATGCTTATGAAGTCAAAGAGAGAAGGTAAAGGTGAAGTATTCACAGTATTACTGATACAAATCACCACTGTGTAAAAGAAGAAAGTGGTGATAAGGTTTGATTTGTTGTTTTTTTATTTTGAATTTTTTTTTTTTTTTAAATTGTGGAAAGGAAGTAACACAAATTCAATTGGAGAAAAAGTTGTGTTTGCTTTTTCTCTTTTTTTCCCTCCATTGTTTTGGTTTAAGAGTGTTTGGTATTCAGAAGTGGGGATTAACTGCTAAAATAGAAACCAAAAGATAATGGTCTTAAATGCACTTACCTTCAGTTGAAAATGACATCTGAGATCACTTTTGACTCTGTGACCCTGAACTACAGTATTGATTCCTGGTCAGAGTGCTGAGAATAAAAGAGTTGCAATTCTAGAGTTCCTGATGATATGTTTCTCCTTTCATCCAAGATAATCCCATCATATGTAACAAACTGAATGCTTTGTTACCTTCACTTAGAATGTATTCGTTTTCTGAAATGAAGAAATAAGTGTAAACTTGTTGTGTTTATGGTCATAACTTTTTCATAGTGTGTATGAGTTATTTTTCCCTTCATTCATGTGTATTTACATTTACAAAAAATACCAGGAACATGTTTGCTAGCAGAATGGAAAAGAGTAAAATAAGTTAAAAAAAAAAAAAAAAAAAAAGGCCAGCAAACATATTTGCGCTGTCAAGAAGCAGTTTTCTTTCTGTTTTGCTATTGTAGAATACAAAATTATGTTCACTGTAGATTTTCATCAACTTGTTGTGTAGAAGTAAATGTTTCTTATGAAGCTATTACAATGCAAATATAAGTGGAACCAGAATAGAATAGAAGACTGATGAGGGTTAGAGCCAGTGGTCTCAAGTGTGCAGTGGCTTTCTGTTAGCATGACATATTTCATAGTAATTAATTCTTTATCTTGATTCTAAAATGCCAGAAATTAAATGGGAAAAGTTGAAATGAAGTCTCTGTTGACAATTTCTTCTAGAGAAGCATGGTTCAAACAAATGAGATAAGTGAAGAAAATAGGTTAGTTTAACACAGGAACATTCCTGAAATTTTGTGTGTGTGTGTGTAAGAGCAGTTGTGCACATATATGTAAAGGGGTACCACAGATGTGATCTGCATGAAGTAACAAACACCTTAAGGTACATAGTCATGTTGCTGCTGTCTCACAGAGAAAAAGACAGAAATACGTATTTTATTATGTAAATATTTTTCTCATCTGCCTTGTTAAATATGTGGGTTTTTTTCGTGGTACAGAGGAACAGAAGTCCTGCCACAGCCAGAGCATTCTACAGTCTGTATTTACAACAGACTTGCTAAAAATCTTTAACAATATGAGTGCAAAAGAGGAAAGTCCTGAAAACATTGTGTATCCAGAATGCGTGAAATCTCTTTTTGTCTGTGACTATTAGTTTAAATCCCAAAATAGATGTTAAAAAAAGGAGGAAAAAAAAAAAAAAAAAAAAAAAGAGACCGCTAGGTTAAGCAAACTATCTAAACCAGGGCTATGTGATATGTGATTTGGTAGGCAAACCCAGATGCATCTCTTGAATTTGGTGCCTGAAATTCTGGCGGTTTCTAGTAGACAACAGAAAGATAGTTCTTGGTGATTATTATTAACATTTAATATCAACATTTGTTCCATTTTTTTTCTGTTCCTAACATGAGTGAGAAAGAACATACTGAAAGCAAAGCAATAGATCATATAATCCCCATACAAAGTTTATTCTTTGATAAAGGTAATGAACAAGAGGTTAGTTTATAGATGAGATTTTCCCAGCCCCCTCTCTTGGCAAAAAGAAAATAGTCCAGGAATATGATTTTTGTTTTCAAGTCTTTTACGAGGTTATGCTCGTTATTTAGGGGTGCACCTTTCTTATGAAAACAGAGTGAAAGTTGTGGTTGTTCACAATGGAGAAGACAAGGCACCAGGAGCACCTTACAGCCACCGTCCAGTACCTAAAAAGGGCTTGTAAGAAAGCTGGAGAGGGACTTCTCACAAGACAACAGTCATCCTAATATACGGGGCAATGGCCTCAAACTGAAAGTGGGCAGGTTTAGATTAGATATTAGGAACAAATTCTTCACTGTGAGTGTGGTGAAGCACTGCAAGAAATTAACCAGAGAAGCTGTGGATACCACATCCCTTGAAGTGCTTAAGTCCAGATTGGATGGGGCTCTGAGAAACTTTATTTAGTGCAAGGTATCCCTGCCCATGGAGGGGGGGTTTGGAACTTTAAGGTCGTTTTCAAGCAAAACCATTCAGTGCTTCCATGTTTAAAGCCTTATTCAAGTACTTCCTTCTGCTCTCCCATAATAGTTCTGAAGTTGGTCAGGTTGATTGATCAGTATAATGTACTAAATCACTTCCTTAACCTTTTAAAAACTTTAGGGATTTTAATATTTTTGTCTTTCAAATTTATTTCAAACTTTCACCTATAAAATTAGACTAGTTTTACTTTTTTTCTGTAATGATTAAGTGTGAAAAATGTATTATTTTTAATGATATGATGAAAAGTTCACAGAATATTCCAAGAGCTTGCCAGATGAATGTGCAACATGACACATTTGCAACCTGCAGTTCTAAAGGATTTTAAATTCCTTCCTTATCTTGCGTTGATATATGCAAAGGAATATTCATTCGCCATCTTTTTTGAGGATGAGTGCAGCTTTCCTGTTTTGGTACAGACCTATTCATAAAATGTTCATGCCTATTATTTTTATATTCAGCTTTTATTGCTTTACATTTGTCAACATTAAATCTCAGTTTCTGCTGGTCAACAAAGATACAGAAAAAGGCAGAATTCATTTAAACGTGACTTACTACTTGTTAAGCATGCAGTTTTCCTCTGAATTTTATATTATCAGTAAATTTAATAATCTATGTTGTTTGTAAAAATTAAAACCCAACAGAAATCTTAGCAGAGATGAGCCTAGTAAAACTGCACTAGGTAGTTCTGTGCTCAGGACTTCCATACATCAATAAAGTATTTTTTTTTGGTCTGAAACACATTTCAGAAAATCCTAAGAACCTCGATTTTTCTCTGTGAAGAAAGCAGAATTCTGATTCTGGTTTTTGAATGATTGATTCACACAATGTAATCTTGAGTTCTTCTTTTTAAGATACTAATTTTATCAAACCTGAAATTAGTTAACTTAAAGGTGTACTTTTAATTTATATTTTTCAATTACAGTTTAAAAGGGATCAGTTTGTACAGAACATTATAATTTTTCAGTGTTCTATTTTTACACATTTACTAAATTGCTGACTTCATCAGTGTATTTCTGAAAGTTTTTATGAACCAGAATAACCTGAATTGATTATTTGACCAACCCACAAATAAATGGTATGGTATGCATAAAAGCCAGACAATGTGAAGTTGAAGCCCTATAATTTTTTCCTTCTTAAATGAATATTTCTAAACATTCTCATAGCATTCAAATGTGTGTTTTATATGAGTGATTAGCTTATTTTTAAGTGACTGGTTTTGTTAGGGTTTTTTTCCCTATTTTTGCATACTTTATTATCACAGAATATGCTAAGCTGGAAGGGACCTCATCAAATCCAACTCCTAGCCCTGCACAGGACTATCCCCAAGAGTCACAGTATGTGCCTGAGTGCATTGTTCAAATACTTTTTGAACTCTGGCAGGCTTGGTGTTGACATTGCCTTGGGGAGCCTGTTCTGGTGCCCAACCACTCTCTGGGTGAAGAACGTTTTTCTGACATCCAACCTAAACCTCCCCTGGCACAACTTCAGGCTGTTCCTTCAGGTCCTGTCACTGGTCACCACAGAGAAGAGATCAGTGCCTGCCCCTCCTCTTCCCCTCACAAGGAAGTTGTAACTGCAGTGAGGACTACCCCCAGTCTCCCCCCAAGCTGAACACACCAAATCCCCTCAGCCGCTCCTTTTGTGGCTTCCCCTCAAGGCCCTTCACCATCTTTGTTTCCCTCCTTTGGTCACTATGAGAGCTTAATATCTTTCCTATATTGCAGTGCCCAAAACTGCCCACAGTATTCAAAGTGAGGCTGCAGCAGTGTGGAGCGGAGTGGTACAATTTTAAGTACTATACAACCATTCTAATACTAAAATATTATTATTCTATAATTATAATACTGTAATGCAAATGTTATGCTATACTACTGATATTATGTAACAGTAATTTATGTACCTGTAAATTAGACTGGTCTTGTCTTTATGTTTTAAATTCTCTAGCAATACATTAGATATTCACAAGAAAAGTTTTTGTGTTCCTCTTCAAACTATTGATCCCTCAGCTTCCAATACATAGTACAATTTTAACATAAGACTGTTTATAGATACCACCATGTTTTGCTATAAGGCATGTGTTGCATGTTCAACTTTTAAGAGTTCATTCTTTTTTATTATGTTTGTTATATGTAAGTATAATCTTTCAGAACTTTTCTTTTTATAGAGCTCTGTAGTTGCTAGCCTTTGCTTCTTCCCCCTCACCTCCATCTGTACATTGTCCTCCTCCCTTGCTTCTTATTTTGGAAAGAAGAGTAGTGTGTCACCCCACCTTGTGCACCCCAGAAACATTACGTCCGTGCTAGGGAAGTTTTCTTTCTTAGTTAGATACATTGGGCCTGTCCTTAACTGTGCTGTGTGGACAAGAGGTGATGCCACTTCCCAAGTTTAAGGAACATAATCTGCCATGTAATATCTAGTGAGATGTCTGTGTTTAAACATCCTCAAATCTCAGACATGTTTCTCATTGCTAGCACTACAGCAAAACTCTAAGACCCCTTGACTACATTTGTTGACAGGTTTTGAAAGATTGGCAAATACTGATTACTGAAGGGTATGACTCTGTCCAAGTCTGGCCTTTGGTTCAGACACTGTGGGTGTCCTGACCTGTGTGAGATAATCTCTGATCAGAGGAGAAAAAATTTTCCAGGTATTGATGGGACAGTTGAGAAGGCAGTAGTGTTGTGTTGCAGCTGCTGGTCTTCAGTGCTGTTGGTTGTGGTGAGACTGCATTGACAGTGATTCTTCTCTTGTTTTAGGAGCTAACATGCTGATTTGTTTTTGTCCTAGAAGCTAAATTCAAATGGGAGGGAGAAGTGAGACTCTCCCCACTCTTTCAAGATGCCTATTGTTAGTACAAAGTCTGTTCTGCATCAATAACAGAATGACTCTAATCCCCAGCAGAGGCAGAAGAAGAAAATTATTAAATCTTGGCTAAATTTAAAGTGTTGTGTTGCATTTTAAAATATACAGAGTTGCTTTTACACTTTAAAGTGATACCAGCCAAGAAGGGATGAATTTCTCCCTTTAATGTATTGGCATGCTCATTATTTAGAAAGAGGCTAAAACTCTGGCAGTTTTAAAAATAAAAGTCTGTAATGTCAACATAATCTTCTCCAGTGGAGTAGGTGTATTGATGTACAATTTTACTGCATAGCAGAGATAGTGCTGGCTAAAAAGAAAAAACACAGATCACGGAAGCATGCAAAATCTGTTGTCTAAATTATTTCCATAGTATTTGAACCATAAAGAACCTAACATTGATGCTAACACTGATGCTTATAGAAAAGATTATATCTTTTCTATAATAAAGACATGGTCATATCTAGCTCTCTTCTCCATAAAAGACTTGTGAATCCAACAAAGTATATTGAAAAAAAAAATCTATTAAGCCCGTTCTTAACAGGATAAAAAACAGGTTTTGTCTAATTATGATACTGCATTCATTGTGTGACTTTATGATGATTGCTTTAATTTATAATACTGTAGTTGGACAGAATTTAAAATGCTAGGCGAAACCCCTTTTATGGTATTTATGCTTATTTATTTTTATGACAGGTAAGAGTGGCTAGTCCCAAGCACTACAGAAATTTAGTTAAGCATTAGCTAAATAAGTGGTTTAGTGGTTTTAGCAGAATTTGTGTTTCAGATGTCTAATCAGTGGTCCACAAGCATTTTACCTTGAAAATTGTCTTTTCTCAGAAAATTGTGATTGTGTTGTGAATATACCTGCTTTCTATATGAAAACAAATTAGAATAAAAAAAAAAAAAAACCCACCAAAAAAAACCCCCCAAAAAATAACAAGCAAGCAAACACTTCCCAAGTAAAATAAGCACACAGCCATGATAATAACAAACTCAAAAAAATCCTGCAACTGACTGAGTTTGTAAAGTTGCCTAAGTGCTTCATGTGAATTGTAGCAAGGGCACTTCAGAACTGTTTTTCTGTAAGGTCTGTTCTTTAGCTCAGTTTCTTTTCCAAGATTCCAAAAAAGGAAAATGTGCCCCTGAAGAATACAGATGACTTGACTAGATGGGAGTTTTTCCTTAATTTGCTTCCAGCATCTGTAATAAGGCCCATTTTGTTATTTTTATGAACACTAACTGAAAGAAAACCACAGAAAACAAGAAACTGGCCTCTCTTTCAACTTTCTGCAAATTTTTAGAAAATTTGGAGGAAGATAGCAATCAGGCTATTGTTTACCAAGAAAAACAGACACCACCAGGCTTCACAGTGTTTAACTTAGAGATGGAAAAAATGTACAAATGTGCAACATATTACTATCCATGAATCCTTGACAAAGTGAAATAAGTACGAAGATCTCTTGTAGCTGTGGAACACAGGGACTTGCAAACCACTGCTTTACTTGCTTTGGCACTCACTTTATTTTGTAGTCTCTCACACCAGTTGTTTTCAGACACGATTTCTGCAGCTTTAGCAATGATACAATTGTTTTGAATGAAAGAGTCAGCCTACAAGTTTTGTTTTTCCAGAGAGCATGTTATCTTTTGTTGATATATGGCATTCTTTGTCCAGCATAAGGAAAAATTATGACAAACTTGTAATATTTGGGGTGATAAGGATGTCAGTCTTCAGTGAGTGTAATGTAGCTTGCAAGACAGAAATGGTTGTGCTTTTTGGGTATCTCAATTATATTCTTTCCACGTGGCCCATTAATTTTTAAACACTATTTTCAACTCCAAAATTAGAAAGCTTTATTTGGATATTCAGAAGTGTTGAGGAAACTGGATCATGTATTGTCCTCATGAAACAGCCTAAGGAACTAACTTAAGGCCATCCAATGGATGACAAGATGGCATAGACTTTTTAAAAAACTGCCTATCAAAAAGACAGATGGAAGGCTCTTAAGAAAATAAAACTAGGTCTTCGAACACTTGCAGTTGCTAAATCATTCACATCTTTTTTTCTCAACAGTAAAAATTCTTATGAGAGATCATTAGACTGTTACAACTTATAATGGAAAAATCAATGCAGTAAGAAAATTAAATTTTACTGAGAGCCTTTAGGCAAAATGCAATGTGGAAATGCATTTTAGCTTCCCTTGTGGTTCAGAGGAAAAGGAAGAAATGGAATCTAGGTTAACTGTCGGTGCACAACAGTTTTTAGAAGCCAGCAAAGCAGCCTGTGAACTAAACTCTTTCTTAATGTATTTCTTCCCTGATTACTTAATAATGTGAAAATAACCACCTTAATCTGATCATTTGAAAGGTCAGAAGTCTCTTCTACCATTTTTAAAACTCAGTCTTTGGTCAAAATCAATGAGTAGATTCATCTTCCCAGGAAGAGGATTTAACAAAAGGAAAACTGATTCATCTGCTAAGGTATACAGCAATGACATCTGAACCCCTGGAGAGAGAGTAAGAGTGAGAGTAGCTAAAGTGGAATGAGGTGATTGTGGTGTAATCAAAAAGAAGTCAATCAAAGCTGCCAACAAGCTCTTGTGGAGATGTGACATATATACTACATTTGGTGTACTTTGTAATCACTGTAAGTGGTCACTGCCTCTTGCTGGCAGACAGATATAGCAAACAAACTGATACACGTAGCCATTACAGATTTAAAGCTTATTAAAAAAAATAAAAATCCCTGAAGTCTGTACTTTGAGTGTAGTGCTTTAAAATAAGAGAAACATTCTGAATTGTATTCTATTTCATGGAAAAACTTTTTTATACAAAATCTATAGGTACAGGAAGAGAAAGCAGTCAGAATCAAGGCTAGAAGACAATAGTGGTCTTCTCTATCATTAAAACAAATGCATTAATATTCTAAGTAATTATATTTTTGTAATATTAAAAATGGGTGAGTCATAAGTTGAAGAGATACATAAGATTAATCTGTTTTGGAGAGATCCTTGAAAGCTAAGAATAAGCATCATGCAATGGCTAATTGCTTTACATTTTCACAACTTCTCTGGCCTTCCAGGTAGTAGTTATATTACTTGGGAGAGGATTTATGCATATGTGTACACACCCATTATCTTTACATGAAAGAAGTATATGCATATGTTTATATAATATGTGTGTGCATAATGTATTGGAAAATATGTACTTATATACACACAGACTACACCTGCAACCAAAGCACTTTTCCTTCTGAAACTTTGATTTCCGAACTAACTGAAAGTCATTGCTTTGTTTTGGCTATGCCTATCTGACCTTACATAAATGTGTTTATTTTTCTTTTTTTTTTTTTTTTTTAGCAGAAAAATTACAAAAAAAACCAAAACCAAACATAAATAAGTTATTACTGGTAGCTTAAAACTTTGCATTTCTTTGAAGTACTAAAAATAGAAAGCTCATTACTAAACTTGTGTAGGTCTAGAAGAATGAATATTCTTGATAGTTCCACTGGTTGATGGAGTCTCTTGTGACTAACTTTTAAAGTTTTATTTTTTAAAAAATTATTTTTTGAGCAGCTTTAGAAGCAGATACCCAAAGTAGAGTAGAGACTCAAATGCAACTTGTGGTTGGTGCTTTGTTTTTGTTTGTGGTTTATTATTATTTTTTGTTATTTTGTTTTTAATATATGTGTGTATTAATTAACATATTCCATACATTTTGTCATTTAATAACATATACTAAAAAGAAGTCTCCCAATTCTCTTTTGTATAGCACATAGAAGAAAGAGATTGGTTAGCAGCCTCCAGAGACTAAGACTTGAGATTTCTTTTATGCTAAACATTAAAATCCACATCTATTTAGAGTATTGAGGAACTAGGGAAGAGGCCTATTTTGAAACCAATATCTCATTTCACAGAATATTTTGCAGTGGTTGTCCAGATTCTGTGCTGGTGTGACAGGCTGACTGAGCAGCTGACCTTTTCCCCAGAGAAACAAAAATGGGTAATGGAAATAAGAGAAATTATCAGAATGGTGATTGTTGCCAGATGTGATAGAAGTCTTACACTTGTTTGTTATGACAAGAATGTCTTGCACATGTGCTGGGAGCAATTCACCCAAAACAGAAATTTTTTAAGGTATAAATTTGCAGGAAAAGGTATAATCTTAGTTATCAGTCAGAAATATTCCATATAAATCAACTTTCTTCAGAGGGAGGAACAAGCATTTTAGAAAATTTCTGTGTAGGATTTCTGCTTTCACCTAGATAGGTAGATCAATTTCCCCAGTGTATTAATTATGTATCCCACCACAATCGTGATGGTATCTTTCCATGGTAAATCTTTAATAGTTACTTCGTTGTCAAATAGGCTAAGATAGGAGGTATGAGATATGTATGTCATCTTTCCTCTGCTTCACAGACTTTTACCTGGGTAATGCATGGATTTTTATTAAAACAACCTTGTGCTTGTTTGTGTGGCCTCAGAAGCTGTCTAGTGAAGATGGCTGTTTCCATGTCTGCAGTTCACTGTAGCTTTTCTGCTAAGGGAAGGTGAGAAAGATATGTGGCTGAAGGTCTAGCTGCTCCTGATTCTGTTTTCCACTTTCAGAGAAGCTGATGTCCTCTATGAGCAAGACATGAACAATTTCAATGAAAAAAGCTCAGGAACAGATTTTGGCAATAGAAGAGGCAAAGTTATCTGTTAAGGTGTATTTGTAACCAAGTAAGATTTTTAAACTGGTTGCATCATCTTTCGATTGGTGGAAATACCTTCAATTGTGAACTAATTATTGTAGTGCCAATCACTATTAAAAAATATGATCATAGTTTTGTCAGTAGACAGTGCTGAATATTATATAATGACAGACCACCCCTTATTCCCTCCGCAATTTATTGCATAAGTACTCATTTAATTGTTACTGTGTTAGTATGGAATTGGAGAATCATATAATGTTTTGGGTTGGAAGGGACCTTTAAAGGTCATCTAGTCCAACAGCCCTGCCATAAACAGGGATGTATTCAAGTAGATGAGGTGGCTCACAGCTCTGACCAACCTGACCTTGAATGTTTAAGGGATGACAATCTCCACCTTACTGAGCAACCTGTTCAGTGTTTCACCACCCTCATCATAAACAATTTCTTTCTTGTATCTATTCTGAATTTACCTTCATTTAGTTCAAAACCATTAGTCCTTGTTCTGTCTTATAAACACTCTAAATATTGAAAGGTCACCATAAGCTCTCACTGGGGCCTTCTCTTCCCCAGGCTGAATAACCTTGCTCTCTCAGCCGTTCTGCATAAGAGAGGTGCTCCATCTCAGTGATTTTATGGCCCTTCTCTGGACCCTCTTCAACAGGTCCATGTCTGTCCTGTGCTGGATGCAACACTCCATCTGGGTCTCAGCAGAGTGGAGTAGAGGGGCAGAATCCCTTTCTTGGCCTGCTGGCCATGCTGCATTTGAAGCAGGCCAGGACATGATCGGCTTTCTGTTCTGCAAGCGCACACTGCCAGCTCATGTCCAATCTCTCATCCACCAGCACCCCCAAGTCCTTCTTGGCAGGGCTGCTCTTGTTCGATTCATCTCCCAGCCTGTGTTGACACGAGGGTTGTCCCAACCTAGGTGAGGCACCTTGCACTTAGTGTTGCTGGAGCTCACGAGGTTCACATGGGCTCACTCCTCAAGCTTGTCCAGGTCCCTCTGAGTGATATCATGTCCTGCAGGCGTGCCAGCTGCACCGTGTTACTGCTGTTGAAATATGCTTACTCTAAAATATTAAGACACTTAGTGTAACATTTGCCGTGTTAGTCTAACCTATTCAGGCTAATACTGTGCTTCTGGTCAGAGAAAAGGAATTTGTTTGACTGTAGTGTGAGGTGAGGATGCTTTAGAGCCATGCTTGGAGCTGTGTGATTATTTGGGGATGAATAAATATCTCTACAAAACCACAATCTTGATCTTATAAAAGATCATGCTACCTAAGTATTTTAAGATACCTGATAATGAAATAGCTAATCATTCTGTTTATGCTAAATTACATAGATCTCCAGACTCATAATGTCTAGACAGCTTGGGAATTATTCATTCCAATAAGCTCTATGTTACCTAACTTTCTACTCTTGTTATGTAATTGTAATTTTATTTGGTGTTTTTAGGTAGTTTGAATTTGTTTAAGCTATAACATGTCTGATACATTGCTCACCCAGTAGTTAGGAATTATTATGTGTCAAGTCAATCTACAAAAATTTTGCTTTTCTGTAGTGTTACATGTCTATTGAATATATTAAAAAAGATGAGGTAGGAAGAAATAAAGGAAGTTGAAAAAATGATTTTAATTTAAATATGCAAAAGACACTAATTCAAGCATCCAGCTGTTGATACAATATTAAACATTTGAATATATTGATTTGAGTAAATTCCATTAGGTGACAGCTCAAGTAAAAGAAATGGCAGTTGTGGACTGTGTTCTGAGAGGTGATGAACACCTGAGTTTGATATGCAAGCTGAGGTTAGGTAAAGAGTTTTTTTAATGTAGTAAGATTCATGCCACTGTTTTCTATATGTAGCATACTATTTAAAAAATGAAAAAAAAAGGTTCAATATAATTATAATACTGCATAAATAATGCATATAAAGTGAGAAAAGAACAGCCCAGCAGCTCCTCTGTTGATGTAGAGCATTCTATTTGAAGGTAAATACCAAATAATAGTTAAGAAGAGTAGAAAATAACAACTATGCTAGGATGGACTAGTAAACCACAGGTGGTAAGTACTTTGTTTGGAAGGTTCCACACTGGTGAATCCAAAGAATATATTTATACTGATGTCATGGTGTTTCTTAGATACGCAGTGTTAATCTAGGATTTCTGATTTGAATAATGCTATACAGTGGTATTTTGAAAATACATGTCTACATGAGACTTGTTTAGTTACCGGTACTTACAAGGCATGTATTTCTTTGAAGGACAATACTGGGAGGTGCATTTTTTGCACCGGCATTTAATGTCTTCAAATGTCAAGTGTTCAACATGGCTCATGAAATGTGTACTGAGTCTTTCAACCTCTGTGTCACTTTTGGTGTGAATTTGTCAAAATGTGGCAAAACTGTTGGGAAATAATGGCATAAAACCCTACAGATTGAATAGTTTTAAAATCATCGAAATATTTCGTTTCCAGTGACAAAATGAATGGGTCCTAAATGATTTGTTGTACTAATGTCACTGAAAATAGCTGTGTACAAGAAGAAAGTATGGATTATTTAAAAATGTGAAAAAAACTGAAATAATTCAATAATATATAAGAACGAGTTACTTCTTTCTGTAAATATAAACTTGTGATTACAAAATATTTTTGTGTAATATTACAATGGATTATTTTACTTTTCTGAATTCCTAGGTTGTGCACAACAGAAGTTCTAACTCATTTATTAACTCCTAAGTGTATTTACATCCTTCAAAGCTAACTGAAAATCTTTCATTAGGTACTTACCCTTAACGTATTATAAGTTTTCAAAAATATTTTCCGGTAATTATTGCTCATGAAATATATGCCAAAAAACTAATTCACATAGTTATAGTTAAAAAAATAAGTATGAATCAGAAAGAAATTTTCTGTGTTCCTGAAACTGCAATTCATACCACTTTTATGTCTATTCTTTACTGGTTTATTATGTAGAATAACTTTAAATGTATTTTGTTAAATTATTGCTTTAGTAATGTATAAAATTTGCTGACATGTAAATGGAAAGTATGTGTCACTGGTACTCTTTCTTTTTTCCTAGAATACGTACAGGAAAGTACAGGAGATTAAGAAAGAAGTATATGGCAATCATGAATCCCAAGCTTTACACACTGAAAACCTGTAGAAGACACTGACTGTATAAATGCAAACTGTGATCCTATGGATTTTGATGTTCTTCTTGGGCTGTTCTCTCTCTAGATTTTTTGACTTTACCTGCACAGTGGTCATGTATGTAGGATCCATGTCAGAACTCAAACCCAGTTTTCAAAAAATCAGGCAATCAGCCCTTAAATGAAAATTAAAAAAAACAATCAGAGGTGTGATCAGAGTGTAGTCAGTGGAATAGTACTTCAGTGTATGCAGTACATAATGTGTAGTAAGTAGCAATGTCTTCTTAGCTTATCACCAGGGCTGTTGTGAGCTAAGGGGATCTGGCTTTAGCAGTAAAGGAATATCAAGATGTAGATTTTGAATGAATATTGATATCCTGAAGGGTTTTGTCCCATATTAAGCTTAAATAGCACATAAGATTTCAGTTTTTCTTTGATCTACGGGGTCTGCATAGGCAAAATCAAGAAATTCTGTCCCATCTATCAACTTCTCATGATACCTCAAAAAACTTACCACTAGGAAGAAGTTGAGCAGTTCTCTAATTTTATATAATATAGTGCTAACCAGTAGCAGTACATAACTTTCATATGTTTCTGTTTTTTTCTTATGTCAGTTTGCTGTTTGCACATATTCAGAGTTTTCTGGTTGTCTTCAGATTTAGGGGGAAAAATGAGTGCAAGCTTAAATTCTGAGAGTAAAGTAGCAGCTTAGAAAATTTTGATTCATTGACTTGTCATGAAAACAGACCATTTCACTATCACTGTTGATGGTTAACGTCCATATGTTTTCAGCAAAGTGACAGCTTTTACTGTATGGATCAGAAATAAAGGTACTGTGATAGTGCAATGATATTGATTCAAATATTTCTTTGAAATTGTAATGTAGTTTTCTATTCCTTAATGTTAAATAAAAGGCTACTAACAAAAAAAAAAAAAAAAAAAAAAACCAAAAAAACCCCCAACCAAACAAACAAAACCTACAAAAAAAGTACCCCAAAACCACCACAAAACCCAGACTCAAACTTGCTATTCTAGCTTTTTTATTTTTTCTCTCTTATCAGATAAACAGTGTGGGCAAAATAAGAGCAGAGTAAGCCAGAAACCGGCTGTTGTTGAATATGTATCTTCTCTACAGCCATTTCCTAGTACTAGAAGTAGTGCTAATACTTTGCTGTTATTTACAAGCTTTTGTTAGAAAATCTCAAAGCTCACAAAAATCTGCGCTGTTTTAACAGCTTTCAAATGTGAACACAAAAGATTCCTCATTGAACAGATGAGAAAGATGTCACATACATGGAACAACGTCTGTTTCATACAATTGTTTCTTATATCAGATATAAAAATATCTGTGTGAAATATCAGTGATTCTGTGAAAGAGCTAGGAATAGCAACTGGGCTCTGTTCTCTATTTCTTTCTCCAGGCCCACAAAATAACTGTTTTGCCAATGAGAATAGGAACTATTAGAACTGTGAAGTGATGTGAAGTCATGTGAAAGATAGATTTTGAGTGAACTGAATGCATAGGAATGTGGCAGATGGTAGCATTACCACATAAAAATTTCCAGATTTCAATTGATGTCTCAGGAAACATGGGTCTCTGCAGACATTTACATTTATTTTTTTTACCTTTGAAACTAGCTAGCTTTGAAAGTGGATGGCACCAGGCAAATTCTGCCCCCCAAAAATAAGTACCATTACAGTCCTTCAAAAGAGTTGGAATTAAAGCAGTTTTTAAAACAGTTGTAATATTTTATATAGTTGAAATATTTCTTTTCTGAACCTAACTTTCCGTATGTTCTCTTATCTTCCAAAAACAGCTGCCAAACAACACATAAGCAAAAAGAATTAGTAAAATAAACAAAAGAACAAAAAAGAAAACCAAAAACAACCTGGTGTCCAGAAAATTGATTTCAAGCCTCTTCTTATTTGTACAACAAGTAAAATAATCTGTCTACTACTTAGTCACGGTAAAACCAGTTATTATAAGGAAAGCATGCTCTTTGTGGATCTAACTCATGGCAAGCCAGTAAAATGAAATCTCTTGACAATGCAGATCTTACAGATGTGTTTTAATATGTTATTAATCTGTACTGGTAATAGCCGATGTTTGTATTCCTACAAAAAAAGTTAGAAATTATATGTTTCTGAGGACACTGTATCAGCACAAGCTTTAATTACTGTCATTGATAAAGTGGTAATAATGCCCAAGATCTGAAATTTAAACCATGACTGTGAAGAGAATTAAAATGCGTAATCATCCATAGTTGGTTCATGGATTATCCAATGAATGAATTACAGCCTTTAATATTTTTTATGAATTATTTTATGAGGTAATCTCTTTTACCCAGCAGTCAAAAAGCATCTATATTTGTTGTACTTTGATGAACCCTGTTGGGTTTTGATCGTTTTTTGTGTTTGTCATTGAGAAGTGGGCTAGAACATCTGCTAAGATACATTTGTATGTTTGAAAATGGAGTCAACAGCCATGTGTGTTTATCACTGGAGATTTCTATCGCCCTGCTTTTCTGAGTTACTGTACAATATTTGATGGAATAAAATTAGCTGTGCATACCTTGTTTGGATGTCTTTTAAAAGGGGTGAGTGTATGTGTAATTTAATTTATACAAAATTATTAAACTGGTTAGCCAGAACTTTACAGAGATCAAATAAATGACAGAATTAGGATTTAGTAAATAAATCAGTATCTTAAAGCTATTAACATGCTAAATTAACAGAACACGTTATCTAATGAAACTGTGAGATCAACCCTAAAATAAACTGTTTCTTATGAGTCTTCTGTAAAAATAAAGAGCCAACTCCCTATCTACCTGGGTCTGTAGCTTGTGCTGTAACAGTGAATAGCCTGTCTAGTGAAGAACAAAGTGAAGTAGCTTCCATTGCATGTGATGTTTCTGCACTGCTACCCTTGGTCTATAGCAGTTTCTTTGTAATGGAGATAAATACTATCTGTATTAAATTTTGCATCTAGTTCCTATGAAGAAGTGTCTGAAACTGGTCAGATAAGTTGCAGTTTTGAAGTATGTATTTGTTTCCAGCAAAAGGGAGCCTATAGAGACTAGTGATGTAGATTCTATAGATACCTATGGTTAGACAACATGAATACTGTTCATTTTGTTCTTAAGCTCTTGCAGAGTTGAATTGCTCTAATAAGTAATTTTTGTGCCATTTTTATAATGAAGGGATTAACTGAAGAGCATGTTATAAGAAAGCAAAGAAAAGCACTCTGTGGAAAGACATCTGGTATGATAAATTTCAAAAGACTTAATATAGTAATGGCAAGAAACTACCTACAGGCTTGCCCTTTCCAAAAACAGAGCTGTGGAATCAAAGAAGGTCTTAAGACTTATAAAAAGAATCTTCAGGGAGATAGAGGAGACTGATCTGTTGGCTCACAGCCATAGATAAAGACCTCAAAAGACCAACTGAAGACTGGTACCAGCAACAGTAAAGATGTAATGGTACAAATAGACAGTGTCTTGTCATACTATTAAAGAAATAGTATAATCATCAGGACATTACTAGGATAGGATGATATGCACCTAAGAGCTCTAGCACAGGGTTGAAACAACTTAATTTCTAACAAAGACATGATACTTGATACTTCCTTGATACTTGAGAATTGTGAGAGGGGAAATATGTTGCCAGTGTTTGGAAAGATGTTCCAGGAAGAGACCTGTGGATCTGTATGCCTGCCTCTCTCCTGGACATTATAGTGAGGTAACCAATTGCTGAACATGGGATAAATATACTTGAAAAAGAATGAGCTTGCTTTAAAGAGAGATCCCACTTTAAATTGCTTTTGAGTGTTTTGAAGGAGTCTGGAAATATGTAAGTTGTGGTAGACTACATGGATTCCCAAAGGGCTTTTAAAGACATTTCAACATCCATAGAGAAAAAAGGAAGATCTGATATGTATAAGTAATTCTTGGCATAGAGGGTAAATTCTTGCAGTGTGAGAAGCCACTGTGGTAGTTCTGCAGGTATTTGTTTTGGTATCTTTTAATACACATTCATAAAACCACCAGCAGAGATTGACCCAGTGTGGGGAGAAAGCTTGCTGATAGTACAAAGCTACTGAATGTAAGACAGGTGAGAGGTTATTGTCAAGACTAGAAGGAGAACCTTACAAATTTGAGTAATGGAACAGTAATATGGCACGCAAAATTCATCAAATATGGATTGAGGCATAACAGGGATGATGATAATAGTTTCCCATATTAAGTGATGGATTCAGTGCATCATTACTACTCAGGAGAATGACCTTGAAATTGAGATTAGATAGATAGATGATAGATTAGATAGATAGATAGATAGATAGATAGATAGATAGATAGATAGATAGATAGATAGATAGATAGATAGATAGATAGTTCAAGGAAACGAGATCAGTGCTTGACAGTAGCCAAAGAAACAAGTGACAGAAAATAGTAGAAAAGGAACAAAGAACACAACAGTGAGTATAATTTACACAACTGCATAAATCTACAGTTGCTACAGTGTGAAGACTGTGTGAGGAATTTTGATTGCTTCTTTCAAAAAAGAATGTGTAACATTCAGAAAAAAAAACATTCAGAGAAAACACCATGGGTAATTGAAAGTCCAGACTGCAACTAGTACTTTAGGTACAGTTGCAGGTATTAGCACTCATCAGTTTAGAAAAATGACTAAAAGAGAGAGAAAAAGTCTGCAGCATCATGAGCAGAAAAGAGTAGACTGCTCAATGCCTCTTTGCAACAAGCAGGGTAATGCACCTAGTTGATCAAGGGAAGCCAGTTGATGTAATCTTTTTGGATTTCAGTAAAGCTTTCCATGCTGTCTCCCACAGGATCCTTCTGGACAAACTGTCCAGCACATAGCTGCACAAACATATCATGAAGTGGGTGAGCAATTGGCTCATGGGTTGAGCACAGAGGGTAATAGTGAATGGGGTGACATCAGACTGGTGACCTGCCCCCCAGGGTGGGGTTCCACAGTGCTCCCTCTTGGGCCCTCTGCTCTTCGACATCTTCATCAATGACTTGGATGCAGGTCTGGAAGGGACACTGAGCAAGTTTGCAGATGACACAGAACTGGGAGGAGCTGTTGACTCCCTGGAAAGAAGGGAGGCCCTGCAGAGAGACCTCGACAAATCAGAGGACTGGGCAATCACCAACCAGGTGAAGTTCAACAAGCGAAGGTGCCAGATGCTGCACCTGGGATGGGGCAGCCCTGGATATATGTACAGACTGGGGAATGAGATGCTGGAAAGCAGTGCCATAGAAAGGGCCCTGGGGGTCCTGGTGGATGGCAAGTTGAATATGAGTCAGCAGTGCCCTGGCAGCCAGGAGGGCCAACCCTGTCCTCAGGGGCATCAGGCAAAGCATCACCTTTTGTTGAGGGACAGGATTGTCACACTCTGCTCTTCACTGGGGTGACCTCACCTTGGATATTGTGTGCAATTTGGAGCACTGCAGTACAGGAAGAATATTAAGCTCTCAGAGAATATCCAATGCGGGCAGTGAAAATGGTGAAGGGCTTTGAGAGAAAGCTATGTGAGGAGCAGCTGAGAGCACTTGATCTGTTCAGCCTGGAGAACAGGAGGCTGGGAGGAGACCTCATTGCAGTTACAACTTTCTCATGAGGAGAAGAGGAGGGGTAGGCACTGATCTCTTTTCTATGGTGACCAGTGACAGCACACGAGGGAATGTCCTGAAGTTGTGCCAGGGGAGGTTTAGGTTGGATATTAGAAAAAGATTCTTCACCCAGAGTGTGCTTGGGCACCAGAACAGGCTCCCCAAGGCAGTGGTCACAGCGCCAAACCTGCCAGAGTTCAAAAAGTATTTGAACAATGCACTCAGGCACATGGTGTGACTCTTAGGGATGGTCCTGTGCAGGGTTAGGAGTTGGACTTGATCGTCCTTGTGGATCCCTTTCATCTCAGCATGTTCTATTCTATTAAATCCAAACTCTGTGGAAAGGAAATTCATTTAAAAGAAGAGGTGATAGACTTCTGAAGTCTTTGCAACTTGTATGTACATTGTGCAAATTGGATGTGCACATTAATGCTGTGTGTGCGAAATGTTTATGTATGTTTGAGTAGTGATGGAACAAGAACTCGGAAAGAGATTAACTGCAGTTTACTGCATAATTTACATCACACTCTGGAAATCACATGAACCGATAATACTTGTGTGCTGGGAAAACCTTATGCGATGGCATAAAAAATGTGCTATTCCTCTGCTTTCCAAGGCATACTTTTATGACTATTGCTAGAGTGCTGGTACAGTGTGAGCTGAGCTCTTCATCTGCCTTGGTCTGTTTGAATAACGCTGTTCTGGAAAATTCATAGAATGAAGCATTCTCTATTCTGAAGAAATTTATCTTGAGTCACTAATCATCCTGTCATAATATATAGGACAGGATATATTACATGTCTTTGGATTAAACACAACTAACTAAACACAACAGGGGAACTGTAGGTTGTAGCCCAAAGATCTTGTCCATGCAAATGGATAGCAGAACTCTTTCAAATTTTTGATACAAAAAGTGACCAATTACCTGAAAGTTTTACAGAAGCAAAGCAGAAACTGTTCTGAGGTTTTCTTTATCTGGCATTGTAGTAGACAAGTTGGCTTTATCTTTTCTCATAATTACATCAGCTATCCTTCACACAATATAAAAAAAGGCACAGGAAGTAATGTGGCTTAGTGCCATATTAGGATTCTCACCACAGAGGGAATAATTCAGAGCTAGTTCTGCATCTTGCTGGAAGTTATATGCCAGAAATGAATAGCCATCTTTAATTGCTGATGAATACAATACAGTATCATCAGTTAAGCTCCAGCTTACATAAAAAGCAAACAATATTGTGATTGACTGTGATTTTTAGAATTCATACATCATTTTCATCCTTTTGCTTCTTCAGCTTTGTGAACTATTTTTGAGCTGGTATTCTGAGATTCTGTATAATGCAGTTGTCTTTGATTTTTCCAGAAATAGCTCATTAACCATTTAATTGATATCTTGACCTTCCAATTGACTTTATAATTGATATTTCCTTTCACTGCATCTGTTCAGCAATTCATTTTTATGTGCTTAATACATTGTAAAAGGTTGTCTTATCTACTGCCATATATATTTTATTAATATTATGTTGCTTGGCATTTTAAATTAACCACAAGTATATTTTTGAGTCCCTTATTTTTTTCTTCTTGTTCAGTACACTATTTTGGACTGGAAGGGAAAACACTAAGCTAAATAAACCATGATGTAGCTCCTGGTTTGTTTTTTTTGTTTTTTGTTTGTTTGTTTGTTAGTTTTTTGGGGTTTTTTCATAGCCCATTGACAGGCATAACTATGATACAATGATAATATTGTAATTATGAATGCAAGTTTTGCACCACTTTATTTACTATGACAATGTTGTATCATACTATATGCTGACCATGCTTGTATGCCTTTGAATGTTTTTTTGTTTTTTCTTTCCATGCCCTTACAACCTGCATTGGGGAGAGACTAAAACTGCTGCAGCAAGTGCAGCAGGTACAGACTGTGATCTGTGAGGGGAGTTGGGAGATAAGCATTACCACAGGGCAGAGACAAGGATTCCATCCCCCAGTATCTGAACCAGGGGAATGAAACAAGTCTGTGACAGAGGCATGGGTCAACAAGCAATTTATAGTAATGGGGCAAGTCAAAGGTCAAGCCAGGAAGTCACGCCTTTGAGTCAGACTCAAAGTACTGTTGAAGTGTCTAACCAGGCAAAGGGAGGGGCTGCAAGCTCAGGCAAGGAAAACGTTCACAAGCAACATTTAAATGAGTAGAGGGCATGCCCACATTGAGGCTATCTGACGCAGAGCTGGACATGTATTATATCTGGCCCTGAAAACTGGAGGCAAGTCCTACGAGGATTAGGATGCATGCAAAGCTCTGACAGTACTGCCCTTCCTTCTTATTTCTGTTCTTGTTTCCCTTCTGCTTCTGGTTTCCCTTCCCCTCTATTGTCCTTTTCCTTCCCTTTCCCTTTTTTGTTGTTCCTTCGTCCTGCCCTTCTTCTTTTTCCTGAAAGGGTAGGTGTAGAGCTGAGTGTATACACAGCTAGAGGTAGTGAGAGCCTGTGGGGACAAAACTGTATGTGCTAGCTTTATAGGAGCACACCTTCAAGGAGCAGCTTTCAGCTGTGGGGTCCACAGTCATGGCCCAGGTACCTGAGGAACAGGATTGCACTGAAGGGAGAAAGAATGCTGTCCTGTATCCCCAAGTCCCATTGAACCCTTTCCAACAGATTTAATAATATTCATATGTTTAATAATATAATGTTTCAATGTCATAATTGTAGCAATTATCACTGTATTGTTGATTGTGTATTTTTCTATAAATACGTAATTACATTATATGCAGGCTTAAACCCCCACCCCAACAACAAACAAAAAGGAAGGAATGAACAGAAGAGTGTAACATAAACAAGGACGAGAGGCAGTCATGCAGTTTGAGAAACAATATATCTCACAGAAGCTTGCTTCTGCCAAAGATGTATTTTGTAGGACATGCATATAAATGTGTCTTCTTCATAATGCTACGCTTATCCCTCACAGGAGCATTAGACTTCACCAAACTCAGTTATCATTTACTCTTGAGTGCCTCAGGGTGCTATAGTTGTTCGATAAATTTCCAGGCACTCTGACTGAAAAAGCTGTTATGAAAATTTTCTTGTTTTGCTATTAGAGTAATATTTTAAGATGCCTCATCTACTTCATTGAAAAATTCTCAAAAGCATGCAGTAATTAATGAAAAATTGCTACGTTTTGTCAATTCTGAAAAATACTGACAATTTCTTTTAATCATACTACGTTCTAGGAGTATCTCTGCTGAAAAAATAAAACTCATCTTTGATTTTGGGTGTATATTGGATTGATGGTAGGTCTGTAACACTCAGTTAATTACATTTCTCTCCCATGGAAATAAGGGGTGATTGTTTTGTAATAGTGTTCCAGTAAGTCTGAATTGCAATTGTTCTTTCAACTTCTTTCAGTATTTATATTTCAAGCTGGAAGGCAATGTCTCTGGAAGTGTTCGAGAGATGTCTGAGTGTTGCACTTGGGCAATATGGTTTAGGAGTGATTCTGGTGGTGCTGTGTTGACAGTTGGACTAGATGATTTGACAGTTTCTTCCAAACTTGATGATTCTGTGAGTGGTGTCATGCTCAGCAATAACTCTGGGAGGATGGGGCTTGGCAGGGACTGGCTGGGCTTTGGAAGGTCGATGATGAGAAATTATTCTCTTTTGCATCACTGCTTTTTTTGAAGGTTTTATTTTCTTGTTACATTTTCTAATTTCTTAAGTTTTTATGGTTTTTATTTATTTAACTGTCTGCATTCTTATGATTTTGTAAAAGAGACGTGGAAAAAAGAAAGGTACTCAGGTGGGAAGTCTGAATCGTTATTCTTTACTGAAGAAGTTAGGGTATCTTTATAATATAGTTTTACTTGAATGTGAATTTATGTGAACGTACCAACATATGGGGAAGAAACTTGCTCTTGAGACAAAACTTACTTTTTAATTTGGAGCTGAAATATCTCACTGACCTCTTAAGAATTTCTTAAATTGCCTTTTGCATTCAATTCCACTTTAAATGTGGCCTGGGTGAAAGACTTTTACTTGAAAAATGAGTAACATTCAAATTTCCTTTCCTGATATGTTCATACTCACTGAGAGCAAAATGGTCATCTGTTATATTTGCTTGGTCTTAGTTTCTTTATAATGAAACAAAAAAAAAAAAATTTCTTGATCTTACTTATAAAGATAAATATTTCATAATGTTCATTTCATCTGCAGCCGAATGAAACCCGTAGCAAGTAGAGAACTGCTATTTATATTTATTGTGGTCTAAAAGTCTGGAAGACAGCTATATCACTTTGTGCCAGCAAGAAAGGTATACTCTGATGAAACTGTATTTAAAAAGATGATTACATGGATTGGGGGAAAAAAAAGAAGTGAAGAATTCTTACACTATCCTTAAACTCTCTGTGGAAATTTAATCAGACAGACTGATAGACTGAACAAACTTCTCACAAGGTAACTACATCTCTGTCTAGGGAAATGTTTTGTAAACAAAATAAATAGGCTTCACAGAGTGCGGTGCATGTAACTAATGCTTTAGACAAGAATTTGTTTTCTGGTGTGATTTAGAGGTTTAAGAAAAGGTCTTAATATCCGAATAAGTGTATTTATATCACTGATGCTGCCATTACAGAGACTTGGTTGATGAACCCTGCGTACCAGCTGTGTCTGTGTCTTTTGAGGATGTCTGCATTTATTGTTTGTGGACAGTTCAGTGTCTGTGAAATAGAAATGATAGTGCCTATCCTTTTTTTGTGAAGCAGTGTTACATCACTGAATCAAAGTTTAGATAGTACTGCTTCTTTTCTTTTTGTGTTTTATTTTAATTCCTTTGCTGAAAATAATGCCCTTTTTTGCAACTTCTTATTTTTTTTCTGCAACTGATGTGTGGCTGTCAGCTCCTATCTCCTCAAAGGCTAACAGAAAACAGAACAACAAAGAGCTTTTTTACATTTTCTCTCCCATTACAGCACAGGATTTGATTCAAAATCTGAGTGAGCTTTCTTACTGTTTCTGAGCAAAAAATATCTTGATTATCAAGAGCTCATGGTAAGTTTGAGAATATTTTTTACAGCAGTATATTAAAATGTCTGTTAACTGGTTCAATAGAATAAAATCCCTCTATCTAGGCAGTAGGAAAGAGATAAACTTTACTATATAAAAATTAGTCCAGCTGACTCAGGGGACTCTATTGCATTCTTTCTTCTTTTGTGGTAAATTTATAATACTCACTAGTTAAAGCCAGTTTCCTAAAATATCCATTAACAGACACAACTTTCTTCTCTCTGCTGTGATGTAAAGTGATGTTAAAGTTATAAATTCCCAGTTGGTGGCCATTAAATATTTTGATATGTATCAACAATGTGATGAAGATTATTTGCATTATTCCAGTAAGCATTTAGCCTTTTCTCCCCCTATTAAGATTCTCTAATCATGGTGAAATATATTGTTTCAAACACTGGTAGATGCACTATAGTACATAAAAATTACAGACTTTTTATGTACATGCTCAAAATAAATAGTGCAACTATGGTGAATATATTTTTAATTATACACTCAGATATAAAGCATTGTGGAATAGCAGGACACTAGTAGGGCACTGCAACTTGCAACTGAGACAGATAGGTAGTGACAGAACTGGATTGAAATGAGAACCAAAATATTTGTTTGTCTAGTATGTACGGCAGACTCAGTGAGATCATACTGATCTGGTTTTGTTTACTTCCTAATGAGGCATTTACTTCCTTTTAATTCTGCAATTTGTCGAAAAATATTCTGCAAGTTCTTAGAAGATTTCCTTTCAATAATTCTGACACCTGTAGTGAATTTACTAGATTGTAGGCTGTAATGTTGTTTTGGTTTGGGTTTTTTTTTTGTTTTGTTTTGTTTTTTTTTTTTTTGGGTTTTTTTTTTTTTCAATCTAGTAGAATCTAACAAGATTCTCTCTACCCATCATTAGCATTCATTGAAATGCTTGAGTAGATAGTGTTTATATTATTTTCTGAATGTTGACTGATGTTATTCTGCTACATGGTTTGTGTATGGCATGACTGAGCTTTTCAGTCTTTAACATTTTTTGTAGGAAGATTTTTTTTTTTTACTTCGGGATTCCTCCCCTCTTTGCATTGTGCAACTAGAAAAACACCTTTCAGAAAATTATAATAGAAGATATGTCTGAAATTTGGAAATTCAGCATTGTGGTCTTGTGTGATGTATTTCTGGGAGGGGGAAGAGGTCATCCTCTGCTTTTTACCATTGAATTCCCCTAGTAACATGGTGAGTGTTGGATTTTTTCTGTTTAGTTGTAGTACTGTTCATGGAAGTGGTATGCTCAACCCTTTGGTTTTAAGAGATTTAAGACATCATCAGCTAAAATTGCATTTTGAAGTAGAGTACTGCAGAGAAACTTAAAGGACTTTACATTACAAGTAGTAAATTTATAATCTATTTTTGCAGTACATTTTTGCATCTCTGTATTTTTCTGCTTTGGTTTTGGAAGGACTTTTATTTCTCCTTTTTTCATTAATATCAGTATTGGAAGCGATATAATAACTTGCCTGGTAGATATTTTTTTCCTTATTCTGTTAGAAACATATAGTTAAAATATACATGCAATACAGTTTCTTCTGCAGACCCTGGAGCGAGACATTTGAAGAGTCTGCTTTTGATTGCTAAATAGCACAAAAAGCCATATGGCAGGCAGATATACATTATGGACAATGTGCAATAAACTCTTCTATCAGTTATGCTACTGTAAATCTGTAGAAACTCATGTCTCTCCCCTCCCCCATAATCTCCCTTTGATTTCTTTAACATTCTTTCTGCAGACAGTTATATGTCATTGATTAGATTTTGCTTATTACAGGTTTCCATGAAATAAAAAAGGATGTTCATACAAATGTCATCATATATTTTTAATCCAATTCCATTGTAGGGAGTTAGAGGCGCAGAACTGCTGTGACTGCAGTTAGTGGGACAGCTTGCATTGACTTCAGTGGGTTCATGATCAGAGATTTTACCATTCAAAAAAGTCAATGCTTTTATCTTGTACTCCTATCTATTCTACTGAGGGTCACTTTCTGGCAAACATCATTTTAATATACAGTATACTTCCTTCAGCTAAAAAAAACCACAAAAAAAAAAAAACAAAAAAAAAAAAACCCAAAAAAAACCAAACAAAAAAAAAACAAACCCAAAACCACGATATTTATGGGTATCGCTTCTCTTCAAATCATTACATAGCAATTAAAGCAAAGCAGTGAGTGGGGACTAAGTAGAAAAGTGTATTTCATATCCTTTCAGTGAACTAATAAAAAATTTATGCCATTTTATAATACAGTATAAGTTGATGTAGGCTTACAACGGATTGGATGTTGGATGTTATTCTTAGTTCAGAGCATCTGTGTTTATAAAGCAAATTTTGTCACATCAGCAAGTAGAGTTTAGACTGGTTTATATAGATCAGATCATATTATATGCTAGCCTTTTGGTATTAAAAATACAGCACAGCATACTGCTGAATTTTAAGGTGATATTTGGATATAATAATCTACAAATTAATAAGGTTTTGAAAAAAAATTAGAATCTTCCAGATAGATAGGTATTTATATATCTGTGATGGATAAGAAATAAAGACAGATATTTTCCTTTATGAAGATTAATGGGATTTCAGATGTATTCAGCACGGGCAACTGCAAATGGCTTTAAAAAGATTTTTAAAATAATGTAATTATTGCTTCATGGTTTCAAATTTTGTTTTTCCTTTGATATGCTTTCTTCCACTATTTCCTATTACCAAGATACTATTCCTATAATTTTCTTTTTCTCATGGCACTAGCCAGCCCTGCTTCTATCTGAAACTTCTAGAAATGCTGTCATTTGTTGTTGGTTGAATGAATCTGCCATGCTTTTTGTTGTTGTTGTTCATGATGGTAATGTTATGTTTTATATCCTTTATTATTTTTACTTGGATTCCTATATAAGATCTTAATTGTGCCTAAAAGAGAATTTGGGTAGCATGTTCTATAGATTGTTCCAAGTTGGTGACACACCAAATCAACATTATTTATTATTTTTTTAGCCCATATTTCAAGTAGACTTAGTGAATTTTGACTATAACTTCAGCTGGATTTATTAGAAATAGTATTCTATCTGTTTTAAATTCTCTTACCCCAATTTTTAGTGTGTTGCTGTGAAGTGTAGTGGTGTAGGCTGCTAATGACAACTGCAGCAGTTGTTACCAAATTATTCCTTCTGAATTGTTTGGTAGGTTGTCCGCATTCTACTCCAATTAGTGGATTAGTATTTCTGGACTCTGTATAGGCCAAGGAAAGCCACAAATTTGTTATTTGCATAATTAAAATCTTAACAGTCTAATGAAAGAACTATTGTTTCTCCAGTTAAAGCAATATTGACATGTATTTTTCACATTATCTAATTATTAGGCCTCATTTCTATTCACTTTCCAAACTCAAATATCATAAATATCTTTGTAGTGTCTTGACCATCATGTTCATTTCTTCACAGCTCCTAGGTACTAAGGGAAATGATTTCAGTCTTGGGGTGTAAAGAGTACAGTGATGTGTCAGTAAGACTTGTCCTTGACTGGAAGACATTAAATACTAACATGGGTATTCTATCTTCTTGCTCTTGGATTCACTTGAAGTAATATTTACATGTTTGGTCTTGCAATCGACTAACTTGGTTGTTCTGTATTGCTTTGCAATTCAGTATCGTATCTTGCATTTGCATTATGTGAACGATTCACTATGTGAATGGCTGATTACATATGACATGCATTTCTTAAGCTGAATACTTACTATTGTACTCTTTGTTGTTTCTGAAACTGTTTTTATCCAGCTCCCAGGGTTGTATTTGTTTCGTGCCTGCTTAATGATCATTTCTGAGTTGCTTATAGTCTGGGTCCTTCTCTATTGTCATGTGCCTTTATTTTCAAAACTTGTGTTAACCATCCTTGCCTGTATTCTTGAACACTGCATTTTTCTTTTTGGGTGAGAGGTAGTTCATACCACACAGAATTCTGTTTCTTATTACTGTCTTATTATTTAGAGATATATTCATTATATTCACATAATACAGTGGTACAACGCTCAGTGAAAACTAAACCAAAGTGCTTAATAGTCATCTGGTGGTTAGACATTTGTTGTTCCTGCTTAACAAGCTAAACCAGAGGTCAAGGCAGTCCAAAACAAGTTTGGCCTTACAAATTCTGCAGCTTTTGTTTTTAGTTTAACAGAAAATTGGCTTCTTACAGAAAAAATGACAACATTATTGCCCTATTGGGCTATATGGCTAAAGTGACCTGACGAACTCATAGCCAGAAGATGAACACATCTGAAAATCTGTGAACTTCAGGCCACTACCTCAGGTTCTGTCGCAGAGAAAAGATCAGTGTCTGTCCCTCTCTTCCCCTCAAGGATGTTGTAAATGCAATGACGTCTCCCCTCAGTCTCCTCTTCTCCAGGCTGAACACACCAAGTGCCCTCAGCTGCTTCTCATACGGCTTTCCCTCAAGGCCCTTCACAATTTTTGTTGCCCTCCTTTGGACAATCTCTAATAGCTTAAAGTCTTTCCTATATTGTGGTGTCCAAAACCTCACACAGTGCTCAAGGTGAGGCTGCCCCAGTGCAGAAAACTAAAGGCCAGACAGCCTTACCTTTGTGCCTGGAAAGATGATGAAACAACTCATGCTTCATGCCATCTTTAGGAATGTGGAGTAAAAGAAAGTTAGGGTAGTCAATATGAACTCACTAAGGGGAGATTATTCTCAGCTAATCTGATGGCCTTCTATGATGGCATGATTATCTGGGTAGATAAGGAAAGGGCAATGGATGTTGTCTACCTTGACTTCAGCAAGATTTTTGACCCCATCTCCCATAACACACTTGTAGGTAAGCCCAGCAAGGGGGGTTAGATAACTGAACAGTGCAGTGGATTGAGAACTGGCCAAATGGCAGAGCTCAAAGAGTTGCTGCAGAGTCTAAATGGAGTTCCACAGCCAGTAGTGTGCCCGAGGGGTACAGTCTTGTTCAGCTTATTCATCAGTGATCTGGAGGAAGGGACAGAGTTTGCAAGTTTGCAGATGATACAAAACTGGGAGGAAAGGCTGATACCCCAGAATGCTGTGCTGCCAGTCAGTGAAACCTGGACTGTCTGGAGAAATGGGTGGAGAGAAACCTAATGAACTTCAACAAAGGAAAGTGCAGGGTCCTGCACCCAGAGAAGCATAATGCCAGACACCATTTCAGACTGGTAGTTCATCTGCTGTAAAGCATCACTGCAGAGAAGGACACTGGGGTTGTGGTGGACAACAAGCTGTCCATGGGCTAACAGTGTGCCCTGGTGGCCAAGAAGGCCGATGGTATCCTGGGGTGCATTAGGAAGAGAATAGCCAACAGGCTGAGAGAAGTGTTCCTGCTCCTCTGCTCAGCCCTAGTGAGGCCTCACTTGGAGTACTATGTCCAGTTCTGGGCTCTCCAGTTCAAGACAAGGACATGCTGGAGAGGGTCCAACGAAGGGCTAGAGAGATGAGTAGGGGACAGGAGTATCATCTGTCTTATGAGAAAAGGCTGAGGGAGGTGGGCCAGGTTAGCCTAAAGAAGAGATGACTGAACAGGGATCATATCAATGCGTTCAGGTATCTTAAGGGCAGGTGCCAAGACTCTCTTCAGTGGTGGCCAGTGACAGGACAAGGGGTAATGGCCACAAACTGAAACACAGAACAGAAAGTTCCACCTGGAGATGAGGAAATTATTTTTTTTTTTTTTGGAAGGTGACCAAGCACTGGAACAGGCTGCCTAGAGATGTTGTGGAGTCTCCTCTGGGTATATTCAAAACCTTCCTGGACTTAATCCTGTGCAATTTGTTCTAGGTGAACCTTCTTTAGCAGGTTTAGTTGGACTAGATAGTCTCCAGAGGTTCCTTTCAACCCCAACCATTCTCTGATTCTGTGATTTTAATTTGCAATTTTTGATTACAGCTTTTCCACACTGCTAAAATAACAGTGGAATACTACCCTTGTCTGAGGCTGTACTTATACATCTGCTGATTCAATACTCTGTAACATTATTTCATGATAAACAGATTAGAAAATAATGGAGCCAACCCATCATTTCAGCAATTGGAATATTTTCCCCATTATAGAGCTTTCAAAACTCAGTTTTATTTCTGGAAGAAGGAGGAGAAACAAATTCAAAATACTTTTCTTTCTTTCTCTCATGAATTTTGAGCAATAAATATCTTGCTATTTTATTTTCCTGTTTGCTTTTTTATTTGCTTATACTTCATTCCACATTAATCTAAGCAACTTATAAGACTTCCAAAGAGTGAAACAAGCTTTCCAGTATAGCGCTGGCAAAGCACTGACCTGCAAACCCCTTGGCATTTCTTTCCTTGCCATTTCATTCTTTGGTCTCTCCTGAGTAGAAGTTGCCAGTCATTCAGAACAGTGCCAAACTGTGTAGTGCTTTTGAGATGTGAGAAAGGATGTAATAAATGCTGGTGGGAGACTACGCAGTTGATGTATTTCATTTTAGTTGCAAAGTAAATGAAGTCACTAGGCATGAATCTAGGGGTTTTTTTCCAATAAGAGAAAGCTATTTCAATCATATTTTGCTTGCAGCTAGTGAATTTACAGTTCTTTTTATCTGGTTTGATACAAGTATAAATGGTTTCATGGTTTTTCCTGTATTATGCTCAACAGAAGAAGGGGGCGGGAGGAGTGAGAGGTCCTTCCTTGCATTTGCCAAGACAAAAAACAATGAATGCCAACTCCTGACAGCTAGACTCAGGAAAAAAGGCAGTACTGACTTTCTTGAAAATTTAAAATATCTGAGAATAGACATACAGGGAAAAACAAGAGACTTGAGGTGGAACATGACATTGGCAAGTGAAAAGGAAACCTTGAGGTTAGCTAAAAGATGCAAGACAATTGACTTAGAGGAGAATAAATAGCAAATTAAAGATGCGAAACTTCCAGTAAGTCAGGACTGAATCTATCTGTCATGGCCATGAAAACAAAAGAGGAGGCAATAAAGAGGGATGGAATATTTATTCTACAGTTGTTATATTAGAGGAGGCTGGCTAAAGGGATAATAGCCAACCTAATACAGCGAGCAATATATATACATGCATCAGTGCGTCTTAAAGGCTATGAACTCTTTCTGTGTTAAATGTCTATAAATTCAAAGAATCTTGAAACAGCTCTCTAAGAACCTGTCACTTTTGAAAATTTTGGAATTTGAGTTTTACACCTTAAAATAAAAGTTCTTGTTCTCCCAGATGCAGTGGACATGTTGGTGATCAGCCCAGGGATCAGCTGACAGAGTAAGTGAAGGTACCATGACTCTACTAGCTAAATATGCTGAGGCAGTCTTTGGACCTTTAACTTCAAAACTGGGCTAGGACCTTGGTGGTTGTTTCCTTTTAAGCTGGGTACTGTGCTTCAGGGAATATCCAAGCTGCCATTTTTCTAAGCCCTGCTTTGTTTTGGGATGGAGTTTTTTTTAGGTCTTTTTGTTTGTTTGTTTGTGGTTTGTTTTGTTGTTGGGGGTTTTTTTTATTTTTTTTTTTTTATTTTTTATTTTTTTTTTATTTTCCAGCTGGCTTTCAGTTTCTCATCAGAGTGTTCAGTCATTGCTGTTCAGTTTTTCAGCTGGTAAAAACCGGTTTATATAGGAATTTTAACAGACAAAAAAGTAGACCCAGTACATGCTTTATATTTACATATAAATAACTTATGGAAGACAGGACAGTATTTTTGTCTTTGCCAGGGTAGTTCACTGGATTATATAAGTAGCAGAGAGTTGCCAGACTCATTTTTTCCTTACTGATACAGCAGAAAGAGTCATGTCTATTTCTGCAGCACAGAACTAGACTCCTACTCTTTCCAAGGGAAGTTGTTTCCCTATTCTATAGTCCCCCGGTACTACTGAGTGATCACATGCTTCCACAAAAGCCTTCTTGCAAATTGATCTTTTTTTTTTTTGTTTGTTTGTTCATTTTTTGGTTACTCCAACCCCCGTATTCTCACAGATACATGGCTGGTGCCAGGGACATCATCTCCTTCCACTGAAGTGCAAACAGTGAGCAAAAATCTGTCTTCATTGTCATTACACAGTGTGTGAGGTGGCTGGTCAGCAGAAATAGATCTGGCAGGGATGCACTATTATTCATAGTTTCTCATTTTTATGAACATTTTTCGCTTGAACCGTGAAAAGCTGCACACCATGAGAAAGTGATTGGGATAACCTGTCACTTCTGTGCCTTTCTGAGGCTGAAGAACTCTTTTCAGGTGGTGTCTGTGCCTTTGTCCTTGAAACAGAACAACATTACCAGTTTTCATCTTCCAATGGTTCTAGATGTGTTATGTTGTTGAGTAATGGAAGCAGTAACAGGTTAGTTTTGAGACTCCTTCCTGGGATGGCACAGAGCATGGTAACAGATATTCAAGATCAAGATAAGATGGATTCAAGGAATGCAGAAATGCCTTTATTCCCTTGTAGTACCTTGGGTGTATATTCCTGCAGGTGTTATCTCATGTGCATGGCATGAGAGGTGTCTTGTTGGCAATAATTTTTGCCAGTCTACCTATGTTCTTTCTGCTGTATTTTAGCCTTCAGCTGGAAAGTTCAAACTGGTTCTTTGAGAGGTACTGGTGTGTCAGTTTTGAAGACTGTTTGCTAATGGATGGGTCAGCATTGCCCAAGCAGAAAATGAGAGAACTTATACGGGTGTTGAATGTCCTATTATTGCTAAGGAAACCTTTTCTAGGCTACCATTGAAATTTTCCAATTACTGTTAGATTTATTTAGAATGAAAAAACAGTTGAAAGAGCTGAAGTGATTATTAATACAAACTATAGCATAGAGAATATAATATGAACAAGGGGACATATTTCTTGTTCTTAAATACAGAAGAGCCCTAAAGTCACTTATGGCATTGTTCCCTAAAGATAATGCAATGTAGAGTTTGGCACATTGTGTATTTCTCAGGTTTATTGTTAGTAAGCATGTATGTAGAAAGTAAGACATAGACTGACTCATAATTTAAATATCAAATTAACATTGCCCTTAGCTGGAGCTGACTTACTGCAAACCCCATATTTTTTTCTCAAAATGGCTTTTTCATTAAAATAGCATTTCAGGTGTATGCCTTGCTGAAATTTTGAATGAAAATTTACTTTCTATGGGGAGCTTATTTTATCTTTCTTACTTTTCCCATTTTGGACCTTTTATTTTTGTCTATGAAATAAACCTAAAGAGAGACCAGAATATGTGTTAAAATGCTTTTATGATTCTATTTCATATAACTTAATTTCAATGTGTGCTCAAATCACATGAAAGGTTTTTTGTTTGATTGGGTTTCTTTTCCCACCCACCTTTGAAGTGTTTAAATGATCATATGCTGTGATACATTTTATGCTGTATTTCATTTTATCATCTATATTGTATTCTCTGAGTATTCTCTCTGTTTTCTGTTTTCCTGGTCATCCAGAGTAAAATAATTCAATATCTCTCTGAAGTTTTCACTCCAGAATTATTCTGTCTCAAAAGCTCCTGTTACACCACAATGACATTTTTAAGTTATACCATCTTTACAGGAGTAATGTATCAAACTGGTGCACAGGTGACCTGCAAGTGTCCTTTTACAAATTTCTCTTTATGCTTAACAGGGTGAAAAAGGTCTGCATAGTCATCTTATAAAAGTTGATCTCATATTCTGCTGTGAAAAACATACTTATGTGATTCCACCAATCCATTCAATTTTGTTTAGAACTCCTTACAAAGTCTTAGTGATTGTCAGAAAATAATTTTACTCTATTTGGGAAGGCCAGAGTTTCAGATTAAGAGAGACAAAGATTAGAAAATAGGCAAAGGCTTGAGAAATGCTGGGCAAATGTGGATAACATGAGCCTACATATGAATTACCAGCCTAAACCATCACTGAGAATTCAAATTTCCTTGAAGTGATGCTCAGCTACAAACTTGGAAAAGTGCAAACAGCTTTGTAATATTTCCAGCAAAATATGTAATGTGGAGGAAGTTACCCTACAGAAATTTTGCAACTTGTGTAAAATATTTTCAGAAGTCTTTCAGGAAAGGATCTTGCCTTAACTGCCTTTGAAAATGCTACTTTGGAAGCAAGACTTAAGTGACAATAATGTTAGATCTCTGTTCTTATCTCACATTTTCTGTCAGTATGAACTTTAGGTAATTCTGTGGAGTTATACTATGAAATTGGTATTAGTGGAAAGTAACTGGGTTTTACTTCCAAATTAAAATTTAAAATTTCCATGCAACACTCAACATCTGACTTTATATTTTCAGTCAGAATTATGTGTTATTGTACAAAGAGAGAAGGTAAAGGAAATAAAATTCTATGTACCCATCTCATTACTGTCAAGGCATGGAGGAAAGCAGTGACTGCTTACTGGCTACTTGCACAGGTATTTAACAAGGCAATTAAAAACCAAAATTAGTGTAAGTAGAATCCCTTTTGGTTTTCTGGTTTTTAATTTATTTTTTCAATATGTCTGCCTATTAGTAGCATAAAATGTGGATTTTATTATTATTAACTGGCTTACATGCAGTCTGCACATGCAGATTGAACTGCATGGAAATAAATGGGAAATACTGGAATAGCGTTGAAACATTGAAACAGCAGCTAGGTTTGTCTTTTCCTAATAAACTGTGTATAAATCACACAGTATTTTCTTTGTACAAATGGGAAAATAGGCATTTAAAATAGATTTTCTATGAAGAAATTGCACAATTATCATGATCATATGAAGAGAAGGTATACCCTTTGATTCCCCTTCCTCCTTTGCTGAAGCTGATGTGTACGGACTGAAATCTAGTATTTAATATTAAAGCAACAATCTGCAGGAGAGTGGATGAATTTGTGATGAATTGTCCCTTGAGGTTTATAAAACATATTCTCTGTAAAACCAGCCACTGTATGTTTCTCCACATTAGTCAGTTTCTGACATTCAGGCTGCTGAAGCTTCTAGGCCGGTAGTGGTATCTGCCATCCCAAAGCTGTAAACAACTCTTTGTTTATAGCAGCAGTGCTCATACATCCATTTCAAGGTTTTACAGCAATAAAAGGCTGACTGCCTACATAAACTGGAGTGGGCTGCAATGTTGTTATTTTGTTTATTGCTCTTTTACTGCAGTGGTCAAATAGTTCCTCTGAGACTAGACATTGGTACACTGCCATCTGTACAGTCAGTGCTAGACAACTTGTGTCAACTAAACAAACCACTATGACAAACAATTATAATGAGCATACTAATTAAATAAAATGTTGCTGTATTAAATTGTAGGGGAGACGTGGAAGATTAATAGCAAATTAAGAAGAAGTTGTCAGTTTCCTTTTAAAGGATAATGACAGTAGCCCCTAGAGAGGTTTTGATTATATTCATGCTATTTCATTGCACTATTGTTATAATTCATGTTATTTTATTACAGCAAGAAAATAAAGGTTTACTGTTTAAGATGGATAGAAAATTTTTGCTATGCTGCCTTATCATTGTGTTGTCATTTTAGAACAGAACAATAAAATTTTGAAGTTTGTGTGCCATTCTTTCCCACAGAATTCACTGTTGCAGTGAGAGTGTTTTCTTCTCTCTTCATAAGGCTCAAGAGCTGCTTCAGTTATCAAGAAATTAAACATTATTTTTTCTTTTCTTGTAGCTGACCTTTCCTTTGAAAAATTAAGTTAATAAATGGAAGGCCAAGTAAGGGAGGCATGACATACACAATTTAAAAAAAAAATAAATAATAGAAGTACTCCAAATTTAAAACGTTTTTGTGATTTCTTGGCCATAACATCTGATTTTTTAATCAGGGCAATATGCCTTAAGAGTCATGCTGTATTATGCCAGTAACTTCAAGCAGCCTCCTTAAATTATTTTTTTACTGATTCCTTATTTTACTGACTGTATTTCAAGTCATTTAGTATTTTAGCATAAAAAGTCAACCAACCAAAACAAAAAAAAAAAAGCCCAGAAACCAACCAAAAAAAAAAAAAAAAAAAAACCCAAAACAAACCAAACACTCCTTGATAGGATAGTTTTATTTCTAGCTGCAAAAGGTATTGAAGAACTCAAGCTGATGAAAAGCTAGCAGCCCTGTCTTTCCTTCCAACCAGCTAATTCTTCCAACCAGCAACCTCTGTGCAACATTCTTTGACCGAAATTTCTCTGAGCCTGTCACAGAGCTCCATCATCCTCTTGCCAATGACTTAGTCTCTGCGTAAGTGTAAATTCCTGGGGCTATCTCATAATCCTATGCTATATCTAGTATTTTGCAGTGTCCTGGAATAGCACAGTTCTCATAGAAGGCTAAGTGCACTCTGCTCAACAAAATAGTTCCACATGATCCAATAATTTAAATTATTTATAAAAACTTGGAAAAGAATCACTTGTCTTTTACATCTCCAAAGGATGAAAACATCTGAAATTAAAAACAGTAATTAAATTAAACTTTTTAATGTTTAAGGGTTTTTTTCTCAAACACTGAATTTTTTCTACAGAAGAATATCCTTGAAAGGTTACACTTCCCCAATTTTTTATTTTTTTTTTGTGTCCATCATGAGTACCATGAGTCCTTACTCAGAAAATCCTAAATGAAAATTAGCACTTGGATAAGTAAAATAAAGAAAGTCCACAAAGTAAATTATCAGTAGAATTAAACAACATTGCTTCTTAATAGAGTTTAGAAGATTTCAATTAATTTTGGTTATCAAACAAGATATATTGAAAGTCTGGAGTTATCTAAAAATAATACTCAAATGGAAAGGAATAGAAGGAAAAAAAATAGTCTTTCTCTTCCTATACAAAAAATGTGTAAAAGGGAAAATTATTTCATTATATGATAGAATTTGGTATTGATAAGGCATTCAAATTAACAGAAAGCCTTTGTAGCTATTTTGTAAAGCTGTTTAAACTTCAAAGCCTTTAGTAAAAGTGAGAAGACTTAAATTTAATAAGTCACCTAGATTTTGCAGCAAGGAAAACAAAGCACCAGCAGTTACACAATAATGATAAGGCTGGTAAGGGAATACTGTGATTTCAGAGACACTTTGAATAGATCTTTTTTTGAGTGAGATTTGTTTGTAGCTTAAATAATAGATACATGCATAACAGGTTACTATTAGATTTTTATGTCATGTTTAAAAAAAGATATAACTGAGTCATATTACTTACAATTGAGACAAAATTTGTTATCTTAAAGTAAAATAAATATAGAAAAGGAAATGCAATTCTGGTACTCAGTAAATTGAAGGCTGTCTGTATTAGGTAGCTAGTTCAAGTAGGTAGGTAGAATCCAAATAATGTGTTAATTTGAGCCATAAATAAAGTACAGCTGTTATATTTTAAAATCAAAGTAAATCAAAGGATCAAAAAAACCCAGGGAAAATAGACTTTATAATTCTGGTACAGAACTAAATGAGACAATTATGTTTTGTACCAGATGTACCTTTAATAGGAAAAAGATAGAACAATTACTTTGTGGTAATTGTCCTTCACCAAAAATGATTCATCCTTCAACTGCTGTCTTATGAGGGTCTTCATCCACACTACAAGGCCTTTCAGATACCAAAACACAGTGCAACTAAAACTTCCTCTGAGAGATCTCAAACTCTTCCAAAAGGGTAAATTCTCACCTTCAGATTGCTGATGAAGTCCATACAAATACTCTGAGGCAAATAACAGCACTAAGTGAAAGACACAAAATGGAGTCCAGAACTGTAAGGACCTCATTTATCCTTAATGTGTCACTGCTAGGTCTTCTCCTGGATCTGTTCTAGTCTTCTCAAAGCTTTTGCAAAAAATGCTAGAGCTGGACAGCCCTCAGTGATCTGCATAATAACCAGCTGCACCAGGTAATCTCATGAGGAGAAATAATTTTCTGCCCTTCTCTACTTTGATAGCATAGGCATTACAATTGCAATTTCTGTGGCACAGAAATATGGACATCTCAGGACTGTTGATAACTTTCTTTTCCATAACCATCCCCTACCCTTCCTATCCGTGTCTTTGGTTTGCTGATTTAAAGTTAGCATGGCTGTTAGCACCATCTTTGCTTTGTAAGTCGTGCATTAATTTCATACAACCCTTCAGTGCAGTTTTTAGCTGTGTTTCTTTTTCATTAGTAATTTAATTTGCAAAAAGCTTCTTAGAAATCTATGACACTGAAATAAGAGGTGAATGTGTCTGTGTTAAAGGCTCTTCTAAGGTAAAGTTACTTTTCATAGCTATCATTTTCTGTTGTAACACCTTCTTCTACCATGACCTACAATGGAGATTATTACTCTGTTTCTTTTCATCAGGCTTGTGGTAATATGGGGCAATAGGCAATACTTGCTATATTGGGTAGTATGATAATTATTTTCATTTTAAAAATTAAACCTTGGTTATTGTCTATTGTTTGTGGTAATCCAGTGATCTAATTTTTCTGAAGGTCCCCAGGAGTGCTGGACTCAACTAGAAATCCAATACTCCTTTAGACTGGAGAACTACTTTTGGCATATATTAAACAATTAGTCATTATGTGTTCTTCATATCTTGGTCACCATGGTGTTTGGAAAAGCTACTTCTAAGTGGCTTCAGTCTGGTTTGGTTTCTGTTTGGGGTCTTTTTGTTTGTTTGTTTTGTTTTTATTTTTCAGCTGTGCAATGTCAGAAATAATACTTCCTTAGCTACCTCATCTGCTCTACTAGTATAGAAAAAAAAGTGTCATTGTGTCTCTGCTTCATTGCATGAGGGAACTTTTCCCTCTGTTTGCGATAGTAACTTCTTATACTATCACACTTTCGGTCATTGCAAAACAAATTTGCAGTGCAGTATGAGTGAAAACAGTCAAACTGTGGCATGGCCTTTTCAAATCTACACAAGGCTCCAAAAATTCACCCACTGAATATTTTGAAGAGCCTTTGGACTTTAAGAGAGAACACACAGGAGAAAAGCTGCGCACATTATTTCTCAGGAGGTACTTTTAATGATGAACTTTTGGAAAAAAGGGAACTTAGCAAAAGTTTAAAGGGTAATATACAACCACAACAAGGCATTCCAAAAAGCTTTGACTTTGCATATATTAACCCATAAAACTTAGTAAAATCCTGCCTATCAAGCTCTAACTTACCCAAAATATTAAGAAAGGGGATTAAAGAGAAGAAGAATTAAAGAAAGAGAAAAAAAAAAAAAAAAAAAAAAATACCAACATGGAGACCCAGGCGATTCCAGCTTCTAAAAATCCAAGTGGCAGAGTTTTAACAAAGAAGCACAACCTGTGTTGCTGCTTTTATTTGCTTTGGCCCCCTGTGGCCACACCCCTCACCCTCAGGCAGGACTTCCAGTGTTCCAGCTGATCAAAGGCAGGTCAGTAGCTCCGGGATGTGGTAGTGACCCAGCTCCTGGTCTGCCTTTGACTGACAGCTGCTCCAGGGGTGCCCCAGGAGACTTGAAGGAGCTGGGATATGGGACAAGGTAACATCTCAACTTCAGGCTCAACCAGTTCCTCCCCCTCTGCCCCCCCCACACACTAGAGTTGGTCAGAGCCAATAATTACCATAATATTCTCGTGTCTCGCAACACTGATGCTACTTTTGCTACAGCAGTTAATTTTACATTCTGGGATAATTGTGTGTTATATCTAATCTCTTCTGGGTTTGACTGAACAGAGGAATCCCTGATTACAGACCTATCAACAGTAGTGCCTGTTTGGACAGGAAGACTTAACTGCATACATAGACACAGTTCAGCTCTCACAATGCAATGTGCTATTTCCTCCAGGGCTAAACCCTCTGAAAAGTGTTAATTATCCTCTCCTGTATTTCACCCTGTAGGCATTCATTGATTGTTCTTCCTACTTAAAACATGGCAGCTAGAGGTAAGGGTTCTTAAAGAGGGCATAATTCAAAGTGTTGCAGAATAATATCCACATTTTATAATCCTGTAGAAGAAGAAGAATCATCTCTGATTTGTACTTTCTTATTTTCCAGACATAAGTTTAAGAGAATGTGGGAGTTTCTAACTTTTCTCTGTTTCTTGCTTTAACATTCTTTTTCAGGTTCAGTCTCTTTTTGGGCAACTTTTATTATGTGAAAAGATACTACAGAAAGAGTTTATATATTGTTTGAGAGCAGAAAGCATTCATTTATTGGCTACTATACACAGCAAATTGCTAAGATTAACAAACTACTACAGTGATCAATAGTATTTTCATCATGTAATTGCATAGCAAAAAATGAGCTTTTGCTGCATTTTGCAAAGGGATGACCCTCAATATTGCTGAATTGGTGTCTTCTAATTGATCTCCTGTGTTGGGAAGGGAGGGCCAGAGAAAATTTTGATGTTACTATTTTTACCCTTGAATCTTTGAGCTGCTAACTCTCACCATTTCATCAGGTACCCTTTTGTCTGTGTTTTTACTTTTCTTATTTTTTGTGGTTTTAAAGCACTGACTTTTCACACCTTAGCAACAATTTTATCAGTAAAATTGATCCAAGGTCACATAAATGCTTTGAATGAAACTAGACCTTGAATTACAGAGAGCTGGTTGAGTGTGGGGCTACTTCAGCTTGAACTGAGTTGTCTCTTCAGATTAATGACAGCCCTAAGTCTCCAAACTATTGCAGTTGCCCAAATATGAGCATCTAATTTTCTGTGAGATATCCACCTGTCCTGGCATATCCACCTGGTTTCTGGCTATCAGAAAATCTTCAAATAACTTGTAGAAAAAGAAGATATTATTTGATTTTTTTCCTAATTATTTTTTAGAGTCCCATAGCGCAAATATTTTTTCACATCAAGGGTAGATGCATGCCATTGCTGTTAACTGGTTCCAAAAGAGTTTATTCAATCTCAATGATTTCTCTTTTAGATTTGCTTACTCAAATTTTGCAGCAGTCATTATATTTTGAGGTAATTTTAACTTTTCCCAAATTCTGCCGAAAGTTTTACTTGAATGTTATAAAAATTGCTGTCAATTTGCTTATACTGTGAGTGGATATCACATCCTTTTAATATATTTGTTTTCTTGAAGTATGAAACATGATGGCACTTTCTGCAGACTGACTAGAAAAGTACTGAAACAGAAGGATAACACTCACTGAACCCAACACTTTCAATCTGAAAAAAGCTTCATCCCTGTTACTTTTCATGTCAAGTTCATGAGCTGCAAAAACCTATTTTTTGTCTGCTCAGTCATGGAAAAGGAAGTGACAACCACAGCATTTTACAGCTCATAACAGAGTCAGAAGAAAGTCAGTAAAGTAGAAAATATAGAAGGGAAAAATCCCTCACTGTGTGTGTTTCATTGAAGAATAATAAGAAATAACAAGAAAACATCTCTGCAGTGACAGCAAATACATGAAAATAACAATAGGAAAAAATATAAATAAGAAAAGGCAAACCAGAATATAATTCATAAAAGAAAATGTTTTCACTGGGTGACATATATACTCCGAAAAACATCTAGACACGAGGAAAAATAAATGCTCCTGGGAACTAGGGAAAAGTTTAGGAAAATTAAAGTTGGTGGAAGTTTAGATTAAGAGCTAGACAGAGATGAGGGAAGGGACAAATTCTAAAATTCTTCAACCTTTAGCTGGGGAAAAAAATGACAATTCAAACAGCATCCACATATATTTCGTTATTCAGGATGTCAGTTCCTCTGGCTATGTATTATATAGGTTTAAGTAACATTTTCTATGTTGTATTAAAATCTTAATCTTAAAGCAGTTTCTTTTATTTCTGTTTGCTGAACTTCTTGAAATACTGTATCCTAAAAAAAGAGGGAACCGATCCAGGTCATCAGGATCAATAGAATAATATCTGTTAACTCTGAAAGGCTTTAAGCCCTTCATAAAGTAAAATCTCTTCACTTATACATAGGTACATAGATGATAAATAAATAAATAAATAAATAAAAGCCATTTTAAAAATAATTCCCTGAAAGATTTCTGATAATGAAGCAATAGCAGCAATTCTCTGATCCTTTCCACCCCCAAAAAATCTTTTACACAACATGACCTTTGCTGCTATTTTATACAAAAAGTTGCATCCTGTATTAGATTTCAGAACTGGTTCCAGAAAACTGCTTCATTTAATATGTTAGGCTTATCAGTGGCAAACTTTATAGGCCTGGAATCTCTAGCCTTGCAGATAAGTATAAGGATTTGAAGCTGATCTGAAACTCTATAAAATGTATTGATTAAAGAGATAGGTTAATAGGTAACATGAAGAAATGTGTTTCTGCCTATTAAGTCAGTAAAGATAGGATTTTTTTTTTTTTTAAATGCTCTTTTCCTCTAATCTTGCAGGCAGCTAGTGCTTGGAAATTTCTACTCTGTTGCAGAATAATATAAATCCTCACATGCATCAAAAGAAGAGAAACATCAGGGAGCTTGGTTACTGCTTATTAATAAAGATAATGAGAATTATTTAATTTGATTTGTTGAGAATCTTAATAATCAGATCTATGGAAATCAAAGTGTAATGGAAGTTAGATGGAAAAGCAAGCTTATCTTCTTCTCTGAATATAGAGTGTTATTTTGCCATATTAATACCTTAACTAGTGAGAGCCAACATTTATTTTAAAAAAATCCCCCCTCTCCAAAAAACAAAAACAAAAACAAAACCAAAAAAACAAAAAAAAAAATTGGTGCATATTCCAGTAACATTCAGAAACATAAAGCTTAAGATGTGCTTCCAGGAGAAGGTATAAGTTTTTGAGTTTCTTGGTATATTTTAAAGTATTTGAATTGTGTTCCTCAAATTTGCTTACATAAGAAACTCTCTCAGAAAAAAAATAATAATAAAAAAAAGATAATTTATGCTAGTAGCAATTGAATGAGCAAGTCCTTATGATTTCTGTTATTTAAAAGCTTGGAAAGACTAGAAAAGAAGAACATTTTGAATTTGTGTTGTTTAATAATAAATCTGGTTCTAGAAAGTGAGAAAATAGAAACCCTGCAGTTTATAGAAGTGTTATTTTTGAACATATGCATCATAATGAAATCATTATTCTTATTTCTGACAAGCAAAATTAATTATCAGCATTCATATACACTGGCAGTAATTGGAAGAGAAAATTTATGTAAAAATCATAAAATTATATGGCCTATAATTTATCATGTTTAAAAAACACCAAAACAATTAGTTCATAAATAAGAGCCAATGGCTTGAGAAAGATTTTGCCTTAAAGCTAATTTTGAAAATAACTGTCAGGTACATACTTGGAAGAGAAAAAACTACACATTTTAAAACAAAAATTACATGTTAAAATTTGTCTTTTATATGGCAGAAGATATTTTTCTTCATGATTTAATGAAAAAACATATTAAAGAATAGCATTGCTGCTAAATAAATGTTGTGGAGTTTGTGGTGTGTATTCTTTACAATGGCTCAAGAAATGAAAACCAACCTGATAGGAAGCAGAAAAAGTATGTTGTTCTTGTAATACTACTTTGCCCCTTTCTGTTGGGAAGCAATAGTTATGCTGAATGTGAGATTGCCGGTAAAGCATGATTTAGATTAAAACTGTGCTGTGGAGTGTGACATACTTGGCTTACAATAAAACAGGTTGGTTAGATTTGTATGTCTCTTGTATGTGTTCTGAGTGGAAGTCAATAAATGTGCCACTGGCCGTATGACCAGAAAAGGGAGCATGAAGAGCTCATTCCATGATTATTAATCATCAGAATGAATTTCAGAGGTTGCCTTGAACCAAGGTTGAACACTGTCCTTTCAGTGAAATGGAGAGGATGGGGAAGACAGACAGACCAGCAAACTGAAATGAATTCATTACTAGCTCTAACACTGTTAGGTCACTGGAAATTTCCATGTGACTTAGTTAATTCATGGCTCAGCCTTTTACAGAAGATTCAGAGTTCTAGTCTCATTCATCAGAGCTGCGTACGTAAAAACTAATAGTTTTTTTGTATGTATAATTAAATTTGAGTGTTTTCTCTTGCTCCATTGTTATTGTTTTTACACGATGATATGTGAGACTGCACTACCTCAAGTCTTAAAATGCCTGTATTTTGTAGATTGTCAATGGTTACTTGCATTCTATTGTGAACACCCTGAACTGTGAAAATCTATAAAAAATGTATCTGGTGAAAAGTACTTGTAAATAAGTCCTGCTTTTATCTAAATGTAAATAGAGACTAAAGAATTAGCATGCCTGTATTATCATTAAAATACTTCTGATTTATAAAGCTTCAGTGATATCAGAATTTTCCTAAGATTATGGGAGCACTTGTGTGAAATGTGTCAAAATGAAGTGAAAAATAACTAATATAAGTAAATAAAGTAATATTAATTAGAAGTTGACCTGTACTGCTGAGATTAAGTATCTGTTTTCATTTTTGCATTAATGAATGAGATGTTCAGAAAGTTATGCTCTGAAGTTTCACAGAGAGTGTTGCAACTGTCACGGTGCAGCTGATATGCTATAAAACTGAGGGCTAACTCACACACAGTCAAATGCTCTATCACCTTTCAAAATATGACATGAAATCAGTTTGTGCCAGTGAACAATTAAAAAAAAAAAAAGGGGGCAGGGGAGAAAAAGAAATTAAAACGCTGAATGTACTTAACTAAACTGAAGGGATTTGATACCACTGATCTGAAAAAAAAAAAAAAAAAAAAAAAATTTAACCTTGCAGTTGCCTGCAAAACAAAAAATTCAGCAAGTGTCCTGAGAGACAAAAAAACTTTCCTCAACCAGGACATCAGTGATACCTTTCCTGTGTGAAAAATACCAGCCATCAACTTACCCAGCTTCCTTATAGCTTTGACTTCCAAACCGAGTCCAAAGCTATCATCTGTTACACAGGAAATGTACTATATAAATCAACAATATTTTACCTGAGGTAAGATCTTCCAGCCCTAGCCTACTAGAGTTTTGAAACTCTGCTCACATCTTATCTTTCTGAGAAACAGTAGCTTCCACTTCAGTCTGGTGACCATTCTGAAACCAACCATTTTAATACCTTGCAGAAATATGTATGAATATGTGCTAAAAAATCAACCTAACCTGATGGCACAGTGCATCATCTCATACCGCCATTGAAATCACTAATTCCAATACCCAGAACTTCTGTAAGGCACTGGGTGTCTTTGACTTGTTTCTATAGGAAAACATTCATGTGAGTTGGTTGTCTATCATCATTTAACCTGGGATTCCTGGACATCTGGTCAAACACAAAGTGAATATGATAATCCTGCCCATATAACAGAATGAGAGAAATGCAAAAAACTGCACAATTCCAATTCTGTACATCCACACAATTTTATGTGGTGGTCAGCAGTACCAGTCAGGGCTAGAAGCACTACAGTCAAGTAGTTGAGAACTCAAGTCAATACTGAGATATAAAAGGAACATGCCTAGTTTTTATTTCTGTAATAGGTTTTTTTTTTTTTTTTTTTTTCCCCCTATGAAACAGGAGTTGGAGTAGGCAAGTTGAGTGAAGTTATCTAATCACATGTAGGTATCTACAGCATAAGCATTGGCAACTTCTGCATCACTCATCCGATTTTCACTTTAGAGATGGGAAAGGATATTTTTTGCCTATTCAGCTCATTCTGTAAGTTGTACAACACCATCCATCTCAGGCTAAATTCAATATCTAAATCAGGTCAGATGAATAGAACTCTATCTGCATTTATTATAAAGGGTTCCTACATTGACTATCTCAGAAGCAGACTTTGAAACGTAGCTGAAATGAACTCCACTCAACTTTCTGTTTCACAGAAAGAGCAGATTTCATTGAAGCTGTATTTTAGATGTCTATGCTGTGAAACATGGAAATAATGTATATCTTCATTTTGTCAAGTTTCCAACATGTTTCAAGGAAATTTCAAAAAATAGTTATTTTTACATTGTTGTGTCTTCATTAGTTTACAACATATCTAAATGAAACAAAATGAAAGTACTTAGAAAAGTCCTCAGAAACTATAGAAAGGTCCACAAAGGGTCATGAAAATTTTAATTTGAAATTTTAGATCTCTTACTTTTCAGTATTTTACCATAATTCATCCTGTTATGTATCTTGTTACAATCAGTAGGCTTCCAAAAAATATAAAAAAAAATCATTCCTCTTATGTGCCTGTATCCTGATTAAATATCCACGTGTCACCTTGATGTTGTCCCAGGGTTATAAGGAAACTAATCAGTGGTAAGATAAACATAAAGCTTCATTAATTCCCCTTCAATTTAATGCAGATAGGTCTAATACCATCAGTTTCAATATTATCATGATGGATATACATGTACTTGAGAGAAGAATCAGAACTCACATTTGAAACATTTGCATAGACCAAATTCACAGCAGCAGTAACCAGGAAAGCCTCACTTCTGTTATGGGATTGATTCCAAGTATTTCAAATCTCAGTTTGACAAAATTGATTACAAAATTGTATTTACAGTACCAGTCTTAAAAGTGACCCATAAGCAAAGGTGATAATTTCTAAGCATTATACATGGACCAAAAAGAGAGAGGCTGAATTTCTGAGCTTCTAACTCTGATACAGGCACTTTTGGGGGAAGTTATCTAGTTACTATTCTCTTTACATTTCCCAGAAAATAAAGGATATTGACTCCTCCTTCTCTCCATACTTCTCCAAAGGCCTCTTTTAAATGGTTTTGTAATTATTCAGTTAGGTTTTTGATCTATGATGTTAATACAAGAACAGGATAAATTAAACATCCTTTAGTTGTAGTATAATTAAAAAAAAGGTTTTATAAAGTATTTAAATTTGTACTAATTGAAAAAGTTATGCTGATTTAACTACATCAATTTAATTAGGAAAATAAACTTTCATACATGTACAAAACTTTGCATCACAAAGTCCTTAGGGAGAAAACTTGTTTTTTCTTCCTTCAGAGAGTTAAATTCCGTTGCACATAAAGGAAAATCTTTTTCTTCACTCTTTTCTGGCTTATGTTCCAAGTACCAATACCTCATTAAACTGACCCACACCAACTATCTTCCTTCGCATCCGTAGCTGGAGCCCATTATTTTACTTCAGTGTGATCTCAGTGTGACTTATGTTAAGACACATCATCTCACAGTTAATACTACCTTAATCTATTTATTCAAGATGGATACATCTGCAAGATGATCTGACTCTCTTGTAGTTATATGGTATTAGTTTGTGAAATCCAACACGCAGTTGCTTGTAGATATTTTCCAGGTGCATTTCATTTACAGTGTAGCATTTTTTGGTCCTTATGTTTCAACTGCCCTTCTACACATATGAGTGTATTCCCTCCTCACAGAGAGAGACTTTGGGAAACAGCATGCTTTGAATTGAAACACACAAGGTATGTATTCTTCTCGAGTGTTTACTGAATAATAGGATTCCCTTTGTCATCTTCCTTTGGTTGTTAACAATCACCTGTGTTCCAACGACAAGCTGTAACTTGTTAAGCCACAGTAATGTGATTGCATATCTTTGCCCTCAGATTTTATACACCATGGCTTCCAGACCTGCTGCCATCATGACGTCTTTTTTCCAAGTCTCTGCAGTTTCTCACACAGCTTACTGATTAACCTTCTAACCTCTGTGTCTGTTCCTAGAGAAATCCCCAGTCACCCTGCTGAGTTCCTGCTCAAACTGTCTTAATGTGTGCTTAGTTTGGAACTAATCGTCTCTTACCTGTTTGCGTAAGAAAGACTAATGGTATCTTATAATTATTTTAATTGTAGAAAGGTAGCTACAGCTTCTACTGAAATTAAAAGGAAGGAAAGAAAGAAACACAGAAAATAAGACAAAATAAAAGTAAATCCCAACATCCTCCTCAACAAAAATGACAAAAATAACACAAAGGAGGTTTTTCTGTTGTATTATTGTTGGGTTAGGTTTCTGGGGAATATTTTTGTTGGGGATTTGCCTTTTTTTTTCTTTTTTCCCACCTGCCTGATATGATTCCTTCGGGACAGACTTGTAGCTTAGCTATACTAGCTAGACATTGTCTACCACCTTTAAAATGAAAAGAATCTTTTATTTTTTTTCTTAACAAAATTGCATTATATTTATTGAAAAAAGTTCAGACAAGTTGATGTATTTTAGATGTCTTTCACTGATACACAATAAAAATCAAATGTAATTGCTGTAGCAAAAGTAGCTTGATTTGTAAAGGTTATTTGCAAAAAACTTTCCTTGAAAATATTATGAATGGAGGAAAGTTTACAAATGATGTCATGAGGCAGATGGGATGGGAAGAACACAACTGACTTCTTTTGGTCTATTATATGAGAGGAGTTAGGAAGGATTATGTCAGTTGGTAGTTCATTTCAGGAAATTATAAAGAATTGAATGCTCAAGTGCTTCTGAGGAAAACCGCAGTTCAGGGAATTTGCCCCCTACAGCCTGTGCTTAATGCAGTGGTAAGCATGCATTATGTATCTGTCCTTTGTGTCCAATCACAGAGGATTTGAGTCTTTTCTAGCCCTTAGCTATAAACCTAGTCCTTTCACAGAAACTGTAGAGAATTATGACATCAGGAGCATTGGAAGTCCCTAGATCACATGAAGACAATAGCTGTTGCACATATGCTCATGTAAAAAGAAAGAGTTCTTCACAACAGTAAAAACAGCTATCCAGTTTCAAAGAGGAAACAATATTAGATACTGGGCTTTGACAAAAATGAAAGCTGTAAGAACAATGCCTTCCCTAGTCCTCAGGCTACTTACCATGCATTTTAAACTGTCTTAGACAATGAGAGAGTATGAAAAAATACTGTCTGGTGTGCAACAAACCTGTAAGAACTTTCAAAATGTGGGCTCACTGCCAGGAATGTATAGCATTTTTAAAACTGCAAAAGCCACAATTTGAAAAAGAAAGACATTTAAATGTGAAAAGTAATTGAAATTAAATTTATAAAAAGTTAGGTCTGTTATTCAACATGACATTGAATATCATTCGTGTGAAATTTGCAGAATTACCTTGAGGAAAGCAAATCAGAGACAGCTGTCAAACTCCAGTTTCTGACTTGTTGCTTCTATGGGAAGGTTCTGGCAACAAGATACAGGAAGGGAGGGAGCTGGTGTTCAGTAATGTCTCATTCTCAGAAATAAAGCAGAGCTCTGAATCCCCAGGAGGTTGCTTCAGCTTCCAAATTTCAGGGTTCTGTTTCATTCAGAGGTGCTTAACACACCAACACTCATCATGTTGGCTGCTTTGAATACAAATTTAGGTTCCTGTATTTGGTGTGTAGTGATATCTAGACACATAGACCATCACTACATATTTGGTTTTGATTGTCTACGTTTTATATGTTGCAGGGCTATGCATCACAATGCTGTCTGTTGAATCTCCAACTGAATCATTTTTTCAAAATGAGACTTCAGAATAGAGAGAAATAAGGAATTAGGTATATAAAGAATATGTAGATCACATATTAGCCAATCTGTGCGTAAATAATGCCTATCCTTGATGTAAGTAAAATACATTGTGTCTATCAGAATGTTTTATATGTATTGCAGTTCTTCTACACATGCTTAGATCTTGTCTAAACAGACAATCAGATCTGCTTCATGAAAATCTGTCTTCAAATTCTATCATCATACTTACCAAATATCACCAAGAGCAGGCCTATTATGTTTCTTTATTGCTTGTTTCACATTAGCAACACATCAGAAAATATTGCCATTACCATAGCTTCCTTTTCCTTCTCCCCTATGACATAATGCTTAAAGAATTTCTCTAGGAAACAAAAAGTATATCTTGGCAGATCAAGAGGATTTTTGATGTTACTCCTCCACTTGCAGTAGGAAGCTTTCAGTTACTTGGCTTGTTCTTTTGATATATATATATAACATATATATAAATATATATGAAAAGCCCAACCATGCCATTGTTATTCCCAGATGAAAAACAAACATAATTACACAATTCTTCCAAAGTATTTTGAAGGGATCATAGGATTTTAAGTAACAGCTCATTGTAGTTGTTCTTATAGATGCTTTTATTTAAGATGCTTTTATTTATATGGGCTTTTATTTATATGGGCTTTTATTAAGACCTTTAAATGTATATAGTTTTATTCATATGCATTATTTTGGTCTAAGGACTGTTTTTGTAGTTTCAAATTACGTAGCTGCACAGAATGAAGCATAATTACTACAAATTATGTTATGGTGCTTAGTATTGTATTTGCTAATGAAAACTCAAAATTACAGTTATTTCCTGTCTGTCACTTAGGAAAAAAATCAACCATCACCAACATGGTAAGCTACTATAAAACAAATTTGCCAAGCTCAACTTTCTATTGCCAGCTGGGGCAGATTCCACTGTTTAACATTAAAATAAAAACCTATTTCTTTCATCATACTCTACCCCTTCTTGTGGTTTAACCTAGCAGGTAGCTAAACATCACACAGCCAATCACTTGCTTTCCTTCCCTGTAGGATGGGGGAGAGAAATGGGGGAAAGAGTAAAATTTGTGGGCAGAGATAAAAACATAGGACAGAACTGGAAGGGAAAAGAATAGTGTTGATATTGATAAAAGAATCAGAATACACAAAACCAGGGATGCACAATGCAATTACTTACTACCTGCTGAACAATGCTCAGCCAGTTTTCAAACACCAGTCCGTAGTCAGCTTTCCCCCTGGTTTATGTATAAGCATGACACCATATGGTACAGAATATCCTTTTGGTCAGTTGGCATCAGCTGTTCTGGCAGTGTCTCCTTCCAGCCTCTTGCACTCCCTGGCCTTTTTGATGGTGGGATGGTGTGCAAAGCAGAAAGTCCTTGACTTAGTGTAAGTACTACTTAGCAACAACTAAGACATCAGTGTATTATCAACATTATTCTCTTCCTCAGGCCAAAACACAGCACTGTACCAGCTACTAGGAAGAAAAATTAACTCTATCCCTGCTTATGCCACGATACATCTAATTTTACATAAGATAAAAATCAAAACTACACTGTTCCAATATCTTGTCAGTGAACCATATAGATGATACGGAACTGAAAAACCCTGGGTAGTGCTAGTGGTAACTCAAGATACCAGTAGTTGGAATCCAGAACAAGGTCTCCAGGGGTCTGCTTGTGGAATAATTCATATTTGCCATGGCAATTGTGCTTCCTTAAATGGAAAGAGATAATTTATTTTGCTAAAAGAGCAAGTCAGGAGAAGAATCTCAAGACTTTTTTTTTTTTTTGTCTTGCTACAAACAGCATCACCAATGATCCAGAGCTTTCAGGAATACTTTCAAGCATTTTTTATTAAAAATGGACAAAACCATTATATTGAACTATTTCACCTTGGATGTTGGGTTTTACAATGTTTTTTGTATGATATTGCAAAATGCTGTGATTCAGCTGTTGTGTTATACAATGGTGTTACTGCAAAATCTTGGTATACATACGACTACTGCAAACACTAATGAGTGCATGCAGAGCAATTGAGCGAGAAACAACAATTATGTAGAGTGTAGGCAATGTATTTTTGGTAGCTAACAGCTGCTTATCTACTTAGTAATAACACTCCTACTCTGCTAAATAAAAGTATTTGATGCAACAAGATGCTCCGTGATAATCCAGGTTGTTTAACTGTCAGGTCACCCTCTGGCCTCTTGTAGACAACCTTCAAATGACAATCTTCTAGAAAGCCTGGACATAGTTTGGTCCAGGGCTGACTCTCATAGGTTACAGGCAAAAAAACTGCTCAGGGGACTGGATTCCTTAATTCCATATATATTTCCAACTTTAACACATAGAGTTTTGTACCCTGTTCTACCACTACATGATCTCCTGACACAAAAGAAAACGTGAAATGCGCTGACTCAGCTTTATACTAGGTAAAAACAGTCAGCTGAACCTTTCCATTTTTAAAGCATTTCAACCTAGGGGCAGGGGAAAAAAAAAAAAAAAGAAATGAGAAATTAAAAAACTCCTGAGAAATAATTCTGTCTTAAAATCATATCACTCCTATAATGAGTCCAGAGCACTTCCAGAACCAAATGCTATGCTGTGGGGATGTGGCAATCTGCTCTACAGGAAGCTGGCCTTAAGAGTAGGGGCATGCTGTTCTATTTATCAATACACAGCCTCAGTGGTATCCTGAGCTTTGCTTTCAACTCGTTACAAGTGAAAATTCCTGATAATTATTCTTTCCTGAATATAACTGAAGCAGTCTTCTTTTTTTTTTGTTGTTTTTTTGTTGTTTATTTATTTGTTTGGGGTTTTTTTCTGTAATCATGTCAAACACACTCCAGTATGCTATGGTATGTGTTATACTATCTGAGCTTTAATTCTTTCTTCCCCTGGAGGCTATTTTGCTTATTTAGCTTTTTTTTCTTAGCTATATACAAAGGCAGTATTAGATTGTTAAAAATACAGTGTAACTGACTTCTTTCTTTAAAGGGATTTCTCTTTTGTTAGCTTTTTAAACATTACTGTCTACTGCTCTTATAAAGACTATTTCTTGTTGCAAGCATATTTAATTTTTTTCACTGTGATAGGTTGACTTATCATTATGTAATAAAGAAGGTAGCTGCATTAATAAATTCAGCCTTTATGTCCGCAGTGGCTGTAGCTTAGAGATGTATGCACTTGACTATAGAAAAATTGTTCATCAATTCAGTTGACTCGGTGCTTGAATTAAAGACAACTTGAAGACTTAGAGTGGAAAAGGAGAAGGATTTTCTATATATGGCTTAAATTCTCTAAGCAGTGCAAGACTTAAAAGAAAATAATACATCAGAAAGAAATGGGAAAAGGTGTTTTTAGATAGTCAAAATTTCCTCCACTGTTGGTTTCTCCTGCTTATAACTCTGTACTTATGTCTCAAGTATTTCAAAATATGTTAGGGGAAAGAAAAAAAAAAGCAGTTTGACATCTAGAAGAAAAAAGAATAAAAGGAGAGAGAAAGGGAAAGATGAGGCAAGAGAGAAGTAGAGAAAGAGGGAAGGAAGGAAGGAAGGAAGGAAGGAAGGAAGGAAGGAAGGAAGGAAGGAAGGAAGGAAGGAAGGAAGG
>JAWMRC010000089.1:43772179-43786240 GCA_035584755.1 Thripadectes ignobilis
TGGCTTAACCAGCCTGATGTGTTTGTTTACTTGTCCTTCCTATTGTTGTTTTGACATTAACTACATTTATTGATAAAAATAAAAACAAAAAATAAAAAAAAAAACAAACAAACCAAAAAAAAAAAAAAACAAAAACCCAACAAACCCCCCAAAAGTTTAATTTATGTTAGATAATACCAGGTACTTGCACCAATGAGGAAGCAGCAAATCACGTGGGAATGTGGGAATGTAATGGGTACCTGGAAATATGCATTTTTTATAATTGATCAGCTTAAAACATATCTTTAACTTCAGCAAGAAATCTTTAGCGAAAAACTATTGTCACTCTTAAAGAGAAGTGGAAAGAACATGGAGAATGGCCTCATCTTTTCCTTTTACTTGAGTAGCTACATTATAAAAGTTTGAACCCTGACAGACTATTTCTCCAATTAAGCCTAGGTTTGTTGTAGATAAAGTAATTATGGGGGTACCCCATGGTTTAATCCTGACTGATTTTGATAACATGGTGCTAAACTCAAAGCTCCCTGACCAGCATTTTCTGGTAATAAGGCAAAAGAGTGGCTGCTTTGAACTCAGCCTTAATGAAGAGCTGCTACAAAACCTGAACTTTAGCTGAGCACATTAAAGGTCTCGCTTAATAAAAAATCTTTAGGGAGCATACCCAAGAATTTTAATCTGCCATGAAAACATTGTAGACTAGTGTGTTCCTCTTTTCCAGGAACAGGATTCTGACATGGCTTTTTTTAAGTGTAGATAAAAGTAGTGAATACACTTTTTGGTGCTTACTGTGCAGGGGATTATCTTTTTTGATTTAACTAAGATGGAAAAGATGCCTAGAAATGTAATAGGTACTTGTTATTAAATAATATTTATTATACGTTACAAAGAAATTATACTTAAATATTTTCACTCTTAAATAAATTGGTAAGAGGGGATTTGTCTCTTCACAGATAAAAATAATGTAGGAATAAAGGAATTGGTGATTGCCAGAGATTGAGATGGACAATACTACTTTTCTTTCCGTATGGAGACTGAGGTAAAATTAAGTGAAATAAAAAGCTGTGATAAAGTCCTCCAAGAAAACACCAGTACATGAAAAAAATAAAAATAAAAAAAAAAAAGAAAAATTGGGGGTCATTATACTCAGTGTGGATGTGCCTTATTTAGATTAAGTGAAGATGGCATAAATTTAAAGAAGAACAGTCTGTTCTGCAGTGAAGTTAAGAAGTTAATTCCCTGTCTAGGCAAGGAAAACAATGGTCATATAGCTGAGGCACTGGATGGGAAATCAGCAGACCTTGCTTCAGCTTCAGATTTCTGAAATGTTTCTGTATAATGTGATGTAAGGTATGTAAACTCAGATATGCAAACACTACCTCACACCAAATTCAAACACTTCTTAAATCTGTGATGTTAAATTCTCTGTGTGCATTGTAAGATCATGGCAATGGTGAGGAGTCATTCTCATGCCCTCTGTGCTATCAGGTAAAAAGAGACAAAATGGAGTTTTAGTCCATTTCAAATGCCAGCACTTTACTGTCCTATTTTTAGGTATTGCATAGTGTAGAGCTAGAAGCGTGACTGAAAAGTATTGCTAGAGCCCTTCTTTGATGACCTGTCGAAGTAAAAGAAATTGTACCTCTTTTCAACAGTGTAGCTATCCATAATCTGTGCATTAAAAAGAAAAAAAAAAAAAAAATACAGGCTTTATTAGGTAGTGTTCTCCACAAACAAATTATTGTAAATAAAGAAGTGTTTTTATGTATACAGAATGCTTGTATGCCAGCCTTCCTACATGAAAAATAAAATAAAATTCTTTTTCAGCATTAAATGTTTTGCTTAGTAACTCTAACTTTCTTGGATTTAAAGCTTCTGCAGCTGATGCTTGTATCAAAGGGTTAAGGTCTTTGTTGTCAGGAGGATGGATGACTTCATTATGACTGTAGTGCATGACTGAGAAACTGAAAGGTTGAGATGGGAACAGTCACAGACTTGCTGAGCTAAGCGGCTAAGTGCTTCTTGGGACAGCTGATTTGTCATTGATATGTAATGGATCATAGCAAGCAGGAAACAAGCTTGTTTTCTGGAGAACCCTGGTAAAAAAGGCAGATGTTAACAAAGTAAACACAGTTGTTAATGTGCAATGGTAAGCTGTAGTAGTTACAGCATGATACATGAGAGGTGATGGAGTTGTTCGGTTGTCATCACTCATTCAGGCAGGAATATTGCTGATGATGTCCACACCTATGACGGGGGGTTGGACTAAAAGACTATTAAACGCCATTGCTCCTCAAACTGTGATAATTCTATGAGTGCAAGTTTATATGTTATATATAATAATAATTCTATCTATATTAATACAAAAAGATTTTCTCTTTGAAGTGAGATTTTGATAAACTGAATAAGATTTCGTTGATTGTTTATGAGCTGTAGAGATAGGAGGGGATATTTACTAAAAAAGGTGTTGTGGATGATGTGGTATAATATAAGAACACAAACCATTAAAGATATTTTAAAATTATAGGTTCAATTCCTGTCTGTATAAACTAGTAGACTATAGGCATGGCATTTCAGTAAGTTGCTTTTTTATTATGTGTTTTTTTCTTTACAACCATTAACTCAGATTTTATTTAACTCAGCTGTCTTTGCCTACATCATACAGCTTTTTAAATCATCCCCAAAGCCTCTTCTGTACCTCTTCTGTTCCGTGCAATCTTTTACACCTCACACCAAGCAGATGTAAAACATTACCATTTTGATTTGGTGGAGAATCATTCTTAGTATAGTCACCAGGTGTGAAAGAGCACAGTAAAATGGAAAATTAGATTAAGATATTACCTGGGGTCTTTAACTTGAACTCCATGGCTAGATTTTTTTTTTTTTTTCTCCGACACTAACAGAACTTTTCATTACTAATGTTACACAACCATAGATGATGTAGGGACAATCTTGGTCTCCTGGCTAGGTTAACATGTTTTTAGCACCTGTTTTCAAACTGGTTGAATAGTGAAACCAGTGTTTCTATGGTTACCCTGATATTTTTGACTTGAGAAGTATAATCTATAAGTTGCTGCATTTAGTAATATTGCTTCAAAAACGTCACGATTTTCATGATTAAAAACAAAAATTGAATCCCTCTCATCATGTATTTGTCTGTGCATGTGCCACAACTAACCCTCTTTTATTTTAGAAGGGAGGAAAATTCTACAGAATGTTTCAATAGTACTGAGGTGGTACCAAAGATCTGTGCAAATGGCCTGTCTGGGACTAGAGTTCTCCTGGGTTTTAGTTTGGCAATTTTCAATGTGTTTTCTTATAATATCCTGTACAGTAAGGAATATAAGAAGTTTTCTCTTAATACTGAAAAATATATGCAAAGAAAATATCTATAGTGGAATCATAGAATAATTTAGGTTGACAGTGACCTCAGGAAGTGGTCTGGGTCAAAGTATCTCCATTAGACTGGGTTGCTCATGATTTTGTCTGATAAGGTTTTGAGTATCTCTGGGTGTGGAGTTCTCATAATCTCTTTGGGGAGCTTTGCCACCTTCATAGTGAAAAAGTATACATAACATTAATCAGAATTGGTTTATTTCATTTTGTAGTAGTTGCTTACCATCCTCTCTCTGTGAACCTCTGAAATGAGCCTGTGTTTGTATTTTCTTTTCTATTATTTACAGTGCCAATAAGATACCCCAAAGCCATCCCTTTCCAGACTGAACAGACTGAGCTCCCACAGCTGCTCCTTGAACAAATAATGCTTCATATCCCAGTCACCTTGGTGGTCTACATGCAACTCACAGTAGTACAGCAGCATCTGTTTCATACAGGATAACCCTGGCTTGGGCAGTGCACTCAAGGGTCCCAGATACTGGGGCAGAATCTGTGTCTGGACCTTCTGGTTGCACTCTGCTTATGTAGTATTAAGTAAATGTAACTTTTCAACTCTTGTCAGGAATTCCTATAAAAAGTATTAGTTGACTATAGTTCTGCAAACTGCTGGTAAAAAAATCCCTTAATTACATGAGAAATGTTCTGCTTTATCTCCAGAGTACTAAAAAAAAATCTGCTAGTCCTGGGTGGTTTAATAAAACAGATGTATCTATTCACAGTCAATTAACAGAGAAACATGCACTGGTATCCTAATTATACTTGGATTTGATGTCAGTCTGCAGACCAGAGAAACATGCATGGCTGCAGTCATGTAAGTTGAATTCACCATATGATACGTATATTGACCTTGTTTTTTTCAGGGAACTTGAAAGCAAAACCAGGTTTTTACAAGCAGTTAATTTCTTCCCTATTTTAGTAGTAGTTGTTTCAGTTATAAGCACTATTTTAATTCATGCATTCCATTCCCTGACAAACACAGATGTGATCACAACTGTATGTAAGATACAATTTTAGTTATTGTTTAATATCTATCACCACTAGAAATTTTTTTGTTGTTTGTTTGCTGGTATTTTGTTTTTTGTTTGTTTTTTTTTCCAGTGTGAGAACTGAGTGGCCCGATAGGATCTATGTCAATTAACATATTGTCTAGAAAACGTTGTGCTAGTTGAGCTAATTCATCTTCCTGGTTTCCACATTTTTCTCCAATACATTTTTTTTCTGTGTTGACATTTAGTTTTATAGAGTAAAATAACTTTATCTTTGGTCATTGCCTAAGTAGCAAATTCTGTGAAAATTTGAAACACAATTACAAACCACTTCATCCAAACCTTATTAAGTACTGCTTTCTGAAGATACATTTAGTGTTTATTTTAATCTGCTTACAGGGTAGATCTGTATCTGTTTGGTTCCTTGTGCACTCAGCATATTATCTAAGAAAAACATATGCTGATTCATAGTATGGAATATTTTTGTCTTCTTAAGTAATCAATCAATCTTACATACCAACACAAGTTCAAAAATATGTATTTCTAGATATTCTACAATTGCTTATAGATGGAGAATCTGTATCACAGAATCACAGAATTGTTTGGGTTGAAAGGGAATTTTAAAGATCATCTAGTTCCAACCCTCCTGCCATGGGCAGGGACATCTCACAGCAGACTAGGTTGCTGAAAGCCCCATCCAACCCTGTCTTGAATACTTCCAGTGATGGAGCACCCACAACTTCTCTGGGCAACCTGTTTCAGTGCCTCACCACCCTCGCAGTAAAAAATGTCTTCCTTATGTCCAATCTAAACCTACCATCTTGAAGTATGAAACCTTTACCCCTTGTCATGTCACTACAGGCCCTGGTAAAAAGTCTGCCTCCATCTTCCTTATAAGCTCCTTTGTATATTCATACAATATTAGCTAAAGAAATTCTCTTTTATTATACTAAAAAAAAAATAAAAATGAAGGGTGCAAAAGTATTTTTTTTCCCCTCTGTATAATAGTGCCCTCCCTTGGAAAAGCAGTAACTTGTTACTTCACCACTCACATAACTGTGCTTTTTCAGAAGCAAAATTAAAACTAATCCTTCTGTCAATATTTTCACTGTAAATTGGAGATGAGTAATCTGAATTATATCCTTTCTTAGTGATAGGTCTAGAAGCAAGCCACACTGCTGTCATTAATGATCTCCAGTGCACTCAGAGCAACATAAGGTTTTGAAGACCAGAGCAAGGCAAAATGTCCATGTTTACAGTTTTAGCTGCATGGATTTTAGTGTGGGAGAATTTTCTGGCTCTGCAGGTGATATGGTACAGAAATGAGGAAACTGGAGATATCTGAAAGTGGGCATACGTCTTAGTCACATATTTATGAAGATGCTTCCCAAACACATTTAGCACTTTCAAAATCAGGTCTAGCTGGTTCACTTTTACTATATTATTTTTTCAAGATGGTTTTTGACCACATCACTTTTGATACCATACAACTGAAACCAATGCAATAAACACCAAAGACACCTACACAGTTCCTACAAACAGTTGCAATGCAAATGAAGAGTGTTGCAGCTGAAGGTTGAATATCTGAAATAGGTATTGGCAGCCACCTCCCACCGCTTTGACACCCAAGCAAACTCCTCAAGCAGTGTTGACTTTTCTTAACCTGAGTCTCCTCTCTTCATAGTCATAATCTTGTAGAACTCTAGGCCACAGAGTTGTCTACACATGTCTGTGTAACACTCCAGAAACACTCCAGGGGTACTATGCTACTTAAGGCTTATGCAAATGAATAACAATGACTTTTCCTATGTGCTTATTTTTTTGTAGTTTTGGTTTGTTATTTGATTGTGGTTTTGTTGTTGTTGTTTGGTTTTGGTTGTTTTGGTTTTTTTTCTTCTCCATGTTAAGTTTAATATCAGTTCAGCAATATTTCATTAACATCTTGCATTTCTGATGCCAGATAAAAGTTAAAGCTAGAATTCCATTTCACTGTTAGCTTCATGAAATCCATGCTATTTCAGTTTTACAAATAACCTAAACCTATTTTGAAGCTTAAATATTTTGGATATTTCGTCTGTCTTTATGCTATACTATTTGCTTTAATTGGAAAAGAGGTAATTATGTAAATGTTTGTTGAAAGAGATTTAATCAACCATTTCCCCTTTCTTTTCAGCTTCACTCAATGCTTTTATTTTCGTAATTTATTTCACTCCAGGAAAACATTTTTAATACTGGTATAAAGTGGTGCCGTGTTGTTTCCCCACTCTCTTCTATTTTAGTAGAATGGATGATACATTGGACTGTATTGCTTAGCTACTTACTCTGCATCAAAAAAGAAATGAAGCACATATTTTTGAGTTTTATGTGCCTTATTTTTCCTTCATTTATAATGGTAAACTTTTCCATAGTGGGGAAATCAGACATTGCATAATGTTATCTCCAACAATGCTAAAGAAGATGAAATTCAGTTCACAGAACAGTTGTACATAATTGCAGCAATACAGTGACGTTCAACTGGGTAGCCTCAATTAGGAAGTATGTATGTAGCAAGGCAGCATGCCACATTTCCAATACCTGAGATCATGAGCATGCTTTCAAATAATCTTTTAATGTGCAACTATTATTTAAAAAGCCTAGTTATTCACTAATGGAACTAGGAAAGTAGCTGGTCTGTACTGCTTGCTGATTCTTAATATATTCCGAATCTATATCGATTGTGATTAAAATCATAGAATCATTTAGGTTGGAAAAGATTCATTGAGTCCAGCTGTAAACCAAACTCTGCTAAGTCCAAAACAAAGCCTAAAAGTAAAAAGAAAAAAATACAGTGAACACTAGTTCTTAAACTAGTTTTTGCTAGTTACTTTGCCGAGCGACTTCACTAGTGTTAAGACAAGAAAAAATTATGCACAGCAGGTTCAGGATTACAAAATGTTTTTGATTGGCATCCCCTTTCCTTTCTGCATTGGTTTATATCTCAAGCTCTGACACTGCAAGCCCTTCCATGCTCTGATCTTACAGAGAGTAGGTTCTGGCAGGTTGTCAGTATCTTTCCATTGGCAACACAACTCCTGCAGAGCCTGGCCTCTCTCTCCCATTGAACATCTCAATTTCAGTTCGCCAAGTGAAACACCATCCTCTGACTCTGTAACCAGTTTTCTTAGTAACTCTATTCAGGGTGGTGACTATAAGCAGAAAGGTCCTGATCTGCCACAAGATTTTTATAAGGAGACTGTATTAGAGTACTGCCCCTGGTTTTTAATGAATAAAGATGTATATTACTGTCAGTGTAATCAGTCTTTCTTAAAAGTATTGAATTTTATCTGTACTGAGTGATCTCTAATTTTAGTATTAGAAATACCTCATCTTCAAGTTAATGATTTTTCCTTTATGTTGTCAGAATACTCCCTGTGAGTTAAGTTTATCCAGAAATACAAATCTGTTTTTTAGTTCACTTATCATTACATTAGGATAGTAATTTACTATTAAAAATGTAAATAAGTATTGACCTCTGGTATTATAAAAAGAGAAACTCAGTGGATGTTTGACTCTAACAAATACATACACATTTTTTATATAAACTTGTGTGTGTATTTATATACTCTGTGGTTTATTTTCCTGATGAAGCCATTAGATACAAAACTAATAAAGTAATTAGAAAAAATAATTATTCTGCGTTGTTTTTTTCCTATTCTTTCCATATTTTTTTAAAAAATAATTTGCTGTGCAGCTTTTCCAGAAAATTTTAAAAATTACTTGCAGGTCCGTGGGTTTTTTTAGGTGGGTAAGTAATGTTCAGTATCCTCTCAAGCAGGTGAGAAACTTTAATCAAAGTATATTTTGAAAAGAAATATTGCAGAGTGATTTTATGGTTTTGTTCAGAATGAAAAACTGTTATCTGTTGTTTTTTAATAATACTTCTTATCTCATGCAACTGATCCAGTTTATTTCTGTCCTTTCTGTCCTTTTTTTTTTTTTTTTTTTTGTTGGAGGAGAACATAAAAGCATCTTCAATATTCTTCTTTCCCTCTTTTTTTTTTTTTTTTTTTTTTTTTTCTGTGTGGTCTTTAGAATCAGTGATTTTCTTTTAATTAAAGGCAACTAGCTTCTGGTTGTGAAAGTATTAATTGCAATAATATTTAATAGTCATGTATGCACACTTTTCATAATAATGTTTCAAATTTTTCTCTTATTGCCCTTGATAATTTTAATTTTTAATAGTCTGCAATATCCATTACTATAGTTGTGTTCTCCAAACATTTAATTCTTTCCCAAGACATACAGAGAAAATATCTAACATACTGCAGGTAGTTCAGAGTTAAGATGTGAAGTTACCCTCTTAGTAGTCAGCGGAGGTTTGACCCTTCTGATAGAAGTGTTCATCATATAGAATGAACCCTCATATCATAGTGTATGCTTTAATGTACTTGACCAAATGTGTTGTTTGATTTAATCAGTTGAGTACAGGACATAAAATGGAGTGGTGGTTAATTAACAATGCTTTGGGGAACATAAGAAAAAAATTAATGGGAATGCAGGGGCAGTCCTATTTCTGCATTTTCCAGAAGAGAAAGAACGGGCAGGAAAAAAAAAAAAAAAAGCTTCTGGCTATCTTACTTCCCTGAGCAACTCTGCTCTTCTCTACTTCATGAGGTCTTTCAGAAAATCAGCCTTTCCCCTCTGTATGATCAGTTTAATTTACTGGATGGCCCTGCCAGATGTTTTGTGGGAGAGCTATTTGTGTCCTCCAGAGAGAAAACCATGTAACTGCACATATGCTGACAGCAGCTATGCAGGCTAAAGGACAGGATCACAGCATTGAGGTCAGTATCAAGTTCATTCCTGCAGATTCATGCACAGGTGTGCTCTGCTTTAGCAGTCTTTTTCAAACAGAGCCTGCTTCCTGAAATACTCCTGAACAAAATGAGGAAATTCAAAATACCAAGCAATGGGTGTCAGAGAAATTTCAGTTATGAACCTCCTGTTTCATGTGTGATATTTCCTGAGTGAACAGTAGATTACTTTTTTTCCTCCCATGGGAGGAAACAACATTTTTCCTGATGTTAATTTTTGGGGCCAGTTCTGTTTCTTCTCTTTTATCAATTATCTGGACAATGGGATGAGTGTTGTCTCAGTCGTATTGCATATGACACCATGCTGCAGGGTAGGAAGGGTCTCCAGAGGGATCCTGAGAGACTGGATCAATGAGTCAAGGCCAACAGGATGATGTTCAACAAGGCAAGGTGTAGTGCCTGGGACTTGGGTCACTACAACCCCAGTCAGCACTACAGGCTGGAGAAGAGTGACTGGAAAGCTGTCCAGTGGAAAACGACCAGGGTGTGTTGGTTGTTAGCAGCTGAACATCCACCAGCAGTGTGCTCAGATGGTCAAGAAAGCTAGTGGTATCCTGGATTGTGATAGTAGTGTGGCCAGCAGGACAATGGCAGTGATTCTCTTCCTGTACTTGGCACTTGTGAGGGCACACCTCAAATCCTGTGTTCAGTTTTAGGCCCCTCATGACAGGAAAGACATTGAGGTGCTGGAGTTAGTCTAGAGAAAGGCAAAAAAAGCTGGTGAAGGGTTTGGACCACAAGTCTTATGAGTATTGGCCGAGGGATTTGGGAGTGTTTAGCCTGGAGCAAAGGAAAGCTCAGGGTGAGCCTTCCACAGCTCCCTGAAAGTAGGTTGTAGCCAGGTGGGAGTTGGTCTTTTCTCCCAATTAACAAGCAACAGAACAATAGAACATAGCCTGAAGTTGCACCAAGAGAGGGTTAAATTGCATATCAGGAAAAAAATCTTCATTGAGAGGGTTATCTAGTATTGGAACATACAGCTTATGGTAGTGATTGAGTCATGGTCCCTGGAATTTAAAAGATGTGTAGATATCAGATTAGGGATACATTTAGTGTTTGACTTGGCAATATTAGATTTCTGGTTGGACTTGTTGGTTTTAAAGGTCGTTTTCAGTCTGAAGGATTATGTGGTTCTGTGTTTGTAAAATTTATTTTTGTTCTGTGGAAGTTTGATTATAGGCGTTTTAAAGTAACCGTCACTGTAAAAGAGAAGCTTAAACCATTCTTTGTTTTGGTCCTAAGTCTCTCTGTGGAATATATTTCTAAATATGTAAGGAGAGTTCATGATCTCTCCGTATATTGAACAGATTATGTAAATGTATTGAAAGGAAGTTGGAAGCATAAATCACAGATGTCGGTTTGATAGAAAGTTTGTAACCAGAAAAATCTACAGCTCCCAAATCGCAATGTGTTAATTATAAGGCAGCATCTGGTATACAAATTTATGCCGAGCTAAGAAATGTTCAGACTAAAATAGAGTATGCCTAAGTGGGCTTAGTGTCTAAAACCTAGATTCAGCAAAGGGAAACTTAAAATCACGTGATCATGAAGTGTCTGTGATCCAAACTGTCTGCAGATAGAAAAGTGATGTAAACTGTAAGGGAAGGTAGGTAAAGACAGTTGAGAAAGGCTAAATGAGCTAGTCATGTGCACCCAGCCATGTTGTGTTTCCTGTTTATATAAGATGCTAACATGTAGGCTGGATAGAAAAATTCAGAAATTCATTAACCTGATATAATGTCTATGACCTTTAATCCTAACAAAGGATTTTTCACTATTTTTATGTTAAAAACTTACAGTGGAGCCGGTCATATCTGTTGGATGGTATGTGATGACAGAAGACTGTTATGCAGTAATACACTTCATGGGTAATGTGGAAATATTTGAAAAATGGGTAATTCAAACACATTAATCCAGGTTACTGCCCTGTAAAAGTTTAAGGAGGGGTACTGTGCACTTAAAAAACAAACAAAAAAACCAAACCAAAACAACAACAACAAAAAATCCCAAAACCAAAAGTTGGTTCAGTTAAATATTGGGTGTTTCTATTTTAAATGCCTCCAGTGGCTATTGAATGCTCAGTTCTATTTTAGGTTACCTGATGAGTCAAGGAGAACTCCCATTATAAAACATATTCCCATTTTTTACCCTTCAGAGGATCTGCATGAATTGGTAGCTAGGAAGAAACAGGTTGCTGAAATTTCTCAGAGTGAGGACCAAAACAATAGTTTGGATACTTCAGACTAACTGTGCCATCCATGTGACAGAAATCAACATAAAAATGGTCTGACTTTGGAAGCCTGGGAGATCTCATTTGTACTGTGCCTTTTCAGGTGACTAACAATGAAGTAAAAGTTACACTCTATTATTTTGATTTCAAATGTCTCTGAGCTGTGTATGACATCCAATAAGGGTAACATTAGCCTCCTGCAAGTTCTTATTTTGAGTACTTTTAATGAACCTGCCCTACATCAAAAATTAAATTTTTCACTGGAAATGTGCAATTCACTAACTTTGAGATCACATATAGTCAGAAAAACACTGTAGAATAGAATTAGAATGATGCCTAAAATCCTAGAAAATAGGCACTCAGCAAAACGTTAATAGAGAAAGATAGACAATACCTTTATTGCGAGTTCGGAGGCTTCGGGCCTCCTCTGGGCCTACAAAACGCGTGTTGTTTCAACAAGGATCTTTGCTTCCAAAAACCCCTGAAGAACCCCCCCCTCAGTAAGGTTACAGTTTTTATACCCTTTCAAACAATTAACATATTAGATATCTATAACCAATCACCATTTCTAATTCCCTCGGTGGTCCATCCATCAGGGTCCTAGGCTATGCCCCCTGGACCACCTCCAACAGTTTCTGGGCTCTTCTATTGTTTTGACTTCAAGCTATCTTGCAGGTGTCTCTGAAAAACACCATGATCTTCAGAAAGCCTGAGAATATGTGAGAAAATCACTTTAGTAACTTCCAACACCACTTAATATGTGAGCAAGTAAAGCCATACTTCTAAAACTCTAAAGATCTACAAAATACACACCAAAGCCTCTAAAAATCCACAAAAATACAAATCAAAACTACACACCAAACCCTTAGGCATCATGAAGATGAACTTGATTTGCATTTGCTTAACCAAAAAAAAAAAGTTCAGTGTAATATTACACATCACTAAGGCTTTAATCCAATATTTGAACACATCTGTGTTTATAAACTATGGGAAAGCTAATCTGGATATATTTAATGACACTGCTAGCAAACTTTTCATAGAAATAGTTAGTGGTCTGTTTGGCTCAGCCTGGGAAAATTCAGTAACTCATTTATAGGGAAGAAGTCCAGTTTCTGTCTCTAGCACTGCTGTAAATTCAAAGCCCCTCTGCTGTCTGCATTCATGCACTTCTGTGTGTTTGGAAGCAGAGGTGGTTGCAGTGGATTATGGAAGAACTGTCAGTCTCAAACTAGAACCATTCAGCATGCCTGAGGGATTCAGAATAATGTAAAGGAAGAAGCAAAGAGCAGTGCATGCTATAGCAAGAAAACCAAACTCAAATATTGCACATGACGTCCTACAAGCACTAGAGAAAGAGGATTATATTGTGAGAGGGGATCAAGACTGCCTGATGTGCTGAATCAAAGAATAAGGTCACTGAACTAATAATGTGCAAGACCTCATCCAAAAGACTAAAAAAATTTAAATGATAGTTTGGGAAGCTTCTTAATCTTAGATAGTGAAGATCACCTGCAAGTTTTCTGAAGATACTGTATTTGTGTCCAAGATGTTTCATTACAAACGTGTCAGAATGCTTTCACAACAGAGATATGAGACAACTTTCCTGAGAGAATATCAGTGCAGAATACTGGCTTTCCATGGAATACTTCTGTCATATTTAGAGGCTCAGTTTATACTGAGTTTGTCTCTAATGGCAATTTCTCTACTGAATACCAAAAGAGCCATTATTTAGAAAAAAATGGAAATATATTGTTATATTAATAAGATTTTGCACTGATATTAACAGCACAGGTCAAAATAAATTTTAGAAATATTCTTCTCATGCTTTTGGTTTTAACTTTTCTTCTCTGTAGAGACAGCAGTTTATAAACTACTTACTTCAGAATTTTAAGTTAGGGGTAGATGAAAATATAAAACCAGATGGATATGCTGCCAGTCTTTTTCTTAAATGCTTTATTCTACTTACAGATGTTGAGCTGTTAGCTATTAATCCAAGGGAAGCAAGTAACCAGAGTTTCCAGTTGTGTACAAACTCTGTAGAAAATGAACAGTAGGCAAGATCTTTAACCAAAAATTAAATTTTCAAAATCAAAAATACAAACAGTTTATTTCTACTTGACAGCTGGCTTGCTTTTCCTTGCCTGTGATGATTTTATGAGATTTTATTAGAATGTTGTTTTATTCAGCAAACATTAAGCATTGTCCCTTTCCAGGACAGTGCTTGCTATATATGGCATCTTTCACACAGAAGCGCAAAGCAGGGAGTAATGATTATAAGTTTGTCACAAAGAAAGACAGAACACCTATAAACTTGAATTTCAGGCAGTTATGGTATATACTGACCAGCACTGTTCCTTCCTGATTGCTCTTTTAAGCAGGAAAATGAATACACGGATTTAGCTTTGTATACGGAAGGTTGGATTTTGTTGTTTAAATGCAAGTACATAGGTTGTTGTGGAGGACCTAAAACTGTGCTGCCACACCAGAAAGACATGAGTTCTGTTGCCTTAAGGAGGGGAAAAAAAAACTTTCCAAGACAACTTTATGTGGGTAAAGTAGAGAAGAGTTCTTTTACTTATAGGGTTTTGGGGTACAGAAT
>JAWMRC010000089.1:43798323-43808579 GCA_035584755.1 Thripadectes ignobilis
AAAAAGTTTCTTCACCCAGAGAGTGGTTGGGCACTGGAACAGACTCCCCAGGGCAGTCGTCACAGCACCAAGCCTGACGCAGTTCAAGAAACATCTGGATGATACTCTGAGGCAGAGGGTGTGACTCTTGGGGCTGTCCTATGCCAGACTAGGAGCTGGACTTGTGGAACCCTTCCAACTGTTCTGTTATTCCGTGATACTTTATATTGATGAAGATGGATTGAAATAGATGCTTAATGGCCAGAGAGTTTAGGGTGGGATTTTTATAGAAGCCTCTAAATTCCATTGAAGGTCAGTGATGTTTTAATGCCAAATTTCTTAAGACCTCTTTAAAAAAAATCTGAGCCATTTTACTTATCAGCTATTAACCAGTCTTTTTTTTTGCTTTATAATAGCTTTTTTGTTTGTTTTCTGTAAATGTGTAATTTCAGTCTAACCTTGTACAGAATTTATAGAATAAATAAATCTCTAAATGGGTTATCTTTAAACTCCTCTTGGGTGTTCTGAAATCCAAGTGTGGACTTGCTGGGACTTGAAAGATAAAAGTACCTTACAGTACCCTATCAGATTTGATCCCAGATCCACAGGTATTTGGTTTCTGTAAATTCTTTTTATGCTGTGTACAGTGGAATCAACTTGGTTTATCTGTTAAGGACAGAGTGTGAAACTGAAACAAATCAGAGAGACTTAGAATACCGTGAGAGCTTCAAAGCTTGGTCCACTCCTTTATTGAAAGGTTTTATAAAAAAAGAAAAGGGTCTGTTAATTAGACAAGCCATTCCTGGACTGTATTATCTCCTGTCTGAACTATGCAAATATACAAAGATTCCTGATGCTGTGTTTGATTAGTAGGCTAGATAATTCAATAGTCTTCTATGAAATTTTTTGAAACATATGTAATACTTTGTAATTTTTTCTTATATTGCAAGCTTTCCTTTGAATTAATGAGACAGGGAAATAAAGTTGCTGTATTAGGCAAGAAACTTCACAGGTAAAACTGCTTTAGGATGTCGTTTCTGTCTTTTCTAAGAGTTATAGGCACGTTTGTGTGAACTGTAGGTAATAAAGTCAGTCCATGGTGTAATGTTCATGTTGAAGCCATATATCATTAGAATAGAGCCACATACACCAAAGAATTAATGAAACCTTCCATGCATTTTTCTCTACCATGTGCAACTATCTGATAAGGTAGTGTCTGATGATAAATTGTGTTTACAATGAACTGTTAGATTCAATCTTTGGCTGTAAATCTCCAAAGCTAGCTTCTTTCAATATAGAAGCTAAAATCACTGCAGTGTACACCAACAGTTGCTTGAATGAAATTCATCCTGACAAGAATGGTATCTCTTGCACAATCTTCCTTAAATGGGGTCACAAACAGTTCATAATGAAAAAGCTGAATGGAAAAATTCCTTATACAACAGTAGAAAAACTTTTTTCAAATATATGGTATAAATACTTTTTACATCTCAAAATGTGTGATTTCATTTATAGAGTAGTATTACCAAATTAAATTTAATATTATAATAACCACTATCTGAAGAAATATTTTGACATCCTTTGAGAATTCTTTTCATTCTCAGCCCTCTTGAGCACTTAACCCTCTTTGCTCTTTCATGAATATTTGTTTGATAATGATATAAAACAAAATTAAAACTGTCATGATTGATTCATTATGGCCTTAAGCTCTTACTAAGAAGATTCCTGTATATTTTAATGTAGAATTTATAAAGCAGACATTTATTGAGTATACTTCTCATTTCCTTTTCATATTTAAATTCTGAATTAGGGTCTGAATAATGCAGATTTTTCCTCACCAAAACTACTGCTGAATCAATAGAATTCTTTGGTAATAAAGAAGTGATAACTACAGATTTTAACCATAAATAGGTAAAGCTACTAAAATAATTGAGCTGGTATGGTAGTTGAAACAGACATAGAAGTGTTGTTCTTTCAGACTTGCATCGCTGATGGCATTATTTATCACAGAGCAAAGCATGTAGGAAGAGATGGGTCATTCAAAAATATTTGGTAAAGTGTAGCTGAAGGACACATTGGCATATTTTTAGCGTGAAGCATAACATTTATTTTTCGGTTGTATATTTGTTGCAAATATGGTTTAAAACAATAGCATCAGGAAATGTAATTAAAAAACAAAGCGAACAAACAAACAAACAAAAAACCCAAACCCAAACCTAAGCTTAATTGTGAATTTTCTAGGCATGAGCTTTAAGTTAAAATTGAATTTTCAGTGTTTCATTTAAGAATTTTGCTATTAGAAAATGCAGAAGACAAAAATCAGAATCAGATTACTTTTCCTGTTGATATATAAATGACTAAATGGGCTAAAATGCTTGCATTCTTTGCTGGTAATCAGAGATCAAAAGTAGCAATAATTGGTTGTTCAATTTGATAAAAAATAACAAAAGTGTACAAAAGTTTAATACTGAGCTCTCTCAGAAAAATAAAAGCTGTAAGTATAAAGACTAAGGAACAGTTAAAATAAGGTAGAGGGGACTGAGCCTTGAAAGGCTGACGAGTTAACATAGACATGGCAGTGATTAGGTGTTTTCATGGATTCACACAGCTTCCAAAATTCTTGTAGACTTCCTCTTTTTTTTTGAGGAGAAGGACTTAAACAAAAAGTGATCTGAGCCCTAAAACATGATATAACGAAGAGATTTCATTGTCAGCTACAGTATTCATCTTCTCTCAAAATGTGTCTTCCTGGACAGTGTCAGAAATATAGTGAAATAAATGAATTATTAATGTTTAATAGTCCATCAAATCTAGTGATCCACTTTAATAAAAAATGAAGAGGGTTAGTTTTCACAGCATCAGTGTGGACCTTTATCCATATGTACTGATGCAGAGAAGCTTCAGGGGGGGTCAGTAAACAAGTAAAGGGACTTGTCTCTGCAGGGAGGGCAGAGACCTGCACTAGGTTACAGGAGTTTCTCTGAACCACACAGTGACACTGAGAGACCTTAGATTTAGACAAGAGGTTACATCTGTAATTTCCTAGCAATTAACTCCACTTATTGCTGGAAGGAAATTTTGTGAATTGATTTGTTCCTTTGGACCTCCACTGTATTTTCTTGCTAGTGTAGCCATGGATGATTTACTGAGAATGCTGATAGTAATTAATGGCTTTGTGAAAACCAACAACAGATTTGTTTGTATATGCTATAATCCACAACAATTATGTTAAAAATATAAGCCTGGAAGGTGCTGAGTACCTCCTACTCCTCTTGTGTCTTCTGCACCTTTTAATTTTGAAACCTTTTTCATATACAAATAAGCCAATATTTCAAAATTTGATTAATACAAACAAAAAAGACATCCAAGAACTACGTGCCTTATTGAATGTGTGCAAAATCTTTACTAGATTGTATGTATTGTATTTTGTCTCATTTTATATATAAATATAGATAAGTCTAAGAAAAAAAAAAAAATCAAAAGAGAACAACACAAAACAAAAAAAATACCCACAGAATCAAAGAAGTTTCTGTGGAGAGTTAGCTTGTAACCCTTTCTGCTTTTATTAAGGCTGGCCAAATGGAAGAATAACTTAATTTTTTAGTCTTTGTTTCAAGTTTTTGCAAACTGCATTGCTCTGAATGTTGTGGTTCCTCTTGTCTAACAAAGAACTGTACGAATTATCACCTAATGGAATCTTTATCTTTCTGCCAACAGTAATTAAATAGGAGAGCATGTGAAGTTTGCATATGCAGTAGGGAAAATGTTCATGCAACACTGACAGAGAAAAGTTAATGTGCCACCATCAATAATCTGTTAATACTTAATCTGGATAATTGGATGAGAAAATCTCTGTAGATGCTAGTCATTGTTTTTTCAAGACAGTAGTAGAGGGCTTGCAAGGATATACATTAAGAATGCATATAGAAAACTATAAAGCATAATTGTTTAAAGAAGGAAAATGCATCTCCTGTTGTACATATGGAAAGAAAAAGCTATAAATTGATTTTGATGAATTCCATTTCAGTGACTAGTAATGATCTAATATTGATCTAAATTTGGTTATGACAAGATGTATAAATAATTGAAGTCCACTGATATTTCTAAACTTACTTTTTGAATGTACTTCCTTTAGTAAGTGTGTTTATTTCTACCATGTGGAAATCTAATGAAAATTGGAAACTCTTAGTTTTGGAATGAAGAATCCTTATATTAGCTATACATGTTTGCAGACAGCGAAACTGCTTCATTTGGTCCTAACTATGTTCAAGGAAAATGCCATCCTAATCAATCTGGGATTTATATGCTCAGATAGCATCTCTTGTTAGTTACATCTTGAGTAAGAGTAAAAATATATTAGCAGAATATTCCAGGTATAGAATGGTTTAAATTAAGTCATCTCCTTCTTAATGATGGCATTCAACTATATTAAATAGTTACTTTTGTATGATACATGAGCAAATTTGTACCATGGTCAAGCTCCAACACTAGAAGGTGGGGTTTTTTTGGGTTTTTTTTTTTTTTTAGTTATGTAGCATATTCACACATAAATAGTAATCTTGCATAAAATGTTACGATAATGCTCACAGTTTAGCTGTTGCATCTATTTTAGGTATTTTGAAATATCATGAAGCTTTTAAAAATGTTTTACTGCAGTATGTAAAAGTCACATAAAGGACAAATGGCAAATCTGTCATCAAGATTTGACCCTGTTTTATTATTAGCTATGGTAATGTTTGTGTTAAATATCTTGAAATTTTTCTGCATTAGCGTGCTGTGAATGATTTTTGAAAATTGGTGTTTATTGTTGCTTAAAATGCACTTTAATAGCTATACAGCACATCTGTTTGTCTTTTGGCACTGTTTCTGCCTCATGAAACAGATACTTTTTGGTCTGTATAATTTATTATAATTAAATAAACCTGATACTGAAACATTTTCTGCTCTGTATGATATTGATACTGAAATAGTAAGTGAGATTTTGTGATTTTGATTTCAAATTACTTGATATGTTTTCAAAATCAATTTCAGCAGCAATTCACTTAATTAGCTTGCTAATACTTAAAGGGCTGAAATATCATAACACAGCATATGGGTTTAGGTTGCTTTCTCCAGAAGGATTTTTCTATTTCAGTTCATTATTTTTGTTAAAAATGCATATGTCCCTCTCAACAATTTTTACGAACGCAGTTATGTGAATTTCTTCCTTTAAAAGTAATAATTAAAATTAAAACATCAAAATAAATTGAGAAAGATAAATCCACAGAATTTGTTATTTTTACGAATTTTGGATAACAAAACTCATCACAGATTTGTTTTCCTCTTCCAAAGAAGAACAGAAGTTTTAAAATATAAAACTCCCCAGGACAGTAAAATCACTGTTTAGCTACCTCAGTCACGTTTCTGGCTATATAGCCACACATATAGTCTCATGTATTATGTTACAGTTTTCTTATAATAAAGAATTAAAATATGGGGTTTTTTCAGGTTATTGTGCAATTTTGATAAACTTTCTCTTAAAAATATAATTAATCAAATGACATGTATTGTACAGCCAAGTAAATTTTGCCTATATTAATGTTTTCTTGCATCATTTCTTGCATCACTATGCTACATTCCATACTTTACAAGGATATGTATTAAATATTGTGAACTGAAAATAAGAAGAGTAATCTCTCCTTTAAATATAGAAAATTATAAAAAAAAATAACTCATGAACATGTTTATTAGAAAGATATTATTAGAAAATGAAGAGATTGTGGATTCTTCAGCCCTCTTATTGCAAAAGAATGCAAAAGTAAATGTGAAGGTTAAAAAAATGGTTACATTAATGTAAATACGGTGGGTATAGTTGGGTTCATTCTTATGTATTTCTGGCAGCCTTGGAATATTAAAGTCTTCTTATAACTTTGGTTGCCTGAAACTTAGCATTTCAGTGTAAGGCAGAATGTTAAATTTACTTAGGGTGCTTTATAAAACACCTGAGACAACAGTGAAAATGGAAGATGTAGCATAGAATTAATTCTCCTTTTGAGACACAAAGATCATCCACAGTTTGGAGGTTTTTTTAAACTTAGCAAAAGCTACCTAACTTACCAGGTGTCTGTGATGAATTTTGGGAGAGGCTTTAGGGAATGGAACCTGCTGGTGGTGTATTGATGCACATTTTTCTCTCTATCTTTAGCAAGTAGAAGAAACAATATTATTTACTTATTTGTTTGCCTTATTCTAAGGACACACAAAATTAAGAAAGTGTTACATGAATTCATTATCTTTGAAAGTCTTCTATATTTCTGTTTGGAAACTGTGATAATTTAGTAATGTCTGTGAGATAATGCTGTCTCTGTTTGGGGTTATCAGTAAAATTTGACCATAAGTAATTATGACCTATGAAAAAATGAAATACACTGTATCACCTGTGTATCAATATTTAATGTTATGTCACAGTTGTCTCTTACACTAGATCCAAAAGGGTGTGAAATGATATATTGGCATCTCTATATAACTACTGAAATGTGCAAGCTGAACAAGAGTGGTTAATTCTTACCACCACAGAAAGTATACACTATAGACGAAATCTCATGGTTAGAGTTCCAAAGTGATGCATATGGACATTATCAAGGGGGAAAATCAAAACAATGCACTTGCTTCTCTTTTTCACCCCCTTTTTTTTTTCCCCCCTCATATTGCACTTTTACTGATTGAGATGACTAAGGGGCAAAAAAACAATAAGAATTCTTCTACAAGCAGAAAACAGCTAAAGTGCAAACACCGTGTATACATTAAGAGGTGGAATGAAGAATAAAATACTCATCTTGTGGATTCAGTTTTGGAGTCAACCTTCAGAAACTAGGAGAACAAGATAGATAATTAACTTGATTACAGTACTGATTTTCAGGCTCCTTCAGTGACACTTTTTGGCCTAACTCCCTGAAGAAGTGTTTAAAATGAACAGTAAAAAAGTCATAACTTTTACTTATCAGAGAAGGAAATTTGAGTTCAGGAGTTCAATACCTTTTCCCCTCTTCATAAGCTTTGTAACATCTCCCAAACGCCTATGTACCTGCGGGGCATTAAGTTAGATACCTCAATTTTTTCCTAATTTTACTGAGGAATCTGATTATTTTCTTGTTCATACTAAGGGGTGACATTATCAATGCCACTTAAAAATGCTAAATGACATATGATTTTTTGATTCATTTTTATCCTCTCATGAGCACCTAGAGATTAGTTGTGACAATAGTGAATGTTACTGTGCTTATGTTCCTTTCTTAGCTACGTGTCTTGGGGTGGCTCTACAGTACTAGTAGAGCACAAATACTTCTGTCAAGGTCTGCTAGGGTTTTAATGTCTGTGTGACTCAACACAAAACCATATAGCAGTACATGCCTGGGTCCCAAACGCGGTATAGCTGCATTTGAGAAGTAATAGCCATGACTAATTCAATCAAGCTTAGAGCTTCACTGAGGCAGTTCACTGTGTCTAGTTCAAAAGCTGACTTGGACACTGAGTACAGCTTCACCACAGTACATAGCTATGATAATATCATATAGCATTGTTTTATTTCATTGGAGTGTATTAAAATTATTCAAGTTTGAGAAGTAATCTGAAACCATCCATATTAAAGCAATTTAGATAAGTGCGACCAAGTACTCTGGTGCGACCAAGTACTCTGGTGACTAAGGAGTTCAATACCTGAGAAACGTAGGGATTTCATGGATGCAAAAGCAGACTATTTTACCATTGCAAAGTTTCTTCACCCAGAGGGTTGCTGGCCATTGGGATAGGCTTCCAAGGGAAATTATTAAAGTACCAAGTTTGATGGAGTTCAAGTGTTTGAACAATGCTCTCAGGCACTTTGTGTGATTCTTGGGGCTCTCCTGTGTAGGGGCAGGAGCTGGATCAGTTATCCTTATGAGTTCCTTCCATCTCAGGATATTCTATGGTTTCTCTTCATTTTGCAATATGTGGCAGAATTTTGCTCAAGATATTGTACCACTCTTGAAATGACAGACTGTTGTAGCCAAAGCTGATTTGACTAGCCTTTGTAATTATGTCTTTAAAATCTATTATATTTCTGGAACAAAAAAAAAAAAAAAAAAAAAAAAATAATTTATCTGCTGTATATTGGAATCAGAAAACAGATAAAAATCAGATGTAATGAAAATACAATACTGGACTTAAATAGTCACTACTGGCTATTAATTGGGCAGTGCATTTTAAATATCTTTAAAATTCAAAATACTACAGTTTGGGTTTTGTTTTTATTCTTATTGTCTTAGATGAATATCTGAGTAGAATATTTTACAGTTTGTAATACATACTTAACACAAATATTTTCTTTTATTTGAAAACAAAGCAAAATCAATAACTAATTTGAAGATTTTACTATAATTCTTTTAGAATTTCTATGAAAAGAACCTGAGAAAAATATCTCCAATCTTGGTTTAGTAAACCCTACTTTTTTTAACAACAATGAAGAAACTATTTCAATTTCTGACAAATGTTTTCTAGTTTTGAATACATATTTACTTCAAATTGTAGAAAGTAAAAAGTGCTAGGACTGGTTCCAAATGACAGTGACTAAACCAAGTGGCATTCATCCTCACTGGCATGTGAATAAACCAAGTAAAATTCCAGCAGCATCAGTTATAAAAAGGAATTGTCCTTCAGTTGCTTCCTTTTAGGGCCAATGAAAGAAAAAGCTGAAACAAAGAAAATTAGTCTTTCAAATTCAGGAAAACATATTTCATTACATCTATGAAATGCATCAGGTCAGAATATGTCCCAAATGCCTGAATTATGTATAAGATGTATGGGCTGATTTGTTGGTACAAATGTTATAAAAATAATATAACTGTTAGCATTTCACACTGAGCTGTAAACTTGATGAAGCTGAAATGTGTCCTAAATTTGGGTAACACTTAGTTAGAAAGGGTGTCTATAAATGTTTTCTCTTAGTTTCTCTCTTCTCTGCTGTTGATGATCTAGTACATTCTACTTTAAGCTCTCTGTAACTAACCTAGTTTTTTGGTTGCTCATTTTTTTGTCTGTTTGATTTTGGTGGGTTTGGTGGTTTTATTGTTGTTTGTTCATTTTGGTTTGGGGGGTTTTTTTGTTTGTTTGTTTATTTGTTAGAAAAAATTAAACCCAAATTGTCTGCTCCCCAGCCTGCCCCTGCAACATATGACCTATACACAAATTGCAGAATTTTTTTTTGCTGCTTTTTTTTCTGGTGCCCTGCCTAGGGATGAGTGGTTATTAAGGGGAAGAACAAGACACCTAGCAACAGAAACTGTTAAGGCTTTACCTCCTTCCTAAGGAGCACAGTGAAGCTAAATGCTGAAGCAAAGGGCAATAGAAATTGGTCAGAGTGTTTGTATTGCAGAAGACACATGACTGCTCAGAGGCTACACCAGTTAACATGAATTAGAGCATCTTTCAAGCTGCTGTAATGTGACTGAGACAGCCACATCATAACTCTTCAGCCCTTTAAACTGAATGTGGATGTCACAAAAAGTCATTTTGCAACAATGCATCCTTGTAACCTTATCTAGATTGGAGACAACTACATATATACTATATATACTCTGTATTCCTTGAAAACATGATAAATGGATATTAAATGTGTCAGAAGGCAAATATAAGAATGACAATTTTTATTAAAAATAATGAAAAACACTTTAGAGGAAATTATAATGTTATGAAAAATTTCAGACCATCTTCAGGGAGATTAGTCAAAATAGCTGTTAGCTGTATCCTATTCATAAGTATTTCAAAGAAGATAATGAGGACAGGAAATTAATTTTTAGATGGAACAATTAAAGATCAATTGTAACAATCACAGAAAAGCCTCTAAGGCTCAGAGATATCATTCATTTCTAATTATTAATTAGAGATAATCAACTACTACAATATTTAATTTGTTGTAAGCTACTTTATATTTTCTATCCATAAAAGATACAAATGCAAGTATGAAGTATTTTCATATGCTATATGAAGCATACCTCAATTTTTCACTTTTGCGGTCACAGGACTCGGGTACTGTGCAGTTTTGGACACCTCAGTAAAGGAAAGATATTAAACAATTAGTGACTGTCCAACGGAGGGAAACAAAGATGGTGAAGGGCCTTGAGGGGAAGCCATATGATGAGTGGCTGAGGGCACTTGGTGTGTTCAGCCTGGAGAAGAGGAGACTGAGGGGAGACCACATTGCAGTTACAACTTCCTTGTGAGGGGAAGAGGAGGGGCAGGCACTGATCTCTTCTCTGTGGTGA
>JAWMRC010000089.1:43808679-43825003 GCA_035584755.1 Thripadectes ignobilis
TTGTGAGGGGAAGAGGAGGGGCAGGCACTGATCTCTTCTCTGTGGTGACCAGGGACAGGACCTGAGGGAATGGCCTGCAGTTCTGTTGTGTGGTTTAGGCTGGATATCAGAAAAAGTTTCTTCACCCAGAGAGTGGTTGGGCACTGGAACAGACTCCCCAGGGCAGTCGTCACAGCACCAAGCCTGAGGCAGTTCAAGAAACATTTGGATGATACTCTCAGGCAGAGGGTGTGACTCTTGGGGCTGTCCTGTGCAGAGCAAGGAGTCAGCCTTTATAATCCTTGTGGGTGTCTTCCAACTCAGGATATTCAATGATTCTATGAAACATTATATTTGAAATCTAACTCTTCAGTAAAAAACATGTGCCTGTTAAGTTGTTTTTTTCAACCTGTGACGTGGATATCCTTTGGCCAGAAGTAATAGCAGTCTATATAAATAAATAAGTGAATAAATAACGGTATTTCAGGGGGAAAAATGCACAGTAAAACATCTTAAATATTATATAATCACTAAGAATTTAAATCAACTAAACATAATAGTTTTAGGAAAGCAAAATTCAGACCTGTGGCAAGTACAACCCTTTGGCAGAAATGACCCAGATAGTGGTATGTAGGTGGAGGTGTTAAAATCATAACTGGGGCTCCTGGAGCCTCTTCCTTAGTGAGCTGCCAAATTCTCAAGCATATTCCAAACACAAAAATTAGTTACTTGAAGGACTCTGCAATGAATTGATATACTTGATTGAATCCCAGCGACATGGAGTTTTAGTCCTCAAAAATACAGACTTTTGCTTAAATACTTCAAAGTTATGGCACCAGTAAATCATTAGTATTGCCTTGCTAAGGATCAGCTCTGCAAGGTGCTGAGCAAAGTGTCACTTATGCAGCAAAGCTTGAAAGTATGTGCTTAGCAACATAACACCTTAGAGAATAAAGCCTTAAGTGACCTTTTCCCCTTTCTACTTTAAAAGATCACCACCCACTGTGGTTGGTTTCTATTTTGGCAAAGAGATGTAGCACGCAAAATGTACTTAGTAAGAAACTTTCTTACAACATTCAACATTTTTATTTCCAGTGTAAGCAAGACTAAAAGGACAATAGCGAATGGAAAAACACTTTGAAGACAATACCTCTTTTCAATTCAGGCTGTGAATCTGGTTAAATCTACTCTAAAAGGTTAAAAGAAAGGGGAAAAAACCCTTTTTTTGAGTTGCAGAAAAGATTACATTGAGATTGATTTTGTTTGTTTTGATGACTGATATTTCATTTGTACAGGATCTGCTGTTATTACGAACCTAAACCCCCACTTTGTTTATGGCCCTTTTTTATTCATTCATTATGCACATTAATTTAAGATTTTATTCAGAGAAACAGCAGTATTGACTCTGAGCCCCCAGAATTGGAATTCCCAGAACTCACAAGTTCTAATTTTCACTGTGACCTTGATTCCTCCTTCAGTAGGTCTCCATTTTCCAGTTGATACAATGAGAACATGTAGTTATAAATACAGCTTCACCAGTAGCAAAAGGAAGAATAGGAGCAGGACCTGGTATCAACGGTCTTAGAAAAGGCTGGAGTACTGAGTGCCTTCTTCATCTCTACATTGGTAAGACCAGTTTTGAACAATCTCAAGTGGCTGAAACCAGTGGGAAAATCTGAATCAAGGAAGACTTGATTCAGATCAGGTTAGGGGACATTCAGATCAGATCAAGAGAACAAGGTTAGGGAACATTTATATAAACTGGATACACAGAAGTCACTAAGACATGACATGATACACATATGAGTGCTCTGAGCACAAGGTGAATCACGGAAAATTTTGTTTAAATATGAAAAGTAACAAGCTTTTTTGTTGGTTTGTTTTGGTTTTGTTCTTGTTTTACAGTAGTGGTAGTCAAAGGCTGGAAAAACTTGCCCAGAAAGGCTGAGAAGTATCTGTCCCTGGAGTTATCTAAGCTCATGAGGGCAATCTTCTATACCTGAACCTTCTCTGCTGTTGGTGATCTCTAGAGGTGTGGGCTAGCCGTAGACTCACTTTGACTGGGTGATTTATCTTCAATGAAAGGCAAAATGCACGTTGGTATGGGAGGCAAATAAAAGACTTATGTTTTAAATTCCTAAACCTGGTATTGTTTTTTATTAAATGAACACAGTTGGCCTACAATAAGAGAGAGCTTTTCTGACATATTCTATAGGTATTAATTATTCAATGATTAAACTGGGTTCTGAAGATAAAACTACTAATTACATGCCATCTATTACTGAATGTGAGTTTGTATTACTAGTTACGATGCTTTGGCTGGTAAAAGACTTGAAAGTTTTCAAGCATTATTATGCATTTCTCACATATTGAATTATAAAAGCTGTGTAAAATAGATAATACACCATATTCTACTTTGTTTCATAATTTGAATGAAAAATAACCCTATTACTTAATCATTTCTCCTTTTATCCTTTAGAAGATGTCATTAACAAATGTCTTTAACTCCACAAATAAGTAAAATTGTATATTCAGAGAGTAAATGTTTTAAAACTAAAAAGGTATCTAGAATAAATTGAGTCCTGAAGATATGTGGAAAATGAAAACTGCTTCTGGCAAATTAATAGTAGGTCTGAATATTCGAATAGCAGAATGAAAAGTGTTGTTACAATTAGGATTCAATGAATGTAAGCTGCATTTATAGCTATTATTCTTAGCTTTATGTGATACTTCTTTTAGGAGCATGATTCTGTGTTCTTTTTGTATTTTTCTAAGGAATGAGTGCTGTTGTGCCTTTTAATTCAAAAGATACAGTCTTTTAACATTGAATGACAAAAACCATGCAAAAATTATGTCTTTAAAATTTAGTTTATAAAATATTTGTTTTATTCTACCAGCCACTTTCATTTTCTTGTGTTTCAATAGTGAACATAAGTGTAGCTCCAGCTCTATGAACTGATATGGGTATTTTAATTTCTTTTCTTTTTTTCCCCCCAAAAAACATTAACAGTGAAAGTGCTGCACAAAAGAAACAATTAGCAAATAGTGCTTTGTCAACAATATAAAATAAGTTATGAAATAATACAAGTTATATTACTCCAGGACAATATAAAAAGCATTTGAATAGTAAAATGAAAAACTGCAACATTCAATACAGAATGGTATAAATTTCTGCTTAGAGTTATAAACAAAATAATGGTCCTTGTATTCCAAAAGAAAATGTTGATAGAATTTTCTTTTTGCTGATTTCAGGTATATTAATACTTTAGAAGTAGATTTAGGTGCCTTTGCTAATATCTTTGTATAAATATATCTTAGATCTAAAAATACTATTGTACAGTAATGATATACCTACTGAATATCCTGAAAGATCTAATCACAGTTTTCATATCAAGTTGCTATGCCAAACCCATCATTTTTGCATTGCAGAAAAGGCCAAGGTGAAATGTCTTTGTCTTTCTGTAATACTGATTGACATTGTACATATTTGAAACGTTCAGTGTCGAATTCATGCTTTGTCATGGGGCTAATCATTTGAGGCAGCTCATGATATACTAAACTGTCAACAACATTTATAAAAAGACATCTCCATTTCAAACAGTACCAGGTAGTTTGTTTTGTTTTGTTTTGTTGGGGGTTTTTTGTTAGGTTTTTTGTTTGTTTGTTTGTTTGTTTGTTTTTTAATAAAGAGAAAACAAAATCACCATTAAAGGGTGTGCTTTAGTTTATTTATGGGTATTGAATGAATTTAGGTATCAAAATAATTTATTCATTTTTTAATAGAAAACTATTTTAAGTTCCAAGGAAAAAAATATTGAAAAGAGTAGTGAGCATTAAATGGAAAGCTTATTTTTTGAAGTAGAGGAGATAAACACTTTAAAAATTATTCCTAGCAAATTCATTATCTTTTGAGCAACCTTGAACATAACTCATAACACCACAGCCACATTCAAGAAGTAGTCCAAATATCATTCTTTATAGTCTTAATGTGCTCTATTTATGGTTATATGTTAAAAATAACGTCTAATCCTTTTCTCTCTGTCTCTGTCTGTCTCTGTGTCTTTCTCCATGTCTCTCTTCTTGTCTCTGTCTGTGTTTCAATCTATGTCTGTCTGTCTGTCCCTCCCTCTGCCCCCTCTCTCATATGTAATCATCTATGGATTTGAGAATTTCAACTGGCAGGAAGTCTGAATGTCATTCAGAAACTGAGGGTTTGTCCACGTTGCACTGTTAGCACAGGACTCCAAAAGTTTTTGCTTTTGCTGGGAAAATATATTTGGTTTCACTCCTGGGGTTTGAACTCTATGGGGTTTGAAAGTCAGCTTTCACTTACGACTTTCAGATATTTAAATTAAAATTCATCCTAAAGTGGGAAAAGAATTTTCAAATATGATTTAACTTAAAATTCTCTCTAAAACGGGAAAAGAGTTGCAATCTTTAATAAGGTCATCTTAAAATCTCTGTCTGGAGAATATGAAAATTCATATGACAACAATTTGAATAAGGGAAAGCAGAAGAGACTTCAGTCTCTTTCATAGAATCACATAATCCCAGAACAGCTGAGATTGGAAGGAATCTCTGAGATCTTCTGGTCAAATCCCCCTGGCTCAAATAAAGTTACCTAGAGCCTTTTATGCAGGAGTATGTCCAGGTGGATTTTGAGTACCTTCAAGAATGGAGACTTCAAAAGGTCTCTGAACATTCTGTGTTGATGCTTAGTCACCCTCACTTTTACAAAGAGTTTTCTGATGTTTATACGGACCCTTCTGTGTTTCCAAATGTACCCATTACCTCTAGTCAGGTCACTGAGCACCACTGAAAATAGCCTGGCTTTGTTTTCTTCACATCTTCCCTTCAGGTATTTATATATTGCCCAGTCTGAAGAGTCCTACTGTCTCAGCATTTCCTTGTAGGAGTGATGGTCCAGTCTCTATGTCATCTTAGTGTCTCATTGCTGGAGTTGCTTCAGTAGCTTTGTATCTCTCTTGTTCTTGCCCAGAACTGGACACAACACTCCAGTGCGGAGTGGAGAGGAAGGATCACCACACTTGACCTGCAGGCAGTACTTTGTCTAATGCAACACAGGATCCTATTTGCCTTCTTTGTGACAAAGGCTTATTGTTGGCTCATGTTCAACTTAGTGTCCAACAGGACCTGCAGGTCCTTTTCTGTGAAGTTATTTTCCAGCTGGATGAACCAGAGAATATATTGGTTCCTAGGGTTGTTCCTACCCAGATTAAAGGCGCTGTGTGTCTCTTTGTTGTACTTCATGGCATTTGTTTCTTTTTTATTTATGGAAAACACCGGTATTATTGAACCAACAGCTATATCTATAAGTAGAGTATTTTAGTTAAACTTTGTTTATGTTAAGATAGTGACTCTTCTCTGAAAACCAGAGTCTGAAATATCTTGAGTCTTTTCTGCCTTAATTTTACACATTCATCATTCCCAGAATACTTTTTGGTTTTTCATTGCAAGTTTTCTAATGACTTGAAGAACCATTGTATTCAATGACCATATGTTAAGGTTATAAACAAATGTGATAGTTACATTGTTACTATTTTTGAACATTTTGCATATGCTTAAACACCTGTTTAAATAAGAAAAAAAAAAAAGCCTATTAAGAACCAACAAAAGAGAGTAAATTAAACCCATGTAAAGCAAGCACAATAACATCAAAATGAAAAATCACACCTCCCACCACCCTCTAAGCCATTTCTTTTTTCTCAGCATGCTTTCTAAACTGCAAATTTTGCATCGTGTCCAGAAAGTCAGCAAACCTTCATTATTGCAAAAGAAGGGTGACAAGAAAGTATTTAATGAAAAAAATTTATCTGGTTGTAGGATAAAACTCTCACTTCTAACTGGGAAAGTACATTCAGGATCATGTCATTTTGGGAGTCAGGAAGGTAGAAACATTTGTCTGCTTAAAGAAAGGAAGTAGATGTTAAATTTTAGTTTATGATTTTCTGGTATATTTGCTCTAAATTGTATCAATTAGGCACAACTTAGAAAAAAATCTTCTTTAGCTAGAAAGAAAAGATAGAAAGGCATTCTTCTGTTTATTTTTTTCCCTGTTGTAGCTATTTTATACTTCTTTTGCAGACTATTTTTAATTAAACTTGTATTGTTTAGTTATGAGTAATTTTTAGCGGTATAACAGGAAGTTTCTTCACCAATGTATTCATTTAATCTCTGTCCTCCATTTTACACAAAACAAACTCCAGTTCAAATGAAACCTCATGGATGACATGGGATACGAAGTTCATCTTTATGTGATATGTTAGTTAAACATAACATGTTAACAGTTGTTAAATCTTTTTCGCTAAGCTTGTTGAATTCACTGATCTAGAATTTTAATTTCAGCAATATCCTTCATTAAATGGGAATGTATGCTGAACATGAAAAGAAACATTCTTGACTTACTGAAAAACTTGTTCAGCAAAATATTTTCTATTCCACAGGCAGTACAGTTTTCTTGCATATTTGAAACTATCAAAAATTACATTACTTGGGCATACCATGCTAATGATCGTTATATTGTAGTGTGATGTTATTATAATAAAGCCCCTTTGGAAAGTCTGGCTGGTCCTTCTGAGAAATCTGGCATCTGCTGAACAATTTCAGCAGGAGAAAAAGAAGGAAGTAAATGGCCTATTGATAGAAGACTTTAAACTGAACAGAAAATAGACCAAAAAGGGAGATAAAACAACCATTTATCAGGCCCAAACTTCAAAAAGCGCTATATGGAAAACTCCATTAGGAGTAGCACACCACCTTCATTTAATAAGGATCTTCACAGAGGAGGAAAGCTGCTGAACACATGAACTGAAGATAAGCTGAAGTATCTTTTCAGTAACTGAGTAACAGATCTCAGATTTAATAAAAAAATCTTCAGGTCCAAGTGGGGAAGAAACTAATGACCAGAAGGCATAGTTTTTGAGGAACAGAATTTCAGTCTACTCCTTCCTATTTTGCTGGAATTATGTTTCTTTCTGTTTTCTCAGTGAAGGACCCACAGCAACTACATAATTTATTTTTCCTTCAGGTTGTTTTTATCTTGAAAATATAAAGTAAACAGCTGAGAAGTGCAAGCTTCTGAACTGTTTAATTGACATGGAAGTAAAGCAATGCATAGGTGTCTATTTGGACGCAATTTGATTATATGTATTTATTTTAATAAAAGAACCTTTTTTAAAGAATATCAGTCTGTGTTGCCCCATACTATTGTCATTTTTAAAACTGCTGAAGCATAATGTTCAAATTCCAAGAATTCATCCAATGAGGTCATTTTAATTGTTAAACCATTATGTAACAGTGTTGTTTGACTGAAGATATTTGTCCCTTCATTTTGCTTCAGAGTGAAAAAAGTGCTATCTGAAGCAGAGAAAAAGTTGACCATCAGATTTCAGATGGGTTTTCCTGGATAGAATAAGCAAAGTCAAAACTTATTCTGAGTACAGTTATGACCAAATGTTTGAATAGATCAGAATATCAGGAACATAGATTTTCTAATTACCCTTAAGTTTTTAATACTCAGATGTTTTGGTGTATTAGCTGACTGGTGGTCATTTTTGATAATAGGATGAAGGTTAATGTCATAACCATCTTCACAAATAAGAAGGAGGATCAGTGGAGCTACAGGTCATTCAGGTCTCAAGAAAGCTGTGGAGCAAATCCTCCCAGAAAACATTTCAAAGACATCGTGAACAAGTGGAAGAAGCTGGTAGGGATTTACCAAGGATGAATTACATCTATTTGAACCCATTTTCTTCTGAATGATATCACTTGTTAGGGGGTTAAAAGAGAAAGGGTTGGATCTCATTTACATCCAAGACCTTTGGCATTAGTCTCATAGGCAAATTGTTGAAATCTAGAGTGTATAGAGGACTATAAATATCGTTCAATGTTTGGTTTAACACCTCCAATGACAACAAGTAGTGCACTCTAAGCAAGTTTGTGGTCAACATCAAATATGATGTCAACACCAATTTGGAGAAAAGTTAATATGCTGGAAACCATGAATGAATGACCACTTATAGAAGTGTGAAAAAGCTGTAGAAGTTCACAAAAAGGTTCCTCATGAAATTCAACAACGGGAAATGCCAAGCCATGCACCTGTAGATTAATGAACACTCTCCAGTACAGACTGGAGAGTTCACCAGCTGGAAAGCGGCTTGACAGAGTAAATTCTGGGTATCCTGGTTAACAAGAGCTAAATAGGAATCAGCACTCCACTTTTATGGCAAATTAACCCTTCATTTTGGGATAGTTCAGCAAAGGTGCTAGCCAGCATTCTCAGGGAAGTGATGTCCTCTACTCACAATATGTGAGGCTCTACCTGGAGTTCTGCATTCAGTTCTGGGCTCTCCAGTGCAATAAATATGTGGACATACTTGAATAAATTCAGTCAATTGTTACAAAACTGATAAGGAGATGAAACACATGGGGGACAAACAAAGGCTGAAGGAACTTAGTTACTGGACACAAGAAGGTTTTGGGAAGATACTATTTTGATCTGAAAAATGTAAAGAAAACACAGCCAGTCTCTTATACAGCAAAAGGCCAATGGAAAGGGTCACAAGATGCAAGGAAGTAAGTTATGACTAGATATAGGGAAAAAACCTGCTGTTGTTTGAGTTCCAACCAGGACAGGCTTTATTTTTGCAGTAGCTGTGGGGGAACAGAGCCGGGATCCATGTGAGTGTGGCTAGCAGGTTATTCTACACCTCACGTTGTTCCTAGGCAAAGGTAAGGGACTCTCTTGCTTCCAAGGAGAAAGGCAGGGCTTCCAGTAGAGAAAAAACAGGCAGGAGGGAGAACACCATAGTTTCCTGGTGTCTGCCGTGAGCACTTTTGCATGTGAATCACTCTCAATTTTGTATACTTTTGTTATTAATATCATTGTTGTTACTGTTCGTTTTCATATCTTACTGATGTTTCCCGTAAATTGTTCTTACCTTAACCTATGATCTTCACCTTTTGTGCCTCCAGTTCTCAAGTCCATCCTGCTGCAGAGGAAAGGCAGAGGGGAATGGGAAAGAAGGAGTGGCAGTGTGGTTTGGGAGAGTCTTGTTGGGTGCACTGAATTGGGGAGTACTATTCCTAAACCACAACAGCTATAGAGTGTAGAAACATGGGAATATGTACTCAGAAAAGTTGTGGAATCTGCATCATTGGTGGAGGTGTGAGAATATCTACTCACTATATGACTTGCGAGAACCTGAGCCACTTGGTCTATCTTACCCTGCTTCGAGGAGAGAATCAGACTAGATGACCACCAGAGGTCTCTTCTATCCTGAGTTATTCCATGATTCTATCAATTTAACTTTTGAAGGCTAAAGGAAATAACTGTGTGTCACTGTCCAGGATTTATTTCGTAATACAGATCTGCACATTTTAGAAAGTTACTGTTTTCCTCAAATTGCAGATTAAATATGAGATTTTGACTATGCCAACAGTCTCACAGAATATCTGCTAGAGTCTCTGCTACACATGAATTTTATTTTGCCTCACTTCAAATGCACCATTCCTTGGCTAACTGACTTAACTAAAATGTTTGTCAAGAAAAATTAAAAACAGCCAGTCAGACCACCAATTTTCAAGAAAAAGTAGCTTCCTATCTTTGTCACATCTTGTAATTAAAATGTTAAAAAAGAGTTGTGAAATGACTGGTCTTAATTAGTCTGATTAATACTGTTTTGGGGAACAATCAAGTGCAGTTTAAATTTAATTGTAGAATTAGAAATAAAGGTGATAGATTTTATTCCATCTGTGCTTTCAAGGTCTCTAAACTCTTTCAAAAAATTTTACTGTTTAACAATTTAGGGCACAGCTTTGACAAGTAGTGGGGCTTTTGTCTTTTACATTACCCTTTATGGTTTGTAGTAACTCAAGACACAGTGAGCATTTAGAGAATGTGTAATGATTTATCTTACCTTCATTTGGTTTTGGTCCTGTATATGAAGTGTAATTCTATAGTCACAGGAAGAAAAACATTCTTTGACATTCTGTTATTTTAAAAATTAAAACACAAATATATTTTATTTTTATTATAACTGTAGTATCATTATAATAAAAGGATGAATATTGGATTTCTAAAATTTCACTTCTTATTTAGCCTATTTGGCAATAATTTCTCCAACCATGCCACTCATATTTGATACAATTTGATATACATACTATTTTCTTCTGAATCAAACAAAATTCTGATTTTTTTTTTCATACATGGCTTTTCAAAAATGTCTTTAATGCCACAAAGCATATTGAAACTACTAAAGATGTTGACACTACTGAAACAATTTTAATGATCTGCATGTGATTGTTATGGGTAATTTCAGCGATCCAGTGAATAAAAAATTAATTAGTCAGACTTCTTTTGAATTTTTTTTCAACCCTCTGAGAATGTTGATTTTCATAAGACTATGATATCTCATTGCCTTTTCAATTTAAATCACATATATTTTTCTTATTTCATATATTCATGAGGGAATGGTAGGAAATCTCATTTAAATTAATCTCCAGTAATTTTTAATTCTGCCTCAATGTCAGACTATTGACTTTCATATACCATATTCATCGCTAAATTAATTTCTGATTTTGAAAAAAAGGAAATACAATAGCAAACACTTTATTTGCTACCACTCCATTTCTTAATTTTTATCCCAGCTGTAGCAAAAAAAAAGTAGCAAATACAGTCCAGTTTCTTGTAGAATTGTGAGGAACTGGAATTGGGCTAAAATTATTTTCATTAAATACTGCTATTAGAAATAAGGCTGGTTATTTTTGGTTTTGAAGAAAAAAGCTAGGAAATTACTTAAAAAATATGATGTTGAGTTCAGGGGTTTTTGTTATCCAAAACAAAAAGTGATTTTGTCTGTATGATCAATCTTTTTTCACTAGTTCATAGTTCCACTGAAGTTAAGGAAAATGCATGTGGTTAGCAGAACATGCAAGCTTATGTAACTTGACTTGTGTACCGGGATATAATTAATTTTGGACCTGTAAAGTGAAATTTTTAGTTTCTGTATCCAGTATAAAATGTTGTGTATTATAATGTCAAGTCAGTGTAGCTGTTTAAAACCAAGCCTTTTTAACCAGTTATGAACAGGTACTCAGATTTCACAGCATTAAGTCCCCTGGTTTATTCTGCATTTGAAATGCTATTAAAAATATTCAAAATAAGCTTTATTTTCTTCTGTTCATGATTTTCCAAGAGAACTTTTCATTATGTGAGGAGCTTAAATATCAATATTCAGGACCCACATTTTTTTTCACAAGTAGACTTTTTAAAAGATTTTATAGAAGCCTTTTTTGCTGGTAGAGTTATTTTCTTTTTTATTTTTTTCCCCTTTGTTTTTGTCTTGTTTTACATGTCAACAGGTGTTTTACAGAAAACAATTACATATGATTTGGTAGATAAGTTTTGCCAAACCAGGCTTGACCTTTTAAAAGAGGATCCAGTTCCATGTATGCAATATGTTTCACAGTAGCAATTTTTAAAACAAAATCTTCTGATTATTTATGCCTAATAGGGACCATCAAGCAGAATCTGAATTCCTGAATGCACTTGACACTTATTGAGTGACTGTGGTTACCAGATCAGCCTTGGGGAGCATTCAGATTTCTCTCTTCAGAGACAGAAAAGCTCAAGCTCTGTGCCGGAAAGAGGGAAAATGACAATTATTATAGACTTTCACTCCCCTTGTACTGGGCCCAGGGAAGAGATTTATCCTATCAGACATTCCCCAAATGTAGTTTAAAAAGGACTCAAATTATTAGTCTCAATATACAGACATCAATTATATCTGGTTTATTTGGAGTTTTCTTGAAGTGTTTATTAATGAGCAATTCTAGGATGAAGGATGTAACTGAGAGTGAAGGTGTCAAAATATAGCATTGAGAAACTATGATGCAAACAGGGACTAGTCTGAGGCTTCCTGGAGACCCAGAAAGAGGCTGTCTGCACACCTGACAAATGACCTGATTCATTTCAGTGATGCTTATGAGTCACAGAAGAAAACCAATTGAAAAACTGGAGTTCTAAGTTACATTAAGGTGCCAGATGAGGTTCAGAGTGAGATACAAAGCGTGTTTATGAGAGGATGATGAGTTATGCTAACATATGCAATTGATATGCAACATACGAACTTACATGTCTATTCATAGGTTGTAGCACAAAACAGCTTCCAGTTACTACTTTGTAGAACTGGACAATTTCATATTTAAAAACTGTTTTGTAACTTTCTATTATTCCACATCCTGTGGAATTACTTTAATAAAATTAGACTGTATTTTCAATAATTAGGTTTTTTAATGCATCTACCTATCTTCCCCTCCCCAAAGGAAACTGTGTGGTGTAGACATACAAGTTTTCTGAGATTTGATATATGTCCTCAAAATAATATGCTGAATTGATTTAGTCTCTGCTTGATAGCTGAGAAGTTAGATTATTCACCATGTCTGGTGTCATAGTTTCATCACTCAGCAACTTACTAAGACTGTCATGGACAAAGAATCCTGCAGTAACATTTCCTCTTTACTTTCACCACCTTGATGATAATGGGCTGTTGTCTAGATGGAGAGATTAATGATCCAAAGGTAAGGCATCAAGATTTTAACTGAAGCCAGATTTTTAAATGCTTGGGCTTGCAGAACATATTTCCACCCACCACCCCCTCCCCCGCCCCGCCCACCTAAATCTTATGAAAAAAAAAAATCAGTACCAGAGAGTTATTTTTACCAGGAACCTCATCTGCAGTTCACCTGAAGGTTATAAAATGTCATTGTGCAATTAGCATGCAGTTAGGCGATGTTTATTTGGGGAGGTCTTGGATACTCTAACAGAGTAAGTTTTGTTGGTAAAATATGGTCCCACCTTTCTTTTCTGTGGAGTCTGAAACATATTTATTTCCCAAAGAGATCAAATGAAAAAGACATCCTAGTTCAGTGAAACAAGCCTGTCAGGCTTTTTTGCTTGTTGTTTTTCACAAGCTGACTGTAAGTTATCAAAGGCTTTTAGTACCATAGGCTCTTAACTGTATGAAAAATTCAGCATTTTATGGTCACATAATAGAACTAACAATAACCTTCTCTACAAACAACATACCTTCTTATAGAAGACATGTGATTGCGTGACCTGAAGTAATTTATATTCTTTAAATCATATACCTGTTTATCTTGCATCTGCAGTCATAGCAGCACAGAAATGCTTAAAGGATTCCTCTTCATATGAAAGAAAACATCAGAAAAGCAGATAGTTCAAGCCACATTGCCACCAGAACTGTTGCATATTAAATGAAAGGCCTTTTAGTGCTCTTTTTTAGCAATAATGGCATTAATAGGCAGTATTGTCAACTATCCAATTCTGTAATGTCTAAACTCCACAATTTTTTTAAAAAAAGCTAATATATTTATCACCTGAATTTCTGTTGCTATAGCAATACAACATTAAATTTTCATGGAGAATGACTTGACATCTCGTCCCAGTACTCAACAACGATTTATGAAACAATATCTTGTTACTGCCATGCCTTGTTACAGTCTTTGTTGAAGTACATACTGACAGTGAACGACAGAACAGTGCATGACCTCTTTCTTACTGTTTGAGAAAATATATAGAGTTTCACTCTAAAGTACATATTGGTAGGAGAGAAAACTGTTGGGAAGTGGTTAGATTTATATAATTATAGATGGAAGAAGCCGGGGTGAGGAAAGCACTCTTGGCTGATTTTATAAGCACCCATAACCTTAGTGGACATGAACTTTGCGCCTTCTCCAAGTGTAAATTCATAACATTAAGGGCTTTATATAGTTTCATTGAAAATATGTCCTATTAATACATCTAAAATTTCCATATACTGTTACTGAAATTCTTTTGTTCTGGTAGTCTAAATTTTTATTTGATTTCCAAAAACATTCTTTTCTTTTTTGTCTGTTTGTTTGTTTTTCCTATCTGTGCTGGTAAGATGACCTAAATCTACTTGAAATGTTATGAATCTGTTTATAGCATCAAAATTATTTCTGTGACAGTTTATGAAATCATGTTTGTAGAAAACTTTACTGTAATTACTGTTCACAATTTTGGTGCAAAGCACATCTGCAAAAAACTTAATAGGAGGATAATCAAGGAAACCACCAAAAAAAAAAAAAAAAGACAAAAAAATGCAGTCAGTCAGTCAGAATCAGTTGCTTGATAAATAAATCTCTTTTGAAGTAATGCATGCAGTGTTTTAATTTGGAATTTGTAAGCATATGCTGTCCTTTGAAATTTGTTAATATTTGAGCAAAACATAAATTGGTTTGGCAGAAAAGTTGTAACTGTCCCCTTTAGGCACTCTGGAAATGAACATTTTGAGCCAAGTATACTTTGTTTGATGTGTTGCATTGCACTGAAATATAATATATAACATCAATTTATTTCAGTTATCTAGACATATACTATACAGAAAATACTGTGTGTTATCTTCCCTGAAGGACAAAAATTATTTCTTAAACACTCTTTTCCCTTACTAACTTTGCAGTTCATGTGCATTGTCATATGATTTTTGGGAAGTGTAGTATACCAACAGAAATTTTACTGCTAGGTTTTCTTCAAGAATTAATGGAATCCTGCAAAGAAAAATATACACAGGTATTCCCCCAAAGAACAGTAGGCAGTGGAAGGGATTCAAAAGGTTTATTTCAGAGGTGAGAATGCAGAAAGCTTATAGATCCTAACGGCGCTGTACATCCAGCACCAGGTCTCAGAGCAGAGGCATAAAGGCGAGGCTTTTGTTCATTCCTCAGCTTTATCATCTCTTCCCCCTCCCTGGCTCTCCCATTGGCTGCCAAGGCCTTGCAGCACATCTGTGAGCATTATTTCTCTTGTGTCTGGGGAGTAACCACAGAATGGTCTGGCCATGGACAGGGACACCTTCTACTAGACCAGGCTGCTCAAAGCCCCATCCAAACTGATCTTGAGCACTTTCAGGGATGGGGCATCCACAACTTCCCTGGACAATCTGTTTCAGTACCTTACCACTCTCACAGTGAAGAGTTTTATTCCTAATAACTAATCTAAAACTACCATCTTTCATTTTCATTCCCCCTCATCCTGTCACTACATTACCTAATAAAGTAAGCCTCACTATCTTTCCTGATGGTCTCCACTAAGTCATCCCTTCTTCTCGCAGAACAGCTCCAACTCTTTCAGTCTCTCCTCATTCTTTAGAACCCTGATTATCTGTGTGACCCTTCTCTCGATCCGTTTGAGCTGGTCCACCTCTCTCTTACATTAGGAGTCAGAGAGCAGGATTCGTTAGTGCAGGTGGGGCGTATGAGAGAAGAGTAGAGAGGCAGAACCACCTCTCTCAATTTGCTGGTCATACTGCCTTTGATAAATCCCAGGATGTGGTTGGCTTTCTGGGCTGGAAATGCTCATTGCTGGGTCATAGTCAGTTTTTCATTCACCAGTACTCCTAGGTAGATCTTTTAGGGGCTGCTGTCAATCAACTCATGGCCTAGTCTGTATCTGTGCAGGACCTTAAACTGTGCCTTGAGGTTTGCACAGGCCCACTTCTCAAGACTGTCAAAGTCCCTCTGGATGGCATCACTTTTCTCACCGTATCAACCACACCATTCAACTTGCTGTCATCCACAAAGTTGTTGAGTTTGTACTTAATTCCACTCTCCATGTTCTTGACAAAGATGTTAAATTGTACTGGTCCCAACATAGACTGCCGAAGAATACCACTCATCAAATGTCTCTACCCACATATCAAGCCATTGACTGAACTCATTGAGTGTGAACATGCAGCTAATTCCTTGTTCACTGAGCGGTCCACCTGTCAAATTAGCAACAATTTATTATGTGGGACAGTATTAAATCAGTTAATGATGAAAATTCTTCCTCAGAAGACTGATACATTTAACTAGTCAGTATTTGGAATGGCATATAGCTGCATTGACAGAGTATATAGGACAGTAGTGTTTTTTCATTTCCCATAGTTTTTGTGGATGTGGAGAAAGACAGTAGCCATAAAACTTACAGATACCATAGTTAACCAAAATTTTCAGTTGTGTGCAGCACACCAATATGAATGTTTTAATTTCAGGAAAAACCCCATCTTCCATAAGAAAAACAGGATTTTTAACACACATTACTTAAGGAATACATACATATGCATCAAAGCTGGAATCACTGAAAGGCCTCTGTTCTCTATTTATCAGAATAATCTCTTCATAAAATGGTACTCCACGTGTCAGATTTAAAATTTACTTACCTGTGTGCTAGATGATACAGTTTGACAAAGCATATATGCATCCAGTGATACTGAATCTACCTAAAAATTTTCCATGTTTAATG
>JAWMRC010000089.1:43842576-43862335 GCA_035584755.1 Thripadectes ignobilis
TGCTCTATAGGATGGAGGGAAACTTCCAGATTGGCTTCTGAGAGAAGCCAATCTTCCTCTTATTAAAAAAAAAAACACGTCAGGAAAACCCATGGCAGTTTGAAAGGAGAGAGAAGGGGTACTTATGTATAATAAAAATGGACACCAGGTGTTTGTAATTTACTTTTTAAAATCTATTTTAAATGAAAGTTGTTTGTATTCTTTCTCAGAGAATGTATTTGGTTTTGAAGGTATTTTCCCTCTCAGTGTTTTACAGCTTGCTATACGCTTTAATTTTTCCATCCTTTCTTAAATCAAGACTTGATGTGGCTACCACGACACATGTTTAGATCAGCCATTAGTCTGATCCACTAGAGGAACTTGTGTTCTGAGGTTGGACATAGGATCTGATTAATCATTTTTCTGTACCATGCTTTTTATTTTTGGGAAGAGAGGAGGGGCTTTTTTGTTTGGATTTGTTGTTGTTGTTGCTGTTTTATAAGAAGCTGGACTGAAAAAGACATTTTCTTCAACAAGCAAATGTGAAGTGAAGCATATATTTCAGGCGGATTATAATCTTTTTCATCTTTAATAAATTATGATCTGTAAAATTACTGTTTAGGGGTAATTTTGCAATTTAGAAAGAGGAGATACTCCGTTCTTCAAGTAAATAAGCAAATTCTTAGGGACTAGCTGTTGATGGTTGATGTATTGATCTGACCACAATTTAGCTGCATTTAGAATATATGCTTTGTTATAGTATCAGACATAAAAGCAAAAAAGACTTGACTGCTTTGACTGCTTTCTTCAGTCAAAACTTAAATATGTCAAACAATTTATTTGTAGTAAGTAAGCGTATTTTCATGGGTGTAATAATAGCCAGAAAATATAAAGATAATCTGTTTCTGTGTTTACATCTTCCACCACAACATCCTTCTACATATGTCTCTAAATTGAAGAGACATGGATTTGATGAGTGAACTGTTCGAAGCGTAAGAAAGTGGTTAGATGGTCACATCAGAAGGTAGTATCAATGGCTCAGGGTTCTGATGGACATCACTGACAAATGGTGTCCTTCAGGATTTTGTTATGGGTTTATATTCATTAATGACATAGACAAAGGACTTAGTGCACCCTCAGGAGATTTGCTAATGACACCAAGCTGAGAGGTGGAGTTGACAAATCTGAAAGATGGAATGCTATTCAGAGGGACCAAGACAAGCTTGAGAAGTGGGCCCATGGGAATCTCATGATATTTCAGACTAAGTGCAAGGGGCTGCACATGGGTTGGGGCAACCCCTGGTATTGATACAGGCTGAAGGATATTGATACTGATATTGATACAAGATGAACTGATTGAGAGCAGCTCTGCTGAGAAGGACTTCAGGATGATGATGGATGAGAGGCTGGACATGAGGCAGCAATGTGCTCTCAAGCCCAGGAAATCAATTGTGTTCTGGGTTATATCAAGGGAGGTGATTCTGCCCCTCTGCTCTGGTGAGACCTCCCCTGAAGTACTGCATCCAGCTCTGGGGTCATCAGCACAAGTGAAACATGGTCCTGTTACACTGAGTCAAAAGGAGAGACACTAAAATGATTAGAGGGGGTGGAGCACCTCTTCTACGAGGAAGTGCTGAGAGAATTGTTCAGCCTGGAAAAAAAAGAAGGCTAAGACCTAATTTCAGTCTTCCAGTATCTGAAGGGGGCCTACAAGATAGACAGAAAGCATGTAGTGATAGGACAGGAATGGTTTTAAGCTGAAAGAGAGTAAGTTTAGATCAGACACTAGGAGGAAGTTCTTTACTGTGAGGGTGGCAATCATTGGAACGGGTTGCCCAGAGCTGTGGATGCCCCATTCCTGGAAATATTACACCAAAAACACAGGCTGGATGAAGTTCTGAGCACCCTTGTCTAGTGAAAGGCATCCTTGTCCTTCCCACACAAATAATTCTATGATTCTGTGATGTATCATGTGCAATACAATGCAGCCCAAGAAAGTAATAAACCGTAATAAATATGCAGTGATGACCATCTTCATATTATTCTTTTATGTTGAAATGGTAAATGCTTGTGTCTTCATTATGTTGAGGTCAGCAACTAATACGTGAAATTTCATATTTAAATATCATTAAAGTAGAAGTCAGATAATGATGTTTTTTTGTAATGATAGATTTTGCAAATTTCACTATTTTAGTCTGCTTGCAAAATAAATGTCTGTTTTAAAAAGACAGATTTGGCTGTTGTGTCCCTACAGGTGATATGAAATTCAACTTTCTGTGCAAAATGCTTTATAAATTTAGTAGCAGTCAAATGAAATAAATATCTTAACAAAAGGATGAAAAGGTATATGCTGTTCCATGAGATAAAGGAAAATATCTTTATTTGCTCCTGTGTAACACTATTGTATTGGTCTAGTGCACTGTATGAGATTTTAATACAAAAGATAATTAAAATAGTTGGAACGATATTCCTGCACCGCACTAGACCTTTTGCCTGCATTGAAAATGAGAATTCTATATATCTTCTGTAGATTGAAAGGTAGGTATTCAGAGTGAAGGTTACCCAGTGTTTGTGCTGTTGGCAAATTTAGCATCAGATTTACTTAGCCAAGTAAAAATACCCATTTATTTTTTAAGTTAGAATTGTGACAGTTTTAATGCTGCTAACAGTTCAGGGTGTTCATGATCCACATTTTATTTTTCTATCTTCAGCAGCTATATATGTTTTCATTTTTTCATTTTTTTGTACTATTTGTATTTATATGTATATATTATATATATATAATAATATATAATATATATAATATTTATATATAATATATTTTTTATATATATATATATACACACACTTCCATATATTTCTGTAGAAATGTGTGTGTATGTGAGCAGCTATATATATTTATTGGAGACAGGTGTACTTTTATTTTACTAAGAATTTCTCTTTCATCTAATAGATAGCATTATTGAAAAGGAAAAGACTGTTTAAGTACTCTTTCTTGTAAAATGAGCTCCCATATAAAATTAAATCTATTAATTGCATCATAAAATTCCGAGGTCAAAACTGCTCTGAATAAACTGAAATAATGACAGGACAAAATTACATGAATTCTGATGCACTATATTGCCGTTCCAAAAACCTTGATATTAATATCTGTTTCTTCCTTTGTTATGATTCTGTGCAGGAAATTCGATTTTGCTTACTTTTCAAAAGTATAAATAATGTTTTCTACCTGAAACACACCAAAAATGATTCCTTAAAAAATGTTTCCTATGACAGGAAAGTTGAATATCTGGGATTTGTAATTTTTTTTTAACATGTCAAATTTAGAGTTGGGCTTTCTCAAATACACTTTTTCTGCATTTGCACCTGTCTAAATATGAAAGATTTGCATAAAGCCTCTGAGGAGAAGACAGATTCTGGTGTCACACTTTGCTTGAAAGATCAGAAGATATTTGAAAGCACAAATTTTTAAACTAGATAAAGCAGTCATTCTTGAGTGAAAAAACAATGTTGTTGACCTCTTTACACAGCTTCATAATGGAGGAATGTCACCTTAATTTCCCTCCCTGAGTGTATTGTTCGTATGTACAGCCCTTTCTATCACTTACCTTCAAAAAGTCGTCATGAAACCTTTCTGTTGTTCCCAAGAATAACTTCAGATTTCATTTAATGCTATTTTTTGTCTTTTATCTCTCTGAATCTTCTTCATCCCAAGGAGGTATCAGGTGCATCTCTTGAAGTGAAATAGGGCATTAAATATCTCCCCAGGACAGAATACTTGTTCTTTATTAAGTCCATAAAAAAGTCATAAAATAAAGATGTGGAAGACTACTTTTTTCTTGATAGGTCAGGGCAATCATCAAAGAAGCAGGCATTGTATCTAACATCTTTCTTCCCCTAAGGTACAGTCCTGAACACTACAAAAATAGTAATACTATGGAAGAAAGAATTCTGGCCTCATTTGGTTAATTTTGAAGACTCTAAATAGAATGTTCAGTGGTATGTGAATATTTTGACATCAAGATGCACCATAGCATATTCTATTATATTTTTAAGTCCTTTAAAACTAAATCCTTCTCTTCATATTTTTTCAAATATCTTTTCAGATACATATTTAAAGCAATGTTATGCATTCTTATGCAGATGTACAGTTAACTAAATCACCTGTGATATAAAAACATACATTTTTAATAAAAAGATAGGATTTTCAAATAGTTCTTAAAATGGATTAGATACAAAAAATTATATCTGTCTGGAAGCAGATTTACTAAGGTTATATGCACTTTTATACTTTACCTGATAAAAAGCTAGAACAAAGCAGCTGTTTGACATTTGTACGGCTTCATTTCTGTGTAATCTCCTAATGGAAATTTAAGCTTATGGGTTATACCAGTAACTTTTAAACCAAGGTGTCAGAAATTCTAGCTTAGTTAAAAAATCAGAACATAATTTTGAAGCGTAATAATAAGAGAACAGGTACAGAATGAGCAAACTCATAGGAATGGAAATCCTCCTCTGTTTATATGCATGGGAAACTTATGAGGGGTATGGAGAATGGAAGAGTATGGATAGCTGAGAGGAAGGACTGGTTTAACTTTGGAGAAATGATGCATAGTATAATAAAACCACAGGGCAGAGGTGTGTGAAAGGATATTTGATTCTACAGACTCTTTGCTGTAAATAAGAGTTTAGTATTAACTGACTATGTGAATTTATTTTTAGTAAAGATCATAAAAGAAGGGGAAGTATAAAACTTAGGGGCTTAGTTGTGTGTAAATATATAGTGCGCAGTAGATGATTGGGATGATAGCACCACAGTGATAACGTAAGTGGAATTATTTTCATTACATTTATCAAAGCAACCTTGGAAAGGTGGCAAGAATCTAACAGGCTGCACAGCTGCAGAAGGTAATTATATACCCATTTTCATGAGGAACCAAGCAGCCAGGAAAATACAAAACTGGCAGAGAGGAAAAGGACTTTGATAACAGAACTGTATTATGTTGTGATACATTTTGAATGGCAATGAACCTGAGAGTAAACTTGACAGAGAATTGTGCAGAATCCCTAAACTGAGTAGCCCTCAGGGCATTGAGAATTGAGTACATAGTGGTACCTGTAATGCAATAACTACAAAAGATATGTGATGAGTGACAGGTATATTACAGACATTAATTAAGTGAACAGTAGTGAAATCTTGCCAGCTATAGAGCATTTGATATGGCCTAATAGAAACAAATCCCTATCACTCACTTTTTAACAGCAGTAACAAAAAAGTTCAAGATGTGTTTCTAGCTTCATCACAAGCACCAATTAGCTGTTCTTGGTATCTGTTTCTCTGCAGTTTTCAAGAACAATTGTATCATTAGAGCATTTAAAATGCAGTGTTGACAAGAAATCGAACAATAGCTGCAAGGAAAAAAATTACAAACCTCAGAGCCATTATGTGTTTTTTTTTTTTTTTCTTTTGGTTTGGTGTTTGTTTTTTTGTTTTGGTTGGTTGGTTGGTTGGTTTTTTTCCTTGAGTGTGGTGCATCTTGGACAGCTTTTTTCATTTTTTTTTTTTTTTTTTTTTTTGACTGCATTGAAGAAATGCAAGATAATTTAAGTAAACCCCAAAATTTAGGAGACCATCTGTAAGCAGTCTGAGAGGTCCAGTGTGATTTTCTTACTGCTACTCAGTTGTGCACTTCTAATATCTTTTTAAAGAATTAAATCCTTTTTAATTGACTTGAGGAAACATATGAATAGTATAAAATCCTACAAGAACACATTGAAACAGATGTTATTCTGCTCCTTTTGCAGATGACTGGGGCACAGCAAGAGATGTCTATGTTTGTTTGAAACAGATGAAACTATATTTTTTTGCTAGCAAACTTAACACTATAAAAGACCTAAAATCCCCATTTTGCTTGGATTATCACCTCATCTCACATTTTTTAGGTTATATGAGCAGACAGTTTTTTCTAGTGCTTTAATCAGATCCTCTTATCTTTCTGGTTCAAATTCCCTTATTCTGTCTAGAGTCAAACAGTATTGACCAGGAAAATGGTGAATCCTTGGCAGTTCTCAATTACATTTGTGCTGGGAGCCTTTTTTCACTGTGGAAATTAAAACTGCTTAGATTAAAAGGTACAAGAAATGAGACATGTATAGAGTGGCACATTGTTCTAGGTATTATCAGTGTCAGAACTTTGTAAACCATCAGTTGCATCTAGAGTATTGTATTTAATGACTGCTGGGGCACATACACCTATTTAATTCCTACATGATTTTTATTTTATCATTTTTCATTATTCTAAGACAAAGAAGTCCACAGTGTTGTTACCTGAAGTATATTTCTGTTTGCTACTATACAGCTTCATAACTTTATTGAACACCTTCAATTTTTGAGTAACAAATTATAGTCAATAATTATTAATTATTACTTCGTTCTACTCAGAAGTTAAATGCATTTTTTCAAATAATCCTTCTGTTTTCTATTTTTCATGGTAAATTGTAGTAAAAATCTCTAAGGGAATTTTGTATGAGGACTGTATCAAAGGATCTCTGCTTACTCAAAGATTGTTTAGAACCTCTGATTACAACTGCCTCCTTTTTATTCTGCTGTATTGCGTTCAGTGGTGAGGAATACCAGATTTATGCATGGTATTCGATGTACAGAATACAATAAAATTGCCATCTATGTGGTCTGCTAACACTAAGCCCTGAACTAACTTTCAAAAACTGTTGCTCAAATCCTTCCTGTGTGATTTTTTACCACACAAAATCCATGATTGCGAATGTACAGTGGCAATAATGTCTCCCAAATCCTTTTCTTGGTTTGTACTGTCTGAATTTCATTATAATATTTTCATTCCATGTCACAAATGAATTACCATAGTGAGGCCAGATATTGGGTCATTTTGTCACTTTTCTTAATTGTTTAATTTTGTTTTACCCCCTACTTGTATCATCAACAGTCTCGAATGCCTTCTTTCACTCCTTTTTCTCAGTCATTAAATATACCCAGAACAAGTGGGTAATCTACCCCTTCTGGAACTGACAAAACCCGTAAGAAATGCAGACTGTCCTAACAAATGCATACCTGCACATATCACATTTCAGATAGTTACTGTATTTTTGGGCCCCTGTTGAATACGATGCTTACTGTGAAAGAGACAGTACAACCTTTTAGTACGGTCATAAGGTAATATATACTCCACTCTGGCTGAATATCTGAGTCACTATTATGTCAAGAAGCTAATTTAAGACACAGTTTTTCCAAGTGAAATGTATTTTAAACATTCTAAGGATGGGTTTTTGCAACTGAATGTACCAAACAGTACAGCATTTAAAAAATAAATTAAGTCTGTAATGCAACATAGAGCCGGTGCTCTATAATTTATTGAATCCCTTATGAATTCTGGATTAAATTACAATCAAATAGATCCAATTAATCTATCAGAAACATTATCTACTATTTACTGTGTTCCTTTTAGATTTCTGTGAACTGTGTATAGAATATTCCAGAAGGTGAACATGCTCTTGAGGCATGCAGGAAGTTTGACAATTTTTTTACCATGGAAACAGAAAAAGTTTCCTATTCTAATCTGAATAGAATAACAGAAATGAGGTACAATTGATTGCCTGTGTAGAAAATGAAAATGAACAAGTAAGGTGGAGAAATTTAGTAGCTGAATATTAAAATCGTGGTTGTATTATTTCATGGATCATATTTTAATGATATGTTCTATTATTTTGTGTTCTACAGGATAGATGTTTGATACATTCCACACACACTTGAAGTTTGAAATAGCATATTCCTGGAAATGTAGGCCGATAAATGCTAAAATGCTTAATTGCAGTAAGAATCTAGCTTTACAAGTCAGATGTGTTGTCAGGGTAAAGTAACAGGCTTTCTGAAGACTTGTATGAGAAAATAAAAAAATCCATCAAAGAATAATGATAGACTCATTAAAGTATATTGTATCCAGGAAAATAGTAGATGGGAGTGTAGAGACATCACCAATTAAGTTGGACTAACGGCATCTACTTAACTGTACTACCTTTTGCAGTGACAAGAGAGTCAAAAGCATTCATTCCCTTGGGAATGAATGCTAGTAAGGTTTGTGGTCATGGCAAAACACCTTGTAGGTGTTAGTGATCACTTAATAAATAGTGGTGTGTACTTTCAGCAGTAAAGTAAGATGTAAAGGACTTACTTGGGCAACAAATTCTGGTGTGAAAAAAAGTACTTTTTGCCTTTGCTAAGGCATCTCTACATTCAAGTGTACATAGCATATGGACAATGTGACTAGCAATCATCCTTCACTTACTCCTGTCATATAATGAAAACTATGTAGTATACATTTCAGCTGTATGTTCAGTAATATATGATATTCTATTAAAAATAATAGGATTTGTGTTGTTTTTATTGGTCGCAAGCAATAATGTGATGCAGTGCGACTAGTAGTGTGACTCGCTACTTTTGAAATGTAAAGTTGCAAACTTAAAATATTAGAAATTCACTGTAAAACAATATTCTTATGAAAGAAAAATTTTATAATTCATTAACCTGGTCTATATGTGTGATTTGTTAACAGAAAGCATGAATTGTGTACTTCTTTCGGCTCGCTTAGGGTGCTTCCCATTGCAATACCTGATTAACTTTTTTACTTTCAGCCTGCTTAGGGTAAAAATGTAGTTTCAAAAACCTTCTCATACAAGCTATTTGCTCATAAACAGATAGGTGTTATCACATGGATCTTTTCTACTCAAAGTACTCTGTAGAGGAAAAACTACCTCAAAAGGCAAGTTTTGTTTGCAGTGAAATTATCGGAAAAACTTTAGGATTATCTATACTCTGCCATCATAACTATTTTTAATTTGCCAGGACCATTATATTCAAAGAAGTTCATCGCTGGCACTTATCTATAAATGCCTGTTATATTTATTCCTGATTTTGGAGGCTTATAAGAGGTTTTGTGTGGTTTCTTGGGTTGTTTTTTTTTTTTGTTGTTTGGTTGGTTTTTGTTTGTGGTCGTTGTTTTGTTTTTTATTCCTGAGACCAACATTTTTGATCTAACAGCAACATTTTTCAATTCTGTAAAGTCCACAGACACCAATATTAATTTTAAAAGTCCTGTCAAATAGAACAATATTTAATTACTAAGGAAATGGAATTTCAGCATGTGCTATGAGTGCTGCAATAATAATTCTTTTTCCTCAGTGATAGTCAGAATACAGCAGTGCAAGTGTGATTAAAATAACAAATAGCTGTAATAGCTGTTTTGTTTTGTTTGTTTATTTGTTTGTTTTTTAACCAAGAAAATGGATCTAGAATTTAAGTTTCTAAAATATAGTCCACGTCCAGAAGTTATGGCCCAACTCATACTGAATCATTCCAAGGTTTTGTCAGTTTCAGTGTGCAAAGCCTGGAAAAGGTTGTCTGAAAGCATAGCATCTTCATCGATTCTGCAGTTTTCAGTGAAATTCTGGCTGCCTCCTGTTAATATTTGCTTGCATGTGTTTTAGGATATGAATATACCTGAACTAATTCTGTCCTATTCCAAAATGTCTTTTGGGAGGGCTATTTTAATCTTATTACCATTTTTTTCATTATATTAGTAGAAAGTCTAGAAAAGACTGTAAAAAACTGTAAATGTATGTTGTGCTTTCAAAATGTGTTATCATGTTTGTACTTCTCTAAAAGCTCAAGATTCATACAAAGAGAATAAGTAGAAACAGATGTGACTTGAAAGACTTGCTTTCCAGAAAAAAAAATAAAATAGAAAAAGTTACAGAAAGTTGAAATTAATGGATAGCCCACATCATATTCTTTAGAGTAGCACACTGCTCTGGAAACTAATGAGTAGAGATTTATACACACCCTCAAAAAAGCCTGGTAACAATTACCTTAGAGCATGATTACTAATCTATTCACTTTGAATCTCTAGACAAGTGAATTTTGAGCCTGTTTGTAATTCCACAGAGATCTGGTAGCTCTTGTATGATGATCAACAAAATATTAAATTTAAGGAATAAAGAACTATAATTTTTTTAACCTAAAATCTCCTCTTCTGATTCTAACCCAGGGTGACTCTATGGACCTGAGACCTTGATAAAAAAGGATGCAATTATTTTACCAGATTTTATTCATATAAATCTAGATGCTTGGAACTTAGATCCTTAATAAATGGAGGAATATTTGGAGGGGAAAATAGCTGAGAGAATGACTGATATATTACAAAGTTAAGCAATGCATCCAAAGAGGTAGGACTTCCAGTCTCCTGAGCTAGCTAAGGTAGAATTTTTTAGTACTAAGTGGTGTTGAATTAAACAATAGTGAAGGGGGCCTAATGATCTATATTAAAAATAATCCCATTTATATGCTTCCAGACTCTAATGCCATGTAATTATTATTTACATTATCTCTGAATCTTGGATTGTACAAAAAAATTTAAGTAAGCTTAACTTATGTCTTCCTCTTATATAGTGTTCCAGGAGAAATTGAGTAGGATTCCTTGAGAAAATAAACACTTTACCAAAAGTCAAAAAAATGCAAATACAAACCCTTCTTAACCCTCAGCAGAACATTTCCAGAAAAGATCCATATACATTTGGTATATATAGAAATTCATTAAGATGCCATTTATCTGTTAACAACATAGAGTTGCAGAATCATAGAATTGTTAAGATCACTAAAGACTCTTAAGATCTTTGAGTCCAGTCATTAACTCAACACCCTTTGTGCCCACCACTCACCCATGTCCCTAAATGTCATGTTAAACTTCAGGGTTTTGCTGATCTGGACTTTAACTATGTGCCAGAAACTGGTTCCTAGACTGTAAATGGCCCTTGATCATATGCTGAAAAGATGGTTATACATCAGGGAAAGCACTGGAATCAAAACCCTGTTGCCACAGAAAATACAATGAGATAAATATATCCAAAACGTATTTTTTTACCGTAGGTACAAGTATATTTGTACACCTTTTTTTTTTTTTTTTTCATTTTATCAGAGATTAGTTTTACACACTAAATGAGTACTAGCCATATCAGAATGTAGAACAATATAAAATACTCACATATAATATTTTATGAGTTTTATTGGTTTCTTTATACAGTAGTAAAAATTTATGATGACAGTCAAGCCGCCAAGATAGGACCTCAAAACTGGATGCTATTTTTGTAGATCATACTTCAGGGAGCCTATAGTCTGTGCTATAGTGACTGTGAGGATGAAAATACTAGATAGGGTAGTGACCACATTTAATACCATATAGAAAATTAAACTTTCCAAAACTGCATTTCTTCTGCTTAGAAATACATAAAATTCTTCATGTATTATTTTGACAACATTTGCAAATGCATGAAGAAAATGTGGGGTGTAAAATATTAAAAGACATGAACTGGAGTCTTCTGTTTCTCTCTTTCGTATTGCTTGACAACCTTGACTATAAATTTGGTACAATCTTAAAAGTTTTTAGATAAATATCATAATGCAGAAAACAATATAAGAACTTAACAGAAAACAGAGTGGTTTAGAGTAATTTCAAAATCGTCAGAGTAAAACCGTCAAAGAGGTGGAACTAAAAGTTTAGAATGAAGTGAAGCAGTAATATGTGTCCCAAAGGAATTAGAAAACACCTTTGACAACAAAATATACAGAGATTTCACCATGAAAACTACAATACAAGAGTCATATGACAATTTCCCCTTGTCATCTTCTTATCCTGTTAAGTCCATGACACTGGATTTTTGTTGTTTCCAGCTCTTGGCTGAACTTCTTTTTATTTTTTATTTGAGATGAGATGGAAAATGAAAGTTAAAAATAGATTTTTGATGCAAATTTTAAATCAACCCTATATGAAAGTTCTCATTTTTTCATTTTCTATAGAACAAAAATGCACAATTAGAGATACAAATGTTTCCTGTATGTCTTTGTTATCAGGTCAGGCAAATTATCAGGAAGTTACTGAATAGTCCTTCTACAAAACTAAGTAATCATCAATGAGCGCAGGTAACTTTTGTTTGCAGAAACAATTATTTGCAACATAGGGATATGCCAATAGTGTTTTATCATGCTTTTTCCTCTACTTACTTCAATGTACTCAGAGACAATGTGGGCAGTGAATTTAATACTGCCTCCTTAAAAAGATTCTGAATCTTCAGATTTCATACATGAAATGCAACCAACAATATGCAGTGCACTGCATCCCAGAAATTGAAGTGTGAAATGTTTTGGGAAGAGTTGATGCACAAGACTGGGATGAGACATCTAGGAAATAATATTTACTGAGCAAAATGACTATTATGTCTTCAGCTCTAAAAAGTCTAAATCAGTGATAAGTGTGAAATGCAGTAGATGTCCAAAGATTTTAAGTATATGTTAGCTCAGGTATTGTATGGGCATAAATCATTCCAATGACAACACTGATTTCCATTCATTTATAAACTTAGTTGAAAATTATTTGTTATTACTGTGCTTACTTGCACAGCTGGTTATATTGTTATGACAAGAAAATTTCAGTGTTTCCTGCTAGCCTCTGAATAGTAAACATTGTTTCCCAGTACAAGACAAACGTGGACTTCTGATTACATCTCATTTTATAACTTAATTATGAAAATGCCTTTGCACCCAATGTGCAAAATGAAAACAATTTTCTTGATTTAGGTGTTGGAAAGTAAGCTATTTGTGGAGTAGCTTACTTTGAAAAAAAACATTTTATTACATTTGTGTAAGTCTTTTTCATGATATATTTATGCTGCGACTTGCACTTGTATGGTTTAATTTGGTTTGGGTTTTTTAACCAAGCTTTCCTGTCCCCTGCCCCTTTTCCCCTCCCCCCCACCCCTTGCCCCTTTACTGAGCAAACAAATATCATTGTTGGCAAGATCAGGCTTGTCAAATTTGGCTGTGGAATTGACATCTCTTTTCCCTGAAGTACTGACTCATAAAAATACACATGGCAAATACATACTTCCAAGGAACCACATATTCTACAAGACTGTAAAAATTAGTGGTTGTATCTGTGGCTCCTAAAGCGCTACTGGAAAACTGGAATGGAATAGGAAATTGAATAAAGTATTTGGAAGCTGAGATGAAGTCGTATCAAGCATTTGTGTGTAGTTTTCTAGCTGCATTTTGCAACTAATTAAACTTGCTTAGATTTTGCTCTGCCGGTTTTGTTGAATCATAAACAGCAGTTCACTAGTAGACACAACGGACCAGTTTTCAAAATTGTCTAAAGTACACATATGTAAGTGCTCTTAAGAGTGCAGACTGCAATGTGTGTCCTATTATAACAGCACTTTCCACTGCAGTATTACATTCCATTAGTAGATATCACCATACTTTGAAGCTACTAATAACCTGAGTCCCCCAGGGGAGACGTGTTGCTATTCCTGTTTCACAGGAGAGACTAAATGTAACAGAGGTTACCTGCCCTTCAATGGCAGCATAGGTGTTGGAGAGGTACATCAACAAAGGAGGAAAGTGTGTGATTTGAAGCACTTTCCTTTTTATTGATACTTACATTCAGCAGCTTTCTTATTGCCAGTTAGCTGGCTACACATGGAAGATTACCCATTCAATGTTGTTTAGAACAAATCATCTTTGCAGGTCCGTTTTACCAAACTTGTAAGTCTCCCTTTCCTCACGTACTCTATTCACAGTTTTGCTAAACTTTGAACCCTTTTAAGAAAATTGTTTCCAGCCTATATTTCTGCCTTAGCAAGCATGGAAGTCTGGTAAGTTTTCCCATCTGCATTATGCAGTATGTTGTGTAGCATCAGTGAAGGTGGAAATTCAGTTTCCCCCAACACTGCCTTACAAAATGATTACTGAATTTAAATCAACCTTCCCAACCTTCCTTCCACAATAATCCGGACTTTTTGTGGTGCTAACATTTTCAGGTAGCCATTTTGATGAGCACTAATACTGTTTTTATGCTTTAAAATCTGTATAAAAATGGCAGCATGCATTTTTTTGATGTGCCTTTGAGAATGGACAGTGAAATTGCCACTTACATAAAACCTTCTTCTTACTCATATCTGTACTGTTGCAGAGTAAAATGGACCCCAACCACCAACCCTAGCAACATGGTAATGTCTTCTGCTAAAAGTTGTAAGGACAGACTGGGAGCTATGGTCATTCCCTATTCCCTTTTCATTCACCCAGCAAATGAAGGAAAAGCCAAGAATAGCTTTATCTCTAAAAGAGGTGTAGATTTGGTGAAGCAATGAGTCTGCAGGAATGGAACACAAGGGGAGGACAGGGAGAACTAAGATCAGTATATGAGTCCGAACACAATTGAGAGCTACAAATATGCAATGCATATCCTACTGGATTGGCAAAAATGGTGTCTTAATTTATGAATGTCTGAGTGCAGCTATAGCACACTGTTATGCGTAAAGTTTTCATACATAGCAATTGTAAGATGATATACTACTTCTCTGCAGCTTGTTTCTCTGGGTATTTTTTCTCTGCCATTAATATTCAGGGAACCTAACGCTCCTTGTCTGCGTTTCCCAAAATTGTGGATTCCTTGGTATGGCTAACCTGAACTTTCTAATATAAGCGCAATGCTATACATGTCCCACTGAAATTGTAAGTGCAGTTCTTTCTGTAATTGAACTATTATATCAACATCAAACACAGTGGGCTCTAGAATGTTTTTAAGCACAATCTATTTCAACTCTTTTTTTCCTGAAAAAAACCAACAAAACAACCAAACCAGTATTAAACAGTAAATTGATTTCCAATGAATGATACTGTGGATATGTGCTGTATGGTAAGTTTTATGAGAAACTAAGATGTCTTTTTATTACCAAATTGTTTAGTTGTTCCTCCTTACCTATTAAAATATAGAACCCCTTTATAATTTCACCTGAAAACCAAATCCATTTGGTATGGATTCTTTTTTTTTTTTTTTTTTTTTTTTTTACCAATAGCAAACTATACCAAAAGTGGGTATGACATTTAGATGTCAAATGGATAGGGTTTTATCTAGAAGTTAGATCGTAAAAATCGCCCAGACCTCAGACAGATACCCCTCACTGGCTCTCAAAAGTCACGTGAGGTCCATAAAGTTAGTTTTATGGTTTTGGGGAGTTGACAATGTACAATATATTTCACATTCTCTAGAATGTTAAGTGACACTTTAACTGCTTGGTTTGGCTTGTAAGGGGCAGCAATGGGTGAGCACTTTTCCAGATGAGATAAACGTTGCAATTGCAGGGAACATGTTTTGCGGGTCCAGTTTTCAGTCCAGAGAGCCAATAGACTGGAGTCCTGAAAGTAAGTTCTTCTGAAATATTATCTGCTTAAACTATTTTAAAGGGTTGATATGGCTGAAGGCTGAGCGGGGAGGAAAGAGGGTCTGTCTCTCTTTCGGAGCTTTATTTCTCGCTTTTAGAAGGTCCTAATTCTCATCCTCCCGAGAGCTGGAATTGCATTACATTTCCATCACAGCTTCGAGGCCCGCAAGTAAACTTTGTGGAAGCGGGAGAGAGAGAAAAATCTGTAAAGATTCATTATCATCGCAAAGCCAACTCCATCCTGTCTTTGCCGGGGGACATGTGTACTTCAGACAAAGTTTGGTTTTGTCCTTCGCCGTGTAAAAAGGCTCTGGCTCGTTCAGTGGAGGTGATTCGGTGTGGTTTATACTGCTCGCGAACAGCCACAAATCTGGCCCATGCCTTTGCATTTCAATCGGCTCTGTTCTGTCTCTTGCTCTCCAGGTTGTTCACACCTTTGGATTTTAGTTATTTTCACCTGCCTGCCAAAGAAATGTGTGCACTTTTTTTTTTCCTTTCGGCCTGTGTAGAGACCGGGGTTGGTTGGTTTGTTTGTTTGGGGGGTTGTTTTTGTTTTTTATCCCCAGAGCTTTTCTTTCCTTTCCTTTTTTTTCCCCCTTTCTTTCCCCCCCACCTTGTTTTTTCCTTCTTTTCATTTTTTTTTTTTTTAAATTTTTTTTTTTCCGCTTGGGTTTCGGTTTGTTTGGGGTTTTCCCCCTAATGATACGAACGAGCGTCCTCATATTTCCGTAGTTCCTTTCTCCCATATGGAGACACTGAATGGCCACTGTTGTGTCTCCAGCCTGTCTTGAAGTGCTACAGAAAAATAATCAGAGAAGCTGCAGTTTGCCTGCGGACCCTCCAAATATTATTGAACCCCCCGGTATCTCCCAGATTTCCTTCTCGCTCTCTAAGGGTGACAACTTTCTGGAAAAGGCAGGCAGCAGCATTTTTTCTTTGGGAAAATAAACAAGTTAGCGGGAAAGGGCAGGGCAGCAGAGCCGGCCATGCATGGGGGGTGAGGGGCTGGGGCGGGCAGGTGGCCCCGGCCAGGGGTTCCAGCTCCGCTTCCCAGCAGAGAGAGGAAAGCGGGGCTGGCAGAGCAAAACAGAGGGGAAAAAAACCCAAACTCAAACCCTCAACCCAACCCTGGGGAGGCTTTTTTATTTTTTTGGACAGCCCAGTAGTCTCATCTGCAGTGGGAGGTGGGGGGACTTTGTCCACACCTGAACCAGCTCCCCCATGCTCCTCTCTCCTTAAAAAATAAAAGAAAAAATTAAAAATAGTTCAAAGCGAAGGTACTGGGGGAGAATGGTGGTTTTCTAGAATTTAGAGCAGTCCCAGCTTCTTTTTTTTTTTTTTTTCTTTCTTTCTCCTTTTTTACGGTGAGACAACATTTGGTGGACACATGTCCGTCTCTTTTACACAAAGCAGAATGTCTCCCTTTAGCACACTTTGGAGATTGCTTTTCCTTCCTTGGGCTGTTTTTCCTGTCCTGCTCCATGTGTCTCCTAATATCTTTGCTATCATCATTTGAACTTCTGCCTTCTCCCTGAGCAGTCAGAGGGTGGCCAGTGCAATCCTGAAACCCCTCTGCCCTGCGAACCTGTAAACACAGATGCCAAAGCTGCAAATGCAAGGAAGGGAAGCGGGGTGCAGGGAGCCTTTCCTATTCAGCAGATTGGTTTTATGCTGAGCAGCCTCCCCTAATCTCTGTGAGAACTGGACGTCTGTTTTTCAGTTGGTAATAAAGATATTTTATGGGATGCTGGAGGACTTGGTCTTTAAAGGCGATTTTGGCCGCACAAACATGACAGGCTGCAGACGGTTTGTCCACACGGGGTTAGAGAGACTTGGAGGAGAGGGATGTGGGGAGAAGCGTTGGGGTTAGACCAAGGGATGGCCTGCTCATCCTTCACCCTTCTCATCTGTGCTGCTGGCTGGGAATAATTCCTCCCGATTCAAATAACGATGTATTTAGGCAAGAAAAGTGACATGCCTTCACTTTAATGTATGCTTGCAATATAACCATGCATTCAGTGCGTTCATGTACCCACAAACACCATGTTTCCAAAATATATTCATCCACCCATGTATCCATAGATTATCCCTTCATTCAGCCCTTCCCTATCCATCATCTGCATCACTGCCTGATCCCCGCTCAAAGGTTATACAGTCCCAGGCAAACTTTCCTTCCAAATCCACTCTGATCACAGGAAGGCTGTTGGTTGGGGTTTTTTCCCCCTTAAATACTATAATTTCTAATTAGTTGGCGTAGAAAACATGCTATTTGAAAGGGGGGGGGAAAGCAGACTTAGACAGCCAGACCAGGGGAAACTACAATGGACTTTAGTTAGGGGATTAGATGCCTGTAGGGGGGACAACAGGTAACAACCCTGTGCTGCCCCCTTGGCTGGAGCATCCTGGGCACAAGGGTGGCTCTGGGAGCAAGGACTGGATTGTGTTACTGGCATCATAAATTCATCCTTCCTTCTTTCAATTGATCACAAGAAATCCTCTCCTCTCTGGCCATGAGATGTGATTTCTACCTGCAGCATGGAGGTTTTTGTTGGTTGTGGAGTTTTTTGATTTTAGTTTTAACAAGCTGGATTTTTTTTTCCTTTATTTGGGCATATCTTTTTTCCCTTACGTAGCGAAACCTCCAGCTTCCTGTGAGGTATCATTGTCTAGCGTTTCACAGCCTGGAAGGGGTCACAGGCTTAGTTAGCACAGGCTTCCCCCCACCATCCTTTAAAGAGAAAAAAATCTCCCTGTTTCTGGTGAAAAGGAAGTATGAGGAGAGTAAACAGGAAAGCGGAGCTCTGACCGTGCAGGTAGGCGGGGATTTTCCTTTGCATTTTTCTTCGGTTCTCTCCCTTTAATGGCACACATCAGACATGGGACAATTAGTTCTTCTGTAGCTGTAGAAGACAGAATAAATATAAAGTGCTTTAATATCGAGTCTAAGAATATGGAGACTCTCTAGGACGTGATTACCTCTGAGGAAGGGAAGATCTCGTTTTGTAAACCTTTAGTTGTGCAGATATTTCTGCCATGACTGTGGGCTTAGGTGAGAAAACCTCTGATTTAAGGACTCTCCAAAGCTGAGAATGGGATGGTGTGGCTGGGTGGGAGCTCCTTGCCCCAAATGTGGGAAGTGAGGACCCTGCCTGGGAGTTCACCTGGCTCATGGTATCACTCACTAAAAAATAGGTGTCACTATACCCAGTTTTCCCTTTTTTTTTGCCCCCCTGTCCTGTCTTTTCAGCCTCTTGCCATCCTTGAAAGTTTCCTGTTTAGGGAATAGTATATAAACCTCCCTGGGACTTTGAAGGGGGGAAAAAACCAACCCAGATCTCACTCAAGAGCCACTCAAGTTCTCCAGACTGGCAGAGCTGAGATGAGCATCTGTATTAATTACAGCCCTCCTCAAGCTGCCTTTTGGGGGGGCATCTCCTCGGGGCCCTGGGGCAGGGCAGGAAGGGACCCTCCTGCCCAGGCTGCTGCTGCAGGGTAGAAAAAATGAAATTTTCCTCCTAAAATACCCATTTGGGTCCTAGGATGGGTCAGCAAGAAATGATGGAGGGGTGGAGGGAGGGAAGAATGTGTTTGTGAGAGGCACAGAGAGGTTTGGGGAGCGCCTCAATGCAAAAGACAGCTCGATGTTGCAATGCTGTTGTCAGGCCATCTTGAATGTCACGGCTTTATTTGTTTTATTTGAGAGGATTTTTTTCAAACGTTTGTGCCTTTTGGACCTTCCCCGCTCACTGGGTGCAGCGTAACACAAAATTAAAGTTTCCTTCCACCCAAAAACCCAACCAAGAAAGGCACAGACCAAACGAAAGCCAAACCCAAAACAAAGAAACCCCACCAAAAACAAACTTCGCCAAGGTAACCTAGTTACAGATGTGTATGATGTCTTATTTTATTCAACAAAAAGTGATTAAAATCTGTTAAAGGATTTAATTAAGAGAATTAAATGAAAAGGAAGGGGCACAAATGAGTTGGAAAAAAAGCGAAGCTATTCTAAACGATTAAATCGCCATTTTAACAGTATAATGGGGTTTGCATACTGAAAAGAGAAATCAGAGCTCATATCTCATCAATAATTCATAGGCAAGAGGGATCATTCCGAGGTCAGCAGACTTGTACAGCCCCGGCTCCTCTCTCGGAGGAGAGGGTGAGCATCGGATCACAACACGACACGGACCCCGGGGCTGCCGGGTCACCTTTTTAAGGAAAACATAAGCTCCAGGGTTTTGTTGGATTTTTTTTTTTCCTTTCTTTCTTTTTTTTTTTTTTTTTTTTGGTAATTTACCAAGTGCCACTGCCCGGGTGTGTTGGCAGTAAGAGAGGGGGAGGGCTGGAGAAGGTCTGGATGTGGTTCATATTGCTCCAATACAGACACACACCAACAATGTGGTAATTATGCTTTTGAGAAGCCAAAGGGATCTCCAGTTCCCCCCCACACCTCCTTTTTTTGTGTTTTGTTTCTGGC
>JAWMRC010000089.1:43862435-43903918 GCA_035584755.1 Thripadectes ignobilis
ACCCCAAAACCAAATCCATTTGGTTTGGATTCTTTTTTTTTTTTTTTTTTTTTTTTCCCCCCCAAACAATTGGGGTAAGGGTATATGTATTCTCTTAGAGAAAACAGGTTTAAACCTGATGTTTTCCATACATGAGTGCATGTCTCCTAGTGTTCAGAGTGAATATGTTCAAAGAGGCATTAAAAGAGAATATAGGGTATTTAAGCCAGCAAGAGGGGGTAAAATTAGAGTGATTCTCTACTTAATAATTCACAGTAGAAAAATTGCTTTTAATAGAGAGTATTATTTTACCAACAAAATATATATTCTATCCATATACCTAATATGACTTTTTTATATTGATGAAAATTTACGCATTTTGCTTTAATGTACTACATAGGTGACTTATTGCTTAGGGCTAAAAAAAGAGTTGTTTTGGGAAAATGATGAAAACATATCATTTGATGGTTTAAATTGGTAATTTATATATTACTTTAGTTCAACCAAATACATGCCACTGTTGTGGATTAAAAGTGTATTATATATTTATCACATCAGGAATATACATTTGACAATTAATAACAAAAAAATCTTCACAGCTATTACTATGAAATATTAAAGATGATCAGCAGAATATGAATACTCAATTGCTTGTTTGAGCCAGTTGTCATTTGACCTTAGGTTTGTGTGTTACACATTTTCTTTCAATAAATTTACTGTCACATTATATAAAAATACAGTCATTTAAACACACAGCTACATAAACGTATCTCAAAATAGTTATCAAACAGAATGATTAAGTGTTCTGATATGTCTAAGGAAATCTACGGTTTGTTGGAAAGGAATAGAGTTAAAAATGAAATTTGCAAATATTGTGACAATCTGACTGTAAATCAGAGTTACTTTCACAGCAAGTAAAATTCTCAGGAATTATTTATGCCAGGAAACATTATTCATTATCTGCCATGGTCATTTTTACCTTGCAGTATTCACAAGGCCATTATTATTTTTAAATGTCTTCTCTAGTGTTTTTCAGAGCTTGCTGAATGAATACCTCTGGACTACTTCTGTAGTATTAAATTCATGTATGATAATGAAGATTAACTATTTGGGTTCTGTATGTGTGTACAATAAATCAAAAGATGCTATCAGTAATTTGCGTCTTCTAATTAGTTCATACAGATGGGTATGTAGTCAGACTTGTTGCATACAGAAGCCATTAATTTATAGGACAATGGATGCTAGAAGCAGAAATAAAGCAAAAAAGAAGAAAAAACTTCTATGAATAAAGTCTAGAGAAGTCTGTGACACAGACTATCTTAATATCTCTGACACTGGTTGTAGAGGGTGGTAGAGGGTGTCACTAATATGATTCAGAGAAGAGTCTCTGCAGAAGAATAACTGAAAATGTTCTTTCCAACCCAAAAAAGTCTGCCTTAGACTTGGAGATACCAGGACAACTTACTTGGAAGATCATTCAAGAGAAATTTCAATTTTTTTCAATTACTTTTTTTCTTTGATCTCCTTTCTCACTTCATTTGCACATCTCTCTTTCTTCAAGTAATTTTTTTTTTTTTTTTTTTAACTCTTACTAGGTACCTCCTGTTAATCATTCTTGCTTTTGATCCCTTTCCCCCTGTGTACCTTCCTCTGAACAGCAGAGTAGTGTTCATAATTCTTATTGGCAAGGGGAAAATTGGCTTCACAGCAATGTTTTCCAACAGCCTGCTTCTTTCAGTGGCATTGAGGTAGACAGTGAGGGAACACACTGTGCTGAACATGGGAAACTGAAGGACCAGATGAAATTCTTCAGTGCCAGTCTAGTCATCTCCACTGATGGGCCATGCAGTCATTCATAACAATATTTATTATAGAGAACTGAAGTGCCATGAAAAGCAGTTGCTTTGCAGGCTTATTTATCATTTCTTTAGCTTTTAGTCCAGTTTTTCTTTATCTGTGATTTCTCACTGCCTCTCTTTAAGTGTTGGTAATTTCACTTCCCTGGGGAACTTCTAAAATGACACATCATATTGTATATATGTCCACCTGCATATTTTTTCTGCCATGTTCCTAATTAATTTTGATTTTCTACTGAACAACTGGGTCCATACAGCTGTAAAGCCCCATACAGTTTTGTGATTAAACAAAAGGTTTTTATTCTAGACTAAGAAATAATTTGAACTTGCATGCAGTTTAACTTAATTTACAAAGTCAGCTAGTTTTTTCCTCATTATTTCTCAAAAATGATGCCAAGAATTTCAGTGGGTGTACTCTCTGTTCTTTTGTTAGGGCTTACCAAAATTTATGTGGCCAATAAACTTCTCTACTAAGTAACAGGTCTATCACCATCAATCCACATGAGTTTCAAAATACTGAACTGTACATTTCATAAGGCAAAATCAGATCTTAGTGTACATTCAGTCATATCTCCCACTTGTGATGCAATATCTCTGAAGTGATATAAATTTAAAATGAAAATAAAAAAGCTATTGAACTGCAAAGAATGTGATAGATAACAAAGGGTCATAAGTGTTATTAAGTTGCAAGTCTCAAAGAGCTTGCAGTGAGAGATTTGCTTACCGTTATCTTTATTTTTTTTTTTTTCTCGGTATCTACTTTTATGATACTTTTCACAAGCTCCTCTCAAGAGAATTCATCTCTGTTTCCATGTTGCACACACATATTGTTTACGTAGCTCTTGTCATATTGTAAACTCAGATTTCATAACTATAAAAATCTTGTAGTTTGCTAATGTTTCCATGTTTACAAGCTAAAATATATAAAGAATAGAAGAATACAAGAGTTGAGGTGACTGTTATCTGAGTAGATAATAGATAAAGAATCTGACACTGTACAGTTTTGATTTTAATATCTTTTCTTACGTGTGAAAGATTTTTCTTCTTTAAATATTTTCCATTTCATCTGCTATCCTCACTGGTATGCTTAACCATAAGAATAGAAGATGCAATGAAAAATATTTAAGAAAATCTGATATGCTTAATCATGAGGACAGAAAAACATCCAAATCATAAGTAGGGTTTGGAAAAGTGTGGAATCTATTCCTGACTGCTGCATGAGGTAGAAGAGAGATTTAATAGTCTTCTAGAGACTGCATTTTCTGAGGTGTTTTACTAACATTAGTTTATTATTCGCATCTAATTTTACCACTTGGTATTCTTGTATTTTCAGTCAGGCATTAAAGTTTCTTTTTTGTTAGGTTTGGGTTGGGACTGAAGAAAAGACAGAAGAAAACTACAAAAATGTAGTCACGGTCCCATTATCAAGATTTAAAAAAACAAAACCAACCACCCAACCAACCAAAAAAAAGCAAAACAAATCAAAACTAGATATAACAAAGCTAACTGTAGTCAAGAAAAAGAAAAAAAGTAACCATAAAAGAGTTACTTCAGTTGTTTCTGCATAACCAACTGTTGAACATTTGCCTTTGCTTGAATTGTTCTGTAAGTTTCTTTTAGGATTTTTTGAGGGGTTTTTGTTCATATTTTTTTGTCCAGTTTGGTTTTGTTGTTTGAATTATTGATTACTTGTAAAGAGACTTTAATCAAAGGTGTTACTAATTTGCCTAAGAGTGATTTGGGGGAAGGGGTTTGGTTCTTTATCAGGCTAATGTCTTTCACTGACAGTTTGCTACAAATGGGAGATTAATCCATTAATCCTTACAATTGTGTCTTGTCACATACAAAGGTGTCTTTATTATCCCACCAACACATCCATAGAGTTAGAAATCTTTACATGTTTTCTAGTTTTTATTTATGAATTTCCTGTTCTCTGAACTTCTTACATTACTGTATAAGAAATTCATCTGAAATATTTTGTTTAAGAAACAGATGACCTACTCTTTTAACATCATTTAGTTGCCTTCAGGGCTTCCCTATTAGCAGTTCCAGTATGAAGAATTTTTAACTAAATTAGGTCTTTATAGAATGCATGTTCTGAACTTTCACTGTAGAACTGTTGTTTCTTTTTAGTATGTGAAAATTGTGGCTTTAGGTTTGTTTTTTGTTTTCCTCTGCAAAGAAGGAATCATATGCACAGATTTCGTCTTTTTAATTTGTCTCTTTCTCTGATTTTGTGTCAGTCACTTTGTCAAAGACTAAGGCAAATTCACATGAAATACTTAACTAAAGCTCTGATTTATATATACCATAGTGAAATGAAACAACTACCAGAAAAAAAGAAAACTTATTTAAGAAATAATAAAGATACCTTCTCTATATTTCTGGATTTATTTTTCAAGTGTTGACTTAATGACTAACAAAATATATTTCAAAATACCTCAGAATCTACAAATTTACAAATTGTCTTTGCCAGATCAATGTACAGAAAGCTATGTCTATGGTTCAAGACTGGTTATACTACTACTACACTTTAAAAATTATGTTATTAGAGTAAATTGGAAAGAAGACAAAATGAGAAGTGTCAAAAGCCACATAAAGAACTTTTTCTCACAGGCAAAGAAGACCCTGCATGAAGGCTCTTCAAATTTTGCTAGAGGATTATTTTGTGTGTGTGTGTTTGTGTGTGTGTGATTTATTTTTATCTGAAGCAACATAGAATTATGGAAGGAAAAAAAATAGAGGTAATTAATGACAAAGCATGGTGGAATAGGGAAAAACTACTTTCTCATAAGATTATTGTTATTTTGGTGGAAGATTTCTGAATGAAAGGCAATATAATTTTTCAAGCATTTCAAATTGTGGTGATTAAAGAATGAAGAGAGTATTGAGTGTTTTGCAATGACTTAAATTTTATATGATGAACAGGATTTAGTACTCAAAATGAAAAATTTGGCCTCAACATTTGCAAGAAATTTCTCTCTGCAAAATCTATTAGAGGCAAGAAAATCTTATTGAAGATGTGGGAATATCTTCATTTGATTCATATGATGCTACACTTGATTAAATGCTTGGAAATAAAGTATAGAGAACAAATAAGTGTTAGAAAGACAATGCAAGCATCTAATAAATCTTCCTGGTTTTCATTCTGACCATAGACTAAAATGGTGACTGTATGAAAATATAGGCCAAGATATTCAAACACCATTTTTCTTGATTAAAAAATTTAGTTTATTAATCATGTTAAGAGAAAAAAACTTTGTTATTTTTCTATCTGAAGTTTCTTGAAATTTCAGTGTAGTTTTCATTTATCACTGAACATGTTTTTTGAAGATTTAAGGGAGTTTGGTTTTCTTGTGACAGCTGCAGCTATTTTAATGCACAACGTCATGGAGGGACAGTACAATGAAAATATAAAAAGCTGAGCTTGTTGCATATGTATGGTTTGTGAGTAGCCGAAACTAAATTTTGTCAGTTTGTGAAGTCTAAAATACACTTGGGATTACATCAGATTTACCCTTCAACTATTATAAGGAAAGAGAAATACATGTTAAATGAAACACTCTTTAACAAACTTCATCTCTCTACTCCCCCTTTAATGCTATTTTTTGTCGGTGTCCTACTTTCTAGCTCCAGTTTACAGTAACTGAGCTATGGTAAGTAATTCATATAAAATGTCACAAGTGGTATCATTCATTAACTGTGACAGAAATGCTGGCATTGATTTGAACTAATTGGTTCATTTGTGTCCGTGTGTCCTCAGTAAACCAAATTAGAATTGTTCTGTTAGTTCCTCAAAAATTGTTTTTTTGGTTTTGTTTTTTTTTTGTTTTTTTTTTACTTTGTGAATATTCATTAGTTATCTCTTAGCATAAAACTTCATGCAATAAAGAAAGCATTTTTCTCTATTAGAAAATTTCCTTAAATAAAAAGGCATCTCTCTTCTCATGTAGTTTTCTGATATTTGAATTTGGCAAATTGACCTGTGTAATTTAGAGTAAAACTGGATTTTTCAAGCAATTTATTTTATTCAAATGCCATTCTTGTGGCATACATAAAATTATTTTGTGCACTTTATGTTAAAGTATTAGGAGTAGCATTAACTGTGAAATGTATTACTAATTAGTTTATTGCAATAGTTTCCAGTGCATAAAATGAAGAAAACTATGGTTGCCTTAATTCAGTTAGGAAGCAAGGGAAAAAAAAAAAAAAAAAAAAAAAAAAAAAAGGGAAAAAAGAAATTAAAAAAAAAAATGGAAGGTCAGCAGACAAAAATAGCATATGGAAATTATCTGCAATACTGAGAATATGGCTCTGTTAAATATCAGTGCCTAGAGCTCACTTCCCACAGTAAGATCTGGACATATGTGGGTGTTTGTTATATATGCTGCTAGCTCAAAGTTGACTTTCAAAGAGCAACAGCAATTTCACTTATCACCACAGTTATAAATGCTTGCAATCTACAGCCAAATTTTTTGGCTTAGTCTTTTATTCCTGATGATGTCTTTTGCTCTGTAAATTGGTGGGGGAAAGGGGGTAAAGGTAAAATTAGATTATCTTTGAAGATCTTCTATTTATGCCAGTGGTTCAGAGGAGCAGATCATTTTATTCTTTCATCTGCATTGAACTCTATCCATAAGCTGCCATTTATTGTCTCATATGAAACTGCTAAACTTTAGGATAATGGAAATAACTTCACCTAGCTGAAACTGTGAGCAAGGTGAGACATCCACAGGAATCTTTTAGTCCAAAAGGAAAACTTACTATGCCTTTTGGTAGCTTCATTGTAACAGAAGGTAGGGAGGCCAGGGTAAGTGAAAAGACGCAGTCAAAAACCTATGCAAGGTGGTGACATGGTCAGTAGAGCTAATTAGCTGGATCAGTCGACTCCCACCCCAAAGAGAAGAGAAAATGTATGTGTCTCCACTTTCACAAATGCTTTCTTATGTAGTCTACGCTTCCTCAAGGTCTCCCTCCCATACTTACTCTTTCCTTGTAGAAGAGTGGACTCTATTACTTACCATCTGCTCTGAGTCTTTTAGTACTGGAAAAGATATAATCACAATAAAATACTTGGTTTGAAATTTTGGGGCATATTTTATAATATAAACTCAATAAAGGTTCCACCTCTGTATCTGACCAAGTTATATCTTACTGTAGCAAAAGGGATGCTCTTCAGATAGTGCTTGATCAGTATTTGCACTCCATACACCTTATATTGCCACAGGATGCGAAAGCCACAGGATTTCATTAGCATTGTCAGAGGGTGATCTCTGGTTATTCTATTTAATACCTTGTTCATGAATTTCCAGTATCTTTAAATGTACTCATGCTCTCTGCCTACACAAGTTATTAGGGCAAGACATTATAGAAGTTCACTGCCTTTGGTGGCAGGATGATGTACAGGGTGAAAAGATTCAGAAGGGATAAGTTTATCCATTGATATTCCAGGTGAATCAATGTAGTGAAAACTGAAAGAAGAAATATTTTGTGAGGTTATAGTTATGTTGCATTCTGCACCATTAGAGCATGGTATTTAGAGCAGTGTGCTTTTTTAAATTTCAAATCGCTCTGCCTTTATCAGTATATCCTGAACAGCAGCTTTTGATGAAATGTTCTTCTATGACATTTGACAGCATTTGATCTTTTTAAAGCTATAATCTGATCTGCAGCAGTAAACTCTGTATGTCAAGGCAGATAGTGTAATGCCTGACTTGGCATGAAAGAATCCATCAGGCTTCTCCAAAAGAAATAGCATAACACCAAAATGAAGTCTGAGGTTTTGTTCAAGGAATCAGCAAAACATTTCTTCTCATTTGCCTTCTCTATTTCTTGGGTGTTTGGACACAAAAATTTATTAATAGAGATTCCCATTTCCAAAAATGTTCCTAGACATTCATATTCAAGGAAATCTTGAAGAAAGTAATGTTTTGTCTTTTTGAGGAATTGGGAGATTGTGCTGCAAATTTGGGTAAATATTCAAGAGACTGATTTTGTTGTTGTTGTTGTTTTGTTGTTTTGTTTTTGGGGTTTTTTTGATTTCTAGAGGTCTGTACGTTGGCAAGCAATGTTTCAAAGTGTCAAAGTATTTTAAAATAAGTTTTGAATTTTCTGTAGAACTAATGGTATAAGAATTTTCTCTAAAGCCTGGAAGTGAGGGTGTACAGTCTCCAAGATCTTACATAGCAGTCACCGGTATCACATAATCTGTTGATTTAAGGACTTTTTGCAGAATGTGTTGTTTTATCAGTGATGTAAAAGCTGCTCCTTATTTGGTAAGATGCCCTAAAAAAAGGGCATAAACCCTTTTCATTGATTTTCTTTTAATGTTTTCAGGATTTAAAGGAATGGTGAAATTGCACATTGCTGAAGCAATACGACTTTTCTGTAGAATGTCTTCAAAGAGTTCATGAGCTTCACATTGCACGCATCAGCATGTAATTGTTAATCAAGAGAGTGTCAATTGATTATTGGACTGACAAGCTGACTTCTTTCCCGAATTTTCCAGTGTTCATTCTCCACTAGTTTCTTGTCATTTCCTTTTTCTTTTCTCCCAAAGTGGTAAAATGAACCATAATTTCCAACTGTTGCTGTTTACTTTTGAAAAAGTTCCCTTTCTCTTTTATGCCTTGTTACAATCCAAATATTTTTTCCTACCTTAGTGTGTAAAGACATCTAACAGCCAAGACAGTAAAAACTACATACAAAGATTTCTGTTAGAGATTTTGTATATAACAGTTATAATATTTCACCTTTTTTCGTTTACATAAGTAGCTTTGTTTTGACCTTAAAGAAAACATTTCAAACATTTCAAATGTAGACATAGCATTCATGTTAATGCATATCCTCATTACCTTGGGAAATTTTTTTTGCAGGTTTTAGTTATCCTGTAAAATTTTTATTTTGGCCTTCTTTCTGTTATATAAATGCCTCAGAACAGTCAAAACACAGAAACATGTTTGTAGCCTGTGAATGTTGACATCTACATTGTTTGATAAAGAAACTCTAGAACTTTACCTTTGAGCATCAACAACTTGAGAAGAAAACTTTGGCACAAAGTGCCATGCTCCCTTCAAGAAATCTGGGGTTAGAACTCCTTTATAGGACCTTCATTAAAATTTGCAGATTGCATTCTGCATTGATCTGTAGTTTTGGGAACATCACTTATGACTGAAATTACCATTGAAAGTCTAGGGAGCATTTTTTGCATTCTCTCTGTAAACAATTAACATAGGCTTTCTAGAACAGAGTTTTTCAAGTTATTTTTTCCCATTTTTCTTCTTGTGGTTTTGTTTGCTTGTTTTTTTTTTTTTTTTGTGTTTTTTTTTTTTTTTTAATATACACTTATCAAATTTGTCATCAAATTTATGTCAAGGTGATTGTGGGGTAGCTTTTCTTTCTTTTTTTCTCTTACTAAGATAGTGAAATAAAACAATATGTGTTTCTATCAAAGAGAAATATATTTGGTTTGTATCTTTTCAAAATGTCATCTGTTTAGTCAAAGGTAACTTTCACAGAGATTAGTATGCAGAGGTAGCAGAATTCATGTTCGAAATATACTTGTAAGCATTTATGGCTATACAGCTGTCAGTTGAAAAACTACTTAATGTTTTTCAAAGATAAAGCGGTAGACAAAAGGATGTTTCAGTAACTAGTGATAAGAACAACTCTGTTTGTTCCTGTTCCTGCTAACAATGCAGTGCCTGTAAGTTGAATGATTCTTTCTTAATAGTTTTATTATGCCAAGAGATGAGAAAGTGTCATCAGCAATTAATTCTTGCAAATATCACAAGAATAAAATATATAAACTTGAAAAAAAATTCACAGATATTTTAGCTGTTTGGCTGAAATTGGAATTGCGTGAACAAGCTGCTGAAAGGGTAAAAGTAGTCTCCCAGAGAAAACTGCCTATAAATAGAGTTTGGCCTAATTCTTACTTATTCTCTAGCTAGTTTGTACTGCTTCATAAAATCAGGTAAAAAAACCCCCAACAAAACCATTCCTTATATCATACAGTAGCTGAATTAGGAATTTTCTGCTAAACACTGAGGAGTATATCTGAATGCTGGACACCAGCATTGAGAAAAAAATTTTTAAACTCTCTTTTTATTTTCATGTATTTACTTGAAAGTGAAATATTTTATTATATGTTTTATGAAAAAGTAGGTTACTTGATGTTTATGTGAAAATGTATGAACAGTACACGGCCTATTTAAGGTATATGATAGCTGTTTACCAAAGAAGATAAAACAGTAGACTGTGTCTCATATAAGTGAATTTCCTCATTCAATTTTCCTATGTTACATCAGAAGGAAAAAAGTTGCCTCAGCTGTGCTGGACTGTCTCTTACACTTATTGGCAATATAACAGAAATCTAAATACATATATCAAGATTCATTTCATCTCCTTAAAATTCTGCTTGGCAATGCAACCTCAGGAGTTGTATTTGCTTCAATTGCAACTCCCTACTAAAATTCAGCTATAGAAGCTCGTAACTTAAAATACATCACATTGTTCCCATTCTGTCTTTAATGGAAATGTAATGCACCACAGTCTATTTTTATCTAAGAAAGATATCTTTGATGATTTATTTTGGTTTAGATGAATGTATTAGTCTTTCTATGGCAAATACCATAAAAAAGGGGAAAAGGCTCCTCTATGAGTAACTAAAGGCAAACCCATTAAATTTCATAATAGAAGTTTAATTTTATATTATTTGTATCAGAAGATTGTGCAGATGACAGGAAGAAAAGACTTATGATTGTCCAAGAAAGAGTTGGTTTATTTTATTATTCTTGATATATACCCAGTTTTCTTTTTAAGGTGGGAAACAGACCTTGTTCAGAGGGCAGTTGTCTTACATGTGCAGCATTTACCATAAGAGTACTGTTTAAGTAGTTTAATAGCCGTACATGACCTTATAGAATGAGAGGTATTTCACCTTGGTGAGCAAATACTTTGCTAGCTTTAAAAAGTTTCTTATCAATCCTTGAAGAAAGGGACCTTACATATTCATTCTCTTTCAGTCTCCCTGTCTCTCAAGAACTCTCAAGGTATGCTCATTTCAACAGTACAGCAAAAAATATTAATTATTAGAGGTTCCTAAGGTGTGGTTGGATAAGCAGTTGTAATGCTGTTGGATTTGTAATGATGGCTTCTCCAGACATCTTTTTAGTAGTCTATTTGGTGAATACAGGCAGAGCAGTACATCTATCTGAGAGAGCAACCTGACAGTCATGGATGCTTCTTGCCCATTCACTCCTCAGCCTCTTGTCACCCACCTCTCTCCTTGTACGATCTAAGACATCTGACAGGAAACTCAGGAAACTCCACTTGTGATAGATGTTGTTAGACTGGTACCAGATAATATTATGTCATGGTTCTGGCATGGAAGTAACAACATATGCATGCTTTTTGGAAAATAAACAGATATGACATCAGCTTTCATTAAAACCTGTATTTAGATAGATAATGCAAGCCTGGCAAATGTTGATCATTTTTTTGTTTCAGGTTTTTTCTATCAATTTGCTCAAAAAAATATGCACACTTTATTTATTGCACTTTATCCAAACTGGTTGTTCAAAATTTAATAGTGAAAAATTGGAATGCTAAATTAGATAATGAATGGGAATACCATGAATAGTAAGCTATAGAGCATCTTTTATAATCATGCATTCAGGCAGTCTCATGATCTGAGAAATAGCATGAAAAGGGTATTTGAGATCAAAGCCCTCATTTACTAATTTCAGACAGGGTTTCTTTACTGAATCTTAATGTGTATTTGCAACTTTGACAACTTGTTTTTTAGTTTCCCAAACAACTCTGAGGTATTAACTGAATTATGGAGGATAAAATCAACAGCGTCCTAAATATATTTTTAGTAAGTACTAGATTATTTCCCTTTAGAAAAGTCAAAGTTGTTTTGTCTGAAACAAAGTAAATCCATTTAATAATTTGTTTGTCATTTTTACACCTTTCAATATAACTGCTTTAGGTTTTACCTATTTATATTTTCTCTGAACATATTTTAGTACTGATTCTGTGATTGTTTATGGGTGCTGAGATCTTGCATACACAGGCATTACAAGGATTTATGGCTTCTGTTTATGATAACATTTCCAACAGTGTCAACTGTCTCCTATATTACATGTTGTATTTCACTCACCCTCTATGAAATAACCCTGGAATATGCTTATTTATTTTATGAAAGCAGAAAAGTGGGAATGCAGCTTTCAAAAATAGGCCTTTACAACCTAATGTGAGCATATTTAAGTGAGTGCTAGAATTTTCACTGGTGTTTTCCCACTGAAAAGTCTGTGGCAGTTCCACGGACTTCACTTCGAATATTTGGAGAAGATGTTCCCAGGAAAGTCTACATGTATGTACTTGAACAGACAGCCCCTGTTCAGACAAGGCTGAATATATATGAATATGCAGGAAATTTTTTATTGTTAAAGTCCATCTTTTGGGCAAAATGTTGGCAAAAACAAGAGTTGTTTTCTTAGCTCATCTGGGACCAAAAGTCTCTTCAACACTTTTTATCACACAAGTTAACACATTTGAAACCTTGTCATCTGGTTGCACTACAACCAAGTGAGAACTAGCACAACGGAGCTAATTCATTTGGATAACAGTGCATATTTTTGCTCCTGAAAATGATGCTTAGCAGCCTAGTTCTAAAAGAACCTGCATAAAGGTTAAAGCACTTAACAGGATTCAGATCTCTTGAGTTTCTTTCCTATTATTCTGCTGGAGAAAGAGAGGCAGAAAAAGCCAGACACTTTACTGCAGAAGTCTTGAAATTCAAGCAGATAATTGGAGACACATAGGAGGAAAACACTTCCTATCTTTTCTCTTGCCATCAGGTAAGTGCATCCCTGAATTCAAGGTCTGTAAAAAGGGGAGTAATATTATCATGGAAGCTGTAATACAAAGAACTATGAGATTTCAGATATCAGAAGAGCACAAAGAAATGCTTTTCTCTGCTTTACGCTGCTTTTTCTTCTGACAGATTTTATGTCATCGCAGGTGTCCCACTTAAGTCTATGTTTTTCTATCACATAAAAAGAAGGCATTAACATTCTTTACTTATTCTAGACTTCAAAATTTAACCAAGTGTGGCTAATCAATAGCAGAGCTGTGAGGCAGTCACACTGTGCAGTCATGGAATAATGATTATGATGATATGTATATTGTGCCCCTACATTGGATCACTTTTGTCCTTGTTCTAAAGATGAATGTATATGCAACACTGGAAGAGCCACTTAAATATTGTTCCTTGGAGTCACTATAAGAGTCTATATTTCCTATCCCAAAGCCTGGGGAACTGCTGAAATTGAAATGTACATGCCAAGATGGAGGCAGTGCCCAATTTTTACTTTGTTGGTTGGTTTTGTTGTTGGGGGAGTGGAGGAGGGTGGTTTGCCTAAGAAAGAGAAATGTGAAATTGAGTTGTGAAAGCGTTATTTTTGCTTACTGCTCTCCAACCCGGTTTTACATTCCCAGTAGGGTCAATCACAATTTATCTTTCTTTTGTTGTTTTGGTTTTTGTTTGTTTGTTTTGTTTTTCATTTTGCATTTGCTAAACTTAGTTCAGTCTTTATTCTTATCCCCCAAATTTCTGTGGAAATACTTAGAGGTATTTTATTCTTACTGGGCTCATCTTATGAACTTAACTGTCAAAGTCAGGATATTAAAGATTTCGCATTTCATTTATCTATTTTCTTCAGTATATGATGGAATGAAAGGTTTTCTACTGTAACTGTGACTAGTATAGCATGAGGGACACTGCTATGTTACAAGCATTCATATTTTATGAAGTTTATTTAGTTTTAGCATTTTGGGGACATTTTCCTATGCCTTTTGTATTTAGGATCTTAGAGTTAGTGCTGCTACAAACTGGAAAAGCAGGCTATTACTCCTGCACTTAACAGATGGCTTAAGAAATATCTTAGTCATATAAAGTCATTAGCCTTAAGGATACTTTCTGTAAGACTTATTTGAACATATTTTACCACTTTACCACCCTTTACCACTTCTGTTGAACTTAAGAATTACATTAAGAAGTTTCTCAAGAGCTTTTCTCTTTACTAACATCTTTTACAATTGCAGATACATTAATTTATACTATAAATGACTCTTGACTCATGGTGGTCTCAGAAAACTTAAATAGAGATAGAAGACACTGAGAAATAATGTGCTTATACTTATTGCAGGAATCCTATCCTTATTTATTTGTATGATAATATAAAGAACATTTCAGAAGGAGGAAACAGACACATTTTCTGTACCTTTTTGTGTTTTCTTTCATGTCAAAAATTGCATTCTTTTATGCTTGAAAAATACATTTTTAGAAGTCTCCTATTAAAGTAACTGTTTGTGTACTTCAATGTTATTTATATGTTTTCTACCTTTTCTGTTATTTTTAACTCATCTAAAATATTTTTTCATCCTGTGTTCTATTTGGACAATTTGATACTAAACGCTTAACAAAATACATGAAAGAGCAACTAGAGCAACTAGAATAGTGACCACTAATAATGCTGTAATTCCCTCTAGTTAATATTATAGTGTAATTCCCAGTAGTTAATATTATAGCTAAAGAAATATTAAGTTAATGGAACAACATTTGTTGATTAAAAATATTCAGACAGTCAATAAGAATCCAAAGTTGTTCATATTTGAGGTTAGATGTATATGTGTTCATAAATATATATATATATATGTGTGTGTGTGTGTGTGTGTGTGTGTATGTGTGAATATATATGTATATACATATAAATATAAATATAGTTACAATGGCATGTTGGGGTCACGCATATAAGACTGATGTCCTCATTATATCATAACTATTAACTGCTATAACATTTTCCATTTTTGTCATTATTTGGATAGTGTTCTAGTTGCCAGTAGTATGACACTGATGGTATTCTTAAAAGCTGTGTCAGAAATGTTACAATAAATTTGATGTCTTTACAATTATGTGAAAATATGATAGGCAGGGCACTGGTTAACAGTTTCACAGTGGTGATTTGGCAAAACTGGAATAGTCAGTCATTACAGAATATCAGTGGTTTAGGTCAACATCACAAGCAAAGACTGTAGATATATACACCCACTTCAGTTTCTTTTTCTACCTCCTAGTCTGCCTAAAAATATTTGCGAGCATTAGAGTCAGCATAGACTACATGATGAAGCCCTTTGAACAGTTGAGCTGCACACAAATACCAGGAGTTTATTATCTATAAGGAAAATAATTTTGCTTTGGTGAAAAAAGAAACAGTCTCCAACTCTAAAGCACCACACAAAATTATTTTAAGATGACCGAGTTTCATGTTCATTTAATATAACCCTGTGGGAGAACAACGAAATAGACATACATGCACAGGTAAAAGTAAAAGCATCATTTATTCAGAAATACAGACCATGTAACTCTGTGGGAGACAATGGTAGTCTTCCACTGTGCAATTCTGAAGATAAATATGTAGAAGTTATTGAGAAAGGCTTCTTGCAAACTTTAGTGCCAGTAATATATATAATGTTATAAACTCTAGTCAGTAGAGCTGTTTGAGTAACACTCAATTAGTAGTTTAACTAGTAGTTTAACTACTCATTAGTAGTTTAATAAATATGATGGGTTTAGTCCAACTTTGAGCAGATTGTTCAAGAGATTTAAAATTAGAGAATAGCAGCATGTATATTGTTTCTTTTGTGTTTTGATGACTGAATTTTATTTTTTTTTTCATTTTTTTACTTCAAATGATATACTAGTATATGGTTGTACTTCTAATAACAATTAACTTTCTCAACATTCAGAGTTCTAGCACTGAGATGCTGAGAGATTCTTTATGACACAGTTGTTGTTTTATTTTATTGCAAATAAGAAAAAGCCCACAGATACTTAGAATCTCTGTAAAAGAAGATTGTATGGTTTATAATATGGAGATTCTGTTGTTCCTGTGCCTATACCCTGTAGTATCTATTAAAATTGAGGATGTTCATAAATTTCCATTATACAGTTTTCTTCAGAACAAGCAGACTGTTTTTCACAAAAGTTGACATCTTTGTGCACTGCCAAGTCATTAAAGCAACCCCTGTGCTAGGCAATGCACCTGCAACAATGTTTGGCAGTCACACAGCCTTCTATTTTGCAAAATGTACAAGCCTCATGTGATGTGATTCCCTCTGTAGTAAGCAACATTACAATCACAGTTGCAGTAAAGTGATTATCACAGACAGATTATCCCTTACATATTTCATGGAAAATAATAATCAGATCAACATCAGTGCCAGAATGAAACCAGATCATGTTCACATAATTTGTTGCTAGTTATATTGCATCTCAGTGCTTCTTACTGAAATAAAAAAAAAAAAAAAAAGGAAAAAAAATGCAAGTAAACCTGAGTTAGCAATTGTACAAATGCCAACAAGTAATTGACCTTTGTCTGACTTTGCAAGATACAATCTTGAACAAATTTTTTCTCTTCCTTAGCATTATTATGATGGGATCCATAGTTTAATTTAGAATCATAGAATCTTCAATGTTGGAAGAGATCATCAAGTACAACCATCAACCCAACACTACCACTGTAACCCCTAAACCACTAAATCATATCTCCCAGCGGCAGATCTGGATGTCTTTTAAACATCCCCGGGTATAGTGCCTCCACCACCTGCCTGGACGACCTAATCCAGTGTCTGACCACCCTAACAGGGAAAATTTTTTGTCTCATCTACCCGAATCTCTCCTGTCTGAGATTAAGACCATTTCCTCTATTTGTCTCACTGCAGGCACAGTAGAAGAGATCATTTCCCACCTCACTGCAACCTCCTTTCAGGCAGTTATGGAGAGCGATGAGGTCTCACCTGAGCCCCCTCTTCTTGAAACTAAACAAACAGAGATCTCTCACTCATTCCTCATGAAACATGCCTTATAGTCCTCTCATGAGCCTTTTTGCCCTTCCCTGGACATGCTTCAGCACCCCAGTGTCATTTTTAAATGAGGGGTCCAGAACTGAACACAGTACTCAAAGTACAGCATCACCAGTGCTGAGTACAGCGGGTTGATCACTTCCCAAGGCCTGCTGGCCGCACTGTTCTTGATAAAGGGAAGAATGCCATCGGCCTTCTTGGTCACCTGGGCACATTGCTGGGTCATATGGAACTGGAAAAAAAAAAAAAAAACAACTTAAAATTGCATTACACTTGATAAGTAAAAATTAATTTCCTCCTTACCCACAGTTCTTTCTAGACAAGGAGCTTTAGTCTGGCTATGTTACACAAGGCTATGGTAAAATAACTGCTTACTTTAATTCAAGGATGACCTGTAACCCATAGGCATTTCTGCATACTCACTACAGGATGACTTTATTTTTTTACTTAGTCACAGTCCTTTTTATTTACCTAATCAAGTCTGCTCTTACCAGAAATTTTGAGAAGAAACTATAGTAATTCTACAATTCTTTGCCCCCAAAAACTAATATTTCACCCTACCACATATGAAAGACACCCAAGAGCAACCGCCTAGTGCTTATGATTTACTTGCAGTCTCTCCCTTAATCCTTCATTGTAGACAACAAGCTGGCCTTTTCTCAGAAAGCATCAAAACTACTATGCTCTGAAAGTATTATGGTAAGACAGACAACATTTTATAGCATTGAGGGGTATTACATGGCCCTGCTTATGATAGCTGGACTGGACTCTTGTTTCCTGGATTTACAGAAATAGAATAAGCTTGTTTCTAAGACAGTTCTATGCTGCAAGTTGGGGATTTTTAAATGATGCATCTCTCTCCGCCCATGTCCATTGCAGTCTCAGATTTAACATCTTCCATATCTGGTCTGTACCTGTGGCAGACTCTTGACACTTGAAGAGTGCTAGAGTATGACAGAACTTTTTTTCTGTAAAGAAAAAATTCTGTGTCTTCCTTCTGCTAACTCATACAACTCTTCTATTTTTTTTGTAATGTTCTCTCCTGGTGATCTAACCAACACAAGGTGGAGCCCACCAGCAACAGCAGTAGCACTTCCGTGATAATGTTTTTAAAGAACATGTCTGCTGGCAGGACTTGTAACCCCACAAGGTCACCACAGGAGCAGCTTTTTTCTGAAGGACTGACTCCATGTTAGGGAATCACGGTGGGACAGTTCGTGAACTGTGGGTCCATACCCCTGATCTTGAAACATTAAGTCTAGGGTGTTTTGTGTATATATCAAGAAGACCCACAGCTGCTCTGCTATTTAGTGTAGCAATTTTACTAGTATTAGGAGGGGCAGAATAATAGCATAATGGTGGGTAATGACTGTCTAGTTTTGTTTTATAAAGTTCAGTACAATTTTAACTGCTACTCTTACTCTGATTTTCACATGATCTTTAGATCATTTCCACTGCAAAAAACAGACTAACTTTCACCATAGATATGTTTTCTTTTTCATATCTTCTAAAATACAGAACCGTCTCATGAAGTAATTTGTCTCAGGGTGACAAAAGCAGAAGACACATGAGACAAACAAATTTTTATACTTTTAACTCTTTAGGTATTTTTTTTCTTTCTCAAATTAGGTCTAAGGTATTCCGAAAGAGTCTATGAGAAGGATAAATACTGATACTGATTGACTGATAATAAATTTCACACAAACTTTTGTTTTTCTTTAATCCAAACTGAAGTGAGACCTTCAAAATATCCTGGACTCAGAGCAGCCAAGTACCAAATAGAGTAAATAAAATCATACACATTATTTTTTTATGAGTTAATCAGTTTCTTTGTTTTGACTATATTATTTTATTACCTAGTGATTATGAGCAAATCCTTTAGGTTTCTTAGTGTAGTCTTTGTAACTTTTTTTCATAAGAGCATATGTATTTCAATATATTATTTAATGTATTTATGTTAACATTTTTTTAATAAGAGCTAATTCTGTTTTATGCATTACTAAGCTGTGCTCTATTTATTTTGGAAAACTTGTAACTACTGTGTTTATCCAATTTTAACATAATGCAGCACACAGTAAAGTAGAAAATGAAGTTAATGTTGATATTGATGCCTAAAGTCCCATATCCTGGAAAATAGACACTCAGCACAAAGTTAATGGAGAAAGATAGACAATACCTTTACTGGGAGTTCGAAGGTTTCGGGCCTCCTCTGGTCCCCTGAGGACGAAGGACCCCGGGCTCAGTAAAGTTACAGTTTTTATACCCTTTCAAACAATTAGCATATCTAATACATTTAATACCTATAACCAATCACCATTTCTAATTCCCTCAGTGGTCCACCCCTCATGGTCCTAGGCTATGCCCCCTGGACCATCTCCAACAGTTTCTGGGCTCTTCTATTGTCTTGACTTCAAGTTATCATGCAGGTGTCTCTGAAAAACACCATGACCTTCAGAAGGCCTGAGAATATGTGAGAAACTCACTTTAGTAACTTTCAACACCACTTAATATGTGAGCAAGAAATCCTTTACTTCTAAAGCTCTAAAGATCTACAAAATACACACTAAAAATGCACAAAAATACACACCAAATCCTTAGGCATCAATATGATACTTCTATCACTCTAGCTTGCTACTTGGCAGAGTTGCATTTCATAAGAATGTTATTCAATTGCTGAAATACCTTCAGGTGAAGCTCTGCATTCATGTAGGAAAACTTGTGTAAAAACTATTTTTAAAAAATCAGCAACTTCTAGGATTGTAATTTAGTAAATTAACAAAGCTGAAAGCTAGAGGAGAACTTAACAATGAAGAAAATCTTTGAGTTGATGAAGACTAATTCTTCTTCATGTCTAGCCCCACGCTTCTGATATTAACTTTCACTTTGTTTTTTTCCCTGAGCTAAATGGTCATGCCAACATGAGCTGGTGTTTCTACATAAAAGTATTTGTCAAGAAAATAAATGTGTAAACTTGATTTCTTTCTGCATGACAAAGACTATTTGTCCTACAGAACATCTGCCGAGGAAGGCTGAGTGTAAGCGACTAGAAATGTTTTATGTAGTTGGGGGTTTTTCTGGTTATTTGGCATTTGGAAACTTCTGCATTTTGTTAGGTCAGTATTTGTTTTCAAATGTAATCTCTATAGAACAGATCAAACTGCTAGAACTCTTCTACAAGAGTAATTCCAAATCTGTTTTCCATTTGTAAGTCACTGTCCTGATACAGCCATTCTTATTTTTCTACCACAAAAATATGTTCTGAGCAATATAATTTCATTTGGTTCTTTACTGTTAGATTTTATGAGAGTAAAATGATTTCTTCTGAAGTACATATATGTAGAATATGCTGAGAGAATTGTATTTAAGGGTTTCTTTGAACAAAAAAGAAATTAAAACAAGTGAGGCATGAGATTGGAAACATTTTTCTCTAAAAGACTGGAAGAAAGGGAGATATCTTGCAACACATGCATAACATAGAATTACAAACTTCTTTGATACCGGGATATTTATGCTCAATGTTTTCACTGCATTAACTACTACTTTCAAACATCGAGCATGATATAGTCAATGTGAAATTTTCAGCACATATTATTTTCTCAGATCAAAAATCTAGACAGGATTTTCATATAAAAGAGGTTACATAAAGAGGTCTTTTGTGTACAGATTGTGTAATTTTCTAATAATGATTTTAAAGTGGTTTCTGTACTTGAATACTTATTGTGGGATATCAGGACAATTGTTCTCTTTTACCCTATATGTTTCCTATAAAAAAGTTTTACATACACCTTTGGGAAAAGGGGAATAAAGGTTTGCAATTTTTAAAACACATTAGCTGAGATCAAAGATTTTTCTTTTAATTTATTTATACTGACTGTAATTTTAATGTGCCATAGCATAATGTTTTTTATTGAAGTCCTAGAATAATGCAAAACCCACTATTTTCATTATGTTTCTTTCTTCTCTTAGAACTTAAATGAATTTTATATTCTCTCAAAAAGTTTTCTTAAAGAAGTTCTGAAAGTAATCACTCTGTCAAAGTATTTACACAGGCACACATAATTACAGAAAATATTTGTGCTTCTGCAGATCAGCCATGTGAGGGATCATCTGGTTTAAGTAATAACATTTTAGATTTTTTAAGTAAAAAATTGCCGTGAGTCTTACTATTTCTAATCAACAATGCAAGACCACTTAACTAAATTTCACCTTTTTAAGTTTTGCATGACCAGAGATTTTCAGTCATGTACACTGATGATTTCTAGGGTAACAGTAATTTTTTTGTTGAACTGTTTCTTTAAAAAACGTAAAGGAATCTCACTGTATTTTGTGTATTTAAAGCAGATAAGCTAAGCCTTAAACATATACTTAAGATATATTCTCAACATATATTTTCAACATTTTCTGTCAAAGTTTTTACTCTTTGAATCATTATCAGCAGATATTTAGTTTTTATGTACTTCAGATTAGTTTAAATTCAATAAAAAGGTAAAAAGACAAGTATTTCCAGGTAATTACGTCTTCCTTCTAGCACATTAGGATATATCTGTGCATAAACTGTATAGGAAGTTTTCTGTACCACAATACCTTGTTTCTGGTTCATTCGTGCAGAAAATTTATGTAGTATTTCTCTTTCTTGTTACATATCATTATCAGGAACCACATGACAATTTTATAGAAGTATACATTCAGTTTCTAGATGCTTTCATCTATCTTTGGATGGCTAAGACTGTCATGGGCCTTTCCAAAGTACTCTCCTCAGATTTCTGGAGAAATATTCAGTAATATAGATTGCTTCAAGTGATCCTCTTATCACTCTGAAAGTCTGAGGATATAACATTTAATATGAATTTTTAATTAGTTTTCATACCTTCTCCCAGTATATGTGTGTTTTTGTTGATAGTACAGCAGATTAAGGTTTGCATTTATTGAATTGTACTACAAAACCAGAGGTGATTTCATGCTTATTCAACAAGATATGATTCATTAACCAGGTTGGGTGGTGGGGGGGAAGATGTTAACTATTTGGGAAATCTTCCTTTCTTGTATATTTTATCATAAAAGGAAAGAATAGGATAAGTTCCCTAGATACAGAGGTACAATGACATTTGCTTATATGTGTTTATGATTTCTCTTCATACAGATGGTAATGGTTTATTAGGTTTACAGAGCATGAAGTTTAAAAGAATAGAAAGGGTAAAAAAAGGCAACCCTAAACAAAACAAAAAATTCACAAAATTTTATTATGTTTCTGTATATTTCTGTATAAACCTACATTTGATTTGCACCTTAGAATTCTGGTTCAGAAGAAGATAATATATAATAGAAGGATGTTCTGGTTCAGAAAAGGATGAGAAAGATGCTTCAATTCATGGAACAACTTCTATATGAGGAAAATTTGAAGAAGCATTGATTTACTAAAGAAATGATAGAGCTCCGCAAAATGATTATTGACCCTGGGAGGTCAGACGGATTGTGTGTGAAAATGTACAGGGATTTTGATTGCAAGATTTGAGAGAATAATGTCAGGTGGGTCACTTTTAAAACCAAATCTGACTACTTCACACAATAGGGAGGTCACGTGTAGAACTCCATATTGCAGACAGTGGATGCAGAACATTTGCATGGTCTAGATGGTGTAGTAAAAGAGGACAGACAAGTTATTTTAAAAATTAGGTAAATATAAGATTTGCTAACAGTTAGGTACAAGTAATTAACACTAATTAAAGAACCAAATGCATATGATTCATTTTACAGTCCAGGTAATGCTTCCAGAATGTAACTGCAAAGTAACTGAGTTTCAGAGGAATAATTACTCTATCAGTCTTGAGGGTTATCTGAGGAATAATTACTCTATCAGTCTTGAGGGTTATCTGGAGTAACAACTCCATTGACATCCATAATATTTTCACAAGAAGAAAAGAGTGGATGAGCTCCATGCACTTTCTGTGCATTGCTTTAGCATATTCCTACACTAATTGTGGAAAATTGGTTTATTTATTCTTTTAAATAGGAGTAATAACTAGCATAGAGTTAGTATAGAGAAGCATAGTGTCTCTTTGATTTTGGCCTCTACCATGTCTATGTGGCAAAAAAAGAGGAACTCAATTAAGCTTACCTTTTTTTTGCAAAGAAATGTTGTTGCCATGTAGAAAGAAGTGTGAATAAGTATACAGCAATTTTATTTTTAGCTCAGACTTTATCAAAGGATATGAGCTCTGCCCTTAGTATGTGGCCCGTGAATATAGGACAAGCATTAGCAGCTCAAGACATTTTGGAATATCTGTCATAGCTACTTGGGAATTTGTAAGTGTTTACAACACATTGGTTCTCCTGCCCTCTGGTGACATTCTTGGGGACACATTGGATCAGGATAGAGGCAAGTTGAAATTATGAGTTCAGAAACAAGGCATTTATTTGCAGAGCATTAGAGTGTTATTTCTCTCACTTTTTGACAGAAAGTCTCTGTTTCATTATAAACATATATTTAATAATACACTTTGAATCTTTAAAGGGACGAAATTTTTTTATAGTTTCTGTCACTGCAAATCAATTTTTGTTGCTCTATATCATTAAGCACTGTCAAAGCCTGGTTTTGGGTTTTGTTGTCAACCCTTTTGCAGATTTTGGTTTTTGAAAAAACAGAGTTATGAAGGTTTTATTCTCAGACTACTCAAGGACAGAGAGGAAATTGAATACCTAACTGCCTCTAGGAAAAAAAAAAAAAAAAAAAAAAAAAAAAAAGAAAAAAAAAAAACAAAAAATGTGATCATCCTTACCATATACTCACTCTGTTGCCAACAAGAGAGATGAAGTTAATTCAGTTTCCACACTGTCATACGTTTCTTTCTTTTTTTGATAAAGAAACATATAAAAAACCCTGAGGATGTAAGAAATTATAGGATGTTGACTGAACTTCTAAAAATCTGAACTATATGACACAGAGGAAGGGAAAGGAGTAGCTGTGCAGAAACAAAATAGAAAAGTAAAGCAACTATGAGGTTTAGCACATCCCCTGCTCTTCTGCATTAGCAAGGCAAAACATGATGGAGAAAACTGATTTAAAAAAACCCCACTCTGCTGCCTTCCTACAAAACCTCTAGAGGAATTATCTAGAATTAAGGAACCTATCTAAATACTGGAGATTTTTTGTCTGCAAGGGCATTCAGACCATTGCTTGAAAGATAAGTGATAATTTTTTATAATCTGCATCCTTGCTACTGTGAATGTGCTGCTGTTCTGTGTTTACATCCAGTCTGGAAAAATATATTAAGAGCATCTGATCTGTAATTTCGAATTTGTATTGAGTGGTTCCTAGTGTTATTAGAAGGTATTTCCTCCTCCCCTTTGTGTCTGAACATTTTATCTGCAGCATGGAGGCTCTTCTCACTTTGATCTGTGCATACATTTACAATTAATAGCAATTTCCTGTGTGGAATAGAGAAAATACACCACACAAGTTTAGTTTCTGCAACCTCAGATCCATATATTGGAGTTATATAGTTTAGTTATTTCCATGATATTTTAGACTTACTGACTTCAAATGCTGAAATATTTTGACATCTCTGATTTGAAGGTTACTTCCCCCCCCTCCCCCCCGCCCCCATTTTTTGGTTACTGACTTTCTAATTTCTAGCAACAAAGAGAAAGAAGCTCTGTGTATTAACCTAGAATAATATGCATTTTGTTCCTTTTTTTTTTTTTTTTAGTGAATTAGACAAATAGAAGTTATTGAAAATTTTGTAGTTCTACTGAGGTAGGAAGTACCTTGTTATTAAAACTTGTCAATCTCTTATCTAGTATTGCCAGTAGGTGTATGACTAGTGGGACCTTAAGTATCAGTGCTTCCACACTGATTATTTTGTTGTTTAAAAGTACCAATGTTAGTCCCGAAAAAAGCAAACTCACATAATGGAATGAAATAAACAACAATGATTTTGGATTAAATAGTGCAGTGTACAAGGTTCTGCTGTTTTTTCACTAAAGATTGGTATATTAAATAGCTTTGCATTTAACATCTATCTTTCTGAGATATGTCAAGACTTGTAGTTGAAAGGGTTCTTAAAAAAACAGAGTATATTAGTTTTACTGTTTAGCTTTAGTAGGGAAAATTATTTAGCTCTTAATCTTTCTCCAAACACTGAAAGTTTAAATCATCCATTTTTAAGCTCATTTTATTTCACTACTCTGTTTATTTAGAGAATTTCCCATGTTATTACTTTTGGAGAATATCATCAAAAAGCAATGAACTTCTGAGTGAAAGACTACATTTGGACTATTCTTATCATATATCATATCCTCCACTGAAGTACAAATTCTTAATTTACTGCCCTTTATTTTTCTTTCCACTCGTAATTACTCTCCTGCTTTCTCTTCCCTCCCTCCCGTTTTGGAAAATATAGCCATCTAGATAAACATGAGCTGGAATTCAGCTGGTTTTGTTTGTTTGTTGTTTGTTTAGTTTTCAGTTATTAGAATTTTCCCATTTGACACATGACAGACATCAGTGAAATGAGCAGGACAACTTCCTTAGCATTCTTCAACTGATAAAGATGCTCTGATATTTTGTGTGCCTTATGGTTCATTTCCTGAAGAAATAGTATCATTTCTGAAATTCATCTGGAGATTTTCTACCAGATTCTCGGTGAAAAATTTTTCTGTACTCTATGTGCTTTTAGCATGATTATCAGAACATATGAATAACATCCTGGAAATAAATCTTTACGTGAATATATATGGATCTGCTCTGATCCACTGTCTGTTGATTTTAATGAGATTTGACATTATATTTAAATAATGCTTCTGAAAGACAACAAAGACTACATTTAACTATGTAATAAGAAACATAATATTAATTTGTAATATAGTTAGAATTACAGCATATTAAGAGTTCTTTACGCGTGTTTCTGTGGTGAAAGAGCAAAGCTTTTATTATTAAAATATATGAGCTTTCATTCCTTAAATGAGTAAGTATGTGATGAATTACAGGATACAGATATATTGAGTACTATAGCATCAGTAACCTATCTTCTTTGGCTTTATCTTTGTTGTCACTGTTTCTTGAGTATGAGAAGGTTCGTAAGAGGCAATAATTATATCTGCTATGTTTTTATAGCAACCAATAGCTGCACATCTGTTTCTTTGGGACATGATTATGCAGTTTTGAGCATGTGGAAAACACCCTAATCAATTGCACTTTTAGGGTACTTTGTTTCATACAGCGAAATTTTTGTTGAAAAGAGAATTTTACTTCTATTTCTTTAAAGTGATATATGATCTTCTCCATGGTTTGGACAGAGCTAATGGGACTGTGAGGCTTGCAAAATATGTGATAAGTGTACATGGTGGATGAATAGATAACATAAAGAATCATTTTCAATGATTTCAAAAGAACCAGAATAAGATTGAATTTTTTTAATATTTAAAAAGGCACTGGGGCCTTTGTATAATACAGTTTTCAAATTGTTCATGGGAATTGCTTGATCACACAAATAGTGTTAAGAAATCTGATGGGGCTCTTAAAATGAATTTGCTTTTACTGGCGTAATTGCTGAGAGATAAAGAAATCAGTATACATTCCACTCTCCACTAGACCTGATCTTGATCCAAAAAGTAAGTTGCAAGAAAGTTGATCTATAGTTTGCCCAAATAATACTTATTACAAAATTTAAAACCGTGTATGAAACTACTGTCATTCAGGAGTGGTTTAGATGTTACATAGGAAATTCGATTAATTCAAAGTTAGAGCTCTATATGCTCTGTTGGTAGTAGGCTGTTCTTTAGTATAGTGATTCAGCATGATTGTCTATTTAAAAGAATAGAATCCTGATAGAACACACTTTTTAGAAAATGGTGTCTGAACATTTCTCTTTCAAAATATATTCACACCTACAGTGCCTAGAAGAAACTGAGTCTTGACTAAAACCTTTATGTATCAAAGTACTGCTCAAAAAAATGATTATTTTTTTTTTTATTATTATTAATATTTTGGAATAATGTTTTACAGAATATTGTTCTTTGCTTGTTCTTTGAGTAATTCATGGACCAGACACATGTGGTTAACATAAAGGATCTTTTTCAAAGGATTGTCAAAGTAAACAAGAGTTTAGTAAAAAGGTTAAAGTTTTGACGCTTATGCTGTGGGTTACTTCTGTTTTGATTTTTTTCCTTTTCCTTTTTACCTCTGTTTGATACTTAAAGTATGCTGGTCAGCTCAGACTGGAATATGAAAGAGTTTCCATAAATACGAAATGTCTGATTTACTCTTTTGCCTGCCCTATAGTTTAAGTGGACCATGACTAATAGCAGAAAAAATAATTAATATTTGTTATTCTTGCTTTGAGGGTATAAAGTATCTTAGGATCCACAGCTCTTTCCCGAACACAATGTACAAAGATACACTTCCATAATATATTTGAGAGTCTGTGGTAATGCACTACTGAGATAGCAAGCTGTTCTTGTATGTTCTATAAACAAAAGTTATATATCCATCTCTCTTTTTTTACTTATGCAGAAATTCATATAAGCATTTATCATGCAAAACACTAAATAAGCCAAGGAAGAAAAATAGATTTTTGCTAAATTCAGATATATAAAAACTATAAAGATGTACTTTCAATACAAAACTGTGTGCTTAAACACTTTATAAATTTTATTTTTTTAATTAATATTTAAGACTGAATTCTGAAAGAAAAATCCTACTTTTACTTCAATTTTATGATAATTTAAACAAGTATATTTGTAGATCGGCATGGTGAAATTTAAATCAGATGTATTGTTTTCTTTTTTTTTTTTTTTTGTATTTACATTGATAATTTTTAACTGATTGTGTCAAAGTAAATTTTATAACACGAAAGCTGCAATAAATTATTTTATACACTTTTATAACAATTTCTTCATACATAGATTGAACTACAGTAAAAAAAAAAACATATACAATACTAACATTAGGTATACAAAATAAATTAATTTTGTCTTATTCTATATCCTTTCCTGCCCTTATTTATACTATATTTTACTCACGGTTTCACCAAGAAAGCCTTTTCTTATTTTACATGTTTCCACTAGCTTTTGTGTAGAAACAGTAGTCCTTGCTAGAAGTACTGCCACTTAGCTTGACATTGCACGAGTGTTTTATCATGCTATCAAATGCTGAGATTTCTTCTAAAGATACATTGAGATAGAAGCAAGATAATTTCTAGAAATCAGTGTGTGAAAAGCAGATTTGGAAGGTTGCAGCAAAAGTCGATAGGTGCTAAAGACTCTTATTTTGCAATTTGGCAAATATTGTTTCTTTGATTCTGATCAGGAAGGACTTTATTCACTGGCTTATTTCTTATTTTATCATTGAATTAATTCTCTCTTCCCTATTCTTATGTTCAAAAGCCTGTTTTGCTGGGAAAATGGCAATCACTTCTATTTGAAACTTATTTCCCTCGTTCTCAAGAAACTATCTCTTTATACTTCTTGCTTCTCAGTCACCATAAGTGACTTTTGATTTCAACAGCTAGCACTGAAACCTGCACAAATATTTTAAAGTCAAAGAAAATAATAATAGAAAATTGCACACTACTAAACACACTATTTTAGTTACCAACATTTTATATAAGTAGTAACAAATACCAGGTATCTCTTCCAAACTGCAACCTCAAGTACAGCTTTATTAACTTTTTCCTATTCTCTATCCCTAAATGGCAATTGCTAGAAGCTAAAATTGTATTGCCAGAAGGTAAAATAGTATGTCAGGAAGAAATAACCTTCCATAAACTCATTTCTTTCATACAGTCCTTTAACAAAAGTGTAATGCTGTTGATCTGACCTAATGTTATAATGTTATGTTTTATATTTTGATACTGAAATGCATTATTAGTATCCCTTGTGTTAGTCACTTATCAAAATACTGAGCTTCAGTGTAGGAAAATTGGTCAAGGTTCACATACATAACAAATGTTTATGACCAATTTATTGTAACTATTAAAATCATAAGTAGTTTTTCACAGAATCACAGAACGACAGAATCACCAAAATTAATTTTTGAGGTTGGGAGGAACCTTTGAACAACCTCCCTCCTAAAGCAGGGTCACTTACAGAAAATTAATTATGATCATGTCCAAACAGCTTCTCAGTATCTCCAAGGAGAGTTCACAAGCCTTCTGGCCAACCCATGCAAGTGCTTAGCATCTTTCACAGTGAAAAAGTGTCCCTGGATGTTCAGATGGAAGTTCCTGTTTCAGTCTGTGCCCATTGTCTCTTGTTCTGTTACTGGACACCACTGAAACAGTCTGGTTCTAATTTCTGTACACTGTCCCTTCATATGTTTGCACATACTGAAAACATCATCCTAAAACTTCCCTACTTCAGGCTGGACATTCCCCATTCTCTCAGCTCTCCTGCATAGAAGAGCTGCTCCAGCCCCTAAGTTTTCTTTGTGGCCCTTTGTTGGACTCACTCCAATAACTCCATGTCTCTCTTATACTGGGTAGATGAAACGTAGGCAAAATACTACAGGTGTGGTACCAGGAAGGACAACCTCCCTTGACCTCCTGGCAATGATCCACCTAATGCAGTCTAGGAAGTTACTGGCCTTTGTGCTGTGAACACAAGGATGTTTCCATGTGCAACTTTGATCCCACATAGCTTTCCCTGCAAAGTAATTTCTGAGATGAATAATGTCCATCATGGTTCCAATATGCATGACAATATTCCTCCTCAGGTCCAGAACTTTGCACTGCTTTCTGCTTAACTGTATGAGGTGTTGTCAGCGCATTTCTCCAACACTGTGAGGTCTGGATGGCTGTGCAGTCCTCTGGCATGTTATCAAGTTCTCCCACTCCTGTAACATCATCAAAGTTAGGTGGATTTCATATCTTTCAGATCTCAGGCACCTCTTCTGACTGATATGCTTGTTCAAAAATTAGTGGCCCTGGGTTGTTGTCAGGTAGCTCATGGGTGCATCCCTTAGGGCACATGGATTTATTCTTGTCCGGTTTGCTTGAGTATTCAGTAAGATGACACTTTATCACCAAATGTATGTCAGCCTTGCTTCAGGCTTTTCACCTGTTCTCCAGGGTCTGGTAAAGACTGGTGTTCTGTATCTCAGACTTTTATATTTTTTTTAATTTGATTTTTTTTCAGATTATTTTGCTGCTTTATCAATAACAATAAAATGAATTGAGATTTCTCATCTATAATGAGTATAATCTGTTGAAATTCAAAAGTGAATAAATTAAATTTAAAATGTCTTTAGACTGACATATTTTTTAAAGAATAAAAAGTGTGAAGAACCCTTTTTTTTTTTTTTTTTAAATAGAGGAAAAAATGTTCTCTGCTACCCTCTGTTGACAATTTTAAAGGATTTTGTTGACATAACTCCTACTAAAATTAAAGTCCTTCTTTTCAATCTCTAAGGTAAGCATTTTGTAATGAGGCATTTCTCACAGTCCCAATTTCAGTTGTAAATAACAATTCTGGGTTTGTGAATACCAGTTTAAACTGATGACCTCTGTAATTTGGTAATCTTTCATTCTGAGATAAATATCCTCCAGTTAAAGGAAAAGGCATGTGATCTTTGTGTTCTAAAATAGCTTGAAATAGTTAATATTTCATGGTCTTAAAATGTATTAATGTGAAAAACAAACAAACAAACAACACAAAAGGGGTATGAAAATAACATAGTAGATATGCTATATATAAAATGTTAGTTTAGCAGTCATGATAGCTCTGCCAAGCTTCAGTGCAATTTTTCAAGATCACTGAATTTTTCAACTACTAAAACTAAAGCAAAAACTACTATCCATTCACAGCCTTTGTTAATCAAAATAGAATTCCTTAAATTTAAAAAAAAAGTAGAATTAATTAGAATTAGTTCAATAGCAGACTAAAAATGTTTAAAGAGTAAATATGCTAGATCCCATTAAGTAAAATTTTTATCATATTGGGTTAAAAGTACACTATCCTATTCTGAAGGTAAAAAACAAACATCAATATAAACACTGTGTTTCTAAATAAAATCCTTATAATTGGGTTTTTTTCACATCATCTTAGTTAAATATCACATTGCATATTAGTACATTTGCATTATGCTACTTCACTGGAAGCTTTTTGAATTGTTTTCCAAAATAAAAATTTGTAGATAGTTCTCTTGTTTTCCTCTTTCTATCTATGCACCAATGATTCAAAGGAGCTTTTCAGAGTTTTTTTTCAATAATCTATAAAATGTGATGTTTTCACACTATGTCATATTAATAATAATTTTTATTATTATTACACCTATGTGTATATGTCTTTGAGGTAAAATTTCCTATAATAATTGAGTTAGCAACAAGAATGATCAGCATGATATTTTGAAAGACATATACATTTCCAGAGATGTCTGAAAATGTACCTTTTCTGTGTTTGTATCCTCTGTTGAAAAATGTCTGAAGTTCCTTAAGCACTTAAGACATTGAAAAATCAATTTGTTTTCTCATTCATAATTTATTAATTGAAGCTACTGGCTCCTGTCTTCTGAGAATCTCAAAACTAGTGTTCTAGGTATGCAGGAGTTTTTTAAGCATCTAGTTACAGATTTCTTAACTGTTCTTTGTCTCAACTGCCTGTATGAGATGGAATATAAGGGAAATAACCCATTCTATATTTAAGTAATTTATATGTTTTATAATGTAAATAGCACATTTTCTGAGTAAGATTTTTTTAAATTATTTTTGTAATTGATAAAATAAATTCAATTGCAGAATGTAAAAATGAAATAAGGTCTCCACAGAAACTTCATTTACCAGTCTGAACAACCCCATCTCTCTCAGCCTGCCTTCATAGGAGAGGTGCTCCAGCCCTCTGATTGATTTTATGGCCCTTCTCTGGACCTGCTCCAACAGGTTCACATCTTTCTTAACTTGGATGCCTTGTACTTGGACATAGCACTCCTGTTTGTTCTCAGAAGAGCAGAGCAGATGGGCAAAATCACCTCCCTCAGCCTGCTGGCTACACTGACTTTGACACAGCCCAGGATACACTCAGCCTTCTGAGCTGCAAGGCACATCAGAAGGTCATGTTGATGTTCATGACTACCAACACCCCCAAAGTCCTCCTCCTCAGGATGGCTTTTGATCCATTCTTTTCCCAGTTTATACTTGTGTTTAGGATTTCCCCAACTCAGTGCACCTTGCACTTGGCCCTATTGCACTTCATGATGTTACACAGCTCCATCTCTCAAACATATCAAGGTCCCTCTGCATGACATCGCCACTCTCCAGCACATCAACTGCACTATGGAGTTTGGTGTTGTCAGCAAACTTGCTGAGGGTTTACTCAATCCTAATGTCCATGTCATCAAAGATATTAAAAACTGCCGGTTTGTGAGAAATGCCATGTACCCCTGTTCTCCACTTGGAAATTGAGTCATTGGCCACATCTCTTTGAGTACAGTAATATTGATGCCCAAAGATTTCAGTGTATTTTGTAGATTTTCTAGAATTTGTCAAATATGATGGACAGTGGCTTAGCTGCTTCATCTGCCAGTTCCCTCAAGGGCCCATGCATGCACCTCATCACCTCAACTTGTGTGCCTTCAAACTCATTAGACATTCTCCATCCCAGTCTTCTGCAACAGACCACTCTTCATTGTCACAGTCCCTGCCTTTGCTTTCTGCAACTTTGTCAATGTGACTAGAGCACTTGGCAGGGAAGACTGAGGTTAAAAAGTCATTAAGTGCCTCAACCTACTCCATATCCTGAGTAGTCAGGTCTCTTTTTTTTTTTTTTTTTTTGTTTTGGTTTTTTTTTTTGGTTTTTTTGTTTTTTTTTGTTTTTTTTTTTTTTTTTTTTTTTTTTTTTTTTCTTTTTTTTCTTTTTTTTTTTTCTTTTTTTTTTTTTTTTTTTCTTTTTCCCCCCAAGAGGGCCCACATTCTCCTTAGTCTTCCTTTTATCAACAACATACCTACAAGAAGCTTTTCTTGCTGCCCTTGACATGTCTGCCCAGATTCAGTTCTGCCAGTGCTTTAGTTTTCCTAAATTGACCCCTGGTACCTTGGACAAAATTTCTGTATTTCTCCCAGACTATGTGCCCTTGTTCCCACCTTCTCTAGGCTCCATTTTTATGTTTAAACTTGTCCAGGAACTCATTGCTCATCCATGAAAGCCTTCTTGTGTTTTCGCCTGACATGCTTCTTGTCGGGAGGCATTGCTCCTGAGTCTGGAAGAAGTGATCCTTGAATAGCTTTCTTGGGTCCGTCTTGCCTCCAGGGTTTTATCCCTGAAGAGACCAAAGTCTTCTCTCCTGAAGGCTAAGGTAATAACCTTGCTCTGTGCCCTCCTTGCTGCCCTGTCTGTATTAGTTATTGATGCACACTGAAATAACCACAGTAAAATGTGACATTATGTAAAACCTCTGCTAAATATGTATTTGTTTCTTTTATTTTTCTTCTTGCTTATGGTTTTGATTTTATTATTTTTCTTTTCATTGCCACTTTTTTCCCAGTATCACATGTCCTTGGATGGAAGATATATTTGTTTCTGTAGTTGTCCTAGAAACATGACAGGCCAAATTAGCATGTTTTGATTCATGATTTGAAAAAATTATATAAACCAGTTCCTGATAGCCATCTTTTCTTTGTGCTGCTCATCACAAAGCTACCTGATTCCTGATACACTAGTTGAAGTGCTTGAAGGTCTGCTAATTTTGTGTCTGTAAAGAGAAGTTCAAGCTATTAGACCAAGGAGAATAGCTTAATCTCTCAGTAAAGGAGAACAGCTTAATATCTCTGTCAGTTTTTCACTTTTGGATAAACTTATGAAGAGTAAGGCTAAAGCATAAACCTGTTGATGTATAAGCAAGCTCGAGTGCAAATAAGGTATGAGATTTGAGTGTATACTTCAGGTAGAAGGCAGGCAGTGGAGAAAGAAAAAATTGACAGCTGAAACTGAATCCATTTCATTACTCCTAAGTTGGTTTGAAAGCTAATTATGAGACCCTGCAGTACAAGGGACTATTTTTCTCAGAATTCTAAATAGTTCTGTTTTTCTTTCTTTTTCGTTTAAATCTGTTTCAAGAAAGCTAGCTAACATTTTTGAAACTTTTATTTTTTTTTCCTGGTTATATCATATAAAAGTGGGAAAAAAATCCAGGCAATTTTTTTCTAGGTTATATTATAGTGGAGGTATTATCTTCCAATTGCCAAAGTATTTTACCAAGCTTATCTGCATATCAGATAACCAAAACTGATGAGGGCTTGCCAGATCTGTAATACAGGTCAAAAGAATAACAGATTAAGACTTGTAAAGGACTCTTGTATTGAAATACTTTTTTTTATTTGGGGGTTTTTGCTTGCTTGCTTGGTTTTCTGGACATTTTAAACATGCACATATAAAAACTACTCTTTTTATTTATTCCAGTTTGGCCTAGAGTAACTTCTTTCTGAAACACATAGGGCAGAGCTACTACAGGGAATGAATGTTAATGTCCTTTGTAAAGGAAATTTAAAGGCTAATTTACCTCTTTTGAGATCCATTCTATCTTTGTGTTTCTTTGGGAATGGAATTTCTAGATACGTCCCTAGATATTTTGCATGTTATATATAACTAATAAATATATCATTTTTCCCCAACTTCTTCTATGACTATATAGCTATCTTTACTTAATTCCATATTTTACTTCTGTGCTTTCCAGAGAAGGTTCTATCAATCAATTTCAGTAGAGGGATGACTAGCAGGATGGGCACACGTAGTTGATTTTAACTGAACCAGGATGTGGATGAGCCTAACTTCTTGTACAAACCTTCTCAAGTGTAATGCTGAGTGCAAGAATTATTCTGATTTGTGTAGTTGACCAGATAATATTAAAGCACTTGCTTAAAATATAGAATTAAAAATTAAGGCTTTGAAATGCTATTCTTGTCTTATACCAAAGCTTCTGAGAGAATGTTTTTCATCCAAAAAATCTATATAAGTAGAGATGTGGTGAGAGCTATAAAGAGCAAGCATCATGACAATCTTTTTGTTTTGTTTAATAATATATGATATGTATTTATTTTCTTGTATCTTCAGGAATTCTCCAACCACAGGAGTTAGAAATAGCCAGTGCTCGTAGCTAAAAAGGACCAAGGACAGAGCGAAGACTAGAAAGTATGTGGTAGAGAATGCTGATCTTCAATTTTACTTCAAAATTGAGAATTAGGCATGCTGTTCTTTAGTGCAACTATTGCTTTAACATATCCAGTGTTTTGGCACAAACGTGTTTTGAGCATATAGTTTCAATTAACCAATACATTTCACTATTTAAAATATAATTATTTGTTACTGAATGTAAAACTGACCTAGAGATAGATGCTGGATTTAGTTAGAGAGAATATGTTGTAAGGTCCTTTTTAAAAACAGCATTTATTTATGTATTTGCTGAAGTTACAGCTCAGCTCTTTTGGTTGGGTTTTTCTGTTGTTCTTTAATTAAACAAAAACTGTTAAATACACCACAGCATAACTGCTTACTTGCTCCACACACTTTCTTAAATAAGTCTCAGTATTTTTGCTAAAATGAGTACAAACAAGCATAGGGAAATAACAGATCTCAGATATTATTATCTTATTTCCCCCCAAGGATTAGATATTGTGTCCTATTTTCTGTTACTGCATGAAATAATAGTTTATAAAGAAAACATTAAGACAATGCATTACGAGAAATGCAACATTGTATTTTGTTGTCCTTGGGAAATATGATAACTACACGCAACAGATAATGACTTAAAAATATTTATGCATATAGTTAGCAGTACCCTTTCAGATTCTTGGATATTATCTTCCTTAAATGGAAGTGTGATACTTATACAAAGTATATACTTCAGGGAGTAGTTACAGAGACCAATTTTAGGTGTATGGGATTAGTCTTCCTAGACCCTTTCTTCTGTACATGGGACTACAAAGCTCTGCTGCAGGGCAGCTCAGAGCACTCGATTGGGGTTCCTCCTCTGATACCAGCTTCTAGAAAAGCCTGACTCTCTTCCAGCATTACCAGAGATAAGCCTTACAGATATATTATCCATACTCCTGGATAACCTTTCTGAATACCCTTGGGGCAAGCACAAAGTGAGACGTGCACTCCTTGCATGAGAGTAGCAGTCTTTGCCCAGTGCGGTGTAAATCAGAATGACACAAAGCTTTGCTGAGTTGATTGAACTAATGGACTGGAATGGAAATAACTCTTCTAAATACCATCTAAGGTAAACCACACTGATGCTGATGCAAAAAAACCCCAACCCAGCCTACCAACCAATAAACCCCAGAAAACAGAAAATCAGAAAACACAGAATCAACCAACTATCCCCCCAAAACAAACAAACAAACAAACAAACAAACAAACAACCACAACACAACCAAAAACCAAAACCAACAAACAAACACAAAAAACCCAACAAAAACCCAACAAACAAAAAATGCACAACCCACCCCCCCCAGAAAAACACACCAAAACTGAAACCAAACCAAAACCAACCAAACAAAAAACAAAACAAAAGACAATTTAGTTTTCACAGTTTTGTGTAAATTTATTCTACTACCATTTGGAACAAGCAATGCTATGTCTCTCATGATGTATATAGGCTGTCTGTGGAACAGCCAATGGAAGCTGGAATCAATTTTCAGGGACAGCTAGGTTTATAAAATATATGGGAACTATCCTAAATTATTTTCTTTTCCTCCTTTACGCTTCTTTTTTACTTTTATTAGTGGAAAAAAAAAAAAATCTATCTTAATTTCTTTTTTAAATCCTCAAAGCACTCAGAATAATAGAAAAACATTTTAAGATACTCGTTTAATCGAACAATACTTTATCAGTGCCATCTAGTGTATGAAACCACAAACAGAAGAGTTTTTACCATCTTGCCTTTCAACTGAATTCATAAAGTGTCATGGCAAGTGAAATCCTAAATGTTTATCTTTGATATCAATGTGTCTTCAGCAAATATTTCTCAGCTAAAGATTTTAGCAAGAGGTTTCAAAAGAGTCTTGTGGAGAGTAGTTATTTGGAAAGGGCTTGGGAGGCCTATGTTTCATTTGAAATGTCAGTAATAATCTTATTGTGTTCCTTAGAGGGCAGTGCAGATAAATAGGTTTATCATTCACGTTTTATGGTATACCTTAATAAACTGAATAATCTAATTATTCACACTTTGTAACTACAATAAAGAAAGCTACCAAATATGTGACTTTGGCAATCTAATGTATAAACTTTCATAACAGTATCTGACAAAAAGCAGTTTAGGTGATATAATTCCTGTCATAACTGTAGAAATGTAGGATACTTAGGTAGGGTATCCGTCTTTTTTCACATGTGAGTGACCTTACTTTTAAGTTTCTACCCACCGATTCTCAGCAAGTTAAGCTACTCTTTCCCCTCTTTGGAGAACTACTTGGAGAAGATGTTTCTATTTGATTACTAATCTTCTCAGCACAAGAAACAAAAACTTGTTTATTGGGATCAGAAGGCACAAAGAGTGCCTTAACTAAGTTCATAATTCTTTCACTCAACATTATTATGTTGACCGCTGACATTATGATTCCTGAAGGGTCTATGCTTTCAAATTACTTAAACCACTGCTCTTGTTTCAGTTTGAGAAGAAGGAGCATGGAAGAGAAGACTGAGGTTGCCATTAAGCTTTTGTTGAAATATTCACCCTGAGTTACTAGAATTGTCAAATTGTCAGATTTTCTATAAAAAACAACAATTTTTATGCAGAAGAAATAGAAAGGAAAAAGTGTCAATGTCAGAAAACTGTGCTCTGTGCTATGCAAAAGTTTCTATATGTGCAAAGACATGGACAGAATATTACTGTATTTTTTAACTGCTAAACTTTGCCAATATACTTAAAACCCAGACCCAACAAAACTAGAAACTATTTGAACTACATGTGAACTCTAAACAATGTATTTTATCTCTCTTTAGTGTTCAACATATGCACGCCTACATAAATTTATGTCTCTCTATAGATGTGTACATATCTCTACATAAATGTGAATGTATGTATCTGTACACAGTGTATATAAGTATCAATATATGCCTATCTGGGAATGAGAAGTTTCTGTGAGGACAGTGGTGAAGACTGACCAGTTTCAGGACAGTTTCAATCCTTGTCACTACATATGTAAGATAATAATCTCTTAAGACTATTACCGTGAATTAGCTGTGGATATATAGTGTCACAGATGCAATACAATTCATTTCACAGTAAAAGTTATGGTCCCTGAAGGTCCCCTAAGGTCCCATGCAGGTCACACTGATCACGTCTGAGCATCCTTCAAAAAGGGGGGCAGGGCCATAAGTTTTTCCCTGCTTCTCTTATCTCTGTGTGGATGTTTTATTCTCCACCACCTCTTTCCCAAAGAAACAAAGTGACCTTCCCCTTCTTCAGGTAGTTTGAACCTACAGCTACGACAACTTACTGGGTATTCTGAGATGCCATACTCTTATGGCTTGATGTTTTTCTAGTTTACTGAAATAACTATTTTACACAAAATGAAGCTTATTGAGCTGGGGGAAAACAAACAAACAAGCAAAACAAAACCCAAACAAACAAAAAACAAACAAAAAAAAACCAAAAAAAAAGACTCATCACAAAATATGTCAGAGTTCTGTAGCACGAGGGTGGGAAAACTGGATTTTGTTGCTTCAGTGTGACATCAGCTTGGGCATTTTGATCACAGTCTCACTCCATACAGAATCGTTGCACTGAATATTTATTTTCTTTAATGATTTTGTGTAGTTCAGTAACTATACCAATTCATAGCAGTAAGCCTCAAAGATACCAGGAAGGTAAATACTTTCCTAGAGAGTGGACATTGTAGACATGGTTACAATAGTGAAGGAAGATCAATGAATCTATATTGATACCTATCAGGTACTACAAAATTGTTATGTATCAGGAAGCAAACTGAAAACAGAACTGTCCCTAGACTACATCTTAACCAATCTACTTTTGTTAAAGTTGTTTGGCACATTTTATCTGAATTTACAAATACAATTTAAATACATGTTTGGAGGTATGTTAATTGTCCTTTTACTGAGAGAGGGTTAGGGTTAGGGCTAGCCTTTTCTTCTTACACCATATTTATAAAAAAATTTGTAAATAATAATTGCTTACCAAAAGTCTATGCATATTTAGGGATCTCTACTAATCAAAATTGGAATTTTAATTTTTCTTAGAGAGTGGCAATTAAAGCAAATTCCACTGTACATGTAAAATGGAATTCAAGCTCCTTTGGTTAAATGTTCAAAACCAATGAAACTACACACATCTAGCTTAATGACCCTTTTAAAATTTCTGGGAGGAAAAAAAAAAAAAAAAAGAGAGAAAAAAGAGGAGTAGCTAAGCCACTGAACTAATGAAAATAATGAAGTAATAGAAGATATTTTGTGATATTACTTATATACTTTGATTCCAAGTGTCCTTACTAAGGTATTTTGTGGTATTATAGATTGCAAAAGGAATTTTTAGAAGCAATTCAATCTAGTTTTTCTCTGCTATGTAACCTTAATTTTAACTGCAGCTAATGTTTATGTAGCACCAACTTCCTGATGAAGAGCATTTAATTCTGAAAGGTTCTGGAAAGAAAAGTGTCAGTGGATTCTATAGAGCATATGTCATAACAAAAAATTAATCAGATGGTAGCCAGAATAATCTTAAATATATATTCTTTTTTGAGCTTTTTTGGTGTTTTTTTTCCAATATTTTTGGACTTTACCCTCTCTAAATTTTAAAATACTCACTTTTACTATGGCTGTTTTGTAGACATGCAAAGGACCTGTGTTCTTCAAACTTAAAATGGTGTTGTCTGTCATATTTTTTGTGATGCAAGTTCATAAATATCTTAGTTGTCTGCAAAATAAGGATTGATACAATTGAAATAGCTATAAAACTTCTTAAATTTCTTTCTTCCTCTCTCACTTGGAAGTGTGATTGTAAGGTAAAACAGGTAAAATTTTTGAAGGGGCAGCAATGATGAATTCTTACTTCTCACTATTATTATCTTTTGACACGTTTTCTGACACTTAGAATGTTTGCTTGATAATATGAAAATGGATTGATGGGGGAAAAAAAAGCCATGTGCCAGCCACACAGCTGGTGCAATGTGACATTGTGCCTTGTTGTCATCTTCCCACAATTAATAAGCATCTGGTTCATTCCTCTATTTACACAAGATACAAAATAAAATGCCTAAATTTGATTTTTTTTTCAATCTGTAACATGATGCTTCCTCCCTCACTTCAAAAATAATTACTGTGAATATGAAAAGAAACTTACACTGAAATGCAGAGACCTGTCCAAGAAATAAAATAAAATATTTCATGGTTTAAATGTGTAGATAGATCAGCCCTGTTAACATAAAATTCTAGTGTTGTGGAAAGCTTTTTATGGTATTCTGGCAGATTTAAAAAAAAAAAAAAAAAATTGTACATATTACCTGAATAACTATTCTGACATGATTTGTAATCTTTTACAAGTAAATTTATTTTTTTTTTCAGAAGCAAGGAAGATGCATGCATATTTCTAGTCATTGAGGAGCATGAAATCTGACACAATGGATTTATATTTAAGCTAATGGCTAATAACTACTGAGGCTCTATTTGTGCATGTAACCTCAGTAGGTTGGTGGATACAAGCAAAGAATACTAACAATATAACATTTATCTAGGTGTGGAGGTTTGGGTTTAGAAAACTAAACCACCACACTAGGAAATTCATAAGTTACCAGTACCTCACCCTGGTGACTACACAGAAAATTCTGATAGCTTGTATTTCTTCTTCATGATTCTGTTAAAGCTTTATGGCAGGGATTCCTGTTCCATACTATATATAGATTTCACACACATGTACTTTCCAGCACAAGTTCAGTCTTGATAGCTCTCTATCCTTAGTTTAAATTTATAACAGTTGCCAAGAATCATGTTGTTCAGTAATAAAAAATGTTTTATTGTATTTCTCATGGTTTGCCCCATGGAAGAAATAATAGAATTTCTCATATAAAGATTCTCTATTAACTGAGTTGGTTATCTCCCTCACGTTAATCCATACATAAATAATTAAAGCTTGAAATATAACATATTAACACTTCCTGAATTATTTTTAATATTGTTGAAAGCTTGGCATTTAGATATCAGGGTTGGGGGGGAGGAGGGGTTGATGGGCTTTTTTTTGGGGGGTAAGGTTTCTTTGTTTGATTGGTTTTGAGTGATAATATTGTGCCAAGATGCCATGATTTTTTTCTGAGATTTATGGAATCAAGTTTGAAGTGGCAATGCACAGGATTATTTGTTTCAAAATGCCACAGAATTAATCAATTTCTCGATCTTTCCTATTTCATAAATGAATAAGCAGACCCATTTTATTATTATAACATGAGAGTGATTTTAACTTCTGGTGATATTGGTAGGCATTTCACATTGATTCACTATTTATTGCAAGTAATTCTTATGTGACCACATTTTGTATGGAAAAATGAGAATAATTATTTGTGTAACATGTAACAGGATAAGTAGCAGGAGGACTGTGAGTTCAACCATAAAAAGCTCTTTCTATCCTTACTCTAAAAACAATTTAAGTTTACATCTAGTTTTTAAGTTTTAATAATGTGATAAAAGGAGTGAAAACAAAAAAAAAAAAAAAAGAAAAGAGAAAAGAAAAGAAAAGAAAAGAAAAGAAAAGAAAAGAAAAGAAAAGAAAAGAAAAGAAAAGAAAAG
>JAWMRC010000089.1:43903965-43960694 GCA_035584755.1 Thripadectes ignobilis
AAAAAGAAAATGTGTATTTTCTGCTACAATAAAATGTTATGCCTACATGTAAAAGTAATAAGTCACTTCTGCAAGGACCACCTACTTCCCAGTCCATCCCATGACAGCAAGGACTAAATCATTCAGTGGTATTAATTGTTCTTGCTCCATGATAAGGTAACATTTTTGGAAAATTCATTTAAGTGCAAACAAGCTTTTTGTTCTGACTCAGGTGAGAAGATAGTAAAAAGTGGTATTGATTTTAACAACTCCCTAGAGTTTTCAACTAAGACAGACAAAGAAATTGAAGCATTTTATTTGCATGCCGTCTGATACTTGAGCGTGTTTTACAAAATATCCAGCAAACTTCAACAAGCATGCTAAGTTTCCAAGACGTAACACTCAATCCTGCTGTCTACATACTCACAGGAACCAAAGCCCAAATCACATGGAAAGCTCAAAATTATCAATGGAGGCACCAATAAAAGTGCCAAACTGTACAATACTGTGCTTTACCAAAAGCATACAGACTGCCACTATCTGAGTACTAATCATTCAAAATAGAAATGAACATAAAAGTGCTAAGTGAAAAAATTAGGAGGAGCAAAACCTACTTTTTTTTTTTTTTTTTTTTTTTTTTTTTTTTTTTTTTTTTAACTCTCATTTTCAGCATAGTCTGCCATTGAGATAAAATATATTTGTTGCTAAGGAAGGCAAGCAGAGTGTGAATTATAAAACAGATAAGAAGCTACCAAATCAAAGAATCGCAAATTAAAGAACTACCAAATAGCAAGCAGCTTCCCCTGAGAGCAAGAATTACAATGGAGTTCAGTTTGCATAATCTTTCCTCCAGAAAGCTGTTGTGCTTGGGAAAAAGTTGAAGATTTCTCTAACACATTTTTTTAGTAATGGTAGGAATTAGTCTTATTTTTATGCTGATCACAATTTCTTTAGATGTGAAGAGAATAAAATTGATAGGGCTTTTTGCCCTTCTTAAGGCTTTTGAACAAGTATGAACCACCCCACAGCGAGCTGAACATCTATAATACAAAAAATCCTGAAATACCTGAGTGAACTGTCAGGCAAACTAATACCTTGCTGTTTAAAAATTTTCAGTTGCAGACATCTATTTCTTAAAATTTAATAAATGTCTCAATAAATAAGTCAGATATAAAATTAACTCATCCACAAGTTATGTTCACAAAGCGTACTATTTTTAATGCTTATTTTTTTATTTGGTTGCTAAAATGATGTGTTGAGGAGACAAACCATGCCAGGGCTTTGAAATGGTATTTGTTTGGTACATCAGTACTTTTCTTCGGTATTACTATGTAGTAGTGGCTTGTAATATCCACAGTTAGAGCCAGTGTCTAGCTTTTAATGATCAAAAACAAGACAGTTATTGAGATTTGAGAAGGTAGAGCAGTCCACTAAAGATATACCAAAAACCTATTGGTCAATGCTAAGTGTAGTTGACAACAGTCAACTTAGATAAAAAAGATTCCTATATGAGTTCTCTGTCAGTTCCTTTCAACCACATGACCTGAAACTTCTTAGGTAGTCCTATAGCAATCTTATATATTGAATTGTACTATGTCAATCAGCATAGTGCAGGTCCCTCAGGGCCGGTTGACTTCTTTTCTTAATCTGCCTTGGTTTTCCAGTCATACTTCATTTGTGTGTCTCAGAAAAGACAACTACATTCCACATTATGTTACAACTTGTCTTCCTTGTTAAATCTGTATCTGCGTCCCCACTCTTACAGTTCCTTACGATTTACTTTTACAGATTAAAATATTTCCCTGAAGTTAGGAAAATCATCCCCTAACAAAGTTAATCATCTTTTCACTTTATTTCATTGCTCTGCTAGCATGAACAAGAAAAAGTACTCCAGAAATACTGGACTCTGGCCCCTTCTTTTTAAATATTTTTTGTGTCAATTTCTTCCATAGGGTCACTAGACCATTTGTTTTTTGCTAAAAAATACATCATAAAGGCATGTGTATCCCCTTGATACAGATTTGACAGATTTACTGAGAAACTATATTTGTCTCCTGATATCAAATATTGATTGCTCTGCTTTCCAATTATATATTTTTTAAAAATTATCCTAATTTAACACCTGGCTATTGAGAAGTTCTGTGACAGGTGAATATATAAGGAGTGGCAGGGGATCAAACATGTGACCATGACTACCTGAGAATGTTACACATACATGTGTAAAGCTGTATTTATGATTATATATATCATAAATGTAACATTTGTAACATATAGCATAATAGATATAAGTAGACATAAAATGCAAGTGTTTGTACACACAGATGTACACTGTATATATAAATTGTTTGGGTTTCTTTTTTCATTATCATAGAAATGGAATGTACTCTTCTCAGTACTAGCTTAGCCTTGGTTATTCGTCACAGAATTCCAGTCATTTCACAAGCCCAGACCTTCTTCCTTTGCAAATACAATTCTATAGTTCAATCCGTAAGATATTTTCCATTTGTTTGTAGAGAATTATTTACAATTAGTTCAGTGGCTCACACCAGTGTGAAGAATCTCGCTGGCTCTCATGTGATGGGCATACAAAGGAAGCTCTTCAATAAGCTTGCTGAGTCTTATATTTAGGAGAAAACCCTAAGAAATGTTGCTGCTAAAGCTTTGAGAACTTACTGTGATATCAGGATCGATGGACCCAGTACCTTTGTAGGAAAAAAACCACCTTTTAAACTAGCTGTTAGATTGATGTTATTCTGATGAAATGAGTTACTGGTTGTTATTTATTACTCAAAGTATCACAGAAGCGTCTTAGACACTTACTATGAACCAATTTGCATTTGAATAAATCAGTATGCCCTGGTATAATGAAAGAGCATTACTGAAAAATTTGTAAATACATAAATAGAGTTTTTATATATACATGTATGTATGTATGTGTATGTGTATATATATATATATATATATATATGCATATTGTTCTTGGCCTGATCACTGACATGATCCTGGGAAGGTCCAAGGCTGACCAATGGGTTTGCCCAGCCTCCTAGAATCACCTGGGACACACAGGCTGTCCTGACTCTGGGTGGAGTGACTCAGGGATCCTATGTTGTACTGCCCTCACCTCTGCTGCCAACATTGCTTGTCCAGATTTTTGTGACTATGGAGATTAGTCTCTATCCAGGCAGCCTGACAATAGGGATGCTGTCACTTTTGAGAACAATTGTCCTATTAAAATCAAAACCACAACACCTGAACCAAACAAAGAGTAAACAATAAAGCCCAAAAGGTAATTTATCTATACCTAAAATTTTGTTGTTCTGTAGCCTGTATGCCTAATATGCTCTGTGTGCCATGTGAAGCCATTTCTTATCTCTCTGTCTCTCTTATTTCTCTCTGTCTCACCAATGGTATCCCGCCCCTCTCACCTCACCATGGTGCTTGTAATGCTAATCCTTCAGGAATCAGTTGCTCTCTGAATTCCTTCCAACCCACCTCCTCAAGCAATCATTGTTCCTTTCATCCTCTATTACATTAACTTACTTTTGAACTCCTCATGCTTTTTAATTTGCTTCTGTGTTGTGGTTCCAGCTCTCAGGTACCATCAGCCTGAAATATCTACTAAATATCTTTTTTAACCATCGTCTATAACCTTGTTGCATTTCACAATTAAAATTCACAATTGCTAGTAAAAAACATACCTTTGATTAGTTTCTATTGAATTGTGACTCCTGTAAAGGTCTTACTTGGTTTCTGGATCCCCTCCCACTCCCAACTCCCCAGCTACCACCCCACCTTTTACAATTGATACTGTTACAGCTTTCATGTCTTCAATTTACATGAAATTGAAATAATGTATGATTAAAATGTTAGATCTGATTATGCCATCCAGTTTAATCGATGAATTTAAAATCCAATTAAAAGATCCATTTAAAATGTGTTTTGTTGGAATGCCAGCTACCAAAACAAGAGTTTTAACTAATGATATTTGCTGATTAGATAATATTTTGACTACCAAAATGTTCCCAGGTTTTATATTCAACTAAAGACCATCTGTGAACCTATACCAATTACAATAGCATCAAGTGAAAGAGGTAAGAGCCCAATAAATTTATATCTCTAAATAATATCATGATTAAAAAGTCACACTTTTTCATCCTTTTTAGTAGTAAAATATTAAGCAAACACTGACAGGTTCACATTTCAGGTATGGAAAATCTATTCCTTTTTTTTTCTCTTTTGTGAAACAATAAAAAATTCTTCTGTCAAAATAATTTGTAAATGTGTTTCTATTGACTTCAATAGAAATGCCTGCAAGACTATCACTCTGAATGGCTTTTAATTATTAAAAGCAACTAAAAGGAAGAAAGAAAAATGACACCACAATACTTGCTTTTTCTTTTGGCAGAATTCACTACCAGTATTTTTTTTCTTTTTTAATCTAAGTGGGGAAAAAGCTCAATCTCTGAGCATAATGAAAGATAAGTTAAATTCTTATTGCAGTATATTCTTATTAAGAAGTATATAAAAACCCCATAAAATGTGTGAACAAAAAATAAATTCTCTTTTGTTCTGAGTATATGCTAGTAACACTAACATATCTTTCACAGTCTTCTTTAAATCTTGCTAAGTAATTCAACTCTACCCATACAAACTGAGAAGCTGATTTTATCCATCATTAAAGCAAAATGCAACACCAACAACAAAACAAAACAAAACAAAATTTCCACTACAGGCTAAATTTTCCTTTAAGCTTATGCTGATTTTTGAAATTTACAAAAGAAAATAATTAATTATTAATCACTGCTGGTTTTGAAGTCTGATTTCATTTGATGCCTGTACTGTGGAAGATGAGTTTCACACTAAGAAGAAATATTTGCCTTTCTTAATCATCAAACAATGTCTAGAAGTCACTACAACAACTGAAACTAAAGATGAATATCCCTCCCCTGTTTTTGCAGTGCTGATCGCAGACTAGAAAGCTGGTGTGGGTTAAATTAGATGCAGTTATTTTCCTTTTCAGCAAAATAAGAGAGCTGACCTATTTTTTCTTACTGAAACTGAAATTCTTTCTAACCAAAATGTCTGTCCTTCTACCTATTAACGACTGAACCCCTTTAAAAGCAGTGGAGTGAAAAGGAGAAAAAAACAAAACCACAGCAACAATCTCTGAAGCCTGTCCCATGAAGAGGCATTGTTGGGCCTAAACAATGCATAGATGAAGCAAATGTATCACCACGACTGCAGAATTGATACCCTCATATTGAAAAGAGCGAAAAATAGCAAGGCTTTTTTTTTTGGGGTTTTTTTTTTTTGTGGTTTTTTTTTTTTTTTTTTCATTTTTAAATGTCTCATAGCAATTTAACCTTGTTGAGACTTTGTAACTACTCAGTCCATTGTATAATGTGCACTTGTCACCATTTTAGGAAATAATTTTTTATAAGACTTTTTAATACTTTATGGAAAACAGTGTATATAAAATATCTTTACATGGATTTGAACTGCAGATGAAAAAGATACATAGAAAAAGTAAATCAGTTACAATAAGTTTTGGAGATTTGTTTGGACTACTTCAGCAGAATTGCAGATCTTATATTTCATTGTAACTCAGTACAGTCAGTTTTGTTCTACTGTAAGGTGTGGCATATTGTTCTCTGAAGAGTGGACCTTTGAATGTTCTAGAACTTAAATTGTTAAAGATTAATATAAGTTATTTAAAAAACATATGAAATTACCTATACTGTAAAAATGTTTTTTATAAAGTCCAGCAACAAGAAAATTGGCATACCTACCCAATACTATGCTGTGGAATTGATACCGTGGCTAACAGATGTAACAGAACTAATAGTGCTTGCAACAGAATGTACCACAGCAAATTGCTGTGCCTCGATATAAAGAAACCAGCCAAGCAAAGTAAAGAAAAAATAAAGAAAGGAACTGGTAGTTAGTGGGAGCAGCCAAGCAAACAAAGAGGGGGTGTTACTCAACCAGGTGCATTATCTTAAAGGAGGTAATAAAGCAGTCACTTAGAACTTTGGGGGCTCCACACAGAAATAACCCCTGGTGAAACCCCTCAGGGACCTGATAAGGATATGTGATGTATGTTAATTAGTGCTTTAAAATGTCATGAATATGTAACAGGAATGTAAGACACAAAAGTTAGTAATTGTGTAATGCAAACATGCAAGCTGTTGCAAAGATACCTCAGTGTGCACTTTGGCAAAATAACTACCAGTGCATCCAGTGCTCTGAAAAGAGAACACCTGCCTGCTAAAACTCACAATTTGAGTCTTGAGGTTTCAGTTTTCTAAGTATATTATGACATAAACATAATTCAGCTATATTCTGACTGTGAAATCCTAGACAAAAGTATTATTAAATATCTGTGTTTTATTTTCTGGATAGAATGTTCTTTTTTATTTTTATTTTTTTTTAAGTTAATTGTAAAACATTGGGGAAATAGTCCTGTGTCTCTTGATCATCTGTAATAGTCTGGAAGTTCATGGCAAGTCTCATAACAGGGACTAGTCTTATGGTATCATGTCCTTGTTGAGGTATGTCTCGTGAAAATGGTCTTTTTGCTTTTCAGAGATGGTCAGAAGAAAAGTTACTTTCTTCTGGAAAGTTTATCATTGTCAAACTTTGATAAACTCAGTTCTCTTTAAAACTGACTGCTGCTGATTTCACTAAATGGAATGCAGCTTATCAACCTCAGACTTAGATACATGAGAGCTTGAATTTTTTTGTGCTAGATATACAAAACTTCAGTCCTACTCATCATGACAGAAGTGTAAAACCAAAATATAATTCCTCAAAAAATACTACTGAGTTGCAGAGGAGATCTGCATGCTTTCAAAGGACACAGCTTTTCAAATGGAGTCCATTCACTTCCAAAATGCTTCATGCTAAACATGTGCACAAGTATTTCTGCACTAAATTGCATCTGCATCTGCACTGAGCATTAAGACTATCAACGTAAATATTCCACATCTCTTCCACTCCTAGAGCTTAATCTGCCATCTGCATTCCAGCAACATCATTAGGGCCAAGCCCCACTGAGAATTCATTTGCTGTTAGGATACCTCTGTCCGGTACTCTTGTAGTTGATGTGTTGTCTTGGAAGACATAAGAGTCAGGCTGTGGTATATATGTTTGCCTCAGGAAACCCGCACTTAAACCCACTGTATCATAAGTTGACCTAGTTGCAATAGTGTTGATCAGTTTTCATGGATAGACACAAATTTACCCATAGTATCTTGTTGTTGCTGCTGCAACAATTCCATAACTGCTAACCAAACCTCATATAAGGGCTTATTAGAAGGAAAATTGTGAGATAGCCTGGAAAAATGTTTAGAATACGTGTGATCACTACAAGAGCTGTCCAGCAGTTCTGGGAACATGTTGCATGAGACAGAAAATCACAACATGTCTTTTGAACATAGACTGTGAGATTATTGTTTTTTGAGCAGGTAGATAGACTTGATAAGTTGCCTTTTAGGAAATTGTATCAGCATTTCCTACTTGGCTTGTACGGTCTTGTTTTCTTGTTTTATGAGGGCTGACATATGAGTTCTAGTTTACATAACTGATAGATAAGGGGTAATTATTTAATTGCATTAATTAAAGTCTTAAAATCTCATCTCTTATTAAGCGTGTCACCTTCTCCAGAAAACAAATTTTCTTCATAAATCAATTCTGCATACCTTGTAGCAATTGTAGCAATGCTTATTGTCTGAAAGACAGATGATCTTACAGTTAAAGAAATCACAGTTTTGTAGAATAGTTCATGATATAGCAGTTTAGTAGTTTGGGGTTTTTTGTGGTGCTTGGTGATTTCAAACTAAGAGGTTATTTTTGAGGTGAAAATCTGTTTTTCTGGAAAAATAATATTAAAAAAAAAAAAAAAAAGAAATCTTCTGGTGTGTGTTAATGTTAACTTGGTTTACCATCATAGATGTTAGATGTTCTGTGTAAGAATGACCTTGATTTTCATCTATCACACAGTTTACTTCCTGTTAAACCAAATTACAGGTGTTATGGTAATATGATCAGATATTTCCTGTCTTTACTTAGAGGTTGTTTAGATAGTTTATTAAAACTTTATAAGGCATCAACAGAGAATAAAGCACTTGGATCATAGCAATAATCTTAAATATGTGCTGGGCTCTTGTTTATTGTACCATACCATATCCTATGAGAATAGTGTGAGTGCTAGAGTTTAAGTTGAAGTTTCAAAATCTAGTTTGCATATGTAAATTAGGATAGAGTATAATAATAATAAAATTTAATAGTCTTTGTAATTTAAAATACACAGAAATGGTCACTAGAATGCTTTACTTGCACAGTGTACAATTAACCATAAAGTAATGCAGTAACTCACCCTGTAGCAGAGTTTTTATGAAGGTCAGCCAGAAAGAAGAGGAAAAAATAAAAGAAATTTTGAGATAATCTCATCACTCTTCAAGAAAAATGCCATTCTTTAAAGAATTAACCTAGCTAGGTTCCTTAACTGCTGAGAGGTTTCAGAATTCAAGTTTTATAGGCATATAAATCTTGTAGGGTATCACTGTTATTCTCTTCAGAAACATTCTTTCTATTTAGTTTTACCTATCTCAAATTCATGGGGATTTTTACTTTTTTTTTTTTTTCTCTATTTATCTTTTTAATACTTTTCCTGTGTAAGTAGGAACATTTTTGTTTTTCAAGGATCCATTAGTATTTTCCCAACTTGATCTGTCTCAAGCAAAGAAAACAGTAATTATGCATAAACCTGAAACTGAATGTTAAAAGCCCTCTGAGCAGATTACAGGCTGGTAACAGGTTAGTCAGAATAGTTAGTACTATAGAGGACATAATCCCAAATTTTCAATGTTGTCTTAGTGTGCATGTCTTTATTCATACTGAATAACTAGAATCTCTTCTCAGCTCTGATCTACTCAAGACACAAAGCATAAACCATGGTTATAATTTAGTCTAGTCCACACCTCTAAAATAAACACCAAATCCTAGTTCATTGCTGTCACTGAAACCTACTCATTACTATCTTCCCAAACCTGTCAAAGACCACTGCTTTCCATTTTGGTATGGAAATATTTTATTTTGATTTAATTGTTCTCATAACAAAGACAAAACAGCTATATTTTAATTTTATGACATAATGCAATAAAGGAGAAATTGGTATTTTTTATTCAGAAATATTTTCTGAATAATACGTAATTTACGCCTTTAAATTTCTTGTATGTTGAAAATACTTTTTTTTTTTTTTTTTTTTTTTTTTGATCAGAGTATGCAAGATAACAGATGCCATTACAAAATATATACATAAACATATACATATGGGTCTGGCTTATATTGTTTCTAGAATTCCAGGTTTTAATTTGAAATTGTAATTTTCTGACTGATTTGAATGCATTCTCTTGCCTGAGAAGGTCATGGACTCTACACAACATGTGGCCATCGCAAATTTTAACTCCTATTTAGACTTTTTTTTTTTTTAATCTGACTATTAAGAATATAATAATTTTTTATTAAACACTGCTCTTTAAGTTACTCAGAAGCATCTATTGTATCTGAAAAGCTCAGACAAAAGCTTGTTTGTGTAACATTTCTGAAATTATGCATACTTAAAGATAGTGGTTTTAGTTTGAGTCACTAAGTTAGTTAGGCTAATAATCATTAATAAAGCTTGAGGTGGTGAAAATGTCAATGGCCAAGAAACAATTTATACAAATGTCAGAGAAACATTGCCCAAAAAATAGAAACAATACTGTACATGTTTTACTAGACATGGAGTAAAACCCCAACTGACTCATCGACAACTTTTGTCTCTGATTAATATACAGCTCTAAAATTACAGAAATAGGGACTCACTAGTACTATTAATTTATATTGAATCTTTTGTAGCTCAGTAACAAGGTATAAAATTTTATATGTGACTTCACCACTCTGAAACACCCAAAAGTAGGACTTCAAATTACAGATTTCCTCAAGAACTTTGATTGTCCGTTGTACCACAGTTGTAAAGATGAGAAGATAGATGGACAAATTTGAGGCAGCATAACATAAATAATATGGGTTACTTGATGTGATAAAAGAAAACTACATGGCAAATAAATTGTTTGGGGATTTTTTTCTGGATGAGCTGAGTCAACTAAAAAACATTAAGAATATTGCAGAAGTATATTCAGTTATTTAGAATTCCACCTTGAGCAGAATGGGGAATACTGAAGTTAAATACAAGCAGAAGTTACAAAGAGGAGCCTTTCAGGGATGACAAATAAAACTGGAAATCTCAAGGTGTATTTCCTAACTTCACATTAACTCTACAGGAATTGACTCTAAAATTCATTGTCTTCAACCTCCCTGATTGTCCACAGCCTTAGACCTTCTCACTGCAGGGTTTTTAAGATTTATGACAATGTATATATTAAAAAAAAAATATTACTTCACCAAACACTTCTGAAGATTTGAAACCTTGGAGCTTTTCATCACTTTTAGCTTTGGGGATTTTTTGGTGGAATTTCATATCAATTTGAGTTACATGCAGCCATACTGTAATTTTTTTTTTTTTATTATTTGGATTTGTTCATCATTAGATTTTGATATTTAATTTAAAATATTGTAATCTGGATTACATTTGGTGTAAAATTTGGTAGATACAGAGCAGAGCTCAGATTTTATTCATAGTAGTTGAAACGGAACAGGTATACTCTTACAAATATACATGTGTGTAACTATCTGTGTAAAAAATATATACATGTATATTTATATACAAATACACATCTAAATTTTCATATAAATATATAATTTTCAAATATAATTTATATACTGTATGTAATTTATATACAGTATATAAATTTATATACATATACAAATATGTATGATAAAAAGTATATTAATATATATACAGTATATATGTGTATAAAATATGACTATAAAGTGTGATTTCATACAAAAATTTGCATTCATGCAAATTTTCAGTTTTAGCTCTTTTAGCACTGGAATCTGCCACAAAGAACAATGAAATAATAGTCAGTATTTCCAGTTCCACTCGACATTTCAACTACGCCCATGCTGTTGGCAAGAGCAACAACAAAATAAGGCTTCAGTCACATAAACTTACTGCAGAGAAACAAAAGCAGAAATGGCAACAAATAACTAGGGCAGGAGGCAACATAGACCAGGATCACTTCTTTCAGCAGCAACCTACACATAAAGCAGTGTAAACAAACTGTGGAAGCACAGTCGCTGGGAAGAGAATACCAACAATTACTTACTAGCAGATACATCATTAAAATAATATTACTGTTCCTTATTTTCTTCAAAGAAAAATCTTTGCTGAATGTTATTTTCCATCAATATGAGAAAATATCCAATATAACTGAAGTTATCAAAAGATTTAATTTCCAAGAACTAGTTGGAAAAATAACAAGCAGTTTGTAATTTAGTTTCATGAGTACTTTGGACAGATTCTGTAATCAGCATGAAAAGCCATCATAAAATTCTATTAAAAATTATGTGGTTTTTATGCTTTACATTCCTGTGCAGAAGGTGCCTTATTTCTTTTTCATTTATACATTTTTTTTTCCATTTCACCTCTGAATTAAGCTGTTTTCAGTGACTTAACTGGCTATGGTTCTTTAACTCTGCTAGGCTCCATTGTCTTCTGCTGTTCCAGTAATCAACACGTATTTTATTCGACTGTTCTCAACTGAAAACTGAAAATATGCATCAAATTAATGCTAAACAGGTTAGCTGATTTAGGCAGGTAAGGCATTTCTTTCCTTGGCAGGCAGCATCAAATGAAACTGCTCATCCTTTTCTCCCTCTTTTTTATTTGGTTCATCACACAGCCCAACAAAGAGCGTAGTAATTATTATCTATATCAAGGAAGCAGCCAACACTCAGAGAAAAGTAGGAAGGTGTACTGCTGGGACTGACAGCAATAGTCATATCACAAAAAGACAAAAAAAAGCATGAATTTATTGGTAAATATATGGTAAACAATAACCCAAATGAAGTGTAGTAAACCCATTATAACTAAAATGTCATATTCTGTTTTGTTTTGATATACATTTTATTTTTTAAAAAGTCATAGTTAAGTATTTGATGAAAAAAACAACAAATATACCTCTATACTACTTGTGTGTATGCTTAGCTTCAAGATCTAAAGTATGGCATGAAAGGAGAATGAATGTGGAAGCAAGATAAGGCTTCAAGCTTTTTGGAAATGTATCTGTCAGGGACTAAAAAAAAAGTCATGTCTTTTCATCAGCCAGCTCTCCATACTAGAATCCATTGTGGTTAACAGAGAAGAATTCTCTGAAGCAGCAGTAAAAGATCACTGCAATCTTATATTTAGAATATATCACAGCATAAGCTGTGCTGAATAATAAATTAATAAATTTTCCTGGGTGAGCAGTGTTATAAAATAGCCCAGTAATTTCATTAAGTGTACACTTTGTTTGTGTAATGAACATCACATCAGTCATATGGGTGTATTCTGTTGAATATATTATAGATGTAGATTGGGGAAGCTTAAGGGAGTTTACTCTTTGAAGTTAAGTTGAAACATATCTACTTTATTGGAAGTTTTTATTCTTAGTATAAAAATATTCATTGGAGTGATACTCAGTTCAGATTTGTACTATTCTTCAGCTCCTGCTTTTCCAGCATGAAGGTTTTACATGCTGCTATTTATTATTACACAAAATTCAGATGAAAATTATATTTTCATCTACAAAATGATGCTAAAAATAAGCATGGTAATCAAATGCACTGCAGGTGAAAAGCAAATACAATTAAGTATAAGTAGGCCACAGTAGACTGGTACTGCCAAGATAACAGGAATGCAAAAACATGTCATGGTACCAATAACAGATTCAGTAATTTTTGTAGAATACACCATTCTGCCATCTTTGCACAGAACTCCACTAAAACTGGCAGTAGATAGCAAGAGAAAACTAATAAATTTCCTGAAATAAAATCCTATTTTGATATAAAAGTTTTTGTAACCAGCATATGATACCCTGGGTGTAGGGTGGAAGGAAATTTGTACACATGAGTAAAATAATAACCCCAAGAAAATTTTCTTTAGGAACACATTGATTTTTAGAACTATTCTTTTCTCCAATGCTAAATGTAGAGAAAGCATCTAGTGTACATGTCACAGCTCAGAATAGGGAGCAATCCACCTGCTAAAAATCATAGAATCATATTTGGGCTGGAATTATGTGTTCCTTTACAAATCTTGCTTGAAATTTTTCCTAACTGATAATATCTGCAGTGAGAATCCACAGTTGTCTTGATTCTCTCCAAATTTCTTTCTTTTCATTTGCTCTAGAGGAACAGAGTCATCTTGGCTCTCTCATGGGTATAAATCAGAGCCAGAGATTCTGGAGAAAGGGGAATTAGGGGACATCTGTCTTGGCCGTGCAGCACATAATAGAAAAGAACTTTTGTCTACACCCACTTTCTACCCTCCTGCTCTGAAATGAGTCAAAATGACAGCTGACCAACTTGAATTGTTCAGATTAGGGTGTCTGGGAATCGGGCATATCCATTTTGTTGCCTCTCTTAAGGGAGCAATCATCCCAACAGTAAAATATTTTCATTAAATAATGGAAGAGGTAATAGAAGTAAAAGCTTTTTCTTTTTTTTTTTTTTTTTAATCCCCACTAGAATATTCTCATGAATTTTTGTTAAGTTCATAAATGAACACTGATGTGGTGTACTGGGTTAAAAATAAAATTTTGCTTGAAGTATTATTTTATAAAAATATCAGTACATTATTATCATTGGAGAGAAAAATATCATGGTTGTACTTGGTTTTATTCATGAATACTTATCCACAGAAACAGAAAACACATAGATAAATAATTTAAAATTGGAGCAAGGCAAATTTATTATTGCAAATATTTAAACTATTCCTACCATGCATTTTTAATGAATTGCATATTTTTAATGTATCTGTTCTAAGATGGCTGAGCTCCACATTTCTATTTCAGGCTATTTCTGTTTTATGATACCTCATTTTGGGGACATAATGTAGTGCAAGTTGGAGTATTAAGTTTTGACATACTTCTTTTATGCATTTTCAGAACAGTGGGTTCGAGAGAAAACATATCTGCTCACCTACAGAAGTAGGATTTGTTTATAAAACCCAAAAACAGACACATGATGATTTTTAGTTATATTCTTTGAAGCTGAAGAGAGAATAGAGCTAACTAATAGATACATACCGTAAAGACCAGTGGTTCTCTCAAGGCACCTCTAAGTAGATGTATTTAAAGAAAAAAATAAACCAGGCTGCAAATAAAATATGAGTTGGCAGTATATTTCCATAAAATAGTGAAGAATAGGGCAAAAAGGGAGTCATTAGGAAATTCCTTGAATTTAGCCTTAGTGTATGTGGGCCACTCATAAAGAAAACCAAAAGGATTTCTAATATGGATAAAAAAAAAGTCTGACGCTCAGTGTTTCATTCATTAACTGTAGTAACTCCAGTAGTCTACTACTAATCAAAACAGATTTACTGAGGAAACGTGACTGAAGATAATTTCCGTAAAGACATTGCCTATCAAATTCAGAATACCTTTAATTATTTAACCAAAACAAAAGCATTTTCAAGATCAAATGGTCACATGGGTGTAACCACTTGATCAAACAGATCGAATGCCACCAGAATTCCATTAAAAATGTCCATGATAAGTCACTGCAGTGAAACTCCCACAGCTCCTTTCTAAGAAAAAATAAATCACTCCTGACCTCTCTGTAAGTGTTCTTAATCGTGTTACCTTCTTGCTTTTTATTTTTCCTTTTTAGCAGGAGGAAAGAAAGAAATAACTGAGGGATAGTACAATGTTTCTTCAGTTTGGTCTTCACTGGGAAGAAGGTTGATGTTGATAGAGTGTATATTATCTAGTAAAATGATGTTTCATTATTAAATTTATATATAACCATAATTTCAGTAATTCAGGAGACAGCTAAGACATATTTTACTGTTGATGGGCAGTAATGTCAGGTCTAGAAGTAAGCAAGTTTAACTTCAAAATTATGTAAAACTCTTCTGAATAACCATACAGATGGCTGCAGATAGCTGCAAACAAAATGCTGGTTTTCTGTTGGAAAATAAAAATCTATTTTCTTTTCTCCATTTCTGGGCTTGGGAGAGTTAAACATCATAAAAAATTGTCTCCTTTTAAGATCATGAGCAAGATAATTTACAGAGTTTAATAAATATTTAGGTTTCTGTTTGAATTTTTCAAAAAACCACTCAAGTAAATAAGCAGAATAAATTATGTAGCTTAAATTAGATCCTAAAAATTCTTCCACATTCAGTCATTAAAATGACACTGATACATCTCTATATATACATATGCAGACATTATTAATGCCATGAATGTTCATGTTGCTTGATTTTGATAAATTGAGGTGATTCTGTTCCAGAATGCCTATTTAGTCAATTCAAAGCACTTACTACCAACTTGAGTGTTGCTGTGTTGTTTGCTGTTACGTTTATAATTAGCAAAAGCTGTCTAATTTAGTAAATCTCCCCATGCAATTTCTGATAAATATTGTTCACTGTGAGATTTCAGACAATTTTTGCTTATGTTAGACCTTGAATAACCACTGAGATAGTAAATCAAAATTCAGGTTGCTTCCAGCTGGAGAACTGATCAGGGCATTAATGAAAAAACTGTCTCCTATCCACAATGGATAATTGGCTCTGACTAGAATAGTACTATGAAACTATGGAAGACTTTTTCCAGTTCAGTACCAGCGAAACATTTGTGTCTGATAAAGATTCCACTTTCAGTGACATAATCATTTCTAGATGAAAGAAAATAATTTATCTAAATACTTGACCAGCTATACTTATCATTGCATGATCCTAGCTCTGCCATTTGTGTGATAGATAAGTGATAGGTTGCTGCATTTTTCTCTGTTGCCTTTTGCCTTTCTCATTTTTTATTTTCTCACTGTAACGTCAGTATCTCTGAGCATTTACTCAGTGATTATTGATTTGAGGTCTTCACTAGGATCCTTAAGAGCTATGGTAATATGAACACCATCACAAATACAGTTTTATCTTACTAGCCTAACAGATGTCATCTTTTTTCAAAAACTTTTCAAGCAGGAAGATATCATAAAAAATAAAACAAACAAACAAACAAACAACAACAACAACAAAACAAGGTCTTATTCATTCTTTCACATAATCTTCTTAGTGATAGAACCTATTGCAACCTGTTCCTTTCTTGAGTCATCACCTTGTTTAAGACAGAGGCTCCAGCTGCCACAACTCTTAGTTCATCTTTTGCTATACAAGCCAGTGTATTGAGTACTGTGTTAAGAGAGTATGACTACAAAGCAAAGAAAAATTCTAACTGTAACTCTAAGGCAGATAAAGTCTTCCAGATTAAAAAAAAAGATATTATATTACACCTCAGTCAGGTATGGTGGGTTGTGTCCACATAGGAAAGTCTCCTGCAATACATGTTCAGCAGCAGTTCATGTGCTAGCAGCTTAGAGTTATCACCTATTGTCTATACCAAAACTTAAAAAGCCAATTATTTACAACAGCCAAGGTTGAATGACTCTCACTGCATGTATACCTCCTCCTTGAAAGAACAAAATATAATTATCATATTTTATCTAAAAATACATGAATCGTAATTTAACAATTACAATATATGAGCAGCAAGAATGGCTTCTGCAGAAATGAAGATAGGACAGGAACAAGTAGTGACAGAAAGATAAGGCCAGTAAGGGCAAGAGCAAAGTTCTACAACATTCAAATACGAAGTACAAAGCAAGCTGGTGGAAATCTGGTGCCAATCAATTCTTTAAAGAAAGAGTAGATCTGTTGTCAAACCTCAAAGCAATTCAGCAGCTCAGTGTCCAGATCAACAGAACACATGGTCAGGCACACCTGTAACACAGCTCAGGCAAGGCCCAAGAATAATGGTCTGAGCTTGAGAGCAGCTCTCAAATAGTAAGTGGGCACCTCCTGCCTCTTTCACACATAACAATTTTCCAGCAACAAGAGTCCAGTTTAGAGTATCACACTGTATCAGAAGTGTCTTGATGCATAAGCAGCTTAAGTTACTAAGAGCATTCTGAAAATTGGCTGTCCAAATCCCAGACACATTTTGCTGCAGTTTTAAAAGAATTGTCTTGTCAGAATTAACCAGAAATGTGGCAAAATATTACTTAATTTAGTTAAGTAACTAGCTAAGCATTATTTTAAATTATGTATTTTATAGGCAGGCCCTCACATCTTTTTCCAAATAAGTAATTATAAGATATTTATCTTTTCAAATAAATTAAGTAATGTCATTTTTCCACTTAAAGCTTGTGGACATAGTCTGTAAATGGAAGGAAAATAAAAGAGAGAGAGGATGATGAAGGTACTGAAAGAGCATCAAGCAAGTATGACAACACAACCTAAAATTTGTATGCAATGAATGTTTAATTAATACTGACATAAGTGAAAAGCCATTTTTTAATCTCCAAATAAGGTCTTAACACTATTTTTGCTTTCTATTCTCTTTAATCATGGATCAAAATATTTAATCTAAAATGCACCCAGGGTGCTTCTTTCTAATCATTAAATCATTTCAGTAAAATATGTTGGTAGAAATAGAGGTTTAGAATCTTGAGCTCCTTGCAAATGTACTTGTTATTTTTATCCATAGCTGACATGATAGGGAAGAAGAGCAATTTTGTTTACTCCCAGGTGGTTTAAATTTGATTTGAACTCATAGCTGAGTTTAAGCTGATGAACAGCTTTTTATTGAACATGAATAAATTGAGAAATTCAGATTAGTCAGCCACTTTTTTGTCATAATTTAAATTCCAGAGAAGATGCATTTAGCAAAAATAGAGCAGAAAGGTGTATATCTGATGACTATCTGATTTAATAAAATCATTAATGAATTTAATGCTGTTCTAGGTTTTTTCAATATCAGTGTTCTTATGAAAAAGAATTTGTAAAAAACAAGGGGAGAATAACTGCCAACAGAGACAGAAATGAATGCATGAACCAAAAAATAAGCAGACCAATATAAAGAGGTAAATTCTTGCATGTGAACATACACAACAGCTCTTCCTCACAGACTGAATATCCTCTAACAAATGTTTGGGTCATGTATAAAAAAGAAAAGCCTCAGCTGAATAATAAGGGGTGTTGATAATTAATAAGGTTTTTTGAGCACCTTGTCAACATTCAGTTCAACTTCAAAGTCTGAAATCCTGTCACACAAAAGAGAACATAATCTTAGCAATCCCTTTGGTAGTCAAGTAGCATTATCTGAGCAAAAGAAAATCAGAATATGACTGTCTGTTCACTGGTTACACAATGGCAAAACTAAAGTGCATAGTTTCAGTTCTGTCTTTTTTTCCTGATAAAGTGCTGAGTGTTCATCTATTTCTGGAGAAAAGGATAGTGTGGCATTTTTATATATCTATGTAGGTAGAAACATATATATATATATATGTTTGTGCTTATTTGGAAAATGCTTTGAGATCAAAAGATAACAAAGGCTACATATTATTATTTTAATCTGCTCAGGCAACTACATAATAGTGATATTTCCTTCTCCTAAGAATGACAAATTGTGTGATTCTGATGTCTAGACAAAGAAGGAAAGGAAAGTGTCATGGTTTAACCTGCCAGGAAGCTCAACACTGCACTTTCTTACTGAGTCCCATTGGGACAGGGGAGAGAATTGCAAAAATTAAAAAGTTAAATTTGTCAGCTGAGGTGAAGATAGTTTAACAGGACAGAAACAGAAGGAAAAAATAGTAATAATAGGAGTAATAGTAGTAAAAATAATAAGAATCACAGAATATGCTGAGTTGGAAGGGACCGACAAGGATCATTGAATCCAACTCAGCCCTGCACAGGACCATCCCCAGGAGTCACACCCTGTGCCTCAGAGTAACATCCAAGTGCTTCTTGAACATTGTCAGGCTTGGTGCTGTGACCACTTCCTTGGGGGGCTGGTTCCAGTGCCCAACCACCCTCTAGATGAAGAACCTTTTTCTAATATCTAAGCTAAACCTTCCCTGACACAACTTCAGCCATTCCCTCGGGTCCTGTCACTCATCACAATAATAAAAACGAAGGATGCATACTGAAGTCGCTCACCACACATGCTGACTGATGCTCAGTCAGTTCCTGAGCAGCAGCTCCCAGCCAGCTTTTCCACTAGTTAATATGCTGAGCATGATGTCATATGGTATGGAATATCCCTGTGGTCAGCTGGTGTCATCTGTCCTGGTCGTTTCTCCTCACAGCTTCTTGTGCTCTCCCAGCTGCTTCAGTGGTGGGGTTGTGTGAGTAGCTGGAAAGTCCTTGTCTGAGGGTCAATACTATTTAGCTACAAACAAAACATCAGTGTGTTATTGTAAGACCCCAGGCTCATGGTATGAGGTCATCAAAGGCTTTACTTTCAAAATATACAAGGCTCCAAAAATCTGCCTATTGGATTTATTTAAAGGGCCTTCAGTTCTTTTTATATCTTGAAAGAGTGCATGGGAGAAGATGGTACACACATTTCTCAGATCAAATAACTCTCTTTTACTAGGAAACTTTAGGAAATAAAGGAAACCTGGCAAAAGTTTAAAGGGAACATCCAAATAAAGCATTTGACAAAGCACTGGCTTTGCACATATTAACCCATACAAATTAGCAAAATCCAGCCCATCCAACTTTAAGTTACCTAAACATCAAGAAAGAAGATTAAAAGAAGAAGTATTAGTGGAAGAAAGAGACAATTATAACTAGTGCATTACAATTTTAGCTTCCATGTGTCTAGCTGATAGGGTTGTGACAACATGGAGGCCTCATGGTGTTGGTTTTATCTGCTCTGGCCTCCCGTGGCCACCCTTCCAGGCAAGACTTCTGGGGCAGGACTGGGACTCCAGGGTGGGGTGTGTGGCAGAGCTGCCAGTGTGCCAGAGACTGACAGCTGCTCTGGAGTTTCCCAAGGAGGCTTGAGTGGGCTGAGGTGTGGGACAGGGTCTTCCTTCAACTTCATGAAATTCAGTCTGTCCCTTCTCTCCCCACACACACTTGCGTTGGTCTGAGCCAGTAATGAATATAATAATCCAGTGTCTCGCAATTATGAACGTTATTCTCATCCTAAATCCAAGACACAGCACTGTACTAGTTACTAGGAAGAAAATTAACTGTAGCCCAAAACGGGGCTAGAAAATTAACTCTAGCCCTGTCAAAAACAGGACACAGAGAGAGGAAATATCAAAAATCCTTAGAATGTCCTTGTATGTAGGGGAAAATGGTTAGACCCCATTAGAGGTGCCAATTTGGCTTTTGGAGAATTAGTGATAGACGTTCCAGTGAGTCCTCTGAAAACAGAATAGGCTGATACTATATGGGTTCATTTAAAGATGCAGAGCTGGGGCAGGTGTGTATAGGGGGGTGCATGTGTGTGTGCACGTATGCATGTGTTTGTATGTTTGTTTGTTTAATATGTGAAAATCCCTCTGTTACACTGAAAAAAAATCACATTTGAAAAATATTTAGCTTAGTAATTTACAGATTTCAGAAAACAGCATCTTATCAGCAGAGGATATTTTTCTTGGTACTTATTAATACTTTTTATATCAATGCTATCTATTGTGAATATGCTACATGCTTTTATCTTTCTTTTATTTTATGTATAAAAATATTTCCTGGAAGTTGGATAAATGCTAAAACAAGGTTAAAACACTCTGCAAAGCAATCACAGGACCTCTGTAAATCCAAGGGATAACTGCAGCCCTCTAATAACTAATGCCATCTATTTTCTGTTTAGTCGATGTATTTATACATTCTAGTAGTTTCTTATTACTTGGTTGTTAGTAGTAAATTATTAAAAAAAAAAATTTAAAAAACACAGTTTATATATTGATTTAGGAGACCAATCTTTCAACATCTAACTGCACAGCTAGTCAGTATGAGAGGCAAAATTTTATTTATAAGGATTACATGCAAATCAATTTATTTGCATCCTAGTCCGCTTGTCTACTTCTTTAGTTATTCATTTATAAGATTAATAGGGTGACGAATTGATACCTTAAAGCTGGTTCCAAAGTTGAAGAAGTCTTCTGTGGTCTAAATACACTTCCTTATTCCATTATATACAGTGCTTTACCTATTGTAAGGTAGTGGTCCCAAAATGGACAGAATGCATATAGGGTGTTATTTACTGGATGGTAGTATGATAATGCATTTTGGAAAATGACCTTGTCAATGAAAATGCAAAATTGACATGAGGTGAGTTTCATAACTTTTTTGAATCACATTGGGATTAATGAAGTGTTATGAGCAAATACGTAAACAAATTGATGCAATGACATTTTTTACAAGCTGACAATTCAGTAAGTGTTGTTGGAGTTCAAACAAATGTATAACCAAACACTTCTATGTATTTCTGGTTTGTACTCCTAGACACAGAAGAAACTGAAATTTGAATTTACCCATGGAAAATTTTGAATAGTGTTTAATGGGAAAAATAGTGGTTTCATATATATGTATATATTCCACTGAGAAATATAATAGTTATAATTGAACTTCTACTTTTTTTTTTTCACAGATAAATTGTGTGCAAAATCCATTATACACCTGCATATGCATGTAATAATAAAAAGAGTTGGAAGAGAAAACTAAAAGAGCAGAGAGCATGTATTTATGCCCAATGCATTGTGTTAAAAGATAGTGGCCATGATGTCGAAGACATAAAAGCTACAGTGAAAAGCTATCATCAATGTGGATTTGCTGCACTAAAATAAAAATAGATTATCCTCTTTCATAATTAAAGTATAATTATTTCTGTAATAAACACACACCAAGCACATATGATGTACAAAGTTAATTTCCTAGTGAAAAGTAACAGGAAAGAGTAGTGCAGTATTAGGAAGATGTTTTATGTGAGTTGGTACTTCTGAAATATTTCTTTGCATTCACATTTTTCTTATGTTTGCTTTGCTGGACTATGTGAGATCACCAAGCATATACCTGTATGATAGAATGAATTAAAGGCACACATGATTTAAATGCAAATTACAAAGATTTAGTTAATTACAAATAAATTACATTAATTAAAATATATATCTGCACAGTACAGTATATTAAATAGTTTAGTTACATCTACATTTCAATTTTTTCTTATTCTTGCACTATGAAAGAAAGGTTTTACCATACTGATTTATTTTTCTTTCTTGTTCAGCACATGCCAGTAGCCTCACACACAATTTACTTAGTATCTCTGTTTTTCTACTGTTAGATATTTTTCTCTTTGGTTTGTGAGTATGAACCTTAGTCACAGGTTGTTACAGCTTAAGAGAGCATTTCAGTATGTTAAAATGATGTAAGTCTCTGGTGTGGTAAGCAAATTATAATTCAGAAATAAAACACTTAAAAAAGGAGAGTGCTTTGTGATTCTGGAGCTGGCAAAAACACAATACTTCTGCAGACTCCATATAACTGGAGATTAAAAAAGATGCTCTTACATCCACAGTGCAGTATTTCCTGATTGCACAGAAGAGATGGTGTTAGTGACATAAGCATATTGCTCTAATTTATTAATTTGCAGTTCCAGTTCTGTCTGTTATGCTTCTATAAACCTTGGATTTTGAGGACAGTTGTTTGTCACTGCTGGGGAAGACAATGGTCATGATATAGTTGTAGTTTTGGTATTTAAGACAATGGTCATGATACAGTTGTAGTTTTGGTATTACTGTTGCTAATAGGGACACTTTTTTAAAATATATTTTCAGAATACACCCACTTACGGTGCATTGACCCACCAAGCTGCTCTGTCACTCCATTCCTCAGCTGGTTGAGGGAGATAAAATACAATCAAAGGTTGTCAAGATAAGGTTGTTGGTCAAGATAAGGACACAGAGAGATCACTCACCAATTACTGTCACAGGCTAAATAATCTCTACTTTTGGGAATGAATTAATTGCCACTCAAATCAGAGTGGGATAATGAGAAACTAAATCTTAAAAACATCTTCCCAGGCTCAACCAGGCTACCCATTTCCCTTCCTCTTTCACCTGAGTGACAAAATGGGATAGGCAATGAAGGTTGGCATCAGTTCATCAGATGTGAATTCTAGTACTCCTTCCTCATCAGGAGAAGGACTCTTCACACTCTTCCCCTTCTTCACTGTGGGTCCCCTCCCACAGGAGACAGTCCTCCATGATCTTTTCCCATTGTGGGTCTTTCCCACAGATGGCAGTTCTTCGTGAACTGCTCATGTGGATCTCCACCACAGGAGAGAGTCATTCAGGAACAGGCTGCTTCCACATGTGTCCTCCATGAGATCACAAATCCTGACAGCAAACCTGCTCCAGTGTGAATTGCCTTCTCCATGGAATCACAGGTTCTTCCTAGAGCCATCTCTATTATGGGCTTCCCATAGGATCACAGCCTCCTTTGGCCACATCCACATTTCACCTACTCCAGCACAGAGTCTTCCAGGAGCTACGGGTGGATATCTGCTCCATGTTGGACCTACATGGGCTGCAGCGAGACAGCCTGCTTCACCATGGTGTTCACCATGGAATCTGTAGTCTGGTGCCTGGACCACCACCTCCCTCTCCTTCTTAATTTACTTCTACATCTGCACGGCTGTTTCTCTCACATATTCTCACACTTTGTTCCCAGTTGCTACTCTGCAGCACCTTTTCCCACTCTCAACTCTGTTATCCCAGAGGAGTTGACATCTATTGCTGATGGGCTCAACCTTGGTCAGCAGAAGGTCTGTTTTGGGACCATCTGACATTGGCTCTACCAGACATGGAGGAAACTCCTAGCAACTTCTCCCAGAATCTACCCCTATAGTTTCACCACTACCAAAACCTTGCCAATCAAATCCAATACACACACTTTTAATACTTCTTGCTATAAATTAGCTATATTATTGTAGAATTAAAACATGATCCTCATATAAGATTCTCGGAAATAATTGCTAAAGTAGCTACTTTGAACAATGCTTTTAAGGATCTTAAGATTTCCTTGACTGACATTAACATTTTTTTCTGGTTCTGTGGCTGCTGTGCTCCAGGCAAATTTTTCATTAGCCCATCAGAAATTTGCAGTCAATAGCTGATGTTTCCAATGACAAATGCATCTGCTTTTCTGGACATATCTCTTTAGATCTAGATATCTAAAGCTTTATCTAATAGCTTTAAAAAATTCTTCATCAGCACTTAAATCTGAAAGCACTCTGCAAGACATTCAACTATTTGGGAGAATTGGCGTATTAAAATAATGAGGCCCATAGAGAATTAGAGAAAAATGATAACTTCTCAGTTTATACAACATTTCAAAAAATGTTCAGATATTGCCAGAATTTAATGATGGTTGTAATGTCAGTTTCTTCAGGAAGATTAAGATACTTTATGTTTATTCACACTCTTCCAAGAATTCTGAGATACTTCGTTGAGACGGAAGAAGCCCCACTCTTTCCCTGTTCTTGCAATCTTTCTTCTGTACCTCATTCCAGATTTAAGATCATTTGCTGAAAAAAATGTGTCGTGGCACACAATTTTTTCTCCAGAATTTAGAATTTGTTTCCTTTATTCTCTAGATCTTTTTGGCAGGTGATATTCTTCTCTGCTTCCTAGGGGATTCAAGTCTGCTGTGTTAATTGCCAGGTTAAACTGATAATTAGATAAGATCCAGTTACATAGGAACAAATTAGTTCCTTGATTTGCATGTAGTGAGTGGGAACAGAACTGTTAAAAAAGTGGCTTTGTTCTTTGGCATACACTATAAACAATGTTAAACCTGACTTGACTGATATTAATAAAGAAAAATTTCCTCGACCGCAAATATGTTAAAGACTATAATTTAATTTACTGGGATCCAAGAATCTGGTTTTGGTCAGGTCACATAATAGCTGGTGTCCAAACATATCTTTTCATTGAAACGTACTCCGTAGGAATTTTCTGTGTTTTCTTTTATACTTTATCTCTTGGATTTTGAAACAACACATGACTTGGAAACACCTCTACTGCACACCAGAAATGGAAGTGTTTTTCTTGGAAGTGTTTTTATTGTGATAAAATTAGCAGTAGCATGCAACCTTGCTTCCTATTGGAGAAGTGTATTATCACATTTTACATTTTTGTCTATTTTTGTCTTTACAATGAATACATTCTATTTCATAAAGCAGACATCAACACTCTGTTGCTCTTGCTGTAAGTAGCTCTGTGAAAGTTAGTGCTTGTACTGGAAAGCTACATTATCCTTGTTTCGTATCAAAAGTACAAAATATCTAGAGTAACAAATTTGTTATTTCTCCCTCTCATAAAAAAAAAAAAAAAAAAAAAAAAGCAGCAAAACCAGGAACCCCAAAGAGCCTATGAAGGGTAGATACCTAGCTCCCTGTTAAATTTCACAGACAACTTTGAAAATTTCAGGCTAGGTATGGGTTTTCTCAACTTACAGATGGTTTTTGTTATTTATACAGGGCCTGTCAGATTAATCATTCTTTAATGATCTGTTTTTAGCATTTCACCAAATAACAGCTTTTCAGTTATGTTGGTGTTTCTTTGGCATGTGCCAAAATTATTACATAGCAATTTCTTGGTGATGTGAGCCACTCATTTTCTTGCTATTTTTCAGTACAGTCAATGGGTGACTGATGCCGTATGTCATGAAAAGAATTATTCTCACTTGTGACTATCTCATTTTTTTTCAGATGGAATGTGTTGGTTTTCACTTTATTGCATGGATTAGTGTTATTGTTAAAAGACAGACCATAAAGGATCTTCAGCAGAAGCAGCTGATGAAGCATTTTTATTTCTAAGTATTTTTTGCCTTTTTTTTTTTTCAATTTGCTGATTGCCCATTAGGCCAATAAGCAGTTTAGCCAGCAGACCGCATTGATCACACGGATTAAAAGGAACCTAAGAAACAAAATAGTACCCAGGTATGGTGCCTTACTCATTCTTTAGTTAGATTTGTAGGTAAATCATTCTTTATGTAAAGAAGAGGCTTTTATATGGCTGTTTTTACTTTGTGATGTTCCAGAACCACTGTAATCTGTTACTCTGTAAAAAAAAAAGAATTGAACAGTTTTGTTTTGACACAAAAAATTGATTTCTGCACTTCAATATAAAACTGCTTTCCTTTTTAAAATTACTTTTTTTTATTTCCCATTAGTAGTGAAAATACTCAAAAGAATTCTTATCTTTTGGAAATTCTACTGTGAATCTTTAACTAGAAAAAGAGTTTTTTAATTTTCTATTTGTTTTAAACCTTCAGTTTTTAAATGCATGAAAAATACATCTGTATTACATCGCCTTAATACAAAATATATTTAACGAGTGTGTCAAAAAACATTTTCAGTCATTACATTATAAGGAATAATTAACTAAATTTAATAGTAACAGTAGTAGTTTTTATTGGTAAATAAAGTCAGCTTAGCTATAGATAAAAAGAGTAAAGCATATGTCTACCTTAGCGTTTTTGTTCTGATAACAGGTCCACTTTCTGAAAGAAATCTCCTGACCAGTTTATGTTGCTTTGAATTAGGATATACTAGAAAGCACAAATTATATTCTTTTCACATGGTACTGTGCTGGAAGACAGGCACCAGAACTGTAATCCAAAGTGAAAACAGACCAATTAAATAACTGAAATGCATCTATTGAGAATTCCAGACCATCAGCACCAAGTGTTTCTTTCTACAGATCAGAGCTTTTTTACCTAGCTGGTGATGTAAATGTGGTCTCAGTGGTCCATGTATGATCTGGGCATGAAACATTGTCACTCTGCCAGTAGGTAGGTAGCTAAGGAGACAACATCACTGGAGGGCAAAACCCCAAAAGATCTAAAAGGTAATTCTCTTAGTTTTCTGACTGGAATGGTTCTCTGTGTGGATTTGCCCCACTGCTGTGCAAATAGATGTATGTTCAGTGAAGCGAAGAATTGTTACTGCTTCTCCTGGTAATAACCCATGCAACCAGTTTATTAATCCAGGCTTCTTATGTAATCAATGGAGAGAGTCTGTTTGGGAATTAAGGCATATTCAGTCACCCTCTCAAGTCATAACTGAGGTTATGAGGCGTTCATATTTTACTCTATATACAGAATTTTGATGCATCTGTACAAATAAGTAATCCCAGCAAGATCAGTGGTGCAGGAGCCTTTTAGAAGAGAATAATGCCCTCACAGACACAATTTTAAATATTGCAAGGGCTGTATTATGCTCTACTTTTTTTTTTTTTTAGTCAGAAGTTAAAAATCGCTATATTATTTTGAAAAGGGGAGAGGATTATACAACCTCAACGATCTTTTCCTTGTAACTACACTTAATTGGCAGTGATTATTTTTCTTTGCAGATTTCTCAGTGTGAAGGGCAGGAAAACTAGTAGAAAGGATAAATTAAAAAGATGTGAAAGAGGTTGTCCTCAGCTACTTGAAAGGAGAAAGTATAATGACAGGAAATGGCTGTTTTCTAAAAGAAAAAAATGGTGGTTGTTTAGGGTTTTCTATTTAATTGTTTATAAAGCATCATATCTCATGTAAAACTTTATATTGGAGGTTTCCTGATTTTATTTTAGAAATATGGCATGAAATGTGACTTGTAAAACATTATTATGTGAAGTTAAATACAAATTATAAGAGTTAAATAGAATAAGTTTTCTTATAATGGTTCATTTAGACATTGACGGTGTAAAACTCCATGGGACATGCATAAATTTTATTAGCAAATTCTGTAACAGAATTCCTGTTTAGTCTTAGTCTTGACAATTTACATATATTTAACATAGACAGGAATCTAGGACATGTGTCTAAAGAAAATCCCATTGTGAACCCCTACTAAAATATGTGTAAAAGGGGCAGCTATTTTCCTGCAGTATCATATGTTTTTAATATACATGTAAATTCATGATGCTGTGATTCCATGTCTGAGGCCATGTATGTCTTATTACATTTTAAAATAGAAAGTATATTTTTAGAGTTCTATATTTGTGCTTAGTTCTTTGGAAAAGTTTCATACACATTTGCTCCTTGTAAAATCATTCAAAGAAAGAGGGATAAAGATAGTTACTACTAGATTCCTTCTTCATATCTAATAACATATAACTTAAGTTGAACATATCATTACTATGTAAAGTTTCCTATGTATCTCAGAATATTAGCTCATCACTTGGGAAGTTCATGCTGTGTAGAAAAAAACCTCTGGAATATTGTACAAAATTTTCCTGCTCTTGTTCCTTCCTCTCTATTTTGAGAAAATTATCTTTTTAGAGAAAGTCTAAGCCTGCTGAAGCTCATGTCAGAAATGGCTGTTAACTGTAATGGACTCAGAATTTCCATTTTTAGTTAGTGTTTGATTATGTATGTGTTCATATGAGTAGAAACCAATTGAATAATGATGAGCATTGTTGGTAACTATAACTGTGAAGAGATATTCTTGTTTTACATGCAGGACAGGTGCAACAGGGTCGACATCAGACGGTGTTTCCTTGCATAGGTACAGTAAAAACTGGGAATCATTCACATGATTTTTGTTAACTGTTCACCCAAGAAGAAAAGATACATTAGCTATGGAAGTTTGTTTTAGATTTTAAATTCCAGACCCCAAAATGCAGTCCTATGCCGCACTTTGTTGCTAATGCTTTTGCTGCTCTTTCCAAAGAATTGTAAAAGAATGTTCTGCCGTTAAGCTTTGTCTGCCCATAAATCATTCCTAATGGGTAAAGTTAATTCATCAACTCACACAAAATAAATGCTGATACATTTCAAAGAAAAATAAGAAAATGTATCTTTTTTATTATATGTTTGTAGTAAATCATGCTTTAAGCCAGCAACAATGTTAATGCAATTTAATACTACATAATAGTCTCTGAATAAAACTTGTGACATTGTAGGTCTGTGGCTACTACTTTGCACGTCAAGAAAAATCTTCACATATTACTAGTTTTACTTATAAAAAACTCCCCACCTGCTTCACCAAGCACACTTGGTCTACAAGTTCACCTTGATACAGAATTTTATGCTTTCTTACAGTAGCTAACAAAAAACAAACAAGAGCACAGATGTCCAAACTTTAAAAATGAGAGAATTGCAGTGACCTTCTTCCTCCCCTGCTAAGCTCCCTGCAAAGGATGTATATCAGCATCTTCTCAGCCACAATATTGTTAACCTAGTTCAGGAAAGAACGTAAGGATAGAAAATATGCACTGGGGATGCAATTTTTAATTTTAAATAAAAAGTTGGTAACACTTGATGTGTCTAATCATTGTTTCTTTGGTAGCTATTCCAATAATATTATTTCTGATAAAATTATTTGGCATAACTGTATGCATAATGTAGAACAGCTTAAAAGCTTGTTTTTGTTGGTTTTTTGTTTGTTTGTTGTTTGTGTTTTTTGTTTTGTTTTGTTTTGTTTGTTAGTTTGTTTTAATATTATATGCCTTACTGGACATTTTAAAAAAAATTGATATGCATAAGAAAGGGAAAGTCATCTGCAGACTGAAAAAAGAAGACATTGTTCAAATCCATTGTGTACCACATTTTTGTTTTTAAATAACACAAATAATTTGTGTATGAGTTCAGTAAGAAGTGCTAAAAACAGTAGGAAAGAAATTATGAAGACAGTGTGTGTTAAATAACATCAAGGTCTCATTTACTATAGATCAACTCAGCCATAATGGTAGCACACAGAACTGATATGTTTAAAGATAAAAGTGTGTTATCCTAAGAAGTAAAATAATATGTTTAGCTATTCTAGATTAATAAATTTACTGTCTTGTTATTCATGCATGCATTATTCAGATTATGGCTATCCTTTTATCGGAGATTGTACAGTTTAAGGAAAGAGAGACGGGTATTCTGAAAGCAGAGAATAGGGACCTTAAGATGATATTAAAAAGGAGTAATTATAGACAAATTTTTAAGAGCTTCAGAAATTATTGCAAGACTCAAGAGGGATGACATGTGAATGCTCAGTAAGGGCAAAATTATAATTGGCCTACTCATGTGAAAGTAGCTCTACTGAAATCAATAGGATTATTCATGTGAACCAGGTGGTGGCCAATTATCCATGTTCTTATTAGATCAGCATTGGCCTACTGACGTACTTTAAAGTTTCCCAGACCAGTGCAATCCTCTTGCTCAATAATTTGAGCTTAATTTTTCTGACATCCAGAATAAAACTCCTTTTTTTTTTTTTTTTCAGATTTAAATCCAAAACAGATGTATATGTTTTCATCCTACTTCTCCTTTATTTCCCAGTATAATTCCTCTGCACCTACAGATTATCATGTGATTAATGCTGACTGTAGGGTAATTGCCTAATAGAAGCTACTGCCCTGATTTTAGTTGACTATTTTTTTATGGTTGTTTCAAGCTCAGCCTGTTCTGTCTTCTGTGAAGGTGTTCAGAGTCATGCCTCTTGGGATATGTTTAACAGATCTTCTGTCACTACAGGTTCATATAGATCTGATTTACTTTGCCAGCCTGTCTCCCAGTTACTGACAGCCTTTTGCTTCTCTTACACTTGCAGCCAGGTATGGCAGACCTGACTGTGATGTGTACTTTCACATGGAACTCCTCACTTAAAAAGTGGCTTCTTGCAAATTATTTGCTGCCAAATTGTGACCTCTCTGATATGAATATATATTTTTCTATAATAACTTGGACTTACAATATGCAATAAAGGAAACACATGGAGAAGGCTGAAAAGTGTAGTTTTGAAAAAAAAAAGAAAAAAAAAAAGAAAAAGATCTGTTTCTGCATTTATACTACCTTTTAAGAAAAAAAGAAATTAATTTTTGCAAAAGGAAGATGTCATTGCATTCCCCATGTGCAACTTGCAGGACATTAGAAATTCTTTAAACTGTGCAATATGAATAGTTAATTTTGGAGATAAATATAGACTGGCACATCGGTAACAAGCATGAAAAGGAAAAAAAAAAAAAATAGAGAGAATGGTTCTAAAAACAAGATAAATTTAAGAAATTCTGAAGGTAAGACCTGTTTCTATTAAGTAAATTTGAAAACTAAGAATTAAAAAAAAAAAAAAAAGTTTAAAATTCTGACTCAGTGAAGGTGTTATGAAAGAGTCTTTTCCTACAGAGATTTTTGAACTGGACTGCAGTATGAGAACAAATTGCTAATTATATTTCTCTGCCTTTTGAGTTAAAAGAGTGCAATATCTTCCTCCCCCTCCTGCCTCCCCTACCTGCATGGTTTCTAGGAGCAGTCTGTATCTTTCTTAATAACCTTTCATCTTAATTTTTATTGCATTATTAACATATTCCACAATCTCTTTTTGTACTTCTTCATTTCATTAATGTCTATATTTTGGGAGTAGATCAAGTGTTTTTTAAATACTATTTTTTTTTTTTCTTTTTAACTGTCTGTATCTTCCTGAATTCTCTTTCATCATCGGAAAATCTACAGATTTCTCCTCTCCTTGTTAAGGGAAAGAAAGAGTGTGCAGCTTTTATTTCAGAATTGTATAGTCTATATGAGTAGTGCATTTTATATAAGATTTGCAACATGAATGTCTCTTTTTCTGAGCCATAATTGTTCAGACCACTTCATCTCACATTACTCACTGATTTAGATCAAATCCATCTGTTGCATGTAAAGACAAAAATAATTATTTCAGCTGATTTGTTACCCTGTAGTAGTTTATTACCCAAAGGAGGAAAAAAACCAATATATGAAGATTTCCTTTTTCCTGCATGCAGAAGTACTGTCAAGGAACCCCTGATTTGTTGTATTTGTTTGAGATATTGAAAAATTTTAACCAGGAATATGGTTGTTCAAGCATCCATTTTCTCAGGTTATATTTCATTACTCCAGAATACAAAGCACTGGCTACACAGAAACATTTCAGGAATACATGTAGTGAATATTTTGTTCAGTTTATGTGATTGCAATTTGAGAGTCAGAGATACTTAGGGATAGGACATGCTTATTAGTAAGTCCAGTAAGAGTCTGAACATCACATCTGACTTTAGAAACTAGGGAGTAAGAATCATATTTAAAATTAATATCTTTGTTTAAATTATTTTTTGACTTCTCAGGGTTACAGGAGAACCTTAAACATATGTATAGATGTAAATAATATATCAAAGGGAGCTCATCATGCAGTCAGTGTAATCCACTGTTCATTTTCTTCTTCACCATACTAATCTGACTTAAAAGCAGTTCAGAAGTCTTGTTCACCAATACTTGTATTAAAATGTCATGATACGTTTAAGTTTAGACATATTTCTCTCTGCTCTTTTATTTTTATTTTTTTTTTTAGCATGCTATAATAATCCTACTTCTTCATTTCCATACATCTTCCCAAGTTTTTGTAACAGCATTCTGTTTGCACAACATATATGGTATGAAAATTGATAATATCCTTTTTACCCATTTGTAGTCTTTCATTGATACTCCTAATTAGTTACACTTTAAGCTGCATAATAAATTTTAACTATCTTTTACTGATGAACCAGTAGCACTGCTGCAAATATGATTATTGAGTGAAGAATAGTTTGCAGTTTTCTTAATTGTCTATGTTTACATTTTCTAGTGACCTGATTTTGGCTTTCTTTTTCTCTTTTTGTGTATTATGACCTACATTTAAATACAGTGAAGTTCTTATGACTATGGATTTTCGACTACTAGATAAGCCATTTTTGTTCGCTACCTTTGTACACTTAATTAATTGGTTCATTTCTCAGATTTATGCTGTGAATTTGCTTTTATGTGCTTTTTGAAATAATGTTCAGAATTTCATCCTAAATCGGCTCTAAGGTTTTTCTTTTTATCATGCTATTTACATCTAGGTCTTGTGTTAGTTGATGAGAAATTCATCAACAACTGAATTGAGGGTATTGACCTGCAGCTGTGATACTTCTATAGCCTCTTGTATTCCTCTGCTGTGCTGTGTGTGAGCTATCTTTGACCTCAGTTGAACTTCTATGATTACAGTGATTATTAGACTGGATTTTAGTCCAGTCACATTGCTGCCTGAAAGGCTTTATTTACTGAAGTCAAATAACTTGAGCTTACAAGTTAGCATTTTAAAGACATAATATAATATGATGCAGAGTATAAGAGTATTTAAAAGATTGTGAAAGGAATCCTCAAAAGATTAGCATACTTGATAAAGACACATTCTTCAGAACAGTTTTCTGGTTTTTTGGTTTTTTTTTTTTTTAATAGGAAATAAGTTGAAGGCATATAAACCTTCAGAAGAACATCTAAATATTACTGCCTTGTTTCTTCTGCTTAGCATTGATTTGCACATAACTAATAAATATGTGTTTGTAAGGCCTGTGTGAGGATTTCTGAGCTTTACAAGAGAGTGAACTGCTTCTAACCTTGTTTTCCAAACTGATACTTCTTTAGTAATAAGCCCCCCCAAAAAGCTGTTTGACCTAAGCCATGTCCTTGCCACAAGCCAAAAGACAAGCTGTGAATGATTATACTTTGAAATTTTATTCAGTGAAGCATGCTTCTAGACAGACAGAAACCAATGTCAGGCCCTACTTTTTATAAAGCAATGTAGAGCAATGTTCCTTTCCTGCTTATAAAATGTAAATGTGCAGAAGGTGCTGAAAATAGCATGAGAAGAGTGCAGATAGTAGGTCAGTACTGTTTCCTTGAATATATATATATATATATATATGTATTTCCATCATTATAGAGTATCTTAAGCCAGTTTTAGCTCTAAAAAATAAATGATCAGCAGTTATATATAGAAACTGCAGTCCTATTCATTTTATTTCTTTAAGTCGTGTCATTAAATCAATGGTGGTAGTCACTCAAGGTAAGCACATACAGCCCTTTGTGTGCCTGTTTAAAAAGATGCACACTTATCAGAGAGAGATTCATTATTAAAATATGATGGTTGAAAGATAAATCAGTGCGGGATTTTAAAGGTTAGCTCACTTATATATGTCTTCAAAGCAAATGCTGTTTTTATCATAATTAAGAGGTCTTAAGATTTATTTTTTTTTCCTGGTTTAAACACATATATTAACATTGGGTTTGATTTTATGGCTCCTGTATCCTGTAAAAAAGAGCTGTCTGGTGGATATGTTTCCTCCATCATGGAAACTTTTGACTTTTCAGGACTTTTGCTGCATAAACAAGACTCATTGAGAATTTGGGATTACCAAAGTGTGTAGAGAAGGAGACTAACTGTTGTAGTGCTTAACCACTTAACAGAACAGTAAATAATCATATCAATGTGAGTATTCTGGCATCTTTTAAAATAAATAAGGTAATGTAATTGATAAAGTGCTTCATATTAACAATACTGCTAAAATACTGAGTATCCATAGGAATCCCTAGTATCTCTTCCTAGGATAGCATAATATGTGGGGGAAAAAACACCAACCAACCAAAAAAAAAAAAAAACACACCAAACTTCTATGGAATTTAATGAACATGGTATTAAAAATTAAGAATTCAAAATAGAATTAATACAGACAAAGACTTTTAGCTTTGCTCATTTAAAAAAAAAAAAAAAAGAAAATAGAAAATGTCTATCTAGTTAGAACTATAAAACAAAAACTGAAAGCAAACATAATAGATACAGGGTAGAGACAGTGGAGTACTACAAAGAAAGAACAAGGTAAATGTAAATACTAAAAGGTGAAAAAAAAAATCAATTTAAACAACTTGACACTTAACATAGAAAGAAAAATATTGTCCATTAATGGATTGTGCATAGCAAGAAAAAGAATCACAGAATCACATAACTGTTAGGTTTGGAAGGGACCTCTGGAGATTTCCAACCCCCCTGCAAGGCACGGTCAGCTCAAGCAGGTTACACAGGAATGTGTCCAGTTGGATTTCAAATGTCTTCACAGAAGAATATTCCATGACTGCACAAGGAAGTTGGTTCCTGTGCTTTGCCACAGTCCGATATAGAAGTTTTTCCTCATGTTGAGCTGGAAGTTCTCGTGTTTTAGTTCATGACCATTGCTCTTTGTCGTGTTGTTGAGCACCACTGAAAAGAGTCTGGCACCATTCTCTTGACACCCACCTTTGAGATATTTAGATGCATTAGTGAGATCTCCTCTCAGTCTTCTCTTCTCTAGACTAAACATGCCCAGCTCCTGCAGTCTTTCCCCATGAAAGAAGATATCCCATAAGGCAGATACTGCTCGAGATCCCTGATCATCTTTGTGGCCCTCCACTGGACCTTCTCCAGTACTTCCTTGTCTCTCTGGTACTGAGGAGCCCAGCACCGGACACAGCACTCCAGATGTGGCCTCACTAGAGCCAAAGGACAGGATCACCTTCCTTGGCCTGCTGGTCACACTCTTCTCAATGCACCCCAGGATACCAGCGGTCCACCTCAACTCAAGGGCACACTGCTGGGTCATGGACAACTTGCCACCCACGAAGATTCCCGTGTTCTTCCTCACAGAGCTGCCTTCCAGTAGGTCAGCCCCAGCCTGTATCGGTACTTGGGGTTATTCCTCCCCAGGTGCAGGACCCTATACATTGCAATGAACCTCATTACAATTTTCTCTATCCAACTCTCCTGCCTATCCAAGTCCCACTGAATGGCAGCACAGCCTTCAGGTGTATTAGACACTCCCCTCAGTTTTGTATCTTTTTCTTCCTAATTTATTTCTCCATTTGGTTTTGATATTGTCCCAGAATGTCTACATTTTTTTACATTTGCAACCACAGTCATAAAGACCTATATACCTCAGTTCACACATTTTCCATTACCACTAGATTTTCAGCAAGACCTACCAGAATATTGACTCTCCCCACCTTTTTTTTCTTTATTCAACTTAAATACTGATTATAATAAGGCAGATATAGTTATGTATTATTAAATTATTCAAGTTTTATATATTTACCTCTTTCTTGAGTTGTCAGCATAAATGCTTTCTTGAATTTCATTTTTGTGAACAGTTTGGGTTTTTTTTCTCTCACAGAGAAAATCTCATCAAGTGAAACACCAGACTGCAGCATATATTAACAGATTATAAAGAGTTTTCAGAAGAATGCCTCTTTGACACTTTTCTTAAAACAAACTAGTCATATACATTGGGAAGATAGCACAGTTTTTTTAATCCTCTGGAAATATTATCACAAACAATAGTTGTGCAAATAATTCAAGTGGTTTTATTTAAAAATTGCTTATATTGATCTAAAGCATTGTATGGTTTGATATGAAGATGCAATTTAGACACACTCATAGTTTGTCATAAATTACTGGAAAACATGCCAATAACAATTTTAGATAAATAATTCTCACAATTTTCACTGTTGTATGTAAGTCCTTACTTAGAGATCTATTAGGGGGGAAACATGATCTCATAGCATCTAAGGCCTATTGATTCTGTTCCCATTACTATAACCTTAAACAGATAAAACTAAATCGTAATTTTTATGTTACATGCATCACTGTGCATGTGATCAATCAACTAATCTATGTTTAAAAACGAAATTTTAATTCAAATATGCTTATTAGTAGTCAAGTTGCACACATCTGGGGCCCAATATCCAAAACCACTCTCATCTATTGTCAGCTATATCCCTTACTTATGTATGAGTTACAGTTTTGTCTGAGGTATACTTCAATCTAAGTCTGAAAATAAGAAGTCTCCAATTTTAGCAACTTGAAAACACCCCCAAAATTGGAAGATTGCTGGTAACTGAATAGCGACTAATTTGTTTGTTTGTTTGTTTGTTTGTTTGTTTGTTTTGATTCCCAGCTTGAAGGAAAGAGGGGTTGAATTAAGACATGAGAACATTTCTGTACAGTTTTAATAAAACATGTCTCATGTTTGAAGTCATTAATTTTTTTTTGTGACTTTAAGAAGTGTGGGGTGAATTAATACTTCAGACATCATGCTGCAGAAGCACAACAGAATATAATTTGTCTCCATATTAGGGAAATTGTAATAGAAGTTCCCAGACTTACAATATGCAGAAGATCTGTCTTGACATCCTCTGGTGCCAAACATATTCAGAAATGCAGGCAACTGCTAAACAAAACACTCAGAATCATGGGTTGCTGAAAAAATATACTGAAACTTAGGGTTAATTTTAATTATAACTACACGGAACTGAATGTCTGCTTTAAAGAAGTTTCCTTCTCCTGTCACTGAGGTGGGCAACAAAGTTGCAAGTGGGAAACAGAAACTAACTTACCATCACTAAGCATCTTATATATTGGAATTCCAAATATCTGTGGTTAAGGGGGTCATAGGAGCATGTATTGCATGTCTGCTGTTGACTCAGTGAGAGATTATAAACTGGAGATCGATTTAGTGCCTGATATGTGGCCTGACTACTCATTGCATTTTTGAGCTGGATTGTTCAAGTAGTGGAGCTGCAGAAATTAATATCAGGGATTGTCAACAGGTCTGAGCTTTAGTAGAACCTTAGAATCAGCCTTAACTTTTTGGTGAAATCAGTTGGACTATCTATCTGATGACAATTGCAGTATCTTGGATTGTGTATGCTTTGTGAATGCCTGTGTACACACCAAATAAAGGATTTTTCTTCCCTCCTTTGGACCCTCTCCAGTCTGTTACATCTTTCTTGAACTATGGGGATAGAAATTGAACACAGGACTCCAGGCATGGCCTGACAAACACTGAGTGGGCAGATATCTCTGTTAGTAATGCTGCTGGAGATGCTGTGCAGGATCCAATTTGTCTTTGCTAACTACTGTGCAGCTTGTTGTCTAAGGACCCCCAGCTCTCTTTCAGCAAGACTTCTCCCTAGCCACACATCTTCAAATCTGGACTGGGTTCTTTGTTAATGTTATCCCAGGATGTTACATTTGGCTTTGTTAAAAACTAAATTTGAAATTTGTACAGTTCTTGATTGTCAGCTCTTCCAGCCTGTTCAGGTCTTTTTGCAAGATGGCTTTTCCTTCTGATGTGTTGACATGGTCACACAGTTTATTTTCATCAGCCCTTGATTATTAGTCATTCTGCTACTTTCTTATTAAATTAAAGAAAGCAACTGAACTAGTTAGTCTAATAGGATAACAGGATAATATGATAGTCTGATAGGATAACAGGACAATAAACAGACAACCATCGGATAGGCTTCTATCTGCTTGAGTATTTTCTGCTTAGTATAAAAATTAGTTAGAAATAAAATGCATGTTCCAAGCTTACTTTGCAAAAATTCCAGGTGTTGAAAAGTGTTGTTATTACCTCCAAATCCAAGCAGAAAAAAAAAAAAAGTTCCTTCTTCTGCTTACAAGGCTTTGACCTTCACTCTGTAAACAAAACTCCTCTGGCCTAATTGGAAATTTTGCTCATGTAAGGACTATAGGTTATTTGTAGCTTGTATCCAGAACTTACTCTTTTGTTCTGGTGTATAATGAGTGACTAATATATTTTTTCCGCACAAAGTCTTCATGAGACAAAAGTAATTAGAAATATAAACTCTATTATACAAATAACATTGCTGTCTAACTCACGGGAATCAGAGAGAAAAGTTGGAATCAATGTTTATTAAAAATTGATAATAAAGAATTTAATCCTCTCTAATATAAATTGGAACTACTAATATAGGGACTTAGCTCAGTAAATGTTTAAAACCTGCTGTTAAGGTAGAATTTCTGTTCATTCTGAAAACTGAAATATGAATATAATAAAAATTTGAATTGATCTGAAAACAATGACTAAGAGTTCTTATGGTATATATATATATATCTAATTAAAACTCTGTTGGTTTCAAAAGAATTTTGGGGAAATTTTCTTAAACTTATTGTGCTTGTCATGACTCACTTTTAATACACTGTATGAAATCCCACAATGTATTTTTCTATCCCCTAAGCACCTTCTGGGAACTCAGCAAGCTGGGATGTTTCTCTGAGGTAAATATACATCATTGTGTGTAGTCTGGGAAAGATACATTGTAAATTAGTGATCTGTGTAGTTTTGTAGGACTTTGATCTAGCTGAAATCACAGTGATGCAGTAGGACACCTTATAAGATTGGAGTGCTTCAATTGTGGGGTATAGGCTTTTTAGGAAGAACAGAGCAGGAAGATGAGAAGTAGAGCTGCCCTTTATGTGAGAGAGTGGCTGAAATACCTGAAACTTTTCCTGGGGGTAGATGATGAACCAATAGAGATCTTTTGGGTAATCAAATAGTAGTGGGTGTCTACTGTAGACAAGGTGAGCCCTTCTACAGACAGCTGGAAGGATCCTCATATATGCCAGTCCTGGTACTTATGGGAGACTTCAACCACACCAGTATCTTAGACAGGGACTGCACAGTGTGGTATTAAAAATCCAGGACATTCCTGGAGTGACAACTTCCTGACTTAAGTGAGAAAGGAACCAAAGTGGGGAGGTACACTGCTGGACCTCATATTCACATGCAAGGAAGGACTTGATAGGAATGTGAAAGTCAAAGACAGCCTGACTACCATGAGATTTTATGGAGTTCAGGATTCTGAGAGGAAGGAGCAAAGCAAAAAGAAAGTTACAACCTTAGAATTCAAGAGAGCAGGCATTGGCCACTACAAAGCTCTGCTTGAAATAATCCTATCAGATAAAGCCTTGGTTGGAAAAAAAGCTCCAGTAGAAATGGTAGATGTACAAGGCTTATGTCCTGCAAACTCAGAGTGGTCTATCCCACTATCCCAACAAGCAGGAAGTGAGGCAAAGATATCTGGGGGCCTGCATGGATGAACAAGGTGGTCTTGCAAAACTCAGACATAAAGAGGGAATATGTAAAGGGTGGGAAGAATACCAAGACACTATTAAGATGCAGCTAGGAAAATTAAAGCCCAGGAATAGAGTCTGATGAAGGATCTCAAAGGCAAAAAGGAAAGCCTCTGTAAGTATATCAACAGGCAAAAGAAAACTAGGGTAAATATTGTCCCACTGCTGATTGAGAGGGGAAACTTTCATGGAAAATGATGTCAATCAGGCTGGGCTATTAAGTGCCACCTTTTGTTATTGTGTTTACCAGCAAGGTTGTTCTTTAAAAATCTCAGATATCTGAGACCAGGGGCAACATGTGAAGTAGGGAATTCATACCACTGACAAAAGAGAACCAGACTAAGGAAAACTTAAGCAACTCAAACATACAATAAATCTGCAGACTTTGGTGACTTGCACCCAAGAGCACTGCCTGATGTCATTGCAGAACCTCTCTTGATTAATTTCAAAAGATTGCGGTGACTAGGAGAAGTGTCTGAATACTCCAGGAAAGTAAATGTCACTCCTATCCAATAAAAACAAGAAGAAGGGATCAGGGAACTACAGGCCTCATCCCTGTCCCTGGGAAGGTAGTGGAGCAGCTAATCCTGAACAGCATTTCTGGGCAATTTACCAACAAGAAAACTACCAGGAGAAGGCATCATGAATTTACCAGGTGGGAGTCATGCCTGGCCAACTTGATAACGTTCTATGTTGAAGTGACAGGTTTGGTAGATGAGAAAAGAATAGTGGATACTGTCTGCATCGATTTTAGTATGTCTTTTCACCCAACACTAGGGAGAGACATTTCATTTTTTGAACCCTTTACAGAACATGACGATATTATTACCAGGGGTCAGAAGCAGGGGTGACCAATCACACTGTCCCATGATATCCTCACAGACAAGTTGTTGATAACTGCTGGTGGTGGACAGTTGTTTTATATATGAACTCAATGAAGTAATTCAGCATGCTTTAAAGTACTAAAGATAACGTATTTTTAGACTTTGAGCTTGTTTCCTATTCAATCAAGCTAGTATTCAATATTAGGAACAGTGTGGCATATTATTTCATTATGAGTTAGAATATTACTTCTTCAAGGTAGAGAAATCTTTGACAACCAGCTTACATTTAAATATTAACTCAGGTGAAAGTGCCTCCCACCAACTGTATCCATTTAGGCCTCTTCTTTTTTTTTCACATTAAAATTGTTCATCAATATTGAAGCCGTTGAAGAATTGTCAAACTGGATCATGATGTTCCATGTTTTCATGACTGTTAGGCCAATAGTCTTCAGGGAAATGAGATCATTTTTCTTGAAATTATTTTGCTCCATTATTATGAAGAACTAAGTTTGCAAGTGTTTATAAGACATATCAATACTTCAGATTTTAGAGAGAAATGCATGACAAGAAGGATCTAGGATTAAGCTGAATAGTTCTGGGAGTGGGGTGGGACATGAAACGGGGGAGGAGAGAAAACAAGAAAAATGTGTCTTAGAAATGAGTAGAATTTAATTTAGTTGTCTTACTGTATTGTCTTAAGCTTCAATGAAAAATGTGACTTTTTAATTTCCTATGAAAGACTGGCATGCACAATTTCAGAACACTGTTTTTCAAAATTTTATGTTTAAAGATTGTGGAAATACATTTAAATTTTCTTTGATTTTTTTCTGCTTTTGTTTTGTATTATTTTTAAATTTTAATATTATATAAGAAATGAAGTTGCTCCAATTCAAGCACCTAATTTTGCAAGAAATTTGAGTGTGAAAGTAGTGGTACTTTTTTTTCTGATTTTCCACTCAGCAAAACATTTCTCAATAAATGAGATATACTGCTGTAAATAATTTGGTCACTGGAAATCCTTTTGACTTCAGTTAGTCACCCTGCATAAATTAAAGGGTATAGAATCACTCTCTAAATACCTATGTAATAAGGACAGGAAAAGTGTCCCACTGCTTCTGTTGACATTGAACAATTTTGTTGAAATGCTCATACATGTTCATGCACAGAGGAGGATTGATTCTTTTCTTAATGATATATGTCCATTTTAAAAATGTGACTATTTTGTAAATGTAACAGATATTGGTTTTTTTTTTCCCCCAAATTACATCAGGGGAGACTTTTGGTGACCTTTCAATGTTGTCAGAATTTCAAATTAAATCAAAACTGTCATGTAAGCCTGGAGAATGTGAAACATTCCATGATTTTGCTTCCACCCCTGCATTATGACTAGTGGATTTTTAGCAATTTTACCTTTACCCTTTTTTTACCTCACAAAGGAATTTATTACTTGTGGCAGAGAACATGCAGTATCAGAAATGGGAAAAATCATATCAGAGATGGGTCTCTAAAGAAAAAGAAGAAACCAGCCAAAATGCTTTAAAAACTGAAGCTTTTACTTTGTTGTAAAATGGATTCTTGTTTTTTTTACTTAGTCATCCTTCTTCTTCCCAAGACCCCTTGAAGCAACCCTTATCTATGTAGCTAAGCACCAAGGAATTCATCCTTGAAGGTGTCTAAGTTTCTCTATTGGCCCATAGTTAACCCTTTCCCACTGGTCATTTATCCCTTGATTTCTATTGGTAGTAATTCGGATTCCCCTAAAACCTATAAATACACCAGTTATGTTAATAAACACTCTCTCTGCTTCCCCACCTGTGGTGTCCCCGTGAGACTCTCTGGGGCATCTCAGGGGCTGTGAGTGGGGGGGTGAAAGGGGGAGGGTCTCCCAACCAGCTGCCACAATTACTTGATAACAATTTCTACAAGTTCCTATTTTGTTATAAGCAGAATTCAAGTGACTAATGTTTTGTACAAATGAAGGTGCATCAAATCGTAACAAGTAATAGGGAGTCACAACAAATTCTACAGTTAACATTTTACTTGACTTCCTATATTATCTCACTTTTCTATAGCTTTTTTTAGATTCAATGGAAATAAAACTATTAAACATCAACAGTGTTGTAAATAGGTTAGTTTTTACCTCACTGTGTTTATGGATGCAAGTAATCTGTTAGAGAGTTGCTAAAGTTTTGCTCAGCTTTTACATATATTCAGTCCTCTTTAGATACTTAGAATACAGTCAGGAACAAATATAGTTTCTAATTTTGTGCATCAAAGTTCCCTGAGAATGCCTGCTAAATCAGAAAATCCGATAGATACAGAGCAATACAAGAAATCAAATAAGCTTTTTCCAACAATAATTCTAATCCTTAGCTGTGTGTCTCCTGAATTTATGGGATCAGAGTTAGGAAACAGGTACAAAATTGATTTATAACTCCCTTCCTCCCCTCCCCTCTTTCTTCTCACAAGCTGGATACTCATTATCAACTCTGTTCATTTGCTGTTGTCTTTTGTGTTCTTGCAAAAGAGGGATATAAGGAGAGGAGTTCTCAATTAACAAGGAAGAGAGGAGGTTCTACTATGAATAGGTTTGTTCATTTCAAGGTCTCATTGAAGAGTACCCTCATAAAGGAGAATACACTCTTATCAAGAACATGTAGAAGGTGTCCACCCAGGGGATTTGAAATATTTTGTCTTCTCTGTTTTAATGCAATACTGAATCAACTAAAGTTTTGGGAGGGATGACCTACAGAAAACTGCCACAAATTACTTTGTGTCACCCTAATTACCTTAAGTGCAGTAAGGATAGTAGGGGCTAACAGTTATGGAGGTACTCTTAAGTGTAAAGCTGCTGAAGGTGTACATTTTCATGAAGCATTAAATGAGTATTGGGTGAGTATAAATAGAAAGCATTCTGTTTATGTGTGTCGGTTTCTGTGGGAACAGTAGGAGTGCTGAGTGATGTGATTTGAGCTAAAGACATGTTACCTGTACTATTGTTTGTGCAGTCTGGATTATAAATGGTGGCAGAGGAAGATTCTCTTTTACTGAGTAACTACAAAGCATATTGGGGAAAAAAACCCTAAGCACCAAACTCCTAGGAAATTATGGAAATGCATCTACACATTGTGAAAATTCTGTTGGACTTTTTAGGCATTGCAGTGATCAGTAGACTCTTTATTCCTCAGGTACAGAAAAGACAGAAAGGGAACATTTCAATGTGTGCAGCTTTGAATTTTTTTCAGTGACTTGCTAGGAAAATGAGCGGTATAGTTTGGTTTAAGTTCAGAAAACACTTGATGTTGAGATAAGAGAAGAAAGGGTAATAAACAATGATAATTTTTTCAGAAGCAATGACTTTGCATTGGTGTCCTGAAAGAGTAATTAGCTCATCTGGAAATTCTTCTGTGGGAGTATCCAGCCACTGATACATAACATTTTTACTGAAAGTTTCCGGCCCAACTGTTTCCACAACTGCAAAGATGTCATTGTGCTGTAAACAAAGTAGGTGTTATTCATATCTACTTGTGCAAATAAAACCAAAGAAAAGTGTGTCTGCTCAAATGAATAGAGTCATACTGAGAGGAAGCACAGTCTTATTTACCATATAAAAATCAAAATTATCCAGAGTCCTTGAAATGAATACATTTATTTTTTTCCAAAACTGATCTGTCAAATGATCTGTTAAAACTGATTCTTGTGTTTGAAACTAGGTATCTCTTTTTAACTTAATTTCTAGTAACAGTACTAATATTTTCCCATGAATAGTAAAAATACTATCAGTTTTATGTCTGCAAAAATTGATATGCATGCAGGTAACTCCATGCATCAGGCTGTGGACAAAATTTTAGGGAAAAAATTATTTTAACAGGTGAGACCACTGCAATACTGCTGTCAGACAAATCAAAAGTGGAAAATTGTTTTGGCGCTTTTATAACAACATATTTTGCATGTGCAGTAAAACCCCAGGCTGAGTTCTCCCCCTGTGCTTTATGGCCTGCCTAACCCTCTTCTGGGGGCCTCCAGGCATGTCTGTGAGAATTTTATCACTTGTGGCAAAGGAGTTACCTCTCAGCAGACAGATAAAGAAAACACAGCACCTTGCATGAGAAACTAATTTCTTCTCATGTTAAAGCTTTTCTTTGGCAGCAAAAGTTTCCTTGATTAGGTGTAAAGCTCTCTACCTTGTCATTTCTTCCAAAGGTTTTCTACATGTAGAAAATACATATTTTCCATGTTTTGATAGGAATCATTGGGAAAAATACAGAAAACAATACAGAGAGACTATAGCAAGAACTATGAGGTTTTAGATTATTAGGATACTTTACAACAGCAGGTACATGAGTATAGAGTTGAGCATTTTATCTGCTGTTAGGTAGATGTATAAAAAACAATTACTAGTAAAATTAATGGAGTTGTTGAGGGATTTTTTTTTTTTTTTCTTATAAATGCTATACCAAAAGATATTTATCTAAAAGCTGATGGTACCAAAATGCTTAGGTAGTTCAGGACAAGGGAAGACAAATCATTTTGTGAACATTTTACACTATATTGAGAAATTAGCAGATAGTTATGACTGTAAAAATATCTCTAATATTGCAAGATATTGCATTTCTCATTAATAATGTCCATTATTTGTTTAAATCTCTATCTGTTGAAAGTGAAACGCACTTTTTTTTTTTTTTTTTTTTTTTTTTCCTTGTCAATATTCATTAATTTTGAATGGAGAAGGAACTTTTCCCTACTTCCTCTGAAATTCATGGCATTTTACCATATCACACGTTTTAATTACTACTTCTTTAAGTGAATCTACCATTAGCAAATATTTATTAATCTAAAGTTTCATTTTAAAAAAACTTGGGCTAAATAAAAATAATAGTAAACCCACTGAATTCTTAGATCCACATCCTTAAGTCAATTTCAGTCTTGGTTTACTTAAATAAAGCTTAAGTGAATGTTTAAATGAAGCTTCTTGAGAGTTTGCTAGGACTCCTGAAATTTAATCTGCATGGACAGACCTTCATGCCCACATAGCAATGTATTGGAACAAGGGGATTGTTAAACAACCAAGGACAAAATAACTAACCTTTTCTTCAATAACTTTTTGATGAAATCACATTTTTCTGCTTGTCTTATTTTCCCAAGGCTCAGTGCACTTGCATCTTTTGAACAGCTAGACAATTTTCTGAAAATAGACCTTCCCCAGAGAATTTTCTATGCAGTCTGAATCCATAAGCCTAAGAAAAATAGAGAATGAGAATATTTTCACACAAATGGCTCAGAGTAGCTTTATGGTAGATACAGATAATTTAAACTATAAATGAAAATGTTATGGATGCTAAAAGTACTTAGGAGAAACAGAACTATGTAATAAAGCAATAAAGCATGTACATCTTCAATACTGATGTCTTGTCTACTCACACTAGAAACACTTTCACACCATCAGTATTGAGTCTAATGTTCGTGGATTTTTTTTTACCCTTCTGCTTAATAAAGTCATGAGTGTCCTCTGGTAGTACTGAAATGCACAGAGAATCTGCCCAATATTTAATGAAAATTTGTTCTTTCATATGCAACACCATTTCAGGCTGTTTGTGACACAAGCATGCTTACATTTCCTCCTCAGTTTCAGAAGAATCCATAGGGGGAATGACTTTGAGATACAGCATTCTGTTTCACAATTATGAATCTATACACAACTAAGGTAAATTTTCCGACTAAAGCAAATAGAAGGGGAAGAAAAACATAACTGATTCTCTGTGAAAATCCTGTACTAGTTTTAAAGACTATATGTCAATTTAAAGGAACAGTGTCAAACTCTGTGAATGGCAGCTAAAGAGAAGATTGCAGTACATGTGATGTAAAGTAGTGTTTTCATGTCTCTCTTCAGAAGAAAAGAAAAAAACAATGGAACTTATCATGAGGTGAAACATTTTTCTCTGAAGTGGTTGTTCATACTACTCTTGGAAAACATCTTTCAACTACAGAATCAAGTATGATATACTGTTAGTGTTACCTCTGTGATGCAACATAGTGTACTCATTATTGGAAGTTAGCTGTAAAATTCCTAAGTATTTAAGGAGTAGAATCTTTGCTGGGATAAATCCTAGATACTGGATACAGGAATTGAAGGAATACTACGTCTGTCTGCTGACAATACTAAATTGGGAGGAGCATTCAACTCCCTTAAGGGGAGAGAGGTCCTGCAGAGACACCTCAACAAGTTAGAGAGATGAGCAATGACCAACATGAAATTTAGCCAGGGCAAGTCCTGGATTCTGCCCCTGGGACGTGGCAACCCTGGTTGTGTGTACAGAGTGGGGAATGAGAGGCTGGAGAGCAGCCCTGCAGAAATGGACCTGGTGGTTCAGAGCATCCAGAGGAGGGCCACAAGAATGGTGAAGGGCCTGGAGGGACAGCCTTATGAGGCCACTTGCTCTGTTTATCTTGAAGAGGAGACTGAGGGGATATCCCATTGTAGTCTACAACTTTCTCATGAGAGGGGCAGGCACTGATCTCTTCTCTGTGGTGACCAGTGACAGGACCTGAGGGAATGGCCTGAAGTTGTGTCAGGGGAGGTTTAGGTTGAATGTTACAAAAAGGTTCTTCACCCAGAGGGTGGTTGGACACTGGAACAGGCTCCCAGGGAAGTGGCCACAGCAACAAGTCTCTCTGGGCTCAAGAAGCACTTGGACAATGCTCTCAGGCACATGGTGTTATTCTTTGAGTATCCTGCAGAGAACCAAGAGTTGGAGTCAATGATTCTGATACATCCCTTCCAACTCTGTATTCTATGATTCTAAGTAATCAGGTTTTGGTTTCAATTTTTAAAATATTTTAATATATGGTCACTGTGAAAAGTTGTCATTGGCTGTATTTCTCATCTAAAGACAGGTATAAGGAACATGCTAGGTAGGACAAAAATTATTTCAATTTGATCTATATTTCCTTACAGCTTGAAGTGGCAATCTTACACATTGTTATAGTGAATCTACAAATTTCTTTGGTTTACTTTTTTTTTTGTTGTTGTTGTTGGTTTTTAGTTTGCATGATTTTCTCAAGAGATGCTATTGACTTTTATCATTCTATTGAGTGGAATAGGACCATAACATGACAAGATTGGTTTGGATTTTTTATACAGACAATCACTACAGATGTTAAAAATAACTATACAAGTGAAGAAGTTATGACATAACTTTGTCAGTTGTAAGTAATTGGAAAATAGTTCACTGTACTCATACTGTAATTGGAAAATAGTTCAGAGTACCTATAATATTCTTCCATAGGAAAAGGAATGATTTTGTAACAGTGAAGTAGATAAAAACTGAAATAGTACAACCAATATAGAAAAGATCACTATAACAACATTTGAGAAAGATTATGAAATTTGGGATGTAGAAGCAGCATGGTGTCCCTTGACACAGGTAAAACATATTGCTTTATCCCTGGCAGCACGGAAAGTGATTAAAATTTCTCAGTGTAACACAAGAATTGATGTGTTTTCAGGAAAATAAAAAAAAAAAAAGAAAAAAAAAAAGGAAAAAAAAAAAAGAAAATAAAAGAAAATGCAATGTAAAAGGTGGATTAAGGTATCCATGTGTTGTATCTATGGCTATACTACAATAATATGAAGTCAGCAGTGCAGCCCAGAAGCAAAGTCTAAAAATATACTAATCTATATGGAAAAAGAGGCAGAGTCAGGACTTCAAGGGAAGGGATTATCTTCTACTTTGCATTCATTAGATCATATCTGGGTATTTCATCCAGTTTTGACCCTCAGATATGTGAAGGGCAAGGATGCAGTGGAATGGGTTCAGAGGATGCAACCAGGATGATGAGGCCTGGAGCCCTTTCCCTGCAAGAAGAGGCTATGGGACTAGGGGTAGTACTGATGGGAGAAAAGCTGGCTTCAGGGGGACTCAACAGTATCCCCAAAACCATTGGAAGGGGATGAAGGAAATTAAGCAGGGCTTTTCAGAGTAGTGTGTGGCAAGAAGTTGAAAGGCAGTAGCACAAGCTGTAACATGAGAAGCTCAGACTGTAGAGAAGAAGTCTACCCAGGACAGCCCAACAGTAGAACAGGTTGTCCAAAGTCATTGTTCTATTTTCATTCTTGGAGGTTTTCAAGACTTAGCTGGACAAAGCCATAAACAACCTTGTCTGAATTAGAGATCAAAAGTGCTATGAAGAGAAGGTTGGGCTGCAGACCCCCCAAAGTCTCCTCCAACCAAAATTATGTCATCATTCTGAGACTGTTAACTAAGAAAATAAATGATTATGACTGTTTGTGTTCTTTCATTATTCATTTCAAAGCAAATAATTTTATATTACGCATTTTTGGCTGTGGTGTATGTGCAGGGTATTCTGTCTATCGACAAAGAAATCTATGTAGATTTGTTACAAGGTATTCTGGGCACATTGCACATATTAGTAAGAAAAGGCAAGCATTCTTCACTTCATCCTGATTAAAAGAAGAAAAGCAGTTAAAACAATAGCTTAAGAAGTTAGAACAAATAGATAAAAAGGAATAAAGGATGGGAAAAGGAATTAATATTGCAGAAGATTTAGAAGTTGTTAACTACCAGACTTCAATTCTGTTAATGTTACCAAGCCTTCAGCATTCAATGTTATATCAGTTCTACACTGCAGGTGCAGCTAAAACAGACAAGAACGCTAATAATAAAGGAAGAATTTAATCTTGGTGTACCCTGCAGGGACCAAATCCACAGCAGAATTTAATTGCCACAAGTGCAAGGTCAGTTTCTATCTCCTGAAGATCTTTCTTAGACCAAATTTTATTTAAACTGAGCAGAAAAATGAGACCAATGTTTCTCTTATTGAAACAAAACAAAACAAAAAAACCTACCACCACCACAATAAAAAACCACAGCAGCATGGAACATTGTAACATTGACATAATTTGTTAGGCTACATAGATCTGAAATAACAAAAAGGTTGTATGCATTATATTACTGACAACCATGCAACTGCTGCTTTGCACCTGTTCTGGTTGCTGAACAAAGAGCTGTTTCCACAACTAGAAGTATGTATTTTTCTGATCTACCCAAGCTGAACTGTTTTGTTTTTCGGGGTTTTTTTTTTTTGTCTTTTTTTTTTTTTTTTTTTTTTTGGTGTTTTTTTTTTTTTTTCCTAAAGACATCCTGGACAACTGCAATAACACAAAAGTCTGCTAGTGGCTAGATGACTTCAGTCATGAAACTGGATCTGTCCATTAGAGTTCATGACATGAGAGTTACAACAATTCTCCTGCATCTCCGTCCTCTGGGGCAGCCTTGCTTATAGAAGCTTCCAGAATCAAAAGTGGGAATCTTTGTCTCTGCAAAAGATACAGTAGTTTTGCTTTTTGAGAGAGAAATCAGTGCTTTGTCTCCATTTCTACCTTTCACCATTTTTTACGTTGATTTCCTGTTATGGTTCTCCCCATAGCTTGTGTTTTTTAGATTATATAGTGATTTCTATTTTAAACAAGTAACATGTTTGCTGGAGAAACCTTTTAATATCTCTTACTTTGCAGAAACAGATTTAATGCCCCTCTCTCACATCTGAATAATAACTAAATAAATATTTTATCACCTTAATTCTTGTAACAAAACAAGGAGAAAAAACACATGTTAGTGGAATAGAAGTTTTAGTGTCGATGGAGAATTTCCTTTCACTAATGAGAGTTGAGGACAGATTACCATAATACATGTCTTCATCATTGTGGCCAGAAATATATTCTTCATCTTTTTTTTTTTTTTTTTTTTTTTTTTCCCCACCTGCTCCCTGCTATTAGAGCATTGTGAAAGGGATACAACTGCTTTTGAATATATTAAAAAAAACCTGTTAACCTTACGAGTTAGACATCAAGAGCTGGAAACTAACAGAAGAATGCAAAGAAGGTACACATGGGTGTAGGGTTACTTGTGATATGCTGGATTAGACACAACAAGAGTAGTTAGGAATGACAAAATACCTAGAGAAGTAAGGTTAGTGTTAGAGTAAGGAAACTGAAAAAAACAATGCACAAAGGCAGCATCAAGCACATCTGAGGATAGAAAAATCTGCGTAGTTTCAGGTCACCTTATTATGCCATTGCATTATGCATTTCATTACTTCTCATTGTTAGTCATAAGATTTGAATATCAATAGTCACTTGTAAATAAATATCAAAATAAAAAGTAAGTTTCTTAAGGTCCTGCCTCTGTCACTGCAGTTGGGCAGAAGCCTTGGAGAGGTAAAAAAATTCCTTGAGTTATACAGGGGAAATTCAGCTGAGGCAGGGCTGTTTATGGGCCCTCTGAATATGCTCTTTGGTTTCTAAACAGTTTGATGGCTAAGAAGTGCATTTGAAATGTGACACTGATAGTCTTCATTCAAGAAATACTAGATAATACCTGTCAGTCTCACTTTTAGAGGTACTGAATACAGAAAACTAATTTGTTACACTGGAGAGAAAATTCATGGAAGTTAATGCAGTGTATATAGATATTCCTATTCTCTGTACATTATAATTTGAATAATTACTATCATTGACAATGATCAGATTGGTCTCTTCAACCTTCTTCACAGACACATATCTTAAAATTAAGACTATTAGCTTAAACTGATGAATTTTGCTACCTCAGCTGACATGTACATAGATGTCTCATGACTGAAAGTGCAACCAACATACAACATTCCTGTAACTGGTAAAATCTGCTTGGGGAATCTGTCTGGTTTTTTTGTCATATTTTGCATGTAATACTTCATCATCATTGTAGATTATTTAAAAACACACCTCTAATTTAGTTTCTTGTTAAATTTAGTATTTCATAGATTGCCAAGGTAAACAAAATTGGTACTCTATAACTGGTTCTTACTTTGCTCCTCTACAGCACTGTAGGTCCTGAACTGCCAGAATTTACTTCAGAGAAAATTGAGTGGTCTGAATTTTCTGTTTGCTGACTCCTTATAAATCCACTGACTTCACACCTGATGAGTTTCCCATGCAACTACAGGCATTAAAGCTCTAGCATTTAAGCCCTTAATATATATATATATGAAACTAACATCTGCATCTGAGTCCTTTTGAAAGCGTGATGGTATATATTGTAGTGGGTTGAGCCTGACTGGATGCCAGGTACCCACCAAAGCTATTCTGTTGTTTCCTTCCTCAGCTGTACATAGGACTTATGAATTGAGATAGCAACAGGGAGACATCATTCACCAAATACCATCACAGTCAAAACCAACTTGGGGAAAATTAATTTATTTTACTTTCAATCAAATCAGAGTAAGGTAATGAGAAATAACTCAAAATCTTCCCTCCCTTCTTTCTGGGTTCTACTTGCTTCTGATTTCTTTACCTCCTCCCCATGAGTGGTACAGAGGGACAGGGAATGGAGGTTGTGGCCATTTTATCACACCTTCTCTCTGCCACTTCCTCCTCAAACTCTTACCTGTACCAGTGTGGGATCCCTTCCACGGGAGACAGTCTTCCATGAACTTTCCAGATGTGAGTCCTTCCCAAGGGCTGCAATTCTTCATTAACTTCTCCAGCATGCAGTCCTTAAGGAACAGGCTGCTCCAGTATGTGTCCCTTATGAGGTCACAAACCTGCTCCACCTTGGACTCCCCTCTACACACACTCAAAGGTCCTGTCTGAACCCTGCTCCGGCACAGGTTTCCCATGTGTACCTTTGGAAACATCCACCTGCTTGAGTGTGGGATCCTTTAGTAGCTCCTGGTGGTTGTCTGCTTCACCGTGGACCTTCATGGGCTTCTGTAAGACAGCCTGCCTCACCATGGCCTTCATGGCTGAAGGGGAATCTCTGCTCCAATGCCTGGGGCACCTCCTCCCCTACTTCACTGATCTGTGTGTCTGCAGACCTGTTTCTCTCACGTATTCTCACTGCTTGCTTACAATTGCAGCTATACAGCAGCCTTTTCCCCTTCTCAAATCTGTTATCCCAGAGGCACTGCTGTCATTGCTGATGTGGTCTATCTTGGCTAGTAATGGGTCCATCTTGAACCCTGGTGGCATTGGTTTTATTTGACATGGGTGAATCTTCTATGAGCTCATCACAGAAGTCATGTTTGTCTCTCATTGTTGAAACTTTCCCATGTAAACCCAGTGCAGTATAGTCTGCACTTGTGACAAAATAAAATAAAAGAAGTTCCTTGATGATGAGTACTTGAATTAATGGACATCTTCTTATCAGTTCTATGTTATCTCAGAGTACATATTTCTATAAAGCAATGATCCCACGCACATGAAAATGACAGCAAAATAATTCTGCCCAGGACTAACTTCACTATTATAAATAGTTTCATTTTGAGACTAAGGAAGTCAGAATGCTTGAACCAAGACATCAATATTTTTTAACTTTCAGAAAATACACTGTGCAGACCTGGCCTTTCCCAACATAGCCCTGAACTTTTCTTTTTACCTTTCTGCTCCACTTCAGGTCCACTCCAGTGGGGGACTTGACTTTCCTCCTAGTAAGCTGAAACAGTATGCTTATCTCTTGTCACACTTGTAACTAGAGCATGAAAAAACTTATCAGACTAGTTAAACTAGAAGTAGCATTCTAATTTATGCAATATGCAATTTTCACAATTGGATTATGAAAATAATTTTGTAAAAAATTTAATTAAATATAGTGAAATATACTCTAAATTTGCAATAATGCACTTGTGTTCAGATCAATATACCAGGATTATGGTTGAGAAAATCAATTTCTTTCAATACAGTTTTTAGGTAGGAAGGACTGTGAATGCTGCCTTGCAAACCTGGGAGTGGTTTCTTCCACAAGGGTGTGACTAGAGCATATAGATATGAATTCAAAGTAGGTAGAGATTGACACATTTAAGATAAATGACAATTGCAGAGCTTAAGTTCCCCATGCATTGAAAATTTCTTCTTGATGTCAAGAACTGGAAATGGGTTATATACAGACTGTAGGAATTCCTGCCATAAAATTGAGCAGGGAAAGAGATAGGTTGGGATTTGTGCTTTTAACTCCTCTGTTCAACTCTCTGGATAAATCAAAACCTTAAAGGCTATAATTTATTTTTTTTTCTCTTTCTCTTTAATAAATGTATTTCAAACTCAGTCCTGTGAATGGTAACTATAATTGTCATGCAGAAATAAGTGCATCAAAAAATTCATACATTGTTTAATTTTGATTTTTTGGAACTGAAATATGCTTCCTATATGAGTAGTATGTAAGTAAGGCTGCTAAATAACTGACGATATCCAAATTATATGCCAGTTGAGTTTGCATTGACACACTCAAAATGACATTTCTGCTGTACATGACTAAATACTTCTCTTGTCACATTCAGCAGTGTATGGGTAGTAAAGCAACCGTGGAAACAAACTGTCTATGGATATTTAAAACTGAATTGCCCATTTTCATGAATATTTGATCTGCCTATTACCTGCAAAATGCTTTAGACTGCTTGCTTGTAATTTGGGCTTATTAAACTTCTAAAGGTAAGACTGTGTGACAGAAATGGCTGTAGTTCTGAAAAGAAAAAAAAAAAAAAGAATTGAAGTCTGTAAAATATAACTACAGAGTCTAGAATTATAGACTTCCTCTGTTATTTTGTTTTAACAAGTAATCAAAATGATGACTTGACAGAAAAGTCTAGTTGTCCTGCTGGATTAGCAAACAATTGAGCACACCTGTTTTCTGGAAATAGTACATTAAAGGTTACAGGTACTTTTGGTTCTTTAGAAACTAAAAACATAAGTAAAATACCTAATTTTTACTCTTAGAATTATATTTTTCACAGAGAGAGGTAATGTAAAGGGGAATTGTAAATAGCTATATAGATGCTGTAGACCTGAAATTCATTGCAACAAGAAAGGTTTATCTTTGTGTTCTGATAAGGGGCTTATCTGCTGAGATAATAATAGAAAACATCTGCAGGCCATCCTTTCTGTGAAAGCTGCTTACAGGTGTCATCAACAAAGAATTCGCCTTATGGTGGAATGTAAAATTCATGTTTTTATTCAGTGAGAATATTTATTTCACATTTATCCCTTCCCCCTCCTTTTTTTTTCCCTCCCAGTTGTGACATATTTTCTAGTACAGGTATATAGGACAAAAAGAAAGAGTAAACCCAAGTTACATTAATAAAAATATTCTCTAGTCTCTGTTATAACTCTGCTGCTAAAATGTAGCAAGCATAAGTATAAAACTTGTGAAAAGACAAAAAAAATAAAAGGAAAAAATCTCTTACTCATAAGTTAGTGTTATAAGGGTATCAATAATGTTTTTACCTTTGGCATGAGGTCAATTCCATTAAAATGTAGTAGGCATATCTTATAGAGACTTTTTTCCCCTGCCCCTGAAAACATTATTGTAGAACACAATTTCCAAATACCATTAACACCCTTTTGAAACTTTAGCTTAATTCTTAACCAGTGAGTAGTCTTCCTATTTCATATTTCAATTGTTGGTACCTAACTTAGAGATTTAATACCTCAGTTAGCCTAACATGGCTTTTTACTTCTAGTAGAAGATCAAAATGTAATAAAACAAATTTGGTGCTTTGAATATGATACACTTTCTATTTCAAGATTGTCATTATATAGCAAATAATGGGATAATAAGAGCTGAAACTTACCCAAAATACTTGGTAGGCATTATATAACATTCCAAAACATGCTTATACAAATGATTTTTGTGACTGTAATACAGATTTCTGATGCAACAGCACAGACTAGTGGCTTTAGCAAGTCAACAAGTTTGCCTTTTCTTCTAAGGAGTATTGAGAGAAGATGCATAAGATCAGAGGGTTTAGAAAAATATGAATGTTTTTGTTTTTCAATTCCATGTATGGAAGTCTAATAGGACTAGTCACTTGGCAAAATAGATCACGGCACTAAATACTAAGTTCTTTTACAAAATGGCAAGTTATTTATGCTATAAGAGATTGAACCTGCCTTGCCTTATTTTGTTTTGTTTTGTTTTGTTTTACTTATATTTACAAGGAACAACTTTGTCCAGATTGATTCTGAGTTTCTTAACTTCTTTCAAAGGTGCTTCACAGACTTACTGTATTGTTACAAAAATTACAAAGATGTTTTTAAAAAGCTCTTGATCTTTTTTGACATTTCTAGACAAAGTGTTTGCATAACATTTGTCCATGCATGCGTTAAATCTGAGTGTACCTCTGACATTTAATCTCTTTGTAGGTCTTCTAGACTTCAGGAAAAATATAGTTACAATTAAGGTTATAAAGGTTATGCAAAGGTTTCCTTACTTCATTTCTAACACATCTTCCTATGTCTGTTTTTCCTGTCTTTATCACAGTGACATCAGTGTAACTGTTTCAGGTAGGGGGTATACCCCTGGCTCATTGCTGCCCATTAAGCTCCACCCCACTATTTGGGAAAGCTTTTTTCTTTGCAATTACCCAAAAAACACCTAGAAAAAGCTAGTGTGACCCTATAGAGACATGAGAACATGATATGTATACAATAAGTACACCAAAAGCTGCCAACCATGGAGGAATATCTATAAATTTTGTACTTTCCTGAACCTAGTGCACACAGAAGGAAAACATACTGCTCAGGGTCATGAGAATAAATTGACAAAATGGGTAGATGTGTGCTTCTCTCCATGCATTTAAAAAGTGCTCTCATAGTACATCTCATCTGTTGATCACTTCAAATCTCTCAATACCAGGGTAATGAACACTGGACCTAAAGATAAAGACAAAGTTAGAGTGCCATAAATAAACACTTGGATTGAAATTCTAGTGTGTTGAATTTAATGGCTGCAATTTTTAGCTTAGTAATAGTTAATATGGTGAGATGTAAATGACATGAAATATAAACCCCCAGCCCAGGAGGAAATAAATTATTAACCATGCAGTTGGAATTACAATATAGTTTGGTGTAAGTTTTCTTGGGACAGCAAATACTTCAGGCATTATAGCCTGAAATCAATCTATTATTTGACTGTGTAGTCATAGTTCCTCCTACCATGTTCCTCAGCTGTGAATATATATAATTCCTTCTGATGCCTTAAGGATTGAGGAAAAAGAACTCCAGGCAATTTTAGTAGGAGGTAAGATAAGTGAGCAGGAGCTTTAATGAGCCTCCAGGCTCCAGGAATACATTTACCCGGGATCCCCCCCTTGACCCAAGTTCCAAGATTTTATAATAATGTCCATCCAATCCCATTTCATTATTTCCCCCAGTCCTGCCCCGTTCCACCCCTGG